>OZ035985.1:35942500-36680000 GCA_964035005.1 Erebia palarica
TTGATTTTTTTTTAAATATCCATGACGAAGAAGAATTAGAAAAGAAGTTGGGAGAGATATAGCAGAATTGTAAATTTTTACGCAAATTAATTTTTACATGCATTTTTTGTGGCATCTACACAGCATAATATAATTGCAAAGATTTTACAAACACTTAAAATCTCGCGGACGAAGCTGTGTGTATGTTCTAGTAGGTACGTAATAAACTACAGGTGCTTCCCGCTGTGCTTTTATATTTAAGGCAAGCGCAAAAGAGCGTAATTTATGCGGGTGCAAAACTTGAATCTCGCGGACTAAGTTCCGGGCATCATCTAAGACGTAACAAGTGAAATTAATTAAACGAATTAAAAAATACGACTGCCCTGCCATATGATTTTTGGAGTGTACCTCCATAAGAAGCGATTTGCATATATAGATGCCTTTGGAATCTTATTCACATTTTTTATTAAATGATATTTTTTTGTGAATCATTAAATATTGAACTATAGTGTTATATATTTTTGGAATGTACTCATCATTTTCTAGATGATGATTATATCGTTAATCTTATTTTCGAATATTTTTTTCAATTTTGGTCTTCAATGCGGGACCATCAATTTTTTTTAAATTTTACTAGCCTATGTCACCCGGAATAAGCTAGAGATTCTAACGATACCTCATTTATCAAAATCGGTTCAGGCGTATAGAAGTAACGGTGGAATATACAAACTCACATACATACATACATACATACATACATACATACATGAACCCTGAAAACAATATACTCCTTTTTTCAGGCAGTCGTATAAAAAGGGCTCAGGCATTTTCCGCTGCGCTTTAATATTTAGGGCAAGCGCAAACGAGCGTGATTTATGCGGGTGCAAGCCGCAATCACGCGCCATTGTAGCGTGCCGGAGGTGAGATGCGAAGGGCGGTGAGGGATTACAACTATTGACTACGGGAACACGCCCGCCGCCACGTCTTCATCGCGATATAGATACATTAATAACTAGTTTATAGGGTGATACCTAGTGGCTCAGACTTCCGCGTTCTGGTCACTGCGGAGGCCTTATGGCCATCACTGCGTAAGGGGTTAGGTGAGCGCTAGGCATTGCTTGGAAATTGGGTGTGAGACCTAGAGCTTGGAAAAAAAAACTTGTCGGATGACCATGGGGGATGGGCCCCGTCTCAAACTCAAGAAACACAATGATCTGATCCTTTCCAATCCCTTTTTTTCGGTAACACGGAGGAAATCTTACGATGTCACGATGTCTGACATCTTGGGGGAGAAAGCGGGTTATGTGTGATTTTTACTCTGCTTACAACGCGTACCTATGGAGAAGGTCCAAGATCTCGTATTTTGGTAACGCGGAGGAAATCTTAAGACGCCTGACATTTTGGGGGAGACAGCAGGTTATGTGTAATTTTTACTCACTAAAACCGCGTCGGTAGCTGCTTTCAACGCGTACCTATAGAGAAGGTCCAAGATCTCGTGTTTTGGTAACGCAGAGGAAATATTAAGATGCCTGACATCTTGGGGGAGAAAGCGGGTTCTGTGTGATTTTTACTCACTAAAACCGCCTCGGTAGCTGCTTTCAACTTATGGGGAAAATCCAAGATCTGGTATACGAATGGATCGGTGTGACCCGTTTCCAATCCCTAGTGTGCTTTCGGTCTAATTTTAGTATCGGATATTCAAATAATCCGAGCAGCATAATTCGGTGCATATATTCGGCCGGGATGCCTCTGACGCAGAGACCGCACGCCGGGCATCTGTGGTCTGCACCGCATAGCCTGGGTGGAACCTATCACATGCCACGTACCACCACACTCTGAGAAGATTTTTTTTTTAATCCACTACAAGTTAGCCCTTGACTGCGATCTCACCTGATGGTACGTGAAGAATGCAGTCTAAGATGGTAGCGGGCTAACCTGCTAGGGGCGTGGCAGTTATATTTAACACAAACCCCTATTCGGTTTCTACACGGCGTCGTACCGGAACGCTAAATCGCTTGGCGGCACGTCTTTGCTGGTAGGGTGGTAACTAGCCACGCTCGAAGCCTCCAACCAGGCCAGACCAGGGAAAATTCAGAAATTATAAATTCCCGAATTGACCCCGCCGGGGATCGAACTCCGCACGTTAAGGCAACAGCGCTCAACACTCCGCCACGGAGGTCGTCAAAATAAAAAAGATACGTTCTTTCCTACCAGTCGTTCAGTGGCGTGCACAGCTTTTGAAGCTAGGGTAGGCATTAGTTAGTCAAAATACCTATTTACTAGCTGTTTTGATGAAAAATGAGCATTGACGTATTTCCATTTGGGTAAGCAGTGCTTTTGTGCCTCTATGAACTGCACGCCACTGCAGTCGTTCGACGTCTAGATCGAGCAACGCTGCGAGCTGACAGAAAAAGGACGTGACGGGGGATCTCCAAGCTCAATCTTCTATAAAAAAAAAACAATTAATTTCTAGCAAGCCCTTATTACCTCTTGTTAGAAAACAAATCCATTCTAATATTATATCTATCTATCTGTCTGCCTGCTATGCTTTCACGGCCCATCTCTTCTACAGATTTTGATGAAATTTGGTATAGGGATAGTTTGTATCCAGGGGAAGGACATGGGCTACTTTTTATCCCGGAAGAGTTATTCAATCAACTCAAGAGTTCCCGCGGGAATCAAAAAACCTTCCAGGCGGAGGAAGTCGCGGGAATCGTCTAGTAAAAAATATTTCTTTCTTTGAAGATGTAAAACAATATCTCGCGAATTGATTAAAAATGGCTTTTATACATTCCTTGAGTTTGATTAAACACTACAAAAAAACAACTACTTATTTCGATTAAATCGAGACACGCCACTTAATTCTGAAGAATTTGAACTGAAAGGAATCTTTCATTGAAGCTTTAAGATATTTTACTTTCGTTACAATTCTGTTATTCTCAAAACGGACGTCGTAATTTGAAACATTTCAATTCCTTAGCAATTCGACTTTCAACTGTATTCGAATTAAATTCCTCTGCCCCTCCGAGCGATGGTACACTGAAAATGTATAAAATGTACAAATTAAGACTCGGAGTTGAAGGTGCAAAATATTTGGATATTGTGTAAACAAGAGGTACTAGGTAGTAAGTAGCTGAAACATTACAGAAATTGCTCTAAAAACTTCAAAATACTCGAAAGTATTTATGAGTAAGAGCATTCATTAAACGATTATTAAAAAGGAACGGTTCGAAACTGTTCTTGTAAACATTCGATAAAAGAAAGAAAACAAAACAGCCCCCCGATTGTGTAAGGAAATCGTAATCGTAATCGTTTGTCAAACGTATATTCGGTCGGTTTGAAGAGTTCATGAAGCCTGCACGTCAGAAAGCATGTGTCACCACCACCACTACAACCCATTAAAGTCCCACTGCTGGGCACAGGCCTCCACTCTCATAGAAGAGGGGGAAATAGAGTGCGGGTGCGGGAGTGCTCCAATGCGGGTTGACGGCCTTTAGTGATAATAACCGGGACCGACGGCTTATCGTGCTCTCCGAGGCACGTATGAAAGCATGTATAATACTACTACAACTAAAATAGTTTGAGTAACACGTTTTAGGCTGTCAAATGAATACGATTTCATAAGACAATTGGGCCTCAGTTTATGTCGCAAAGCAGAACCAATGAAGCACTGATAGCAGGCATAACAATGAGATAAATGTCTTCTAATAGACATCTCACAACGATTTGAATCGAGGAAGATCCATCGTGTCCAAATTGTGGCGAGGAAGAGACCAGCTTTCGCATCGTACATTCCAAGCCTTTAAATTCTACTTCCTGATATTTTTTCTATGCGACTGTCAAATTAATACGAAGAGTCCCTGAACTTTAATAACGTGGGCAGTAAAATTTCCTTTCCCATTCACGATAGGCCACAAATAAAAAAGTACACCCAAATTAAAACGTTATTTTTACCGCAGCCTCAAGCCAAATTCCGAGTCACTTCAGATTTGGCACAGATTAAAGATCGCATAGATTAAAATAACGTAGGTACGTAACTTTTTTCGTGAAAATCCGGGCATTTTTTACAATTTTCATTTCGACCAGCGATCAATTAGAAAAGCTCAGGGTTTAATGGATTCAGATGTCGTCAGGTTGATCGATGTTCCGGATAAGTACATTAGCGAATAGTTAGACAGTGCAAAGGTACCTACTTGAGGCGGTCCCAGCTGATCGATAGCCGTGGAAAAACGTTCTAGCCACGGAATCAGAAATAAGGAAATAGAAAGGGTGTTCGTAGTCTTTAAACTCGGGACAGGGTAGCCTGGATTTTAAGCAACTCATTCATAAAAAAAAAACTTCATCTGTAACACCCAAAGCGCTATTTTTAACTGTGAAACTTAACATCTGTTTTATTTTACAACAGAACGTGCGCTGATGTTTCAAGAATTGTTATCCTCATCATAATCGTCTTCTCAACCAATCGGCGGCCCAATAACTGGGCTCTTCTTAAAATTTAATATCTCAGAATACCGAATAACAGGCCCACCTGGAATCTATACTAATATTATAAAGAGGTGAAGTTTGTGAGTTTGTGAATTGTGAGTTTGTGACGTTGTAGGGGGTAATCTCTGGATCTACTTAACCGATTTTGAAATTTCTGGTACCAATAGACAGCCTTATTATTTGTGAGTGTCATAGGCTATATACTATCCCGAAAAATAAGGGAGTTCCCGTGGGAATTTAAAAAAGTTATTTCACACGAACGAAGGCGCGGGCAAGTCTGCTAGTAGTAAATATAAGAATTGAAGTGTGCTGTATTCTACCTTATTTGGTAGACGCTGTTCGTTAGTTAATACTGCAGTTGCATATAGCGTACGCAGCATGTATGCGTTAAGTTTGTATAAACGTTTATTTTAAGTAAGTAAAAACACTTTATTACACACAAACAAATAACAAAACAGAAGTAAAACGAATCGTGACAGAATTTACAACTTGTTACGGTGTAAAGGCGGCCTTATCACTAAATTAACATTTAACATTTCTATTTCAATTAAGAATTCTGTGATTCCAGCGTTTTTCGGGCTTCCAAAAGAAATAGGCAAAGCTGTATACAAACAGCCGGACTGTATTACGAACTTATAATTTACTTTATTTTTTGCGGCTTCCCAGGTCAAACAAGTAGGTTAGGGGAAGAAAAATTATATGGCTCACAAAAATCCTCGTTTCGTTTTATTGTTACGTGAACATTTTGTTTTAGCACAATAATTTTCAGTTGAAATGTATAAACTACTGGCTTTTGCCCGTGGCTTCGCTCACTGTAGATTCGATTTTCAAAGCCCTATTTTTTACCCTTAGGGGTTGATTTAAAAATTTCCTTTCTTAACGTATGCCTACCTCATAATAGTTATCTGTATGCCCAATTTCAGCCCGATCCGTCCAGTAATAGATAGATTTAGAATTTATTTATTTTCACAAAAACTTACAAATGTGGCTTAGTAACTAAGGGCACAACAAAGTTGAGATGCAATGGCTTGTATAAGATCAGTCAGTCAGTCAGTTTTTCGGGAAAAACTTAGCTTATGAACGCTAAATCGCTTGGCAGCACGTCTTTGTCGGTAGGGTAGTAATTAGCCACTACCGAAGTCTCCCTCCACACCGTGGAAAATTCTGAAATTATAAATTCCCAAATTGGCGCTGTTGGGAATCGAACTCGGGACCTCAATAGCGATCAATACTGTGCCAGGGAGGTCGTCAAAATAAGGTATTTTCTAGTAAATAGGCAAGTAGTTTTTAGTAGTATCAGAATCGATGCCTGGTCTGGCCTGGTCTGGCCTGGTGGGTGGCTTTGGCCGTGGCTAGTTACCACCCTACCGGCAAAGACGTGCCGCCAAGCGATTTAGCGGTCCGGTACGATGCCGTGTAGAAACCAAATAGGGTTATGGGTGTAATATAACTGCCATGCCCCTAACAGGTTACCATCTTAGACTGCATTTTGGTTCGGTGACCAAAATATGACGCATTGTCATTAAAATGCAAATCAGTTTGTTGAACCGCACATATACATTGAACATTTCTGTTCAAACAGACAAAATGCAAACTACGTCATCAAGTGGCCGCAAACAACGCTACCAAAATGGGTGCATTTCGCCGAATATTTAAATGTTGCCAGATCGTTAAACAAAAATTCGGTCAACGGAAATCGATATTATTCAATTCATAAAACATAAATTACGTTGTTTGGATATTGCATATTGTAGCGTGTACGTCGGTAATGGATATAAAATTTAACGGAGCGAATAGCAATAGGGGCTGAAATTATAATAAAGCCCGAACAAACTAGAGGCGTTACGTCAGCGCGGTTGACGGTAGCGTTTCCAAAGCGTATCAAATAAAGACGTCTCTCTTGTTCATTTGCTTCTTGCTCTCGAATGGTACATATTTTTATGTGCTCCCATTTTATGCTCTATTCGTTTGGTGAAGAAATCGAAAAAAAATATGTCTCTAGCCTAAATTATAAGTAGCCTTGATCTGATTACTCTAGGCGTCTCATTTGCCGCATGCACGTTTAAAATATGTCATGAATAATTATAATTTTTAAAAATACTAGCTTGTGCCTGCGACTTCATCTGCGTAGATCGAGGTTTTTTGGTTCCCGCGGGAACTCCTTAATTGTCCGGGATAAAAGTAGTAGTTTCTAGTTTTTTTGTGCTATTCCAGACAAATATTCTACCTCTGTGCCAAGATTCAGCCCGATCCGTTCAGCCTTTGGAGCGTGATTGAGTAACAAACATCCATACATCCTTCATCCATCCAAACTTTCGCATTTATAATATAATATTATATATGTCACCGTAAGATTGTAAAAACCGTTAGATTATAATCTAACTCGCGAAATTCTAAACTGTCGAAAGATTGTAAACTGTTCAATGTTCTGAGTGTCAATTTTTGAAATATTCATTTTATTTACGTTTTCTTGTCTCTTTCTTGTAGGTTAGGTTAGGGTTCGACATAAATAATCAAGTAGTGCACTTAGGTTTTATCGGGTTTAAATACCTATCAGATTACAATCTACCGGAAAATAATGCGTTAAATTCTAATCTTTCGACAGTTTAGAATTTCGCGAGTTAGATTATAATCTAACGGTTTTTACAATCTTACGGTGACATATATATACATTATTATAAAAATATACTTTAAATTCGGGACACGTATGGGAAACTTATCTCGTACCACTTATAAATCAGTCACTGGAACGCGCACTCATTATAAATCGCAAATCCTGCCGCGTCACGCGTTTTGTTTGTTTCAGTCTTTAAATATGCGCTGGATTCATAAGTGGTGCAGTCACGGAAATGTCAGTGATTAAACAACCTAAAAAACTGAAGAGTTACTAGTTTCCGTGCCACAATACTGACACGAAATAACTTTATTTGGATTTCGTTCCAGAATTAATGTTTGTTTTGCTTTCTTTAATGCTGCATTACTGTATTCTAGAAAATTTGATTTTATTGCTTAACTATCTGTACCGCTACGGCTTAATTCTGATGGTTTTCCTGTAAAAGCTCCGTCTATGTTATACAGAAAATCCATGGATGGAACCCATTGGTTTTCCGGGATAGGGAACCCTTTGTTTTTCCGGGATAAAAAAGGTATTTCGCTCCCAGAATACGCCCTGATTCTTCCTAAATTCACCCTCCATGCTGTCCAAAGATCACTAAAGACCTGGACAGGAGCCATCAATACGTATCAGAAAAACAAACATTAGAAATTATATATTATTATATATGAGGATTTTCCTTTAAATATAAGTCCCCATAAACAATTTATGTCAGACATTGGGTAGAAGCAGGCATTGAAATAGAAACTAAAATTCTACATCAATGGAAGCAGGCATTACTTTGCGGAAGTCCATGATATTATTGAAGGAACTTATACTTAACTCAGGGTTCCTTCATTATGTCAGACAGTTATTTTATAGAACTGCAGAACCAAAAACTAAAATGAACCTAACTAGCGCCGAGAAAATGGCTACGGTAAGAAGTAGCAAGCGTATGTTTGTTTGGAAGTCTACGCTGCTTTACCGGCATAAACCCAGGTTTGCTTTGACACAAATGTAGTGTTTATTTCAATAAACAAGTCATAATAACAAAAAATGAAAAACACGACTGCCCTGCCAAAAAACTAACTAAAAAAATCTAAATTAATCTAGTTAAATTAGAATATTATTCACATTTTTATTAAATTATATTTTTTTGTGAATCACTGGATATTGAGCTATAGTGTTATATATTTTTGGAATATACTCATCATTTTCTAGATGATGATTATATAGTTATCGATTTTTTTTTCAAATTTCGTTTTTAATCCGAGACCATGGTCACCCCATGAATTTTTTTACAAATTTTACTAGTCTATGTCACCCGGAGTAAGCTAGGGATTCTAACGATATCTCATTTATCAAAATCGGTTCAGGCGTATAGAAGTTATGGTGGAACTTACAAACTCACATACATACATACATGAACCCTGAAAACAATATAAGTACTCCTTTTTTCAGTCGTATAAGAAACCTAATATTGGCTGGCAGGGAGGCAAACTCGGCTCGTATTAGTGAAGTCCTCGCCTACGGCTCGGCCTTCAAACTCATACTCGACCTGCAATTGCCTATTTCCCAGCCTTTGCTATAATGTACTATTTCTCGAATTTTCAAAAAATTTACAGTCAATCCTGTAAACGAATAGAGAAATTGACGAACATAATAATATTATTTAGGCTAGCTGTTTTTCAATATAAAATATTTAAAAAATGATACTAAAGCAAAATATGTTTTAGTACAAAGCCTAAATAAAAATGATAATAAAGCAAAATATGTTTGAATACAAAGCCTAAATAACAAATCCTCTAAGGCTCTAACGAACAATGCTTTTGTTGGGAGCTAAAAATCTGGAGCGCTCGGGATAAGCCGGCGGCATGATATATTTACATTACAATCTGGATGCACTACCTACCTCGGCTGAGCTACTAAAACTAACATCATGTTTTCCGTTTGCTTATTCATTTTTAGAGCCATCAGGTAAAATGAGGAATGATAAACTAGCCAAGTCAAATTCTAGGCTCGTACCTCAAAATTTGCGGAGTTATACGTGTTTTAATCAATTGAATATCACTACTTAATATGGAGAAGCCTTGGCACCCCAACGCCCATCCGTACTTCGAAGTATGTGTATGTTGTACGGCGAAGGAAAATAGTGAGTAGGAAATAAGCCAGCCAGCATGCCCATATTGTTCTCAAAAGTGTGTAAAAGCGTAATTATTAAGATCATGGATTATCTAATTTCCATACCAACATTGATAAGGAGTGAGAAATACTCGCGATTTATTCACTAGCCCGCTCCCTTTGTCTCGCGCTGCAGTATGCACAGGCGGCTTTAATGGCGCCGATCTGTCCCCGTCGCGACGTTTCCTCCGACGACATTCTAATGGACTAATATCCTACCTCATTTACCTAAATAAAGTACACCATTTCATATTAAAAGTTTAAAAAGGTTTAAAAGTTAAAAAAAAATGTTTCAAATTTGGAACTGAAAATCACTTTCAGTGAGTAAGTGATCGAATTCCGTTTTTTTTAAAGTTTGATTTTATTATTAAAAAATAAGTTTCTCAGTTTAAAAAAAAAATGACTATGGCTCAATCGGTCGACGCGCGGAGCCACTAAACAAAAGAAGAAGTAATCGAATTCACAGTCCAATAAGATACGTTCTTTTCTCGAACGTTACACGTTCAATTCAAAGAAGCCAAAATCGATATAATCATAACTCCACTCACTTTTTTGTATGATTTAAATACAATTAAATAAAGATACTATACGATTCGATTAATAAAATACGCGCACTTTAACAATTTTTTAATGCATAAAATATTGCAGACAGCAGACAGTTCACAGTATACGAAAAAAAATCACGTTGCAACGAATTACTCCGTTCCAAATTCAAACACTCGAATGCCGTTGGATGGGAGGGCGACGGCGGAGGTTTTACACACTTTATACAAGATCACTCAACATAATTAAAGCGTACATTGAGTTATTTACGCGCCCGCATGTGTCGAGTCGAAATGGGTGCGACGTGGAGCAATGGGTGGTTGCGATCTTTTATTATTTTTTGCTATCAATAGGCATGATGACTAATATCCTACCAACCAAGAATCAATTAATAGGCATGATGACAGTAACCAAGAATCAATTAAATTATGAATTTATCTAATGAATTAGGATTCATGGATTATAAAAAACGTATTTATTTTTCTATTTCGAATGAGATTGCTAATTATTTTAATAAAATAAAACTATAAAATACAGCAATCCGCCATATTGGATTAAACACCAAGAAGCGAATGACGTCAAAATTGTTTGTTTTCGAGCTTTGACAATCGCACTAATGTTTACTGCACACTGCACAGAGTACATTGGTAATAACAATAGTGACGTCACAAACGGCGCCATGACACCGGCGGGCGTTTTGGCGCGAATTTTAAAATTAAAATTTCTAATGCCAATTTTATCTACCAAACCTTATTTTTCTGCAGAAATAATATGTTTTTTCGAAATATATAATACTTCCGAACATAATCTGACCATTTCTCAAAATCAGTCATCATGCCTATTATAGTAAACTTTTTTGCGATAACATAATTTTGAAGTGAAACTTCTTTAGGATCATTGTGATTTGAAAATTGAAGTAAACGAAAAAATTAAACAAAAACAAGGGACACCATAGACAGGAATATAGGAATAGGCCTATTACACTGCACCTTTGCCAGGGACCCTTACACTCGAATCAGTGTAGTGTAATAAGATTTACGTAGTAAAGGCAACGACCTCAATTTACATAGACGGGCCCTGTCAAACAAAGAATGTGGACCCATTTTGCTAATGCCATCTAGTCTGCAAAGCGGGACAGCGCTATGGTGGGGACAAGGACAGGGCTATACAGGTTAGGAGCGTGCTCTAAACATCGATATATATGTAGGTACTAGATGGGCCCTTTCATACAAAAATGGCGGGCGACCAACTATGAGAGCGCGTTCCTATAACCTGTCATAAGCCTGTCTGTCCCCGTCGTAGCGCTGTCACGGTCACTCATCGTATAGATAATTTGTTATTAAGTTATCATCTAAAGTTTTATTAGTTTGGCACTGTATAATTTTTATTTTAAGGTAAGTGTTTCAATTCACAATTATACATTTCATAAAAAACGTTATTATTTTAATCTTCCTATTTAATATTTCTATCCATTACGCAATCATTTAATTTCCGCGGCAAACTGTATGATATTTTTTTTTTACTCACTGGCCTTACGGCTTTGGGTTCCAACCCTAGAATAGTCCAGTCCAGTACGATAAAAAAAATGCAACCAAGATTAGTTAATGCATAGATGGGCAGAACGGACAGTAGGCAATAATACCTTCCGAGACGCAATATTATGCTATTATAATAATATGATAAAATTAGTTATTGACGTGAGTTTAATGTTTTAACCAACTTCAATAAATAAAGTGTTTTCATTTATTAAAGTTGGTAATTTTTATTTTGTACTAGCGAATGCCCGCGACTTCGTCTGTGTGGTTTGAGGATTTTTGGTTCCCGCGCGAACTCCTTAATTTTCCGGGATAAAAAGCCTATGTGTTATTTCAGACTATAATCTATCTCTGTGCCAAGTTTCAGCCCGATCCGTTCAGGCGTTGGGGCGTGATTGAGTAACAAAGAAAAGGGGCATGGGCAAAGGTTACCAGAAAAATTCAGCCATATTGATTTTATTGTCGCTGGGACCCTTAAGCATTTCATGGGTTCAAATTTGTTTGCAAGTTTAACATTGCACGCCTTGGAGCAACCAGGCACCTTAAACCACCGAACCCATATAATTCGAGCCATTATTGAAAAATATGCCAAAGTTAGGCTTCATCACGAAGCCAAAATTGACCCCCAAATAAATACGAAAACTAGGCGTCAAAAATTGACAAAATTAATTTTATTTGATGGCAAGTAGCATACTTAGAAATGTATAAAATAAAATAATTTCAAATGAAGTATTTTTCTATGACTCGATCCATTAGTACTCTTTCACCTCTCCCATTCCAGCCCCTTTTTATTATAATACTACTAATAATTATTTTTGAATTCTTTCATTTGCAATAAGGTTTGGCGAGGAGAATTTTAAACTGTTTTAGCTGTTATTATTTTAAATTTCAAGTTTTTGCATTAGTAGTTACCGAATTATGCTAAGTGTGACGGTCAGTCATGTCGCACCACAAGGGTTGTTTTATTATCATTTTGGCATGCAACCCTAAAAATGACTTTATTTCTGTCAATTTTTCGACAAAACTTATCAACAATTAACAAATAATTAAATTTAAAAAAAAACCACGACGAACTGCAGCGCCCCATTGTGTTGAATTTGATCTTTAAATATATCTAAGAACCTTCTCACAAGCTATATATATATCTAATGCAAAAAACCGCATAATAATCGGTCCAATGGTTTTCCAGGAAACTGGTAACAAAAAAGTGGTAAAAATAACAACATCATACTAACATTTATCGTTTACCTCAGAGAGTACACTGATGTAGGTATTATTTTCGACAAGCGCATCTGTACCAATCTATGACCGAGTCATACGTTTTCAAGATGGCGCATATGTTGCAAGCAAGTTCCCGCTTTTCAGACTAGATGGCGTTGATGGCGTTGCTAAAAATACGCCCACATTCTTTGTTTGACAGGGCCCGTCTATGTAAATTGAGGTCGTTGGCTCTAAAGGATGGACGCCCAATTTTTTTCTATGAAAGCGCCCATCTAGTACCTACATATATATCGAAGAGTAAAGGTCCCTAATTTGCTAGCGGCTATCTAGCGACCACGCCCTATAACCTGCGAGAGAATGGGATAGAAAACAAACTATATAATCGTCTTGATTTTCTAGTTTTATATTATGTGGAACGACATTCGCAATAAATATAAAGCCATAAAGGACTTGATGGATTCAAGTCCATAGGTCAAGGCCGTAAAATAAAATAATTAAAAAAGGGGGAATTCTGAGGGCCAATGGGGACGCTTCCCGCCAATTGAGCGCGAAGGAAAAAAAGAAAATGAGAGGGAAAAAGGATTGTACAAAATAATTAAATTAGGTACTCTAGAAAATGATATTATCGGAAGGAATAAAGTATATATTAATGAACATTGGGTTTTTATTCACAAAAACTCAGAAGTGGGAAATATAAAAATATAATATCTCATTCTCTCGTAAGCTACTTTTATGAAGTTTTACTTCTGCCGTATGCGAATTGCACACATTCATTTTTTTTTAAATAAGTAGACTAGCACGTGCCGACAGTCATGCCGAGAGCAAATTATGAGTTTGTGGCAGTCTCCACATTCATCAACACGATGCTAGATGGCGCTACTTGTAGCATGGAACGAAGTATATCCTAAAATAAGTAACGCGAACGATCTGAGTCGCGCTAGCGAAGTTATTTCAAGCCTGGAGGGTCAACTCTAACAATGGGTAGACGGAGGCCAATTCTGTTGTACACCATCTCTAAACTAAACTGACAGCTCTGCATATTGCTATCCCTTTCATAATAATCCCTGCGGAAAGAGGCAGCATTAAGTATATTTTTGGCCACTCTACCTATTGTTAAGGTTGACCTCACCTGCCTCCGACCAAAGTCTAGATTGAAAGCTGATACAATTGTTTACATCACAGAAAACGCTTTTCGCAAATTTTACTACAACATCTTTTCATAATTAATATTAAAGAAGCATGATATTTTCATTTGCATTCCGTAGGGATCATTCCGTTAAATTAAATTACACCAAAAAATAATCTTATCATCATTCAACGGACGCCGACAAAGTACAACGTTATTCCCTAAAATGGACACCCCAATTAATTATTGCTCTAAAAACCCTTTTAACCTCGTTCCAACGAAACGTAACCTAACGGGAGTGGTCATCTATCTTTATAAGTAAGGGCTACATTAGTGGTTAGTCGCCCTTCGGTACAACTATCGTAAAACTGAGGTACAACTATTTACTGACTGAAACTACGTTGATCGTTAGAGAGGAGAGAACAAGCATCTGAAAGATAATTATTTAACCAATACTCAACGGGTCTGTGAGTTCAATCCGACACAGTGTAAATATAATTATCCAACAGTTGGGTTGGAACACACAAATGCCAGATCCGGTCACCATGACAGCTGTTGTAGCATCTATATTCTAGAGGTCTGGTACTCTAACTCTAATGGTTGAGAGTGGTATAAAACTGCATACAAATTTCTCATTAGAGTCATAGAATTTTGTATTGTTTTCTTGAACGAATTAAACACGGGGTAGTAAACGTATGAAAAAGTATGATATTACGTTAGATTAACTTTCGCGGGGTGAGGGGAGAGTCCCTTGTCATTTTTCAGCCCGATTATTGACACTAGTGCATGAAAAAGTCGACCACTATGGCAACACAATATCATTATTAATGGCGAAACTGCCCAGTTCGCGGCTAGAGGGGTAATATGGCCGATATCACGCGTCCCGATTAATTCGTCCAAGATTCTTTTGTATTATTTTTCTTTTTGAACTAAAACTTCTTTACGCACGCTTGACTTGGGGCGTAAGCTGGTGAATGCGTGACGAGAGCGTTACGAAAAGTGTGATCGGGAGGCGAACGGAATTTGAGAGGGATATATAAGTTAGTGAAGGTAGAAAGAGAGAGATATTTACGAAACGTATCATTTATGTTGATACGTTATAACGTATCATTTATGATACGTTATAAATGATACGTTTCGTATATTACTGTAGGGGCAAGAGAGAGGTGCGAGCACACATTTTCTTTCTCTCTTTCTCTCATAGCCAGTTACTAAGTTTTACTTCAATCGTGTGGTCTAAAGCACACTCGTTTTTTTAGAAGAAGATAGGAATTATAGTTTGCTCACTAAGTATTTTGCTGCATAACTTCCCTAAACCATTCGCAGCTATACAATTAAAGTCGTTACCTGAGCTGTTAGAAGTTTACATTGTCCTACAAGTAACATGAACTTCTATGGCCCGGTTCCGAACTTTGGAAGTCAGTTGATAGGTTCAGAACTTCAATCCGCATTTACATAAATATACAACTTTGTATTGAACATCCTGGCGTTCAGTCGACTGTTTGTTCACAACTTTGTCCAGTTTTCTTGAAAATATGTTTTTGTATCGTGCAGACCACCTTATCATCATAATGGGTCTTAATGAATACAATTCCTGACAAAAATATTTTTTTAAAGTGATTATTATTGAATAGCCTGGCATATGACATACTATAACTATTCTGTAGTAATATTCAACTCAGGAACTTATGTTCAAGCTACAAAATGCGCGCTTACAATAGGATTTTGCATGAAATACTTATTTGTGACGTCATCAAAAGTTAACGCACTTTTCTACTTTAAAATATTTGTCAAACATTAAATTAACAGGAGACGTGGATGTTACATCTTTTACCAGGTCCTCCTATTTAATAATCACAAAAAAAACTTTGTCATAGCCAACTTTCTATTTGTGTCCGCATCTTTTTGATTTTTCCAAACTTCGCATAGCAATTAACAAGCCTGCAGGCATTACGCGTGGCAGCAATTCGTTCCCGGGACACGTTGACAGCGGGTTATTTACGTCCCCGGCCTCTCGCTGGCTGCAGCGAACATTTCCAAGCCTTTCCACACCAGGCTTGTCGATACGTAGGAGATGCCTCCAAAATGTTTCTCGTAAACTATGTATGTTAATGTTCAAAGCTGCTTTTAACCTAAAAAAAAATGATTTCTTTCATTTACAATAAGGTTGCATAGGCCTGGTGGGTTAGACTTACTCTTCTGTTAAAAGTATTCCAGTTTTCAAGTCGTCAGTAACTCAGTAGTTACTGAAATATGCAATTGTTACAGACAGACCGTTACAGAGAGAAAGGATACTTCTTTTGATCAGTCAGAAGATTTTTTGACTATTATGGAAGTGTCAAGTGTTTTAAAATAAAAAAAATATTGGTTAATAGTACTTTTTAACAGAAACACTATCAAGTTAAACTCTTAATGGTATAACTGCATTTTTTACTGAATGTTTCGGTTATAACTAGTATTGACAGCATATTTAGACAGTAACATATGCATGAAAGGAATCCATTTGGTATCAGTTTGCTTTCAACGTTTGGACGCGATTCCAATGTTTGCACAAAGTAATAGCAGTGGGTAAAAATGTTTTAGTACAAACACGAATACGACCGCAAGTTTTGAGGTATATGTGTACGTCACTATTAGATTATAATCTTACGGTTTTTACAATCTTACGGTGACATATATAAGTTTACAATACACAACCCTCTAAAACGTGTTGGGCCTGTAGGCACAACGAGATATTCCGTGACGAGAGAGAGATATATTGTCGATGCCAGCAAATTGTTCGTTTACGCTAATATGCACAAAATATGGTACATTACGAGAAAAAAATAGTCGGCATGTAAGGGTTCGTAGAGAAAAATACCATAGATAAGAAATATTACTTTTATCTCTACTTTTCACGTAACGAGACTAGTCATATTATGTTTAAAAACATTAGCTTCGGTAGACAAAAAGAGATAACGCGAGAAATAGAGTAGATACAATTTTACTCGTTGTGCGCATGCCCTGCTGAAGCGACATTAGAGTGTAGAACAATATTAATTAATAATCTTGGTTTCGTTTAAACATTGATATCGATAATAATTAATTTCGTGCCTCGGAGAGCTACACGTTGAATCGTCGGTCCCGGGTATTCCGGGTTATAAGTATAGACATATTTGATATTCTCATCCCATTAGGTATATTATTATATACTCATCCCAAATGGATATTCATATGGTAGCCAATATATTAATTTAACTTATTTTCTTAACTCAACCCAAATATATTCCTTACTCATACTAAAACACAAATTACCTAAACATGCGAGCATTTCTCACTAACAACTGATAACAATCGTTAAAAACGTATGAATTAAAATAGAACCTTCTCATAGAGTCGCATGCGGATGGCTCTAGGAGTTTAGGAAAATTAGGTACCTAACCCAAGAAAAGCCCTACTATTATTATTATAATACTATTATTATTGTAATTAATTTTAGGGGCCTCAGCAATGTGCAAAATTTAATTTTCAAAAATCCTCACTTAGCGGATGCCTACTTCATAAGAGCTATCTATATACCCAGCCCGATCCGTCCAATAGTTTGAGCTGTGCGTTGATAGATAAGGCAGTCAGTCCTTTTATAAAAAGTAACCTATGTGTTATTCCAGACTATAATCAATCTCTAGGCCTTTCATCCAAATCAGTTCAGCCGTTCTCGCGTGATTGAGTAACAAACATCCATCCATTCATCCAAACTTTGCATTTATAATATTAGTATAGAACGTATTATGACGGGATTGTTTACTTATAATTACGTGAAACACTGACAGGTGTAAACAACTAGACAAAATGGTTTACCAGTTCTCAGATTGTAGCCCAACGATCGACCCAATTTCCGCCATAAATAGTGCAGGAAACTTGTTTACATCCGCCTAGTTAGTTCTAAAGTTCTGCACCTAATTGACTCTCATCTTGCGAGTTCAATGTTGATTTTTTATCTGTACCGCGCAAGCTTTTTCTTTTTAAAATTTCTATGCAACTTTTGTATAGAACAACAGAACAAATAGTTCGTATACATCGAGTGAAAGAAAATGTTTTATTGAGAGACCAGGTATATTAAAAGTTGGGACGAAACACGAGGAGTGTTTCTTCTTCTACCTTCACTCACAATTTTTTTGTTTTTGTTCAATTATGTGTGACTGTATATTTAGGCTAAATAAAGGATATTTATTTATTTAAACAAAAGTTTAGCATGTAGAATAATGTTGGTTATATTAATTTCTCAACTGCGTTGGCAGTCCGAACCAGTGGTAGATTCACTTGACGATTCAAAAGTACTTGTAAAAATTAATTTGAATAAAAAACATTTTGAATTTTGAATTTTGCAACTAATCATTAGAGTAGCAGTGCGCAAACACAGATGCAATCTATATTCTCCCCATTCGTATAGCTAGTCAATTAAATCTCAATTCGATACGACTGGAGAGAGATTAGACGCAAGACCTACGGTTTTACGTGTTCCCCAAATGTACTCGTAAAACCGAAAATTTGAATTTTCGCCTAGTTCTAGATAGAAGAAAACCTTAACTTTGTGATCCAACCCTAAACTCGATCAAATATATCTGATCTGATCTTCAATACTGACGGCGGACATAAAATACTTTTGACTGCGGAAAATCGCACTTCCACCGGGTAAAAACCGTAACCAACGTGGACGAAGTTGCGGGCATTAGCTACTATTTTATATTACCCACACTATGTAATAAACGGCAGCCAATATTATCCCATCCCTCCAAAAGCACCGGCAATAATTGTTTTCCCAGCAGACTGATTCGAGCGTCCATGAAACAAATCCGTCCCGGAGTTACGCGTCGCCAGCCCTAAGGATCTGCCAGTAAGGCTGCCTTTCCACTAGTGATGTGCTACGTTGCTACGGATGTGTTTCAAACCCACCAATAGGAGTGCTTGATTTGTATCTATAGCTAACTCATAGCAGACAAATTAATTGTGGATAGACGGCAAAACTCACCAAAACTGCATTACATAGAAAAGGACAAAGTTATTTGGGATGTGGGACGAACCCAAACCCAAGAAAATCCAAAACTTGAGGACTACATTTTTGCTTTGTCCATCAGACGTGTCGCAAAAGAAAATCAAATCTCCGTGTCACCAATAACAGCTGACAAGTGTATTGCCATGCAAAACTCACGGTCCATAGGCAAACTTTTCCTTTCCAAAACATTAAAAATAAAAATGCAATATTTTAAAAAGAGTATACTAAATAAAAGAATGAAAAAAATCCTTTATTTATCCACTAAAATCAACAGTAAAATCTGGCAACTTTACATGCGAAACACCGCAGCGCCATCTCTCGGCACGTTCAAACACCGCTATAACGAAATTGACAGGTATAATCTAGCGAATTCTAGGAGCTCCGATAGATGTCACTAGCCGTCCAAATTTAATACGTTACAATAGGCATCTTCTAGAATCTAACAAGGGCATTCCAACCTAGATATCATCATTGCATTGCACTAACAATGATTGTCGTCAAGCGCAAGCCTATCTCGCAATGAAAACAAGTGAAATTAATTTAACGAATTAAAAATACGACTGCCCTGCCATATTATTTTTGGAGTTTACCTCCATAAGAAGCGATTTGCATATATAGCCTTTGGAATCTTATTCACATTTTTTATTAAATGATATTTTTTTGTGAATCACTAAATATTGAACTATAGTGTTATATATTTTTGGAATCTACTCATCATTTTCTAGATGATGATTATATAGTTAATCTTATGCTCGATTTTTTTTTCAATTTTGGTCAACCCCATCAATTATTTTAAAAAATTTACTAGCCTATGTCACCCGGAATAAGCTAGGGATTCTAATGATACCTCATTTATCAAAATCCGTTCAGGCATATACAAGTTATGGTGGAATGTACAAACTCACATACATACATACATACATGAACCCTGAAAACAATATATTCCTTTTTTCAGGCAGTCGTATAATAAAAATATCCGAAGCTTAACTACGTAGCACATATCCGGTGGAAAGGCAGCCTTATGCGTCGCCAGCGCAAAGGGTCCGCCAGTAAATCTTGCCGTTCTATTAAGATAATATCAGCAATTCGCTAACATCCCATACCCGCGCACAAAACGCCCATAACTAATCCCCTCGCGTTTGTGGACGCGGAATTTTTGGCGGATTAATTAGAAATCCGCGTTCAATTTCACGTTTTTAGGGTTCCGTACCCAAAGGGTGTCAAAGGCACCCTTTTTTTTTTAACCACTACAAGTTAGCCCTTGACTGCGATCTTACCTGATTCTAAGTGATGATGCAGTCTAAGATGGTTGCGGGCTAACCTGTTAGGGGCATGGCAGTTATATTAAACCCATACCCCTATTCGATTTCTACACGGCATCGTGACGGAACGCTAAATCGCTTGGCGGCACGTCCTTTGCCGGTAGGGTGGTAACTAGCCACGGCCAAAGCCTCCCACCAGGCCAGACCAGGGAAAATTCAGAAATTATAAATTCCCAAATTGACCCCGCCAGGGATCGAACCCGGGACCTCCGCACGTTAAGACAACAGCGCTACACACTGCGCCACGGAGGTCGTCACCCTATTACTAAGCCTTCGCTGTCCTTCCGTCTGTCATCGGGCTGTATCTTATGAACCTTATTAGGTAGACAGTTGAAATTTCACAGAGTGTGTATATTTCTATTGCCGCTATAACAATAGATTTAAAGAAGAATTGAATCCATACTAATTTATAATAAAGTGTATCTGTCTATCTGCTACATTTTAACTGCCTATCTGGGCAGACAACCGATTTTTATAACATTTGGTATGTAGGTCGCTTCCCGGGGAAGGATATAGGCTATTTTTACACTGGAAAATTAAGGAGTTTCAGCGGGAATCAATAAAAATCATAATCAACACGAACGAAGTCGCGGGGATCATCTAGCACAAAATAAATGGGACGGCCATACAAGAAACGTGATTTTGAGCGTCTCCCATGTTTCTTTGAAGAAAGTATTCAAATAGTACATAATGTTAAATCTTGTAAAATGTTACGGAATCCTTAGTGTACGAGTCCGCCTCGCCCTTGGCCGGTTTTTAGTATTAAGTGCTATTTCATCCCGTATTTGGGTGTTTAATGTTGAATAACTTCTCATTGTGTGTTTCAGAAGCGATATTTTCTGTTTAGAAATGTTAATTGCTGTTGGGCTAAAATATTAGTCTACCCCTGCTTTCTACTTACAAATGCAAATGAAACATGATTCTAATTAGAAGGTTTCGTAATTTATTTTTTGAATTATTTTATTTATTCACCTTCTTACATTATCTTTACAGGGATTCCTAATACGATATTGAAGTTATAATTTAATCTAACTTAGCTTAACTTAGCTATTGGTTAAGTTATAGATCTCAACACATTCTTTTATTTTAAACCAGGATAAGTACGAGATGTCTTTAGGTAGCGATTAGTGAGCCTCAAATTTAAACTACTAGGGATCAGGAATTTGCTGCAGGAAACTTCAACGACTCTATATAATATAAGGTATGTAAAAAATGTACATGTACTACGTATCTTTCTTTCTTTGCTCACAAAACTTCATTTCTTATTTAATAAAGGAAGAACACCATGACATGAATAAAGTTTCTACTTCTAGGTCTACATTATCGAGAAAGTCTGGTAAGATACGTCGTTAGAGAATTTCTAAGTATATAGGATTAATCTATGCCTAATCTTAGGAACTATAATTGGGTATTTGACAACTATTTAAATAATAATTTTTTTAGTGATTATTAAATAGGTAATATCTCCAAAAAGTCGTAATATCCACGTCCCTTGTTAGTTTTATGTTTGAAAACCATTTTAAACTATCGATTGAAGTAAAAAAGTGCGTCGAATTTTGATGCCGTCACAGTTCAATATTTCATGCAACATCCCATACTAAGCGCAAAAAACCACAAATATCTATCCTGCAATATATAAATATTTGTACCACATTCTCGCAAAATAAAAATTATTTATGCAGCTTTCGAAAGTTCATCGTCCTAACCAACGAGTTGAAACAATATCCCGCGACATTTAGTGCCAATGAAAACACCGCGAGATATATCCCGTCCTGGATACTTCCGAGGCCGTATTTTCCGTCGGAATGACTCCATAAACTTCGGGCCATGTTAATTCGAAAGCCCCAGCGTTACTTGAGATACGGAGCTATAATCGTTATCACGAATACCGCGCAGTCGGTTCGAGGTTGTAATTTAGGGGCACTAAATGTACTAGCAACATTGGTTATCGGACTCACTCGTGTTTTCTACATTTCTTGTAAAAGTCTTGACTCACTGATTGACTCATCAACGCCCAGCCTAAGCTCTTGGACCTAGAAAACTGAAATTTTACACAGAGGTTTGCTTTATAATATAGATAAGGAATAAAGCCGAATTAATCGAAATTCTCACGGCTTGAGTGACACAGCGGCCGCTAATTACTAAAATAAAGTAAAATAGTGTCTATTGTCTTTCTATAATCGGTGACGCTTTAGCGGAGAGAAAAAAAGAAGTGAATAATCTATGGTCAGCGTTTGTAATTGCTTACGCTAATCCAATAGATGAGTGTTTCAATAATTCACAATTCCTCACATTAAGTTTGCATCGTTCCAACTTACAGCGGTACTGGCAATAGTGTCGATTGAGATTTACAGCCGGGTCGTAAGGAGCGGGCAATAACAACTGTTCATATATCCAACTTTGCTGCATTTACGACCGAAACTACCACTGTTCATACGAGCACTCATAACGTGGCCACGGGGTGTTAAAATAAATAATTTATTGTCCACAAAAAGTTACAATAGCATTTAAAGGTTTAGCGTCTGATACCTACGATAAGTTTATAACTCGTGTTATAGGCATCAGTAAAAAAAGACGTGTAATAAGCAAGTTATGCTTTATATCTACAAATTAAAATAGCTTAGAGATAGCTTAGCTCATCGCCGTCGATAGACGTCCACTGTTGGACATAGATCCCTTAAAAGAACGTCTACAATCTGCAGTCTTGCGCTGCTTAGACTAGTGGCTCCCTGCGACTCGCTTCATTTCATCGGTCCACATAGCAGGCGGTTTACCAACACTATGGTTTTTGAGTGTCCCTGAGCTTTCTTATGACAAAGAGAGTTATTGAAAACTCTATAGAGTAGAAAGTGATAGAGTCAAACTTTATTTTCAATCAGTTCCCTTCTATTTCAGATGCATCAATCATCAGTCATCGTACCCACTCATCATCATTCTACCTACAATTGAGCACGGGTTTCCTCTCAAAATGACAATCGGTGAGATTATAATACTGACGTCCCTTATTAGCGTCGCTACATAAAATTATTAGTATTAAAATTAATAGCTAGTATTAGCAGTAAAATTATTATTTTCAGTAGTTATTAAATTCTTAGATACTGCCTATTATTGAAGAAACCAATTTTTAGGCGCACCTCAAATACTAATTTAAGATGCTTAGAGACATACGCACAAACAAAATTTTGACGTGTTGCATTTAAAAACGTTCTGAAAAAAAAACTATGAATCGTTGTGAGAAATGTAACAAAGATTTTTTTTCTGCTTTAACCAAAAATCATATTCAAAGCAAATTACCCCAAAAATTGTTGAAAGTATCAAAGGGAACTTGGTATTAAAAAATTCTCGGGCATGCGTAGGGTCACTTAGCTGCATGAAAAGTGCTCGCTTTAGGCCCTTACCTCCTTACATGCAGACCTCGCACGCTGCACTGCATTAATAGGCTTGGATACAAGAAATCGTGTCAAAAACCTCCAGATTTGTGAAGAGTTCAAAATTTTCCTAGTTATTTTGTATTACTAGTGAGCACAGGTCACAGAAACAAGGTCGTATTACAATGGCTCATTGAATTAAGAATAAATTAAAAGCTTTCGTTGCTTGTGTATTATCTGCGAGTCCTGACATTTCTGACCCCAATCTGAAATATTGGGATTATATAAGGACTTTGTAAGTAACTAAGGATTTCACAGTTACTAAGAAATAATATTGAGTTTCAGTTCAGAGAAATCAGCCTCCCTATTGTGTAGGGAAATTGTTAACGTAATCGTTTGTGAAACGGATAATTCGACCTGTTTAAGAGATTCATAGATACCTGCCTGTCAAAAATCATGTACGTACTTCCTAAACAGTTAGATTAATACGTTTTAAGCTGTCAAATGATTACAATTTGCTTAGACAATTGGGCCTCTGATTTACGAGTACGTATAAGAAATTAAGGTCGGTATATACAGCAGCGGTTAATGCGTAAATGACGAAGCCGATGGCCATCAAGAGAACACAGCCGGAGAGCGTTTCCTATACAACACCACTAATAATGGCCTTGCGAATTATCGTTAGCTATCCCGGACGTACTTACTGCTTAAGAACATCCTATAAATAAACGAAAATGGACCGTAAACGATGGACTTAAGGCGCATAGTTCCTTCCGAATAGATCGTAGTGAGATTGCTGGAATACCAAGAACGGCAAATGGTATACTGTCGGTAAGGAAGCGATTCATATTGTGATAGCGCAAATATTAAAATACAAGTAAAACATTTCTCCTCGGGGAAGCAAGGAAGAAATTCTTGAGATCCTTGACACTTGCACGATTCATGAGAACAATGCGATAAAATGTTTCTATACCTCCATTATATAAAGAAAAACATTAATGTACGAGTACACATACGTGGTATCAGGTATGTCATATTGGCACGACGAAAGATTTACGGCCAAAATAATAATCAGTTTATCTGTGATCTGTAGATATGTTACTTGAAACATAGATTTATTATATTAACTACCGTCACCGTACCGTCATAGCAACGTTGTTATTTGAAAGTTGTATTGTCCTTTTTGTCAAATAACATTGTTATAATAAGCAACTTATCGGCAGGTTAAAGATAGATTGATTAGTTAGTGGTCGTTGATGACAGAGAAATTGTCCTCTTTGTAGTTTGTACCTACCATTTGCAATTGTGAAAATAACTTGTCCAGAATCTAGACAAGTAATGGTCTAGACCATAATATTGTTGTCGCGACAAACAGCTCTTAGGCGACGAGAAAAAATGATTTGTGTCTGGCAGAATCATCATCATTAACGTCAGTTAGCCATAGGCCTCAGCCTTCCTCATCCATCTATTTTTATATTTATTCTACTATTTCTCTATTCCATCTGTCTAACGTGCTGGAGGGTATCCCACTACGCTTACTTCGATACCCGAAGGGAAGAACATTGTATCTCATTTTTTTTGGTGATTTTGTGTTTTATCATAATACATACTAATATTATAAATTCGAAGGTGTGTCTGTCCGTCCGTCTGTCCGTCTGCTATGCTTTAACGGTCCATCTTTTTAACCGATTTTAACGAAATTTGGTATAGAGATAACTTTCATCCCGGGAAAGGATAAAGGCTACTTTATCCCGCGGGAATCAAAAAAAGTAAATCAACGATGTGGCGGACATCACCACTATCACTAAATCAATGATTTGAATTCAATATTGCCAGAAATCATCGAAACATCCTTCTTACATCTGTCTCCGTCACGGAGCTTTAAGTCCGTGTTATTCCCAGAAAAGCGTTTATTTGTGTTTGTTGTCGGAAACAGGCCACAAAATCATTTGCATTGTTAGTTTATACAAGCCGCCCCAATCAGTCGCGCACCGCAAATCTATGTCTATTGTAACTGATGGAAAATAATTTAGCTCGATTTTAAAATAAACAGAGCACTACCGCAACGCGTAATGACTTGGTTACTACGTAATGAACGATCAGGCACATAAGCAACTCATTTAGCTATTTCACATAAAATTACTAAATCTATAACAATAGGTATTATCAATACAAAAGTTAATCTATTATATTTTGACGACACTCGGTACCTTCCAAAAGACGGGCATAAACATTTTATTCAAGAAAGTCTTCCACTGGAATTTTCTGAACCTAAATTCTTAAGAACTAAAACGCGATTGTCATAAAGCCATACAGAGGTTCATTGGAAAGTCTTCAACTGGATTTTTCTGAACCTAAATTCTCAAGAACTAAAACGCGATTGTCATAAAGCCAAGAGGTTCATCGACTGTAGTGCAACGATGAAATAAATAAATTATCTCACGTAAGACGTATCCAGAAGCAAGCGTTTATCAACGTTTAAAGGCCATGAACTCTTCTAAATTACCAAGTCCTGGTTGAGTTCATGGGAGGTTTCAGCTATTTATGATTTCATTGACAAACTGAACGGCTAAGGCTCTAACCATCACCACTAGGCACCATCTTACTTCATATTGAAATTCAGTAGAAATTCTGTATTCCTCGATGCAGTTTTTGTACAAAATCTACACTGCAAATAGTCTGAAAGCCAAGCGAAAATTTATTTATAAATGGCCTCCTTAGCACAATAAATTCTATTCACGCTGAAATCGAATCCATGTAAATAGTAAATACATCTCCGGCGAGCTCATATCCATCATTCTCAAGTCCATTAGCAAGTCAATACGGGCAGCTCGTTCCTTCAGTGCATTGGCTCCTTGCTTGCGCTTATCGAGGCCACCACGCGGCAAATCCTCAACACCCTCGGAGCTTCCTCGCTCCCCACGTTCTTCCCCCAAGTGCCCCTCCTCGCTCCAGGCCACGCTGTTTATTCCTCATATTCGTCGCAAGCGGGGATTATTGCCCTGTTATCGGAAGTGGATAAATTACTTTATTACAGGAACCCTTTCTGAGCTGTGTACGTGGAAGCCTGCGATGGAATCCCGCGATCGCGAAATTTCTTTTTACAACGTCATTATTTCGAACCGAACTGGATTGGGATTATGCAAAATGGGTAAATAGCTTTAGGGTTATTTCGTGCCGTGAGCACGGCGAACTATTTATTTATTGGAGGATACACGATGTTATCACGATATCAGCAATTTTATATTTTCGTAAAGTTTATGAGAATAATGTTTGATACACTGTATTTTTCACGATGTTCACGGTTCAAAGTCCTGCAATAGAAAAATGACAGAGTCACCATCACTCAAGAATGCTTGGAATTAATGACGCCCCTGGCGAAGTCGTAGTCTTATAGTTGCGAGAGTCAATTTGGAAATTTAAATTTCCTGTTTTTTTCATTTTCTAGTCGGGTAAGGACTTCGGCCGTGGCTAGTTGCTATCATTTCGGCAAAGTCCTGCCGCCAATCCATTTAGAGTTCCAGTACGGAGCCGTGTAGGAGCCGATTAGGGGTTTGTATGACTTCCATACCCCTAACAAGTCATCCTGCTACTATCTTAGACTGCATCATACGGCATCATCACTTGCCACCAGCTTAGAGCCAAGAGTTAACTTTTAGTGGAATAAAAAAGGGGACAGTTCAGGTCAAGTCAAGTTTATTTTTAAAAAGGCAATCACACATTGCAGTAGGTACAATATTCGGCTTATACAGAGTTCACAAAATCAAAAAAGCAAAAGCAAAATAATTCAGACAAAACAAAGTTCAAAGGGCTTTCATCGCTCTACAATGTTATTAAAACTTTAACATTTTCACTTTATCTAAACGTTTTGAAGTCTGCGGTATCGGGAATACGAGTGAGAGTTTATATACTCTCCGCTCGTGACCTGAGTGTAGAGTAACGAAAGGTTAATAATCTCGAAAATGATAAAATCGAATCGGGAAAATAACGAGTAAAACTCGTAATTTCTTTAAAAATAAAGTGTGTATGAAGGCGAGTATACTAGTGGCAGGCCGTGACTTCACTCCCGTGAGAATTAGTATAAATCAGCCGCCCTATTCTCTAACTCGGTGCAATATTTCATAGCAAACCTTCAATGGATAAAAAATATGTGTCAGTTACTTTAATTTTTTGACAGCCATTGAGTTTTTGCTAGCATTCCTTGCTCACATCATAAAAGAATCAGATGGAAAATATCCAACGGCTTATGGTATGCGTTTACAAGTCAGTCAATCAGTCAGTTAGTCAATCAGTGAGTCAGGACTTTTATTTTCCTTGCATGAGATTTTATTCTATAAATCGATATTGTACTCAAAAATAAATGATCCTATTATTTTTTTTTTCAATAAATTCATGATAGAATTCATTGGAAATATTTCATAGAAGGGTTATTTTCTTTAAAAGAAACCTAATTCTGACAAGAATTGGATCTAAACTCGAAAATACTATTACATTCGTTAAAACTTTTAGAATTGCAAAAAGTGTGAAAGTGTACTTACTAGCTGGCACATTGTTACACACGACTGCTCAAAAAAAGGAGTGTAATGTTTTCAGGGATTATATACGAGTACATATGACTTTCTTTGTTCTTTTGTTTTTTTTTATCCACTACAAGTTACCCCTTGACTGCGATCTCACCTGATGGTTAGTGATGATGCAGGCTAACCTGTTAGGGTCATGGCATTTATATTAAACCCTCTAATCGGTTTCTACACGGCATCGTACCGGAACGCTAAGTCGCGTGGCGGCACGTCTTTGCCGGTAGGGTGATACTAGCCACGGCTGAAGCCTCCCTCTACGCCAGACCAGATATAAATTCCCAAATTGAACCTGCTGGGGATTGAACCCGGGACCTCCGCACGTTAAGACCAAAGCACTCAACACAGCGCCGTTATAATCCTTCAGAATCCTAACAACATTCCGAGTTCCGAGAGGGCACTCGTGTTTTTAAATAATTTTAACATTTGATTATGTTTCAAATCAACTTTCATTGAACTTTTCCAACGTATTATCTAAAATCCAACGTTAATTTATTTCCAAATGAACTTTCCGATCAACAATAGGTGTTCGAGAGGTGTTGACTCTTTGCTGGTAACAATACGAGGGCAGATCTCGTTGACCTTCCCACCTCTCAGCATCTGATCTTATCCCAAAACTCTTTAATAACAATCTTGTTAACAAAGACGCATTGTCACAGTTTCTTTTATGTTTAGTTTGAAAATTCGGTACAAAGAAAGTACCTAGATAACAAACACAAGATAATACTCTCCTACCGACCGAATTTCGGCCACGGCGGCCCATCTCCAGAGAGATTAGCCATCTGCGCGGGAGATTTTATAGACACAGGTGCACTCTCTGTTCCTATACTCTCATAGCCCGATGAGACGGAAAATCCGACATGACCGGAGGGAGTTCAGGTGCAGGATCGACGGCTTTACGTGCATTCCGAGGCACAGGGGTGAAACAAAGACGCATTGTCACAGTTTCTTTTATGTTTAGTTTGAAAATTCGGTACAAAGAAATTACCGAGATAACAAACACAAGAAAATATTCTCCTACCGACCGAATTTCGACCACGGCAGCCCATCTCCAGAGAGATTAGCCATCTGCGCGGGAGATTTTATAGAAGTGTTTGCGCAGACACAGGTGCACTCTCTGTTCCTATACTCTCATAGCCCGATGAGACGGAAAATCCGACCGAATTTCGACCACGGCAGCCCATCTCCAGAGAGATTAGCCATCTGCGCGGGAGATTTTATAGAAGTGTTTGCGCAGACACAGGTGCACTCTCTGTTCCTATACTCTCATAGCCCGATGAGACGGAAAATCCGACATGACCGGAGGGAGTTCAGGTGCAGGATCGACGGCTTTACGTGCATTCCGAGGCACAGGGGTGAAACAAAGACGCATTGTCACAGTTTCTTTTATGTTTAGTTTGAAAATTCGGTACAAAGAAATTACCGAGATAACAAACACAAGAAAATATTCTCCTACCGACCGAATTTCGACCACGGCAGCCCATCTCCAGAGAGATTAGCCATCTGCGCGGGAGATTTTATAGACATAGGTGCGCTCTCTGTTCCTATACACTCATAGCCCTATGAGACGGAAAATCCGACATGACCGGAGGGAGTTCAGGCGCAGGACCGACAGCTTTACGTGTCTTCCGAGGCACGGGGGTGAAAACACCGCCAACTTCCTAGCTCTACAAAAAAAAACAATACTTAATTGGCCCGACGCGTTAAGTAACGTACGGGCTGCTGCTAAGAAATTATTTTTAGGCTGAGCTTATAGGCGTGGATTTAGGAAATTAACGTGATCTGGTTACTCTTGATGATAAGAACTGTAAGTACTAACAATAAGTAGAATAATTTTCATAGGTTTTTTAAAATCCATATCATAAAATCATTCTTGGGAACGAATAGAGTGGTTTACTTTTGGCAGAGTCGCTCGCTCTGTCGCTTCCACTCAACTCTGCAAGTGTGCTTTGACCGTTATTCTAAAGCGTGTCACACTTAATAGTGCATTAAAAACTAGAAATAATATTTAAATAACCGGCTAAGTACGAGTCGGACTCGCACGCCAAGGGTTCCGTACCTTAGTACAAGGTTCACCACCATGAGCTTTTTAACTAATTTCGTAAAAGAAACAAGAATGGCGCGTGGTATAAAAAAAATAACGCCGAATAAAACACGTTTCTTGTATTTATTTTATTTCTAGTAGGTATTTGTTATTATAGCGGCAATAGAAATACACACACTGTACAAGTCATAATTAAAAAAATTAAAAACACGACTGCCTTGCCAAAAACGATCTAAAAAGTTAAAAGTCTATATTAATCTAGTTAAATTAGAATCTTATTCACATTTTTATTAAATGATATTTTTTGTGAATCACTGGATATTGAACTATGGTGTTCTAGATGATGATTATATAGTTAATCTTATTTCCGAATTAATTTTTTCAAATTTAGCCTTTAATGCGGGACCACGGTCACCCCATCATTTTTTTTAAATTTAATAGCCTATGTCACCCGGAATAAGGATTCTAATAATAATATCTCCTTTATCAAAATCGGTTCAGGCGTATAGAAGTTATGGTGGAATATACAAACTCACATACATACATGAACCCTGAAAACAAAATACTCCTTTTTCAGGCAGTCGTATAAAAATTCAACGGTCCATGAGCCCGATGACAGACAGACAGCGGAGGTTAAGTAATAGGGTCCTTTAGGTACGGAACTCTAAATATTAAATAGGGTATAAAAGACAAGCCGTTGGTTATGACGTGAACGGCTGATTTATGTAACTAAGTAGTGGCTTGTAATTCATTGCGGGACACGCACACTGTCGCGATAACAACTGCGTGTTTTGCCGAACCCACGAACGCCCGCCCTTTGGGATTGACCCAATTTTCCACCCAGTCCCGTTTTTTTGGATTATTGACATAGGCCAACAAAAAGCGTCGATCCCAGCTTTTTAAAACGATGGCATAAAATATTAAGTAAGCAGTAAGTAAATGCTTCATAGTGTAAGGGACAATCCAAAAGTAGGTATTATTGAGACACTTTTAATATATTTGAACTCTCATTTGGAACTCGCACAAGCGAATGGTCACAACGATATAAGATAAAAGTTAGCTAAACTTAAAGACAATATTCATTTGATCTGGCCACGATTGCTATCGTTAAGCACCAAACCAAATTGCGATCTAAACACAAAAGTATTCAATAAGCGCTGAGTCTGCCTGCAGAAGACTGAATTACCATCGTCTAAATACTCATATTTATACTAACTATTTTCAAAATGGCGTCGGTATCTGCAGATTACATCGAATGACATGAAACGAGTCAAATTGACTGATATTATACTTCCTGTTTCATGAGATATAATGACAAACAGTAATAATGCTAACAATAGATATAATATTTATTAAAGGATTGGTAATTTTTATAATAGGTAAGGTAAAATCTCTTAGGAATAAGTCCGTTTCCATTTTAAAATACCTAACAAAAATAAAATAATAATGAGTCACATGGCAGGTATTTTAAAGTCTTCAAGGAACGTTTCAAATAACAAAACAAAATATTATATATTTAATTTTAGTTTTATACTATTATGTTTTATTTTGATCATATATGCGTTTTAGTGGAAAATTGAGGACCCATGAGTCTCGGAATTGAAATTAGGAAACTTTTTGAGAATTTGTCAGCCAAAAAAGCCAAAGATTGTACAACCTTTGAAATTTGGTGAAATAAGTAGGTAGGTAGTGTAAAGAAAAGCGTGTCATCAATAAATTATAAATTCCAAGCTGACGAACGAAATCTTCAACTTTAAAATTCTAAATCCTACAAGTCTAAATCCTTTCTAAAATTGTTACCTTTCAACCTACGTAGAAAATCTTAAATTGCTTGATCTCCCTGTTTTAGCTTTACGAGACAGTTTTCCTTTGAATTAAACAGGCTACCTTTCCTTGAAACTTCGTCCTTAAGGATTTTAGTATTTCAAGATTTTCTTAGAACTTTCAAGACCCTGACCTAAATTTAAGCGATAAATGATTTATTTATTTCACGCATAGATTTAGCTTCAGCGGAGACCAATCCTAAATCTATGATTTCACGTATAACTTGTGTCACGTATGTTAAGTCAAGACTCTACCATTGGTTCGGAAGATGATTCTGCTGAGAAGAGCTGGCAAGAAAATCAGTATGTCAATATGTCAGTCAGCACGTCAGTCAGTAAGTTTATCTTTTTACTAGAAGGTGTCCGCGACTTAGTCAGCTCGGGATTCGAGTTTTTAAATAACGTGGGAACTAATTTTTCTAATAAAAAGAAGGAACCAGGTCCTTAACTATATTCACGCAAAATAATCACTCCGTTTACTCCGTAGCAGCTCGATTGAATGACAAACAAAAACAAACATACACTTTCGCATTAATAATATTATTATTAGGTATAGGGATATTATTGGTAGGGATATACATTTTTAAAATTAAACCAGTAGGTACACAGTCGTGTGAACTGTTTTTAAAATTCCAAATTCCTCTCACGCATGCACCTTAGCGGACCAAGAGCGATTTATTACCAACATCCGATTACAACTTGTTTCACGAATGCAATCTGCATATATGTGTAATAGTACCTAATATAGATACTTCGTAGCTAAAACGACCTTACGTCGTTCGTCATAAGGGTGATTTCATCATAATTTCAACCCATCACCATTTGCTGAACAAGAGTGTCCACTCAAAATGAGAAAGGCTGAGGCCATAGTCTACCACGCTGGCCGAGATTGGCTTCACACACGTTTGAGAACATTTTCTCTCAGGCATACAGGTTTCCACACCATGCTTTCCTTCACCGTGAAAGTGGATGTTTAATTGCTTAGCAGTTAAAACACACTGGAAAAGAAAGAGGTAATAGTAGTTTCGTTTAGTTTAGAGACTGTACAAAAGAATTAGCCACAATATCATGTTCAAAGGAGGTCCTATCCTTCGTACGGCAGTGGAATCCTCGCCTCGTTGGTCGAGGGTTCGAGTCCCCGCTCGGGCCATAATTAAGCATTGTATTTTTCTGATAAGAAATTCTCATTGCCTCGGAGAGCACGTAAAGTTGCCGGTCTTGTGTTTGAGCTATCTCCGGTCGTGTCGGATTTTCCATCCCATCGTGCTATGAGAGTAAAGGACCAGAGAGTGCACCTGTGTTGGCACACTCTAATCTCTATGGAGATTGGCCGCCATGGCCAAAAATCGGTCGGGAGGAGGACAATTCAGTAGACTGCAGACTCAATGTCTCTATCCGTTGAAACATAAGCGAGAACCGGTAGTATTTAGTGTTGCAAATACTATAAGTTCTTCGACCTTCACTGGTCTGAATAACGTTAGTTTATTTCATTAATTTAGCTCATAATTCAAGCTACATTAGTCAAAAGGAAAAACTTTTTTGGAACCCGATTCCTATTAGTTCTTATCATACAAATATAAACGACATTTTTTCGTTAGTACTCCTATTCTAAAATATGCAAAGATGTAAGATAAAATGGTCACAAAACTTCCGTATTGCTTAACGATTGATCGTTAAAACATTAGCAACTATCCAGTATAATCCGATTGCATCTAAACGACAGTTTGATTGTCCCTGGGATACCTCCATTGGGTGCGGTTCCGTAATTTTTTATGTCGCTTACGGTATTTTTGATAGATATCGTTGTTTATTTTAACGGGAGCTTAAAATATACGCGCATATATCTGAAATTGATAATAAGAAGTTGCCTGCGACTGTGAGAAATATAAATTTCTTTTACCTTGGTTTATAGGGCTGTAGTTTGTAGTGAATTCCGTTATTTTTTCGGAGGTTGTATTCTAAATTATTTGTGGATTTTTTGTACCACCTTTTGTAGGTCTACAATCAAGATTAATTGTTGTTTATTATTCAATTTTCAGGTACACAAACTCAGCCGGTATCCTTACTAATGTAGTAAATATACCTACTAATATTATCGATACGGAAATCAGGCTGCTACGCATTCAACCGCATTTGTGCAACCGATTTTGATGAAATTTGATAAAGAGATTGAGAAAGGTTACACACCGAGGAAGGATAGATAGATGGTTACTTTTTTCTCAGAAATTCCGCGAGAGTAAAATAATCCTAATTTAAGCAGATGAAGTCGGACTGATATTGATAAGTTATACTAATATAATAGGTATTTACCGTAATCTTACGAGTATTAATTTCGATGCGTCGCAAGTTTCCAATGGACGCGGGACTGGAATTGCGGTTGTGGTCGATTGCAATATACGCCATTAGATTAATAGCCAGCCTATGTAATGAACATTTCGCCGCTGTGGACACGGCACTAAATAATACGTTTAAAATGAAGCGAATATTTACGACATATTAAAATTAACTACAGTCTAGATTTTGTAATTAAAACTCACTTTTAAAATTCTCACTTAAACAGATATATTTAAAATAAGTAAATTGTCATGCTACATTTTGTGAACTTTAGTGATATAACTTCGTCGATCTTTTTGTCGGCCCTAACGCAGACTACGGTCTATTTGGGCTGCACTTTACAAACGCCAGCCTGTGTTTTCAGTCTAGTGCTTTCGTCTGCAAAATTGTGGTGTAATTTTTGATGTTTTTTTAAAGGCATTAAATAAAATAAAATAAAATAAAATTAAATTAAATTAAATAAAATAAAATAAAATAAAATAAAATAAAATAAAATAAAAATAATAAAAAATAAAATTGGCAAAAATTTCGAATGTAGTATATATTTAAGACCTTTTGTCTTCGTCACAACGCGAACATGTCTCAGTTCGCGATGATGTCGGTACCCTCTACCAAAAAGTGCTCAACGCGGCTAAAGAAGTTTTCACTTCAATAACCACTAATTCAAACTCAAACCCATATTTTTTTATACAAATAAACTTATTAACAATGCTTTTGAAACGTCGATTTAATCTACCATTCCTAACGAGAAGAACCAGCAAGAAACTCGGTGGTTGCTCTTTTAAAAATTTATCATCATTCCAATTTCTATTTTCAACGACCTCCGTGGCGCAGTGTCGAGTGCGGAGGTCCTGGGTTCGATCCCGGCAAGGTTTGGAAATTTATAATTTCAGAATTTTCCCTGGTCTGGCCTGGTGGCTTCGGCCGTGGCTAGTTACCACCCTACCGGTAAAGACATGCTGCCAAGCGATTTAGCGTCCCGGTACGATGCCGTGTAGAAACCGAATAGGGGTATGGGTTTAATATAACTGCCATGCCCCTAACAGGTTAGCCCGCTACCATCTTAGACTGCATCATCACTTACCATCAGGTGAGGTCGCAGTCAAGGGCTAACTTGAGTGGATAAAAAAATAAAATACAAAGACCGAGTCTCATTTCAGAAGGAGACGATACCGTTGAGAACATTATGAAGAATTCATGGGCATGCAGGCTTTACCATTCAAGCAAGAGATATGTAATTTCTTAAACGCACATAACTCAGAAAAGTTATAACTGCGTGCCCGCACATCAGTTCCCTGATTACCCGAATTTCTTGCTGAACATTTGAAATCTGAACCACTATCTGCATTTTGATTTTATTTATTTATATATTTAGTACCAAACTTAAAAACTAAACATACAAATTTAAAGGACATGTACAAGGACAACTTATCTCTTGAAGAGATTTCTTTCAGCAGCCCTAGAATGTGAAAATGGTGAAAAATAGATAAAGCTGAGTAGGTACTTATAAACTAGAGAATAGAAAACTTTTTATTATGACTAATGATAAATATCATAAAAAATACTTACATATAATATATACAGGAAATACATAATTTAATAACGTACATACAAAATAAAGTAGGTACTAATATACATACATAATATACAATAATAAACATAAAATAATATAAAAATAATAATAATATTTATTCAGTATTTCTGCAATAACAACACTGATGACAATACTTTTGGACGTGAGGAACGTACTTATTACCTATTCTGTGCCTGAGGTCCTCCTGTACAAAGACAGATACATGTATTGTGTACCAATTACCACAGACAAACAAGGCTTATTGAAGCATCCACTACCACTACCATTACAGCCCATTAATGTCCCACTGCTAGGCACAGGCCACTACTCTCATGAGAGAGAGGGAATTAGAACTTAGACCCACCACGCTGCTTCAGTGCGAGTTGGCGGGCTTTAACAACTATTTTCATGTTAGTGATAATAACCGGGAACGACGGCTTAACATGCTCTCCGAGGCACGAGGGTGAAACACCGCCAACTTCTTAACTCCGGGGCTAGTACTGAGAATTTCTAGTCAGAAAAACCCAATACTTAACTGTGGCCAGACCCGGGACTCGAACCCAGGATTTCGTCGCCCACAGTCGGACATGCTAATTATTGAAACATCAGACAGCCAAAATGTCATGGATTGTTTACACAGAATATTGAAACATCAATGCAGAATGGCCAGCAGTCGTTTCCAGCGATTAGATTAATAACTGCCGCAGTGCAATCGGCATTTGGCTCAAACGGTCGCTATTGGACATGTGGTTTGTAGACTGTATAGTATGGATGTAGGTTGTATGGCTCACAAATGTCACAACTTACAGCTTCGTCTGGGCATTAACTTGTAAATGACATGAAAGTTCACTGGATAGATAATTCAGTGAACTCTCATATCGTGTCAATTATGTGTATCTGTCTATCTGTCCGTCTGTCTGCCTGTCTGCTACGCTATCACGACCTATATGCTCAACGGATTTTGTTAAAATTTTGAACAGACATAGACATCCCGCATTTACACATCAGAGCACTTGTTATCCAAAAAATCAATAATTCCCATAGGATTTGCAAACACCTTAAACTACGAGGACACGTTTAACAACTCCATAATATTATTACACATAGCTGCATCGATGGTCTAGTGGTTAGCATGTTAGACTGCGGCTGACGAGTTTCCAGGTTCGAGTCCTGGATCGGACCATCATTGGATTTTTCTGGCAAGAAATTCTCAGTACTAGCCCGAAGTTGGTGGTGTTTCACCCCTGTGCCTCGGAGAAAAAAGGGACAGAGAGTGCATCAGTGTATACACTTGTGCACTATAATATCTCGCGCGCAGATGGCTTATCTCTCTGGAGATAGATCGTCGTGGCCGAAATTTGGTCTGGAGGACATTATTATGATTACACATAAGTGTGTATAAAAGAAAGCATTGTCGTACTGATTGGGCTGCGGCTATGAGTTGATCTGGGGATATCATTCAATCACTACAGCCCATTAACGTCCCACAGCTGGGCACAGGCCTCCAATCTCATAGGAGAGAGGGAATTAGAGCTTAGACCTACCACGCTGCTCCAATGCGGGTTGGCGGGCTTTAACGACTATTATCATGTTCATCATTCAATGGGGATATAAAATTGTATATTGTCAATGAATTCTTAAGGCATGTTATAGCGTATAGGCAAGAGACTCATTATTTTCTACCATTATATTGGTACCATTATGTTCACAATAAGAACGACAATTGTGATATATTTGCCATTCCTAACAATAGTTACAACGATTCTACGAGTGCGATCAAACAACTTTTCCACGCAAAGTTTCTAAGATTACTATAAACCTACAAACTATAGCTTCTATTTTTCTTTTTATTCCCGTAACGTAATAGAACAGAAGATTTATGAACTGACGTAACTAGAATTGTTATCTCAACATCGTCGGATCGTTGTAATTGGTGCGTACACGCTACACTACCCTTCAGATATCGACGGCCGAGTGAGGCCTGGGATTGATTAATCGAACTTGTCGGCTCGGTTCGGTTTAATTGAAAAGTCAACGTCTTTCCTTCCCGTCCGGTCCTCAGTCAGCCTCGATATGTGGACCATTAATTTCGGTACTCTTGTCGGCAATCAATGCTTAATTAACACGTCGTTGTAATTAATTGTTAAGCTCGCATGGGATGTTATGATTTTTGACGTGTACCTACTTATTGAGATCAGGTGAAGCATACTAAAGCTTTTATACCAACACGAAATTCAAATAGGTCTAATTTCAGATGAGGTTTTTAGTTTGAAGTGGATGAATTTTTGCTCTTTGGGAGAGGTCTATGGTCAGCAGTAGATGTCCGCAGACTGAAATTATAATGATGAGACAAATCTTAGTAGAGCTTACATATATAGATGAAGCACGTAGTAAGTTGATGATAGTATACGAGTCATAAATAGCTATACCCAAGTCAAGCACAACTTTTAGTTTTATTGAAATAAAATAGTTTCTCGACGTTCTCTGAATCGTTGTTTGTCGAATTCTAACTACTATAAAATCAATTAGAGATAAATTATAATACCTACTAATATATCAATTAGAGATAGAATATAAATTATTTAATGTCTATTGCTTTAGCAATTCATTAATTTACCTAACAAGCCCGAAGGGATAATATATTTACCGTAATATACTAACTACTCTACGAGCTTCTATTTTATAATGGACCATTAAAATATATCATTCTAAATAATATTTCATATAGATCTTAATGTCTTATTTCTAATTTTAAAGGTAAATAAATAAATAGAATAAATATTTTTTTATTGACCAACAGTTTACATTAAAACAAATTAATTACATGCTGTATACCGTGTAAATACTTAATAAAAAATAAGTGTTGGCAATAGATGTGTAGGTAGTGTGGTAGACAGGTTTATTAATTAGCAAAGACCACTGTATTTTAAAAATAAGTGTGGTCAATAGATATGTGTGGTAGATAGGTTTATTAATTAGCAAAAGCCACTGTATTTTATCAGATGGGTATTAATAGAAAAGCGGTTGCCCGGGACGCCGGTTGCGGTCGCCAGATTGTCGGTGGACGGCCGTAGTCGTATCGCATGCGTTCACGTTTGCGGCCTGGCAATGATTAGCCAAGCCTGTGGACTCCACTGCTATTAATTCAGCCTTTGAATATTGGAAATACTCTCTATTTGCATCTTTCCTATTAAAGCATTAGGGAACAAAATGTGGTTGCGATTAGATGCGGTTATCGCAATCTATAATGCCATACTTAGCCAAGCCTGTGGACTCCACTGCTATTAATTCAGCCATTGAATATTGGAAATGCTCTCTATTTGTATGTTTCCCATTAAAACATTAGGGAACAAAATGTGGTTTCGATTAGATGCGGTTGTCGCAATCTATAATGCCATACTTATACATATTATAAATGCGGAAGTATCAGCCTGTTTTTCTGTCTATCTGTGTACCTGACTGCTACGCTTAACGGTCTATCGGTTCAATCGATTTTGACAAAGTTTGCCACACTATTTATCCCAGAAAATCAAAGAGTACCTACGAGATGTTTTAAAAACCTAAAACCACGCGAACGAAGTCGCGGGCATTAACTATTAACGGATAGGTTAGGCATTAGAAAGTTTGGATGGATGGCTGGAGGTATGGATGGATGTTTGTAACTCAATCACGCCAGAACGGCTGAACAGATCTGGGTGAAATTAGGTACAGATATAAAATATAGTCTGGAATAACACATAGGTTACTTTTTATCCCGGAAAACTAAAGAGTTCCCGCGGGAACCGAAAAAAATTCAATCCACGCGGGCATCAGCTAGTAATCTATATTATTACTACTTTAATGTGAAACGAAAATCTATGTGTTTCCAGAAAATTGCCAATCCGATGTCTTTTGCCCGGCGCCCAATAGCGGTCACTGGTTAACTGGATTGTCAGTCACATGTGTACTAAGCCCGTTCACTTTGCGGCTTCCGATGATTAGCTAAGCCTACAGTACACAGGATTAATACAACCATATTTATTGTTGTACCAGTAGCCAAAACTATTAACGCGAAAATATCGGATTATATGTTGTTACATGCATCATATTATGCAAGTTATGTAGTTCTATATCTTACAATTTCTAATTGATAACCATGGTTGTGTTTGCGGTTTTTGTAATAACGTAAGTTTGTGCTTTAAAGATGATACGACAAAGGTGAATCTTGTACCTACAATCTTTTGGATTTCGATCCACGTCAGGCCTATATCCAGAATCCATACTAATATTATAAATGCGAAATTGTGTCTGTCTGCTTCGCGTCACATCCGTCGCGCGCGGATGTGAAAACATTCTTCCTGTTTCGAGTAACCGATTTTTGGCACACAGGTTGCATCTAGGGGCATAGGTTACTGTTTATCCCGGAAAATTAAGGAGTTTCCGTGGGATTTTTTAATGAATTTAAGCCACGCGTACGAAGGTGCGGACATCTCATCATCATCGTATATCGAATAGTTCTTTCTAAGTTTAAGTCAGTTGCGTACGTCGGATTTACCTATGTAGGTACGTACTATTAAGCTCACATTGTTTTTTGCGTACAACTCAAATCAAACCTGAGAGGAATACAGACAATATTCATTGAGCTATCGAGGTTTCTATTGATTTAGACGTGTACATTTCTTTATGTATAGACTTGATGTATAAATTTCAATACGTATAGCCTTTTGAGGTCTATTTAATTGTAGGCTAGCATAGCATTCAGGTCAGCTTTTAATAAAAGCTACAAAATAAACCACTCTTTAAAATAAGCAGAGGTCTTTAGGACAAAAATTAGCGGTTTTATATCGCAGCAATGCTCACATCCATTTCCTGGACGTTACGTCACAATGCATGCTCGCAAGTGGCGTTGCATCGCCATTTTGTGCAAATAACTCAGCAAGATGCGCACGAAATGGCCGACACATCCGTCCGTCACAGGCAGGGGTATGCGGAGTGGAATAATGCATTTTGGTTCCTTTTAAACCGTTTCAAAATGTACTCTATATTTTTTAAATTTACTCTTTGTAAGCTTTCGCATATTTAAAAGAAAGTTTGTTTGAACTGAAAGTTGCTGTTTCACGACTAGAGAGCTGATTTGATATCTGTTATAATCCTTAGAGACATAAAGATTTTTATACCATTTTGAAGATTATGTAGTTTATTTACGAGAGCACTTAAGACGCGGGAAAAAGCTAGTTTATCATTACGCAACAATTCTCATTAAAGTATTTTAGAAAATTGAAAACAATTATTATGATGTCCTAAAAAAGGATAACAATGAAGAATAAATAAATAAATATTGTATTTTCTAACATATAAAAATAAAAATATAGTTAGGTACAAACAAGTAGGTACTTCTGAGGAAATATATTGTTTAATTTATGGTAGAATCTTAAAAGGATGTCAAGCCCGGAAAGTTTAAACTTGAAAAAAGAAAAAAGTACCTAGAAAAAGAAAATAGGTACTTAACCTATTAATAAAATACCTCAGCCAAGGTTTATAGAAACATGCTAGCCTTATTTCTAATGGAAAACGGTACAAAGAAAAAGCCTCCAGCAAAAAAAGAAAAAACACTACACAAAAACAGTTTGTTTCCCGGGTTCTCGAACGCATAAATTACACGCACACACGCAAGTTTAGCCATAAAGGAGTCTTTACGATGCACGGAACGTACTTTCCCTATAACGTGACCTGTCAGAACAATGAACATTTTTTATACAAAAAAAGGTTACATAGACACGCAAACTAAAAAATTAAATAACTTAAGGATTTTTTTTAAAAGTGTTGAATTAATAGCTTGCTAGTTTAGTCTGGAACATGGTGCAAAAAAACTCTTTAGAAAAAATCTAAATATCCAGGTTTCCGAACGCATACCTAAATTATACGCACACACGCAAGCTTAGGTATACAATATGAACCTTTACTGCACCACAGAACGTACTTTCCCTATAACGTGACCAGTCAAAAAGAATGAACATAATTATATTTGCTTACACAAACTTAAAAATTAAATTATTCTAAAAGAAATTCTTTAAAAGTATTAAATTAATTTTACAAGAAAAATGGCTAGCAAGTTCAGTCTGGAAATATGGCGCAAAGAAAAAGTCTGTTGGAAAAAAAAAAACTAACAAAACAGTTTCTTACCCGGGTTTCCGAACGCATAAATTAAACGCACACACGAACGCTTAGCAATAAAGGCGTCTCGAGGAATTGTAAGGAGTACGGACTTCGGAGCAGTTCCGTGGCCGGTCAAGAACAATACGACCGGACCGGACGTCCGGTTCCGTAGAGCAAATAGCTTGGTTTCGCGGACAAATGCATCGGGCATTTCCGGATAGAGCGCCGGGGATAGTGCAGGCAGTTTTAATGGCGCCCGAAATTCATGTCGCAGAGCCGTTCCATTGTTGTAAGAGAACAATTTCGCAGTTTAAAGTGCATACGCGGTTTATATTTAAGATAATAATTTAAAGCAATTGGAGCTTCTTTTTTTTTTTTTAATTCCGTCATATGTACCGAAATAATAATAACCTTGTTTAGTTTTTTAAGGAGTATATTGTATTTGTACATATTGTTGTATTCAAAATAAATAAATTGAAATTGAAATAAATTGAAATTGAAATTATTTTATCACGTATAGGTGTAGTATTAAAATGTTAACTACTTTGAAGTTAACTACATATTTTAATTCCACTACAATTTAGGCCCTTGTATCCCTGCTAATATTATAAATGCTAGTGTGTTTGTCTCTCTGTTTGCTACGCTTTCACGGTCCATCTATTCAACCGATTTTGATGAAATTTAGCAAAGGGATAGGTTGTATTTCGGGGAAGGGCATAGGCTACGTTTTATCCCGGAAAATTCAAGAGTTCCCGCCGGAATCAAAAATCATTATCTACGCGGACGAAGTCGCGGGCATCATCTAGTAATATTATATTTAGTCAACTATTATCTCCGTTTAATGCAAACATGCATGCATTTCCGCGACCTCTTAGCAGTCTTAACTGATACACTAATAGCTAAAATAATTAATTAATTAAAATTAATATTAAAATTAATTATTAATATTAAATAAAATTAATTTAAGCAATGATAAAGCTGATATTCAAGGAACAAGAAGCTCCATTCGGTATAATCCGCCAAAGTAGACAAATCTATGTAGTACAACGTGTAGCTTGCGATATTCACCGCCCAATGAGTAAGCAATCCGCACCGCCACAACACAACACCACACAAATCTTTCAAATTATTCTCATCATCAGGAGATGTTGACTCGACAATGCACGATTGTAAAATCTTTTCTAAAGGTTTCTTTTAATTAAGCTTTTTGTTGATTGGTCACACAAATCTTCCAAATTATTCTCAACATAGGCACGTTCGTTTCACTCCGACACCGGAGCATCCTCAGGAGATGTTGACTCGACAATGCACGATTGTAAAGTCTTTTCTAAAAGCTTCTTTCAATTAAGCTTTCTGGTCCTTGGTTATCATGTACTTCAGCAAAGTAACGTGTGCTTCTATCCAATATCGCTGATATCTTGCAGATAATAATATTAGTCAACCTTTTTGCTACGCATAGACCATAGTTTGCTTTTAGCAAATCTAAACTGAGTCTAGTATAGACTCTCTTCTCTTTGCCTTTAGAGTTTGAACAATACGTTCACTGAATGAATAGTGATTCCAGTCACAATGTGGGTTTGTTCTTCCGGCAAACACTGGTTTGCTTTCGGTCGCCACACAAAACGTCGGAGGACTTCCAAAGACAATGTTTGCGAGTGCAGCATCGAGACGCCTACAAATAGGCACTGCGAGAGAACTGACCGCTTACTACCATCGCTTAAAGCAGTATTATTTTAACATTATTGACGCTCTTGTTAAAGAATCATAATCCTTATTATAGGGGCATCGAGGTCCTTCATATAAAACGAGAATAATACGGCTTTAAGCGATGGTAGTTATCCTAGTAGAATGAACCAACCCAACTACATTGACAACGTAGCTTCATACGTTTTATTTGTGTCTAGTTGGCCCACTCTGGCTTCAAAGCAATTAAATATGCGTTTAGGTTAGGGTTGCTATCTCTAAAACCTGGAAACTAGGACAAGAAGCGTAAAAAACCCCGGGTTTTAAAGCTAAGAACCTGAACATGTCAATGAATAAAAAATCTCTTTTTTTGCATTTTAAAACCCGAACTACAAATGAAACCCCACCCGGACGCTCCCCGGATGCCCGGACAAATCCGGGGAAATCCGGACGGATGGCAACCCTAGCTGAAGGAAAAATCGTGAGGAAAGTAACTACTAACTTAGAAAAGTTAAGAGGTGAGAGACCGATTACAATAATAGTAGGTTTAATATAACTGCCATACCCCAAACAGCCCTCTACTACCTCAGACTGCATCATCAGTGAGATCGCAGTCAAGGGCAAAATTGTAGCGGACAGAATTTTTTGCATGGGTATAGTTGAGCACCTGGAGAGTGACATAGGCTACTATTTATCCCGGAAAAAAGGACTTCCCGTGGAAATTGAAAAAACTTCACGCGGACGAAGTCGCGGGCATCAGCTAGTTACTTATACTTATTATTTCTAATGGGAAAATACAAAGTCCGTTCGTTACAAACGAACATTCAAAAAAAAAACGTTGAAATATTAATTGGATCACATTTTTTGCGTTTCTAACGCCGAAATCCGAGGCCAATGTTATTCGAGCGATTTCCGAATGAGAAAATAATAACTTGGCATTTTATCGTTACGGCAAGAGCGCTCCAAATGAATTTAAGATGTCTACTTAGCATGAAAAAATAATAAAAGAGACGTAATTTGACGGCTGATACCGCACTCGGCGGCCACTTAGGTGGAATCACACAAAAATGCGTTTATAATGGCGCACGCAGACGTTACGCAACAGTCAAAGTCGTAGAGTATTCTGTTACTAGAGTGCACAAGATCGCCTAAACTGCGCAGGTTTTCTCTGGTACTTTTTCGTCTGATACCGCACTCGGCAGCCACTTAGGTGGAATCACACAAAAATGCGTTTATAATGGCGCACGCAGACTATGCGTAACAGTCAAAGTCATACAGTATTCTGTTCCCTAGAGTGCGCAAAATGGCCTCATCTGGATCGGTTTACACGAGTCATCTGTTTCGTCTCGGTGGCCATTTTGCCGTAAAAATGTGTTTAATAGTACAGTCGGGCGTTGCGTAAGTTTTAACTTTTTCCGAGATATAATATTAGAGTGTATAAGAGTGAAGAGTGTGTTCTACACTGCAATGGTTAAATGTTGAATAGTCTTTATTGACACATAAATGTACGCTGCTAAGTAATTTATCGGCAGATTAAAGACAGATTAACTTATCAAATCCGACTTTGGACCGTTATTTACCATTAAGTTAAATCTCAGTCAATAGCTAACTTGATTTTACTTCTGTGTGGCCGTTTTTTGAGGAGGTCTGTTGCTCCATAGTTACCTATCGCGATGGTCTAACTCAAACCTTTGTGTGTGGAAATAAATTAATATTAATTTGTGGAGCCCACGCGAACGATAAAGATTAAGGGGCTAACCCTTTATAAATGAGATAGGGTTGCGCCATGAGTCATGACACCTTTTTATATTAAACGTCCGAGTCGAAATTACAAACCATATTTTCTGTTGTACTTACGTACTGAACGTATACGTTCGTATAGTAACGGAAGTTAAATTTCGTTCGCGTTCACTTATCTTTAGTGTAGTTTTCCTTCGAGTACCTTAACGTAAGGGACACGCCTTCTCAAGTGGGTGTTCTTCAGTGAGGTTAGTCACTCGTATCAAATTCACGATTTCAGCGTTAGTTCGCAGTATCAACATTCTACCTGACATGCAAACGCGTCTCTACGTATTTCAGCGACAATCTACTCGTACTTGTTTACCTTATTTTTACGTTAAGGAAAAAAATATTTATAATAAGACAATGTTTCTTAGTAAGCAACGAAGACCAATAATTCTTTTTTAACACAATCCCTAAACTAAAATAAAATAACAGCTTTAAATCTAGTTCTGTCCCTTTCCGCAGGGAATATTATGAAAAGGTTAGCAATTTTTTTCGTGTGAATGAGCATTCTATTCTATAACAAAATTCCACAATCTATAATAAACTTGCCTTTACACAAGTTTAAGAAATCCATTAAAAATAAGCTCCTGAAAAAAGCTTATTATACTTTTGAAGATTACGTAAATTACAAAAGAGACAATATATAACAAACGAGAAATAGATTTGAGTCGCTCCAGCAATGCTAAGGACAGCGGTTGCTTAATATGAATCTACACATTAATGAAATGGTATATTATTTTTTTCAAAAGAGCAACCACCGAGTTTCTTACTGGTTCTTCTTGGTAGGAATTCTTCATTCTGAACCAGTGGTAGATTCACTCGAAGATTCAAAAACACTTGTAAAAGTTTATTTTAAAAAACAACATTTGAATTTGAATTTAATGCTGTCATTTTAGTTTAGTTTAGAGATTGGATAAAACAGAATCAGCCCATTTTCTTATATAAGTTTTTAAGAATTACAAGAGATTTCTTAAGAATCGTTTTGGACTATTAACTAAAACTATCTTCATCAAGTTAGTATAATTTAACTTGACAAGAGTGATAAAATTAATTGAGTTCTCATATCAACGTGAGAACTTCGATGCGGTGTTTTAGGTCGTAACCTCATTAATCTAGCATTTATTATGGTTTTTATGAACGTCGGCGGTGTCTACTTATATGTCGCAATATATAGCGGCGGGGGTCATTAGTTTGATATGTAGCTATTTTTACAAAAATAATAAATAATATTTAAAAAAAATAGCTACTAGTCTCCAAAGGGCGGACAAACAAATATCTCAAAAGCCAGCAACGCATTGGTGGTTCCTCTGGTGCTGCAAATGTAATCACCTGCCATCAGGTGACCCGCCTGCTTGTTTGTACGATTTATATTTTAAAAAAAGTAGGCTGGTCTCTCACCAGTAGCACTAACCTTTAACGATTTATTTTAAGAGACATCGCACCGAATGATGAGTAACCATAAGTCGATTGCGTTTGTTAAGGATCTTTGCCAGTTGACGGTAACTGGATGGTTTATCGATTTTTTATTTTAATTTTAAAGGTTCAAAAGCCCTTCAAAATGGCAATGATTATGAAATTAATGCCAGAAACTAAACTCAGTGCGAGTAGGTTTCTACAGGGCATCGTACAGGAATGCTAAATCACCTAGCGGCTCGTATTGCCGCTAGGGGTGGTAGTTAGCCACGGCTTGCTTCTTCCCACCAGATAATTTCACAAACTGACTCTGTCGGGGATCGAACCCAGCACCTTCCACTTCCGAATTTCAGCCACGGCGGCCTATCTTCAGAGATATTAGCCATCTCTCAGACAGGTGCACTCTCAGTTCCTTTACTGTCATAGCCCGATGAGACGGTAATCCGACACGACCGGAGTCAGATCAGGCGCAGGTCGGAAGTGGACCACCAACTTCGGAACTCCTGGCTAGTACTGAGAATTTTTTGTCAAAAAAAGCCCAACACTTGTTATGGCCTGACCCGGGACTCGAACCCAAGACCTAGTCGGCCACAGTTGAACATGCTAACCGTTAGACCAACGAGGCTGTCGCAGTTTTTTTTCAGTGAAGGTTATATTAGCTTAGGTTATATTAGTTAAGGTTAGGTATATTAGCTCAAGTGGGAAACAAGTCGGTCCCGAAACTAGAGGACACCGGTTCGACACCAGGTGCCCTCCAGGCAGATTTATCACTATCATAGACTTCCTAGAAGTAACGCCTGCTTCTATTCAATGTTTTTTTTTTCACTTATAAGACACTTTTTTTTTCTTTTTTTTTATCCACTACATGTTAGCCCTTGAGTGTGATCTCACCTGATGGCGGGCTAGCCTGTTAGAGGCATGACAGTTATATTAAACCCATACCCCTATTCGGTTTCTACACGGCATCGTACCGGAACGCTAAATCGCTTGGCGGCACGTCTTTGCCGGTAGGGTGGTAACTAGCCACGGCCGAAGCCTCCCACCAGGCCGGACCAGAGAAAATTCAAAAAATTTAAATTCCCAAATCGACACTGCCGGGGATCGAACCCGGGACCTGCGCACGTTAAGACAACAGCGCTAAAGCGCTGTGTGCCAGTCAGCTGGTCTCCATTCCTGCTACATATAAGATTGAAACTATAATGTTAGGAAACAGTAATATTGCTTAGCAATACCCCACAAGGAACGCAATCCCAAATCGACACTGCCGGGGATCGAACCCGGGACCTGCGCACGTTAAGGCAACAGCGCTACACACTGTGCCACGGAGGTCGTCAAACTACTAACCGAGTTTTGTCAGGGAATGGCCTGACCCGGGACTCGAAAACAAGACCTAGTGGGCCGCAGTCGAACAGTCGAATACTAACCACTAGACGAACGATGGCAGTTTTTTTTTCACTTATAAGACACTACTAACCGAGTTTTGTCAGGGAATGGCCTGACCCTGACCCGGGACTCGAAAACAAGACCTAGTGGGCCGCAGTCGAACAGTCGAATACTAACCACTAGACGAACGATGGCAGTTTTTTTTTCACTTATAAGACACTACTAACCGAGTTTTGTCAGGGAATGGCCTGACCCGGGACTCGAAAACAAGACCTAGTGGGCCGCAGTCGAACAGTCGAATACTAACCACTAGACGAACGATGGCAGTTTTTTTTTTCACTTATAAGCCATTACTAACCGAGTTTTGTCAGGGAATGGCCTGACCCGGGACTCGAAAACAAGACCTAGTGGGCCGCAGTCGAACAGTCGAATACTAACCACTAGACGAACGATGGCATTTTTTTTTCTCACTTATAAGACACTACTAACCGAGTTTTGTCAGGGAATGGCCTGACCCGGGACTCGAAAACAAGACCTAGTGGGCCGCAGTCAAACAGTCGAATACTAACCACTAGACGAACGATGGCAGTTTTTTTTCCCACTTATAAGACACTACTAACCGAGTTTTGTCAGGGATGTCGACAAATAAATCTACCATTTATTACGAGCGTTGCCGTTGTCGATATGTCGCATTATATAGCGCCGAACATACCGGGCGGCGTCATTAGTTTGATGTATAGCTCCTTTATAGCCCCAGATAAGGTCACGTCCTGACGCGCGACACGGAATGGAACGGTGGCACGTAAGAATCAATTTTCAATTTTCCCTTTATATGTAGTTTATGACACGTACAAAATATAAGAGAAATTATTATGTTGGTTATTTTCCTTTCACGAACAGGTTTATTCCCGTGGGTGTATACGTATAATACGAAACGAACTTTACTTATAATATTCGGAATGCAAAAATGTAATGCGGAGGGATGACAGGCATATTACGAGAAGAACGATAGATATGCATGTGGAAGGAAAAAAGAGTAGAGGGAGACCAAAGAAAAGATGAATGGATTGTGTGAAAGAGGATATGCGTATAAAAGGGGTGAATGATAGATTGACGGATAACAGAAGTGAATGGAAGAAGAAAATATGTTGTGCCGACCCCACGTAGCGTGGGATAAGGGCAGGAAGAAGAAGAAGAAGATTAGGAATGAAAAAGTGTTACGTATAATATTAGAAATGCAAAAGTGCGTCTCTCTGTCTGACTGCTAGGCTTTAACGGCCTATCTTTTGAACCGATTTTGATGATTTTTAGTACAGATTTAGGTTGTATCCCGGGGATGGACAGATGCTAATTTTATCCCGAAAAATTAACGAGTTCCCGCGGGAATGACAGTGACTTAATTCACGCGGACGAACTCGCTGGCATCACGTACTTAGTACTTAAAACGTTTAAGGTACTCTTAGATATTGTGTATTTTGCAAAAGTAACTCATTTTGCAAAAGTAAAATTATTTTTCATCATACCTATTCGAAAAACGAATATTGGCTTCAGAGGATAGCGGGAGCAAAATGTAATTTTTAGGCCCATGGGACTTTTCATTTCTCTGTTCTGATTGGTCCGCGTTCGTGCTTCTGATTGGTGCTTAAACGTAACGGTAATGTCCATACATAGTACGTTGATACTCCTAGCTTTTTCTCATACGTAATGATGAAAAATAGTGTGTGTCACTCGGGGCCAAATTTTTTGTTCTCGGGCGGCGTATATTGAATTCCTCGCTACGCTCAGGATTCTCCTTTAGAATCCTTCACTTCGCTCCGAATTCAAAATAGCGCCCTCGGGGAACAAAAATTTTCTTTGGACCCATATAACACAAATAATAATTTCAAGTGAGTAACTAACAATAATGCCAATACACATTCAAGAAACTTACTGCGTCAGCTTTCTGTATTCCTTAGAATATTTTACAGTGGCGTGCAAGTTGCAATAAAGTATTGGTACTATCTTTAATAGATAATGATATCAAATTAAACGGCAGCCTTACAAAATTAATATGGTTGACAAACAGGTACGTGCCATACGGCCGTAAAAAAACAATTTGATGGCACCCCTCGCGTGTGCAAGCGTTTTATTGGGGCCGTTAAAAAGTTCAGTTTGTTATTCACGCTATATTAATCAGAGCCTCAGTGTCAGTTATTGAGTAAACAAAGCTTTTCATTGGAATTGACGTTAATTTATTGCTCACAAAGTGCGTTTTTATATGGTCTGGTAGAGTCTACACCAAACACGGACTGTAAAACGGCACATTTTAGGACTCAAAGGCACATTGTTGCATAAAAATGTGCATTATGCATTGGAAACGCTTCGTGGAATACGCGTTGCTTGTGCATAGGAAACATAATATGTGTGTGAAAGAAAGAAAATGTTTTTATTCGATCACTGCATGGAGTTCTAATTAATATTAAGTAAATTATAATTTTTTTTAAAGATATATGTGACCAAATATATGTTTCAATCTCAGCGTTACGGTGCATCAGACTGCAGCGCTGGTTTTCAGTGGAAACTTTTATTATAAGTGGAGTCGCAGATGGAACTATGAATATATGAGTGCAATATCTATTCTAATATATTTATATTTAACTTATAATATTTTTGTTACATATAAATGACGAGTGTGTGCCAGTCAGCTAGTCACCTTTCCTTGTACATATAAGATTAAAACAATAATGTTAGGAAACAGTAATATTGCTTAGCAATACCCCACAAGGAACGCAATCTGCATGGAGAAGCGATGATGCATATTCATGCGGCGGCATTCGACATACAAACTTGATTAGATTAGTTCCACTAACTACACTACAAGTAGATAATTTAATTCATAATCTATATCATGGACTAAAAGATGGAATAGATGGAAGCTAGGAATGCGGGGTTCATGAAAGTGAAGCTAGGCACACGCAAGCTTCCCGGTGATAGAGGCTTTTGATACCCTGTTTGGTTTATTAGTCTCATGGCCCTTTAGTTACGTGTTGCTCAGGTAATTCCGAATTGAGAGATAAGAATTATTAAACAACATGAAAGTGTGTGTTCCACGACTAATATTTTTACTAATGCATGCAACCTAGAAACAGACATGGGATACTTTTTATCCCGGAAAAATCAAAGAGTTCTCGCGGGATCTTTATAAACCATAAATAATCCGCGTGATCGCCCACGTCGTCGTGGTCATAACCTAGTAATCGCCAATACTTATTACACATATACAATGTGTAATAAGTATTGGCGATTTGCATAATATAGTAACTACATCATAAATTAAACTGCATAATATATTATAAGCTCTACATTAACTTATAACAATTAGCAACGCATACATTTATAAAATTAATCATAAAACTCATCAGAGTTAAGCTTCAAGCTCGAGTGAGTACAGTCTAGTTAAATATAATTGTGTTACAATAGAAACATTTAATTTAGTCTGTACCAATTAAGTTGAGTTGTCGGGTTAATTTAATAAACTATTCGTAAGCTACATGCAGCGTATACACGCCAAAGAACACAGACGGTAAATTCGGAAAATTTTAAACGGTGAAACACAGCGAACTTGTTCCGCTGCACAATGAATGTTTGTTGCAAATAAACTGAATAAGTAAGGCGTACTAAGCAGCCATTTTGTTCACGCTCGAAGCACACAGGCGCACGGAACGAAACAACAACGCGTCGCGTCTGCCGCTTTGTTTAATCTGTGACACTCGGCGTGAATTTTTGAGAATCCCGCTTTTCTTTTTCTCAAGAATAAGATTCTCTGCCAGACGTAAAGGTAAAGACTATAAGATAGACGTCTTAGAATGTGCTTCGTCCTAGCAATTTTCACCACGTTTTGCTCATAATATAACCTTGCAACCTCATTCCCTGTCTACATTGTAAAAGGGCAGAGGCAGGAGTGGCGCTCCTCTGTTCATAAGGCTGTCTCAGCTTTTGAGGAATGAAGTGTTCAAGATCTGGACGTCACGCGCATTAACCAAAAGAACCAGCCAAGAGCCTCCTACTCCTAATACCTAATATACCTATACCTAAAATGCGTTAAGTCATTTGCACTGCGCGCCCTGCGACGGGACTTTTAAAACAAAAGTTGGCTTCGTCAGTCATCTGCGCTCACATAACCGACACTAGCCAGATCCGCCGTTAACGAATACGCCAAGGAGGATCATATAAATACATTGCAAAAGGAAACCGTTTGCAAAATTTCAGCTTTCTAAGACATAAGTTAATGGGCGTTAATGAGTAAGTGAGAGTCGAGACTTTCTTATAACTGTTTTATCTAATCAACGATTCTTTTTGTGAGCTTCGCTTACGGTTTGCGATCTTTTGAGGAATAGTCTATGTTTCTTTACAATGAATAGCCGCATATTTGTCGGAATGAATACAGAACTGGTGAATAGCTGACACTAGCCAGATCCGCCGTTAACGGATACGTCAACGAGGATCATATAAATACATTGCAAGAGGAAACCCTTTGCAAAATTTCAGCTTTCTAAGTCTTAAGTATTAGGCTGGGCGTTAATGAGTAAGTGAGAGTCGAGAGTTTTCTCATAACTGTTTTACCTACTCAACGATTCTTTTTGTGAGCTTCGCCTACGGTTTGCGATATTTTGAGGAATAGTCTGATTTTTCTTACAATGAATAGCCGCATATTTGCCGAAATGAATACCGAAGTGGTGATTGGTTCTAAACATGCTTTAGCTTATTTTATTAACATTTTTAAAAGTTCAATCCATCGTTGCTTATCGGCGTATAAGCACTAGGTACATTATTATTTTGCACTACGTTTTTCAAGATGTCTGGAAAAGATTGCTACGAAGCTATTATAAAACCGCTTTTGCAAGTTTGTTCACACAATATATGTAGGCAGATCAATTTACACGTAAGTCGTATCTGCAGTAGAGTGAGTATATAATACCTGGTATTTCTATTTGCAGTAAATAACACGTCTTGTAGAATTTAGTAAGACTTGAATTTTAAGCTGGTATCTTTATATATGGAATAGATTTATTTATTATTGTAAATCTGTGAAATCGATTTCTCAGGGTAGTTTTAAAAAATATTTATAGAAACAACAGCATTTCTAAGTTAAAAAAAAACTAAAACCCTCATTTTAAAATTACATAAATAATCTGAATTATAAAAAAATCTCAATTGTACTTTTTTGATATAAGCTTTTATTTACAATGAAATATTTGTGTGTTTGTTTAGGTTGTTATCTACAACCGATTGAGCTGAAATTTTGCATACACGGATGACAATGCTTGGTTAGCTAAGTGACGTCATTCTAATTCCAATATGGCTGACTAGTTAGTTTTAATGCATCCCCATGATATCAATTAAAGAAATTTGCAGCAGAGAATACGAAAAAAATGACGTCGATAAAGCTTGTTTTTAATAGTGTTTTTTTAATGATTACTTAGTAAATCTTCTGACTTCTGAGTAATAGGTACAAATCTAAAGCTACAAGAATTATTATTTAGATTCGCGCCGTTTGAATACATTATCTTCACTTTAAATAATATATACGAGTATAAACGTTATATAGCTATATGATCAACATTATCCCTCCTAAACATACCACAGCCGGAATACAAAAATAAAAATAAACACTGACTTGCATTTCACTATTCCAACAAAATGTGCCTACGTAGTTATAGTAAGCACAATTTAATTAAGTACTCTAGAAAATTAACGCCGCGTGCCACTCGTTATAATAAGCTGGATATTCTTATATTCCGTGTTTCGAGCCCCGCCCGCAATTAGTACGTCACGTAAGCCCTGGCGTGCGTACAAGAGCGGATTTAATAAGCGGTGCGCACGACAGTAGAATAGCACCTCGCCTTTAGGTGACGAACGGTGAAATTCCTAGTTGTTTATGGGTTCCTGGTACCTTCAATGGTCTGGCCCTCACGATAATAATAGTACCTCGCCTTTAGGTGACGAACAGTGAAATTTCCTAGTTGTTTATGGGTTCCTTGTACCTTCAATGGTCTGACCCGCACGACAATAGAATAGCACCTCGCTTTTAGGTGACGAACGGTGAAATTTCTAGTTGTTTATGGGTTCCTGGTAATAGGCCTATTACACTGCCCTTTTCATAATCATAAATCATAATCATAATCATAAATCATTTATTTTGCAAAATTGTGGGTAATAACAGATGTATAATATAAGCAGAATCTTCCCGTACACAATCTACTGTCAGAGACAGTGTGCAAAAATTATATTACATTAAAATTTATATATAATATCAAAATTCTATGTCTACTTTACAAAATATAATTTAATTAAATATTGGTCCAAGTTAAAATGGTTAGTTACATTTTATACTGTTATTAATACAAGTTGCTGTAATGTCAAACAATGTAAATAATATTGGCATGTTAGATTAATATTGACTTATTTCGTTTTACAATAATTATGGATAATTGTACTATATTATAAATTTATCAAACAGCACTAAATTACAACTTTTCCCTTTCTCTTTTAGAACAAACCTGCATTGCACACACAGAGTACACATCACAAATGCATAGTCATAGGAATTTCGCTATCTCCGATATATTCGCTAACACTATAGTAATTTTTTTTGTTGAGAATTGTGAAAATCTCTCTTTTAAACTTTGTTATTGGCAACTTTCTATAGCATTCCGGTAATTTATTAAATAAGGATATTGCCATACAGTAAGAGTTCTTAGAGTACAGAGCTAACCTTCTCGATGGGACCCAAAGTAGGTTTTGTGGCCTATTCCTCCTCATTCTTAAAACTTCATTATTATTGGAGTACATTTCATTTACTGTTGGGAACAAAGTGGGATATTTTTTCACAAAGAGAAGCATTTCATATATATACAAACATGGTAGAGGCAGTATCTTATTTTCACTAAACAAAGGTTTGCAGCTTTCCAAAGTTTCAGCTCGACATATAGACCTCACACAAGCTTTTTGTTTAATAAACACCTTTGCTGAATCCGTTGAGTTACCCCATAATATTAAACCGTATCGTAGCAACGAAGAAACGTATCCATGATAGGCTAGTAAGGCCGTTTTTTTATTTACTACCTGAGTGAGCTTTTTAAGCACATAAATAAATCGGTCAATTTTGTTGCATAGTATGTCAATATGAGCTTTCCAGTTGCAGAATTTATCCAACGTTACCCCAAGAAAAGTGGTACTTTCAGTTTCTTCAATGCTATGTGAATTACATACTACATTTAGATTAGATGGAGGAGAGTTATATGTTTGAAACTGAACGTAGTGAGTTTTACTTATGTTGATATTTAAGTTATTATGATTTAACCATTCCAAAATTGACTCAAGTGTTACATTTGCTTCTTTTTCAAGGGCGCACTTGTCCTTTGTCCTAATTATGATTGTTGTATCATCGGCGTATAGGATACATTTGTGATTAACAGCATTCGGAAGGTCATTTATATAGAGTAAGAAAAGTAAAGGACCTAGTACGCTACCTTGAGGTACTCCGTAAGGGTTTTGAGTTTTAAATCTTGAGCGATAAGAGTTTATGTACTGTCCCAGTGTTTTAGATACTTCCACACATTGTTTACGTTCAGAAAGATAGCTGGATATCCATGCGAGCGCTTGTCCTCTGATTCCGTACCTTTCCAGCTTATTTAGAAGTATCTTGTGGCTAATTAAATCAAACGCCTTAGACATATCAAGAAAGATTGATACAACATTATGGCCAGTATTAAGGCTTTCTAAAATAAACTTGGTTAAAGCAAAACAGGCTAGAGTTGTACTGCTTTGCTTTCTGAAGCCATATTGCTCTTCCCTTAAGATATTAAACGCTGCAACAAAATTATAAATCTTGTCATACATAATTTTTTCGAATATTTTTGACAAAACGGGTATGAGGGTTATAGGGCGATAGTTATTTACATCATCTTTGTTATTTTTTTTATATAACGGTTTAATTATGGACTTCTTTAAGTTATTTGGATAAACACCTTCAGAAAATGATAAGTTGATAATGTGACTGAGGGGTATTGCTAAGTAACTAGCGCAAGATTTAATGATTTTAGTATTGAGATCATCATATCCTGTTGAGTTTGTATCTCTTAGCTGGACTATAACTTTATATATATCAACTGGACTCACTGGAGTAAGGAACAAGGTATGACTGCCGATACTTGGTAAAGTGGGTAAAGTTGACATACTATTATTATTATCTGCAATTGAATTACTTATATTTATAAAATATTCATTAAACTCTTCAGTAATCTCATATGGACAAGTCAAAATTTCATTTGTGCTTCTTTTCAATTGTTCAATTTCACTGCAAAGTCGTTTAGTATTAAAATTTGAGTTAATTACATCCCAGGCTGCTTTGCATTTGTTTTTTGATTTTTGTATGTAACTAGTATTACAGATGCTTTGTGATTTAGCTATACAAGTTTTTAATATCTGTGTATATTTTTTGTATTTTATTTTATTTAAACGCTTATTAGATGCCGAAAGTATATAATTCAAATATAGTTTTCTTTTGACTATACATGATTTTTTTAATCCTTTTGAAATCCATTTATTTTTAATATGTTTTTTTACTATTTTTACTCTAATAATCGGGAAACATAAATTGTGGAATAGGATTAGTTCATTATGAAAAGTTTCAAAAGCTTCATTTGTATTTTTTTGCGTTAGGACATCACTAAATGATAATGCTGACATGCATTGCTTAAATTTATTCAAATTGTATTTCGAATAATCCCTTTTTTTAATGAATATTTTACACTGCTTCTTATTTGTTATATTGTTGGTATTATTTTTCGGTGTAAAATTTATTGATTGTGCGGTTTCATGATCGGATAATGCTAGGTAGTGTAATTCTGATTTAGCATCCTTAATATTACTAATGATGAGGTCAATACAAGATTTTTTTCTGGTAGGTTTATTTATATGGTTAGTAAGATTGTAGTGAGTAAGAAGGGATAAAAGTTGCGAGGATATTTTATTTTTAGTTAGAATGTTTACATTCCAATCTCCACACAGAACAATGTGCTTCTTGCTTTTAATAACGTTAAGATTGCACAGTAGCATTTGTACCCATTTGTAAGTTTTCCCAGGGACCCTTACACTTGAATCAGTCTAGTGTAATAAAATTTAGGGAGTAAGGGTCCTTATTTTGGTCCTTATTGCTGTGCAATAAGCGACGATCTATTTAGCGGCCACGCCCACCCTTACTACAGGGCTGTGTGAAAAGTGCAGTGTAATAGGCCTATAACTTCAGTGGTCTGACTCGCACGACAATTGAATAAATAGCACCTTGCTTTTAGGTGACGAACGGTGAATTTCCTAGTTGATTATGGGTTCCATGCATGCTGGTACCTTCAATGGTCTGACTCGCACGACAATAGAATAGCACCTCGCCTTTAGGTGACGAACGGTGAATTTCCTAGTTGATTATGGGTTCCATGCATGCTGGTACCTTCAATGGTCTGACCTGTACGACAATAGAATAGCACCTCGTCTTTAGGTGACGAACGGTGAATTTCCTACTTGATTATGGGTTCCATGCATGCTGGTACCTTCAATGGTCTGACCCGCACGACAATAGAATATCACCTCGCCTTTAGGTGACGAACGGTGAAATTCCTAGTTGATTATGGGTCCCTGGTAACTTCAATGGTCTGACCCGCACGACAATAGAATAGCACCTCGCCTTTAGGTGACGAACGGTGAAATTCCTAGTTGTTTATGGGTTCCTGGTAACTTCCGACTAACTTCACTGGTCTGACCCGAATGAAATGAAAAAAAACCCGGCTGAGTTTGTTTGTGGGCTCTTCTCAGACCAGGGCGCATTTGGAACTCTCGAAGCTTTAGTTTTAGGATACCGTTACCAATTATCCCCGTCATGTTTTATAAGTAAGTAATTTTTAACGTCAATAAGTGTACCTACAGTGTACCTATATTGAATAAATTATATTGAGTATTGAGTATTGAGTATTGACCATTGAAGTTAACCGAAGTTGAAGTTAAACATTAACCGGTACTATGCTTTGTTTTTTACACATAGTTAGCAAACGAGCAGGCGGGTCACCTGATGTTAAGTGATCACCACCGCCCATGAACATTTGCAGCACCAGAGAAACCGCCAATGCGTTGCCGGCTTTTGAGAAATTTGTTTATTCGCCCTTTGAAAAGCCCCTTATTATTTATACTCGTTGAGGGATCACAGAAGATGGAAGCTAGTTCCATAATTTGTGGCAGAAATGACCTGGAATAACGGAAGGTAGTAGAAGACCAGGCATCCAGGTTGTCGTTTCATGTACTGGACAAAATGTTTTGCGTTCCTGTTCACGCAAAATACTTTGGCCAGTACAAAGATTACATAGCCACGGTTAAAGCTTTCCATGATTATCCATCATAACGGTCTTTGGCCAGACTATCCGTCATACCATAGGTACTAAAATTCTACATCAATGGTCATATACCGGTAGGTAACTTGCATATAACTAACATTAACATACAACACGCAACTTACAAGGCTGTTTAGTGTTTACATAATGTAAGTTACTCATTTAAGCGACTTGCATGAGTAAAACTTACAAGTGTAAACGTGGGCTTAACTTTAAGCATAGACTGACCGATATTAAAAGACCAGCAATCCCCCGATCATAGAAGAACATAGATGACTGCACGTCAAAAACTATGAATGAGCTCCATAAACAGTTCGAGTAATAGGTACGTTTTAAGCTGTCAAATGATTACGATTTGGTTAGACAATTGGGCCTTTGTTCATTGCTAATACAGCTTTATTAATACGGCACTAACTATTAGCAAAATAACCACAGATGAAAATTACCAAGACTATGAAATAAAATGGAAGCTTTACTGATGCAGGCTAGCAAAAAAATTGGGATAAAAAACTGATAATACCCAATAATAAAGCTTACCAAATAAAACCGTTTCGCATAATATTCAAAAGTCAGAAATCGGATTGTTCCAAACCGAAAATTTTAAATATTTTCATAATCCCATTCGAACCGATATTGTAATACTTTTCCCGAATCGGCCTCCCCCATTAACGCGGCCGCAGAGGATGAGTCGAAAACAAAAAAAAAACTGTTCGTTCAACAATTTTAGCATTTCCGAACGTCCCTGTGCGTAAACGTTTGTTATTTTAAATTCAAATTGTTATTCCTCGTAACACGTTCAGAAACCGGGGTGTGCTATTATTCATAGTCGAAACACTTTATTTAATTTGCGTTACGCGGAAACCGTACAGTCAGCATCAGATGAGCTAAATCTCGGAATTCCGGCCCACCCTCGCAGTCTACTTGAATAATATGTTGAAGTGTTCGAAAATGGAATTTGCATAACATCAATGCAAATATTGTGTAATGTTATCACAAAGGAAATGCCCATCTACTCGTATGTATGAAGGGCCTCCTTATGAAATTTTTAGTTCACGTAACACGTTAAAAGAGATTCTAAAATAAAAAATGCGCGATTCTGTAAATGTTGTAAAAATTGGTTTTAAGACTAACAGTGAAAAATTCGCAATTTTGGTTTAAAAAAATAAATTAACGAATTGATTACTATGCCAAAATTCCGTACTAAATATTAAGTGTGCTTTCCGATCTGTAACCTTTCCAGGGCCCATCCTCAAAACAGGTTTAGATTTCTGGTATACACGGAGATAGCTTAAGCATAGTTTCACTCGGAGGAGAACGTAGGCTATTTCTCATCCCAAATAATCAAAGAATGCCACAAAGCCGTAGGTATATTGCCACAAAATCTAGTACCTTTTAAACTAGTATTATGTAGTATAAATAGTACCAGAATTATGCAAAAGATTATTTAAATGATACAAAGCATGGGAAAGAATCGTCCCAGCAGCTAATTAATCAAATTGATAGATACAGTTCTAATAAATTTACGATGAGATGGTGATAATAAAAAATCCCGACTGAGTTTGTTGTGGGCTCTTCTAGTTTTAGTTTTAAGAAACCGTCGTTTATTATCACCATCACGTCTTATACTTTGTATACTTCATGTTCAAAATGTATACAGTCCGTCAAACTTATCTGGCCTGGTGGCCAAAATTGGAACTAACTTTGTTTTTATCCACTACAAGTTAGCCCTTGACTGCGATCTCACCTGATGGTAAGTGATAATGTAGTCTAAGATGGTAGCGGGCTAACTTGTTAGGGGCATGGCAGTTATATTAAACTCATACCCCTAATTGGTACACGGCATTGTACCGGAACGCGTAATCACGTCTTTGCAGGGTGGTAACTAGCCACGGCCGAAGCCTCCCACCAGGCCAGACCAGGGAAAATTCATAAATTATAAATTCCCAAATTGACCCTGCCGGGGATCGAACCCGGTACCTCCGCACGTTAATACAACAGCGCTACACACTGCGCCACGGAGGTCGTCGTCGTTATGCCTGCTAAGTTTTTGTTTTTATTTTTTTTAAAGATACTAGCGACGACGTTTGTGGGACTATAGTGTGTAGGTACCAATTTTGATTAAACATAATATTTTGATTTTACCATTACAGCCCATTAACGTCCCACTGCTGGGCACAGGCCTCCACTCTCATAGGAGAGAGAGAATTAGAGCTTAGACCCACCACGCTGCTCCAATGATGACTAATTAACTAACTTCGTGTTAGTGATAATAACCGGGACCGACGGCTTAACGTGCTCTCCGAGGCACGGGGGTGAAACACCGCCAACTTCCTAACTCCGGGCTAGTACTGGGAAGCCGATACTTAATTATGGCCCGACCCGGGACTCGAACCCGGGACCTCGTCGGCCGCAGTCAAACATGCTAACCACCAACGAAGACCAACGAGGCAGTTATTATATTTTGATTTTGGCTTAAATGTTTTACTAGAGGAACAATTTACTAGTTGCTGCTGACGGTCCAGTACAGAGCGAAATAAACGACAATATGTTCGCGTGGCATTGCGCGTATAACTCGATTTGCTTTTGTGAAATTTCAGCAAACAAACACTCTAATAGGACAAGAGTTTAAATACTAAATAAATTACATCGTCCAGTGGAAACACGGACAACTTGAGTTTTATGAAACAACGTTTACATTCCGCAGAGAGCCACTCGTTACAAACGCAACAATCTGACGCAACCTGCGTCTATACTAATATTATAATTGCGTAAGTTTGGATGGATGGCTGGATGTATGGACGGATGGAATTCGCATCACAAACTAATTCATCTTTATCTTAATACTGTTCTATTATACTGATTTAACTATCGCCATTCAATCCTGCTTCAGATGTTCCAAACTTTATTCTTCCATTAAAACGTAATAGATAAGGCGCATATTTGAAACTCATTACTGCTTTTATGTATTCAACATAAACTTTAGCAGCTAGTATGAAACTTGATTTAAATATACCTGCGATGTTTGACGCCACGAACGCAAAGCTACCTAAATTCAAATGTTTTTTATTCAAATAAACTGTTACAAGTACTTTTGAATCGTCTAGAAATTTCAGCAAACAAACACTCTAATAGGACAAGAGTTTAAATACTAAATAAATTACATCGTCCAGCGGAAACACAGACAACTTGAGTTTTATGAAACAACGTTTGCATTCCGCAGAGAGCCACTGGTTACAAACGCAACAATCTGACGCAACCTGCGTCTCTACTAATATTATAATTGCGTAAGTTTGGATGGATGGCTGGATGTATGGACGGATGGAATTCGCATCACAAACTAATTCATCTTTATCTTAATACTGTTCTATTATACTGATTTAACTATCGCCATTCAATCCTGCTTCAGATGTTCCAAACTTTATTCTTCCATTAAAACGTAATAGATAAGGCGCATATTTGAAACTCATTACTGCTTTTATGTATTCAACATAAACTTTAGCAGCTAGTATGAAACTTGATTTAAATATACCTGCGATGTTTGACGCCACGAACGCAAAGCTACCTAAATTCAAATGTTTTTTATTCAAATAAACTGTTACAAGTACTTTTGAATCGTCTAGAAATTTCAGCAAACAAACACTCTAATAGGACAAGAGTTTAAATACTAAATAAATTACATCGTCCAGCGGAAACACAGACAACTTGAGTTTTATGAAACAACGTTTGCATTCCGCAGAGAGCCACTGGTTACAAACGCAACAATCTGACGCAACCTGCGTCTCTACTAATATTATAATTGCGTAAGTTTGGATGGATGGCTGGATGTATGGACGGATGGAATTCGCATCACAAACTAATTCATCTTTATCTTAATACTGTTCTATTATACTGATTTAACTATCGCCATTCAATCCTGCTTCAGATGTTCCAAACTTTATTCTTCCATTAAAACGTAATAGATAAGGCGCATATTTGAAACTCATTACTGCTTTTATGTATTCAACATAAACTTTAGCAGCTAGTATGAAACTTGATTTAATTATACCTGCGATGTTTGACGCCACGAACGCAAAGCTACCTAAATTCAAATGTTTTTTATTCAAATAAACTGTTACAAGTACTTTTGAATCGTCTAGAAATTTCAGCAAACAAACACTCTAATAGGACAAGAGTTTAAATACTAAATAAATTACATCGTCCAGTGGAAACACGGACAACTTGAGTTTTATGAAACAACGTTTGCATTCCGAAAAGAGCCACTCGTTACAAACGCAACAATCTGACGCAACCTGCGTCTATACTAATATTATAATTGCGAAAGTTTGGATGGATGGCTGGATGTATGGACGGATGGAAGTTTGTTACTCAATCACGCCAGGACCGCCGAACGGATCTGGATGACATTTGGCACAGAGATAGATTATAGTCTGGAACTTTTAATTACGAAAAATTAAGGAATTCCCGCGGGAACCTAAAAACATTAATCTACGCGGACGAAGTTGCGAGCATCAGCTAAATAAATTACATCGTCCAGTGGAAACACGGACAACTTGAAGTTTTATGAAACAACGTTTGCATTCCGCAAAGAGCGCCCAGTCGTTACAAACATGACAATTTGTCTGCAACCTGCGATATAAACGTAAATGGGCCTAGAGGCGGGCTTTGTTACTTTAAAGCTTGTTATTAAAAGCCGTGTGGTGACGCTGGACAATCCGCAAAAACAAAGTTACTTTCGCTGCTTCGTTAAAAAAAAAAAGTGTGTGTGTAATTCACACACGGCAGAAGTGAAACTTCAGAAAAGTAGCCTACGAGAGAATGAGATTCTATCAGATTCTCTCGCAGGCTAAATCCTAATATGAATGTTTGTCTCTTTTTGGTGGAGCTTTTTCGTTTCATCGAAGTTTCACTTCAAACATCGAACCTGCGACATCTTACGAATAAATCAACCAACCAAACACACTTCATTCATAATATTATTATGACGAATAGCAAGTAAACAATTCGGATAAAGCTACTTAAAATCACGCCCACCAGACAATATAGTCCCGCGACATCAGCTAAGAACAGGGCCTTGTTGAAAACTTGTTCTTATCTGATATCGGTTTAGCCCTAGTAATAGAGGGTCAACGGGTAAGGAGAAGGAATAAATGGTTACTAGAAATCATGAAGTAATAATATGAAGGCACTAAATATTATAGAAGCTCATATAACCTCAGTATTCCGAAAGCGGTATAGAATGAAGAGTGACAGTTAGTGTGATCGAGCACCGCAATTGCATAACTCAGTCCCCTGGAACGCAAAGACGTGAGCAAAATTCAAAGTGGGCCATAAATCTTTTTATCTTACATTTAGATATTTGCAATTCCCACAAATGACCTGTGTAAAGCGATCCACGAGAGGTGCAATAACACGATTTGCGAATAAATGGTTCGGAAGTTGATCTACAGTTCCGTTCATCGGGATTCTCGCGTTGGTAGTGCAAATTGCCACTGCCGGCATCCATTGCCACGCCGACTACGCTTATAAGTCCCCGTCGTCACATAAAAGCCGCAATAAAGCGGGTTACAGCAGATTCCCGCTGCCGGTTTTAAATGTTTGCCAGCTCCTCAGTAACGAGTTGATTTTTTCACATGCGACCTCTGAATTCCTCCAATTCTGCTCCAAAACGTGAAGCGTCAAATGAAAAATGGCTTTAACGCCAAAATGGTTATTGATGGACGACTTCAAATTTACTTTTATGGATGCCAGATTAACGAAACGGGCTTATTTTATGAGCGACGCGAAACATTCCGTGCGGGTGAAATATGGAGACCGATTTATCAAAAATTTTCTTTGATCCTCGCAGATAGAATACCATTTATATTGCTTAGGTAGGTATTTAATAACAGGAAATGAAAGTTTCCTTTACCGCGCTGAAAGGTTGAAAGCTTTCCGTGAAATATAAGTTATATAAAGAAAAACATACTAAGTAAGAACAAAATGACAGGCATATTTAAAAACACCAACGTACAGGGGCCTTGTTTAGGTAAAAATGATTGCCACATTGTAACGATCGCAATCAGTTTTCACCATCATCATCATTATTTAAAAACCGATGAAAAAGTAGAAAGTAACTGCTTCTCAGTCGGTTAAATATTCCCAGAGGAATTATCTTTCTGAACCGGTGGTAGAGTCTTTAAATGACATAAATATATACCTACATACTGAGTCGATTCTCTTTGTGTATGTGTTGCTTTACGCTTGCACTTGCTTTAAGAGTGAAGGAAAATACCTATAAGAAAACCTTCATACTTGAAAAATGTCCTTAGTGATTTATGAGGTGATGTGCATACCTGGTCAGCGTGGCAGACTATGACCTAAACTTTTCTTATATTAAGGGGAGACCCGTGTTCTAGTGGGCCTACGATGATGTCAGAATTCGCATCACAAACTAATTCATCTTTATCTTATTACTGTTCTATTATACTGATTTAACTATCGCCATTCAATCCTGCTTCAGATGTTCCAAACTTTATTATTCCATTAAAACGTAATAGATAAGGCGCAAATTTTAAACTCATTACTGCTTTTATGTATTCAACATAAACTTTAGCAGCTAGTATGAAACTTGATTTAATTATACCTGCGATGTTTGACGCCACGAACGCAAAGCTATCCAATTTCAAATGTTTTTTTATTCAAATAAACTTTTACAAGTTTTTTTGAATCGTCTAGTGAATCTACCACTGGTTAGGAATACCATTCCTGCCGAGGAGAACCAGCAAGAAACTCGGCGGTTGCTCATTGTAAAAAATAATCTACAATTTCATTAATTTGTAGATACATAAGTTACCGCTGACCTAAGCATTACTGCTGGAGCGAGTCAAATCCGGTGTCTAATAATATACACGTGCGGAGGTCCCGGGTTCGATCCTCGGCAGGGTCAATTTAGGAATTTATAATTCTTGAATTTTCCCTGGTCTGGCCTGGTAGGCTTCAATCGAGAATAGTTACCACCCTATCGGCTAAAACGTGCCGCCAAGCGATTAAGTGTTTTGATACGATGGCGTGTAAAAACCGAATAGGGGTATGGGTTTAATTAACTGCCATGCCCCTAACAGGTTATCCCGCTACCATCTTAGACTGCATCATCACTAACCATCAGGTGAGATCGCAGTGAAGGGCTAACTTGTAGTAATAAAAAAAAGAAAATACTTATAAAAGGACGAATTAAAGATGGATGACACGCTTTCTTGATATTAAAGACAGCCGATTTAACATTGTTACACTGACCATCTATCTCTGTGACCGTATTTTGAATTCTGTGGGTATGATTTGACGGCAAGTGAACTTTACCCCGGCTAATTTGGTGTAATGAGCTAATTTGTGACGTCAGAGCGCTTCCTCCGAAGACAGTCAATATTTCAAGTGCTAAAATAAACCAAAACATCACACTATGTCTAATGTTTGCTTTTAAAAAGATTAATCACTAGTGTATTAAACCTAGGTAGAAACTGCGTCTGCATATACCTATGCGATAGCTTTGATTTGAGTTCTAGAAAACTCCCGTGGAAACTCCGGTATACAAGCAATAATAAAAAAAAAACACGACTGCCCTGCCAAAAAATGAACTAAATAGTTAAAAACAATAAATGATATTTTTTGTGAATCACTGGATATTGAACTATAGTGTTATATATTTTTGGAATCTACTCATCATTTTCTAGATGACGATTACATAGTTAATCTTATTTTCGTTTTTTTTCAACTTTAGTGTTTAATGCGGGACCATGGTCACCCGGAATAAGCTAGGGATTCTAAAAAGTAGCCTATGTCCTTTCCTGTACCAAATTTCAACAAAATCGGTTGAACAGATGGGCCGTGAAGGCGTAGCAGACAGACACACTTTCGCATTTATAATATTAGTATGGAAGTATGGATAGTATAGATGGGTGAAGTACGAGTGTGGTTACAGCGTGGTTGAAGGTCAAACCAACAATAAAAAACAATATTGTTGTATTTATTATTTTGGCAGACGATTTGAAAAGCTCTTTTTAGTTTCCATTCATTTCGCAACATCTGAATTAGAAGGTCAGTCCAATTCATCTCTAATGAATGCAGTATTTTAAATGAAAAGCGACTCCATATTCAATAGCACCGCAACATTTTACAAAATTGTTATTTAGAATCCGCATAAAAGAAGCTTAACTCGGACAGCGATCAGTGCCGGATCAGCCATATTATAGCAGGAGGCCACAAACGCTACGGGCCCCGCACCTTGGAGGGCCCCGAACTTGTGTCTAAAAAAGGACTAATTAAAATTATAAGCCCCCTAAGCCTAGTAGCAATTCTCAAAGTAAGCGCCGGCCATACTGTAATTTATTGTTAGTATACTAACATTACAAATGCGAAAGTTTGGATGGATGGATTGATGAATGTATGGATCGATGTTTGTTACTCAATCACACTACAACGTTTGAACTGATCCGGATAAAATTTGGCACAGAGATAAATTATAATCCCATCAAAAACATAAATGTAAAATGAGAGCCAAGTTCAAAATTGTGATATATATGCCTTGTTTGTTGACTTCAGCGACAAAAGAAGTGAGATCTAAATGGGTGCCAAGTTCAATGGTCAGTCCTGCAATTTATTTATCCCATCAAAAACATAAATGTGAAATGAGAGCCAAATTCAAAATTGTGATATATATGCCTTGGTTGTTGACTTCAGCGACAAAAGAAGTGAGATCTAAATGGGTGCCAAGTTCAATGGTCAGTCCTGCAATTTATTTATCCCATCAAAAACATAAATGTGAAATGAGAGCCAAATTCAAAATTGTGATATATATGCCTTGGTTGTTGACTTCAGCGACAAAAGAAGTGAGATCTAAATGGGTGCCAAGTTCAATGGTCAGTCCTGAAATTTATTTATAACAACATAATATTTTATAACAACTTAAAATATCATTTCTTCTTATAACTTAGTATAAAATGTTGAAGACTAAGGCTTTGGCTTGGCTAGTTTTCATATACGAATTATTATTAAGTAGGTACCTAAAAGTACAGTTCGGGCATCAGCTAGTATTTTTATACTTTGAGTAGGCAGCACTGCAATACTTTCATGGGGAACCCCTATTACTGTTATGGTACATGGCTTAAAAGTTAACGCAATAGTTCAAAGGCCCTTTATTAATATTTCACATTTGCTACGGGCCTCGGGCTTTAAAACTCGTTCCGGCACTGGCAGCAATCTGTGATAGTGGCGCGCTATTCGTTAGTTAATACGCCGCTATCAGGCTAACAAACCCACCAAGTGATTTCGAACCCCCTCGACCGACTCGCCAAACAGTTCCGAGACTTCTCTCGTCCCTCATCTAAACAGAACCTATCTAAACTAATTGGCTTCGGGCCTCGGGCAGGCGAAACCGCAGCGCTTCACAAGATTACTTCGAGGACTCTCAAACTTTGCAAGATTCGACTATTTATTTAAATTTTCTCTCTGCGTCGTATTCCTCGTTGCTGAGGGTCATGATCCCTTTCATATTATATATTCAATCACATATTAATCAATCACAGGCGGGGTTTTTCTTGGGATAACTATGCGGTGGGTTCCCAGGTCCTTCCGCGTAATGTTATTTGAATTTTATTAGCTTTTAAATCAGGCTTCAATTATATCAGCTCATAATTCAGGGGAAAATAGCCGGCAAAAGATCACCTGGTCGTAAAAGAACGTCTTGGCTTCAGAATTTATCCCAATGGTACGGGAAGAGTACCCGATCGTTATTCCGTTCAGCAGCGTCCAAACTGCAGAGAGCCATTGCTAACCTCCGATAGGAGATGATACTAGAAGAAAAAGAAGCAGCAAACCGTCAATGGATAAATATATATATATATATGTCCGTAGCTTTCATTTTTTGATAGCCCCTATTAGAATTGCACTGTTATTGGGTACAGGTGTTATAATTGTGGTCAAGCTTAAACCCATAATGAATTAAAAAAATACAAAAGGAACCTCTGTTCAAAATTTTAGGGCGTTAACCTGGGCGTTGATGAGTCCGATCTTTTTATATTGTATCAGAAGATTAAAGATTTCAAATACAAACCCTAACCCAGGCAATGCCAAAGTTGAACAGAAATAAAGTCAATCCAAAAGTTACTTGCAAGAATCTCATTGCCAACTTGTGCACTAAAAATCTAAGCACGTTTTAATTCGCAAGTTTTCGGCTTGATGAGTGCGCCCGTGACTCGAGGAGGGATGGGGGTGAGATCGTGACGGGGTTCTTGATAGGAACAATAAAAACCCTGAAGGTGGGGCCTTCCAGGAAATTAGCTGTCACATTACGTTGCCATTAACGCTTCGTTATGTCCCGGGCTGATCAACTCACTTGGTGTTGGCTTTCGAGCCACTAATTTATCGAGTCATGATGAATGTTTGTGTTTTCACGGGGCGTGACGTGTATTACACAAGGGACAGTGACCTACTTGTAAGTAATTGGTTTTAGTTCCTATCTATACCGTATACGTGAAATGTAACTTAAGGGCTCAATGTGGATGAGGCAGGTTTATAATAATGGATGAGATCATCAGAAACTCAAAAATCTCTTACTCTGCGTCGTATTCCTCATTGCTGAGGGTCGTGACCCCTATACACTAATCAAATAATAGAAGGAATTTTCTTGAGATAATAATGTGATGGGTTCCCACGTCCTTCCGCATACGACTCGACTAAGCGTTAACTTAGGTTTTTGCAACGATTATTATCAGATGTTACTGATAATGACAGGGATCGACGGCTTAACGTGTTCTCCGAGGCATGGAAGAAACGAAAAGGCCAAATTTGAACCTCCAAATTAGGTCACCCATCCAGACTGATATGCGTTGTAAAAATGAGGCCACTCGTCCCGCTCTCAAAACTACTGTAAAACTCAAAAATCTAGGCCACAAACATATCCTGTTTTAAAAAAGGGTACCTTTTCATGTTTCCGCGTTGATATGATCATCATAAACTCAGGACACTACTCAATAAACACGTCACAAAGGCCAGTTTTACAGAACCAGTGCCCAGCACTCAAAGCTTCTTGGGAACTACTCAGAGCGCAATAATTCATTGCAGCAATTAAACGGAATTGCAAGCGAAGACTGAGCTACATCACCTCGGGCAAATGAAGTTTACGTGAGCTAATTATGAGTAATGAGCTACTCGACGACTTCAATATTCCGTCTACCCTGGACGGTTCTCGTTAATTTTTATTTTTCGCTTGCCCATTTGCGATTTCGCGAGCAACACAACACTGGCCAATTAGTTTTCTCGCAGTTACTTGTAATTCGGTACAGTACTAAACTGTTTAGGGTTGCTTACGTCCCACTCAAGGTTCTTTTATAAAACAAGGACTATTATAGTATTGCAGTTAAAATATTTATAGTAATAGTAATTTTATAAAATATTTGGCCGTATTTCTAGATGATTTCCCGTTACTGAGTTATAAGAGTGTTAAATTAAGCTTTCAAACTGTTTTATGATTTCACTGTCACACAGTCTAGCCTAGAGATTATACACAGATATACAAAGCATAATTCTGATCATATCATCATTGTGACTAGCTACAAAGAAGAAAAGAAAGCTATTACATTGTTGAAATCAATTTGTAATCAAATCATAGCCCTGTAAAGTCATCATAGTTTAATTTTACGAATTTATTTGGACAATTGAACCACCTATTTTTAGCAGGGGTTATGGGTAAGTATATGGTTAGCATGGGTACGTTTACGGATAATTCTGCGTGTGTTCGAATGATAAATCGATTACAGAGGGATTTATAAACTCCGTCGCTTTGTAGGACGTACGTGTGCAGAATAACCAGCAAGGTAGGTTTGGATGTTATTAAGTTATGGAACAAATACTAATTCATATTCTAATTTGAAATTGAGGTAGGGTAGTCAAGTCCGTCGTCCGATAGGAAAATTGCCCTGGATTTGGGAGGTACACTTTTGTGTTCCTGGTGCGTCTCAGACTCAATAATTACTTTACAAAGGACCCAAGGATGATCAGCCCCCCGATTGTGTAAGGAAAGCGTTATCGTAATCGTTTGTCAAACGGATAATTCGACCTGTTAAAGGAGTTCATCGATGCCTGCACGTTTAAGCATGTATGAACTCCTTAATCAGTTCGAGTAATACGTTTTAAGCTGTCAAATTATTACGATTTGACGGTATTACGGCTTAGACAATTGGGCCTCAGGTTTCTTTAAACGAGTTACGCCAGAAGACTTACTCTCCAGCAACATTGACGATCTCCGTTACGCTAAGAAGGTCGCTGGCTCGCATTGTTTGCCACCTCTACGATTCGCTCGACAATTGGGCCTCAGGTTTCTTTAAACGGGCTACGCCATAAAACTTACTTTCCAGCAACATTGACGATCTTCGTTACGCTAAGAAGGTCGCTGGCTCGCATTGCTTGCCACCTCTTCTACCCTTCGTTTTACTCGGTCTCGTAGGTTCGCTTCATTCAAGATTATAGCAAGTTTCTGTCTTCACCCCTTACAAAAACCGTCTAGGGGTAGGGCAGACAAGACTGCGTGGAGTCGGTGTACCCAGATGTCGTCTATTAACAACTCTACTTCGGGGGAGGAACTGGAAACTATTTATTTACTAATAAGAAATTATGCAGCCGGGGCGAATCAACTGGTTTTTGTGTATTATAAGTAGCAACCTGTTATACCTGTGAAGCTAAGAATAGTGAGACGACATCCGACATACATATTTTGCAATATTAATATGAAAACAACACAAGATTTTCCATTAAAAGCAATACGGCGCAGAAAATAATACCTATTATTTCAAATCAAGGCCAAACAACACATAATTCGTCAATTTCAAGTGCTTGCTCGCGGTATCTTGCATTGTTTTCCTGGGGCCGTACTGCCAACGCATAAAGCAATACTTAAGCAATATTACTCAAAATGACAGATGTTTTGTACCTTGAAAACACGTAAGTCTGAATAATGATGAAACAATATGGCTTTAAGCGTTGGCAGTATGGCCCCTGTACAGCACTTGTGAACACATTAGCATATTACATTATTGAATAATGTCTGGTGGTGAACTTAATTATTTGCTTTGTTAATGACTGTTTCTGAGTAAAGCTCAGTTTCGGCTTCTGCTGCATATTTATGTAACGAACTGTACTCATTTTGAAAATCGTTAATACCGGATAGATGCTAGTTAATTTCAAAAATCACATAGGCAATTTGAAACCATTATAAAAACGTTGGCAAATACGTTGGGTACCTACTACTGATTTGATTTATGACACAGCGTTAATATGAAGGAAAGAACGTATCTCCATTAACTGTGATATAGTAATATCGATAATAATTTGTTATTTTGTATGCGGATTTGAGGAGCAGAGATATCACTGAAATAACAAAAGGTTGTGAAACCGAGGGTATGACAAAAAAGTATGAAATGGGACTAACTCCGGACCGCAAAGTTCGAAAATCAAAAACAAAAGCCGCCATTTTGTAACGCTCGTTAGGACCAATCGCAGACCCTACATAGAAACGCAATTAGACCAAAAAACTGTTAAAAAAACTTGCAAGTGACCGCTTCTAGCAATCGACTCCTATAGAGAGCTATAGGAAGTTTTTTTTACAATTTCCGACGAGTACAGGGTAGGCTAAGAATACAGATTCAAAATGGAAATAATGTAGCGGGTTTCGTTGTAGTACGCCGCTATTTGACTCTAGATTGAAAGTTATTGAGTTTCTGTAAAGTTCTTCCAGCGCACTGATCCTCAATTGATTTTATACATACGGACGTATAATAATATATATTATAAGGTATGTAGGCTCCAGGATATGTAACATGAAGTCCGCGTGCATGTTGTTAGACTAGGTGGATAAGACAGATGAAACTGAACGAGTCGTAAGAAAGCGCTAGACATAGGCGGCATAAGACGGTAAAGAAATTTCTCGAAACATCCTATTTCAACAAAGGATCTGCATTAACTTACTTGGTTTACATTTTGTAACATAAAAGGTATCAAATTCAAAGTAATTTTCACGCAATTCCGCAATCATCGTAATTCATTTTGAAAACCTCAATTTATTTTCCCTGATGAAATCTTGCGTCGTTTATTTTAAATTTAATTTTAATATTTTTGTAGTTACCTGCCGCTTGCCCCTAATTAGTGAGCCGAGTTAGTGGGCCCGCAATTTAAATGAATGCGGGATAGGGTTGCCACCTTCTACAAGGTTTTTAATTAATCATTTAAGTGGAAAACTTTTCCAAATACATTTACTATAATTTACATATTAGGCTCAGCACTATCTCACAGGAATAACTCATAATTTATTGTAATTGGCCTTCGCAAGCGTTCATACATAATACTACGCACGTTTCTCATATACTACCTACCTACATAATATTACTATTTCGTGCTATATTTTATATTTTATTATTTATTTATTTTATTGTATTATAATACAGAGGAATTCCGGTTCCATACCGGCCCAACGGCGGACAGCAGACCAGCGGAAAAATATTAATATTAATAATTTACAAGACCTAAATATATTCGATCACAATAGCCATGATGACTGATTTTGAGAAATGGTCAGATTATGTTCGGAAGTATCCTCTATTTCGAAAAAATATCTTATTTCAGCCGAAAAATAAGGTTTGGTAGATCAAATTGGCATTTGAAATTTAAATTTTAAAATTCACGCAAAAACGCTTGCCGGTGTCATGGCGTCGTTTGTGACGTCACTATTGTTTTTACCAATGTACTCCGTGCAGTGTGCAGTAAAGAATAGTGTGATTGACAAAGTTCGAAACAAACAATTGTGACGTCATTCGCTTGTTGGCGTTTAATCCAATATGGCGGATTGATGTATTTTATAGTTTTATTTTATCAAAATAAATAGCAATCTCACTCTAAATAGAAAAATAAATACTTTTTTATATATAATCCATGAATCCTATTTCATTAGACAAATTCATAATTTTATTGATTCATGGTTACTGTCATCATGCCTATTTACGGTACCGGTTTATATCAGACTTATTTTAGAGCCTCGCTGTGTTGTCATATATTTTACGCGTACCATCGACACTACCCTCCTCACAGAGGTTTATGCTGAGATCTATAGAGCGTACTTTGACTTTGCTCATACTGTACTCAGAGTTAAAACGAGATGGACTTATGTTGGTATAACTCCATCTCATTTTTACTCAGTCTTAAGTTAGAGCTAAGTCAAAGTATGCTCTATAGATCGTATTACTTGAAAATATTATTATGAATATAGAACAGACCATAAGAGGTAACCCTTGTGTGGAAAGAAACTCACCGTAGGTATTCCAAGGTCCGTTCTGAACTGATTCTGCAGATTTCTTATTGTGTCCTGGGAACAAAGGAGAAAACAATATCAGTAATTGCCTTGTTTCTATTATAAACGAAACTTTCTTGAAAAATTTCAACAATGGCGAAGCGTCGCCATAGAATATATTCGCTCGCTGACTATAAGATGGCTATTTTTTTGTTTTAATAATACTCCAATTAATTTAGAAACAAAGCCAAGAAAAACACCTTTTTTTGCATATTTAAGCTTTTCTGGTGTTACGCGTTACAACAAAGCTTTTCTGGTATTGTGCGTTGCAATATCATTTACTGAGATCGTCGATATCAAAAGAATTGCAAGTTGAAAAAGCGTTCAAAACGAACTAAAATTTACAATTTCATTACACGTATTTCAAAAACACGTATCTTCCTGGTTGAACCTTTATGGATTAGTCGTGCAGGGGGTTTACTAAAGCAGTATTATTTCAAGATTACAGTTTTATGCTACGTACCTCACATCTCTTACAATAAGGGTTATAATTCTAAATCACGAACGTCAAGAATATTAAAACAATACTGCTCTAAACGATGGCAGTATGCCCTCAGAACTGTATTAATTAAAGCGAGCGATTCCGTCTGCTATCGAGTTACAAGTATCAAGCTTAGGGCATGTTGCGTGCACAAAAGAAATCGCATGAATGTGCATGCTGACTGTGACATACGTTTACGAGGTTGTGCTAGACTCCTATAACACAACTTTGTTCGTAAATTTGTATTCGAATGCGGTTATTGTGGTAATGCGAGGAAACTAAACGTTAAAATAAATAAATAAATGATTTATTTATTTCATGTAGGACAACTTGTGTCACTTATGAAACGTTAAGACTCTACCACCGGTTTCGGAAAGTGATTCTACTGAGTAGAGCCGGAAAGAAACTCAGCAGTTGCTCTTTTCATAGAAAAGAAAAGGTTACAATAATATGTAGATGTCACCGTAAGATTGTAAAAACCGTTAGATTATAATCTAACTCGCGAAATTCTACACTGTCGAAAGATTGTAAACTGTTCAATGTTCTGAGTGTCAATTTTTGAAATATTCATTTTATTTACGTTTTCTTGTCTCTTTCTTGTAGGTTAGTTTAGGGTTCGACATAAATAAACAAGTAGTGCCCGGCCGCAGGCCGGGCACATAGGTTTTATCGGGTTTTTATTACCTTCCTATAGTATTTTAAGTTTGTATTTTATTTTATATTGTTTTTATTTTTTAAGTATTTTGTGGCTGGCTCAGTTTTTACGCAAAGGATCAGCCTGGCTGTCCAGCGCAGAAATGCAGCCAGCATTCTTGCCACCATTCCACGTGGACATAATTTATGTAGTAATTAGGTTAGGCTTGCGTTAAGTTCTATTGTATTATTTTCAATAAAAAAAAAGTATTTTGTTTTTTATATATTTAATAATATGGGCCTTGTTGCCTGAAATAAATGACTAATAATAATAATAATAAGCGATGGTAGTAACCCCCCAGGGTTGTAATAATGATTAGAGGCGTGTACACGGGCCCCGCGTGCGGCGTAATGGCTGAACCGATATCCTTATTTACTGCAAATTGCGTTGCTCTCGCGTGTACCGAGATGCAGCATCATCTAGTTTGTTTAACAGACGAGATTATACACCGTTTTGTTGGTGAACTACAAATTTCAGTCAGGGATATATCAATAAAGGGAATATAATACTGATACGCCATCTCAGAAAGGGTCAATTAAAATGAAATCATCGGTTACAATTACAAAATCCAACTGTTTATTCTGACATTTATTAGCTGGTATTTACAAGTTACTCTCAATAATCAATATTTATGAAATTCGTATGAATTTACAATGTGGTATCACTTTTATAATCTTTCTAATAGTTAAGCATAACAATAATATCTCTTTAATCAAATAAATCTCAGTTTTAAAAATATACAATAGTATCACGCACCCTTTTGCCGTACGCCTCGTTCTAAACTGAATTCATCAACAAAATGGCGGCAACCGACTAGTAACTAACCATAGATTATACCACGGATATTACGCTTAAAGCAATAATGTGGTATAGATTAATTATGTCGTGTTACAATACTGATATTATAAATGCGAAAGTGTGTTTGTTTGTTGGATTATTGGTCTCTTGGTTTGTCCTTCAATCACGCAACAGAAGAAAGGATCTGTGTTTTTTTTTTTTAATTTTAAATATTATAATAAATATTATATTATTAGTAGTCCCGGGTCGGGCCAAAATAAATATTGGGCTTTTCTGATTAGAAATTCTCAGTACTAGCCCGGACTTAGGAAGTAGGTAGGCGGTGTTTCACCCCCGTGCCTCGGAGAGCACGTTAAGCCGTCGGTCCCGGTTGTTATCGCTAACATGATAATAGTCGTCAAAGCCCGCCAGCCGGCATTGGAGCAGCGTGGTGGGTCTAAACTCTAATTCCCTCTCTCCTATGAGAGTGTGCCGAGCAGTGGGTCGTTAATGGCTGTAGTGGTGGAATGCGAAAGTGTTTCTGTTTGTCTGTCCATCTGCCTGTCTGCTACGCTTTTACGGCCCACCTGTTCAACCGATTTTGATGAAATTTGTTACAGGGATAGTTATAGACATAGGCTTTTTATCCCGGAAAATTGAGGACTTCCCGTGGGAATTATAAAACTTATTCCATTCTACCTATACACCAAATTCCATCAAAATCAGTTTAAAAAAGATGGGTCGTGAAAGTGTAGCAGACAGACAGACACACTTGGGCCTTTATAATATTAGTATGGATAAGTAATGTTTTGTGATTTCAAATGCATAAAGGGCAGGTTACTCAGACATGAGAAGTACCGTCTCTTTCAAACCATCATGAGAGGCAGGATTAAGTAGGAAAAAAGCGTTGGTTGAAGAAGAAAGTCGTGGTTTAGAAACATCCGGGAGTGGACTAGAATAGTAACGTAGAACTTTTCATTTGCGTTTGCTATGTTTTTTAACTATACTATTTCACTAAAAACCGTCCAGAGCTAACTATTTTCACAACGCTGTACCAAAAGCCGTATTGGCTTTGAGATGACAGATCCGTTAGTCAATGCAGCTTTTCATGGCATCGGCATAAAACCTCTTATCGGTAAAAAATCGGAAATACGAAGAGTACCACTCCTTTATTTATTTCAAACTAGAGACAATCGCGACTTCGCCCGAGTCGTTGAAGTCGCGACCTTTATTTATTTATTTAATTTGTTTAAATCAAAGAATAGGTGTTCTTGACTACAATCATACTTAATATAAAGCAATGATGAGGTCTTTCTTCCCTGCACACAAAAACAGGAAATAGTTAGCAAAAAACAAAATGCACAGTTCAAAGATTTGCATGCAAAGGCGGTCTTATCACTTACAGCAATCTATAACTGACAACCTTTGGTGAGAGTGTAGTACAGTGTACCAGAGTACAACCTATGTGAATAATATATAATTAAAATAATAAAATATTATACTACATTCAACACTTCTAATCAGATAAATTATAATTTTTGAAAAGATCGGCCGTTAAATCTTGGCAACCAGCAGACAAACAGCGAGGCCGACAGACCGCCAGACATATAAACACACTCGCATTTATAGATAGATAAAACTCATTATTCATTTAATTTATTATTTCATTTATAATATTAGAATGGATGAAAGCAAAGCAGGAATATTATACTCGTTTCTGAAATGGAGGCCTAATATTTTCCAAAGCTAGGTAAGCTCCGCTTGCGGTTTCAAAATTAATTTTCCTTGCAGTGGAAGTTTGAACAATCGGAAGTTCGTCAAATTCATTAGGGGTATTTCCGGAGTTTTCTTTGACTGACGACTAACTGGTTTGAGCAGGTTTTAGTTCGTCTTTTTTGTGTAAGTTTGATTGCTCTGGTACTTGGTCTAGCTGCTGAACTTCCAATGTTCAATTTGACAACCTCCCTGGCGTAGTGGTGAGCACTGTGCTCTCATGAATGGGAGGCCCGGATTCGATCCCCGTCAATAAATTTGGGGAATTTATAATTTCTGAATGTTCTCCGGTCTGGTCTAGTGGCCAGTTGCCAGTACCAGCCAAACGATTTAGCGTTCTGGATCGATGTCGTTTAGAAAGATTAGAGACATAGGTTTGATACAACTGCTATTCCCCTAATAGGTTAGCACACTACCATCTTTGGCTGCTATGCCTTACCACCAGGTGAGATCGCAATTAAGGGTCAACTTGTAGTGGAAAAAAAAGTATAAAACAATGGCATTTAGCTTGATGAAAGGGTTCTAATCGTCCAGAGTGGACACTAGTCTGGTGAGAGTGGTTTTATTGCGCACTGGGGAATGGCAGGGGGCAATTTGGCGGGGTGACCGCAAGAGCGCATGTTTATTAGACACACGGACCTCGCCTCGGCCCCCGATTTGCATAACGGTCTCTGTCGTAATTAGAAACCATCTCGGACGTCCCCCCTTTGTCCCGTCAAGTCTGTCGAGCCCCCGAGCGTCAAGCGGGGTAAATGCAAACGCCTTGTATTTACCCGCTGGTAGATAAACTGTATAATCCGCATTAGAACAAAACTTGGCGCGATCCAGTTGAGCCAACTGCGATACTAAGGACTGTAATTGCATTAAAGTAAACTGTATGTGCTCTTGGCTTTCCGCAGCTGTAAGTATTCTAACTTTTAAGTAGAACATATTTTGTTACATTGCAAACTTCTATTTCGAGAAAAGTTTCTGTTTGTCCATTATCGAAATCTCATTGTCTTATATAAGCTTCAGCGTCACTTTTTTGGCTTTTAAGCTGCGGGCTAGCTAATGTTATGTTTTACTTTAGGGAACAGGGTTTCGCAATGAATAATTTAATAATATAAATTTCATCACTTTCTTATTTATAAAATACGCGCCGAATTGAGAACCTCCTCCCTCAAAGGATCATCTCTCAAGAGAAGAGAGAAGATCATTTTTAACCAACTTCCAAAGAGGCTCATGCGAGGCTCAACCCTACCCGCTTACTTAGCCATTGTCCGATATGACTAATGTACCTACTTTCACTCGAAATAAATGAAGGACAGTATACTGGACTTCGTATTTCAGATATTTTATCGACTTTTTAAAATGAAAATTAGCTAGTGAGGTAGTCGGAACGTTTTACTAAAAGAACTGAAAGAACCAGACTGTCCGTATATAGTTAAATAAATAAATAAAATCTTTATTTGGGATTTAAAATATACAGAGTACAAACAAACTAAACTTATGGACTAAACACTATTATACTATGAATCAATGAATGAATGAATATTGTACTCCAAAAAACAATAATAACAGTAAACTTAGCTAATAACAAAGGAAGTACTTATACAATTTGGCCTTATCGCTTCACAGCGATCTCTTCCAGGCAACCAATGGTTTAAAAGGACATAGCCACAGAAACAACCGGTAGATGGTGTAGAAATAATAAAATAAATAAAAATATTGATATACAGCTACAAATTATAATACATATACACATATATACTAAATATAACATAAAAACCATAAATACTATATAAACTTATAGACTAAACCCTAATGCTAAAAACACTAATCTGTGTCGTATAAAATCCCAAAACGGGCATCGACACGTAATGTTTTCAGTCGACTCCTTGAGCTAATTAGAAGAAATTCGAGATACAACTTGAGCTATTTAGCGTAGTTGCATTCCGGTGATTTGAACAGAGGCGGTCTGAGGGTATCGTCAGGTCATGCAGCAACTTCCCCCGTTCCGAAACTGGGCTAAAAGCACCGCTTAGCCGGTCCCATTCAGCCGGTAATATTTAACGGTAAACTGTCCCGCGGACAGCCGCTTTCAACGAGTTTACGGACGTAACTTTGAAAACCGCTCCAGAATTCGGCGAAAGCTTTTTATATTTTCGATGGGTGGCCATAAAAATTTGAACGGTCGCAAATGTTCTGTGGCGTCAGAATTCTTTGGAGCCGTTGCCGTTCGACTGGAAAAATATTCATTTTTCACACGAGGCGCGGCAATATTTCCGTTTGTATTGGAACAATCGGGGATACGTTTTGCTCGTTTATCTCATCGCACAAAGGGTGGCGTGAGAGGACGACAAGCGACAGGGCTCGGGGGTAGTTCGTGTTTCGGAATAGTTACATTTCAATGCGCGTTTGCTAGGAAGTCGTTACCGGTGTCGTGACGAAAAAAAGAATCAAACGCTGCATCGGCCATCGCGAATGCATCGTCAGTTTCCATCATTCATTTTAAAACTTTATGCACACCATGCTTATTCGAAAAATTTCAGGAACGAAGCGAAATACTTTACGGAACGGTAAATCGTCGTAAATATTCAGTTCGTAGTGTGTAGTCTCTTTTTAGTGACTGCTACGGATTCTGGGAATACTCGTACACATTTATTGATTATCCTTGCATTTTATTTTGTAGAATAAATTCCTTTAAAGCGACTTTAGTGGAAGCTGGAAATTTATGTCACTTCGTGAACATCGACGCAGGGTTGTCATTCTGTCAGTAGTAAGATATTTGGGGATATAAGTATTTAGAAATGTTCGACCTGATTCACGACCTCATTAATTGACCCGTTGTTCTACGCAAGCGATACCGCGATACCGCGACTCAATCCGACGCGATTCGACAGTATCAAACAGTAGCTTCTTTGACGTGGCCTATGTTGTCTCGATAAAAAAATCTGTAATTTTTTATGGCGTCGCGTTGCGTCGCGTCGCTTCTGAAGTTTACCTATATTACGCGTGCGAGCTCCGAGGAATCGGGGTCTGAAGAAACGACGGCTGTACTCCAACCCCGATCATCGCTCCATATCCAGCTCGCTCCCAGCAACAACCGTTTTGACAACCTCCGTGCGCTGTTGTCTTAACGTGCGGAGGTCCCGGGTTCGATCCCCGGCAGGGTCAATTTGGGAATTTATAATTTTTGAATTTTCCCTGGTCTGGCCTGGTGGGAGGCTTCGGCCGTGGCTAGTTACCACCCTACCGGCAAAGACGTGCCGCCAAGCGATTTAGCGTTCCGGTGCGATGCCGTGTAGAAACCGAATAAGGGCATGGATTTAATATAACTGCCATGCCCCTAACAGGTTAGCCCGCTCCCATCTTAGACTGCATCAGCACTTACCATCAGGTGAAATCGCAGTCAAGGGCTAACTTGTTAAAAAAAAAAAACTAGTTTCGAGCTCGACGCGTGTAATATTGCGATAGCAGTATTGTTTTGCACTATAAACAACTCTAGGTCATTACTTTAACATTCCATAGGATTCCTCAGAGCTTGCGCGCGGACTGTAGGACAAGAGGAACTGCTCCTTATCTGACCGCGACAAAGGATAAAATCACAGAATCCAAACAAACATTGTAAAAAAGTATGTTTGTCTGTCTATCTTTCGGACGAAATTATAGTACAGAGATATTTGCACTCCAGGATGGACATAGACTACTGTTTCTGTCACAAAATCAAAGAGTTCCCGTGGGATTTTTCGTAACCTAAGTCCATGCAAATGAAGCGGGCATCACCTAGTACTTAATTATTTTATTTTATTTATAAATATGGTATACAGTAAAAAACCCAGTTTAACATAACGTTTAAAGTTTTAATCACTTTGAACATAATCAAGTACATTATCGTACGAGGCGTATATAAATGGTATCCCATGATAGTTTTAATTAATGCTATCACCTGCGATACAACGCCAATAAATCTCTGATATCGATTGACCTACGTTCTTTTGTGCTGATCGCACATTACACTAAGCCGTACCGAACGCTTTTGTCAATAATGAACATGAGACTTATCTTGAAGGGGTTTCATGTTCAGTTCATAGGTTTCATGTTCATACTGCCAGCATTTATTTTTATTTTTATCAACTACAAGTTAGCCCTTGACTGCTATCACACCTGATGGTAAGTGATGATGCAGTCTAAGATGGTAGCGGTCTAACCTGTTAGAGGTATGACTGTTATATTAAACCTATACCCCTAATCGGTTTCTACACAGCATCGTACCGGAACGCTAAATCGCTAGGCGTTTCGTTTTTGCCGGCAGGGCGGTAACTAGCCACGGCCGAAGCCAGACCAGACCAGGCCAGACCAGAGAAAAACCAGAAATTATAAATTCCCAAATTGACTCTGCCGGGGATCGAAACCGGGACCTCTCACGTTAAGACAACAGCGCTTAACACTGCGCCAGGGAGGTCGTCAAAAAAGCATTATAATATTAAAGAGGAGAGGTATTAAAGCAATACTTAAGCAATATTACTCAAAATGACAGTTTGATGACACGTACGTTGACGTTCCGAAAATAATAATTGTAAAACACGAAAGATATTGCTTTAAGCGTTGGCAGTATGGCCCTTGAAAAATTATTTTAGGTACAGTAAGAGCGGCTCGTGCGGTTCGTAGATTCATGATGTGCGTTCAACATTAATGAATAACATTTAAATTCATGTATTCATTCAAGAGATATTACTGTACAGTTATCTTGAAATTTGATTACCACTTCGAACCCTGGCTTCGAAATGTTAAGTACGAAGATAAGTGAAGGCTTTATAAAACTTCAAGCCTAATCTAACTTAAGCCATTCAGATGTTAATGTGAGAGCGTAAAATTATATTCTTGTTTCCAACTGACTTTAAACAAGATGGGTTGTTGTCTATTGGTGGGATTAGTTTTGATGATTGCTTCGTTAAAATTAGATTTCGACGAAGATTTTGGTTTAAAAAAGAATATGAGAACTCTTTTTTTTAATAATGACATTTATTTATTTGCCGAAAATCAGGTTAGGTTACATTTAAAATTTTGCCTCCTTCATGCGTCGTCACCCTCATTGCTGAGGATCGTGATCCTTATCACGGAGTATCTATTCTTTCACGATGTTACGCCATCTTGGACCTGTGCTTCAGCTCTTTGATTTTATTCGATAAAAAGTCTATCTAAAGAGTGCAAGCTACCTTTACCGCCAAAGTAAGTAAGATTTAGCGTTCCGTTACGATGCCCTGTAGATACCTATTAGGCTATAGGTTTAATTTAACTGCCATTCTCCTGACAGGTTAGTCCGCTGCCATGTTAGACGGCATTAGCATTTACCACCAGAGGAGATCGCACACAAGGGCTAACTCTATCAATCATACTTATTATTATCACCCACTATCTCTAGGTATTCATCAATATTGACTTGCTGGTAGTAAAAATCAAAACCATTTAGATAAAAACATTAATCCACAGCCATCCAATCCAATTTAAAACCTACATCCAAACAACTACAGAACATTTAATTGTTTAATTTAACTGCCATACTCCTGACAGGTTAGTCCGCTGCTATGTTAGACGGCATTAGCATTGACCACTAGATGAGATCGCACACAAGGGCTAACTTAGTCTAGGGCTAATTCTATCAATCACACTTATTATTATCACCCACTATCCCTAGGTATTCATCAATATTGACTTGCTGGTCATAAAAATCAAAACCATTTAGATAAAGAAATTAATCCACAGCGATCCAATCCAATTTAAAACCTACATCCAAACAACTACAGAACATTTAATTGTGTATAAATGCAATTAAATGTGTATAAATCTAATTAAAACTTTTAATAATTATTTAATAAATCCACACGCGGAATTATTCGCTAGCAAACTATCTGCTAACGATCGTTTAATTACGTATCCGATAGAAACTGTGCTCTACATTCGATAATAATTAATAACGACGAATTAAATTCGTCGGTTAAACACGATATGAATAATGTACCGCAGTTTCTTGTTTAGTTCAGTGTAATATTCGTGTTTAGTTAACGTAACATGTCTCTATAGAATAATAATAAGACACAGATATGGCAGCTTTTTTTTATCAACTGCAAGTCAGCCCTTAACTGCAACCTCACCTGATGGTAAGTGATGATGCAGTCTAAGATGTAAGTGGGCATACCTGTTAACCTGGTAAATCGCTTGGCGGCACGTCTTTGCCCGTAGGGTGGTAACTAGCCACGGCCGAAGCCTCCCACCAGGCCAAAAATAGGGTTAATTATGGCAGTTATATATTATGTCGAGGGTTTTTAAGTTGTTATTGTTTAAATCAAAACAGTGTCATGAGGCGTCTAAATATAACAAATGTTCGTAAATTATAACAGCTATAACATATTAAAGTGTCAAGGTATAAATAATAATCATATCAGTTTCTGGTAGGGAGCCAACTTTGCATAACATTTACCGCATAAGCTGGTGAATGTTTCGCTTCTACACAAAAGTATTGCTATAGTTTTTAACTATAATGAAGACAATATTCTGTGAGTATAGAAAAAAACCATGTTATGCGAAAGTGTGTCTTTTGTCTGTCTGCTACGACAGACCGATTTTTTTGTAATCACCAGACGGGATTTTATTATTATTACCATCTCACAAAATCCATCATCTCCACTGCTTATAAATGTCACCGTAAGATTGTAAAAACCGTTAGATTATAATCTAACTCGCGAAATTCTAAACTGTCGAAAGATTGTAAACTGTTCAATGTTCTGAGTGTCAATTTTTGAAATATTAATTGTATTTACGTTTTCTTGTCTCTTTCTTGTAGGTTAGGGTTCGACATAAATAATCAAGGTTATCTAAGGTAAGGCATAATAGGTTTTATCGGGTTTAAATACCTATCAGATTACAATCTACCGGAAAATAATGCGTTAAATTCTAATCTTTCGACAGTTTACAATTTCGCGAGTTAGATTATAATCTAACGGTTTTTACAATCTTACGGTGACATATATAAAAAAGAAAACGATCTGTGTATCTATTTTTGGAACAGTAACTAATACGTACTTATCTAGCGAGGAAACAAATGATTGTCGTGATAAATGGCAACGGGCGTGGAAATAAGTTCCTCCCTCCATCGTCCATTGTCGGATTGATTGGAGATCATTTCGGACGGCAGCCGGGTAGAAAATTGCCTTTTGTCCGTTGCAAATGTGAAGGACTGATGGTCTTTGACACGTATTGACGACTAGCTAATGTCGGCGACTTCGTCCGCGTGGTATAAGCTTCTTAATTAACATGTGAACTCCTTAATTTTCCGGGATAAAAGTAGCCTATGTGCAGTGGCGTGCATGACATAAAGGCATAAAAGCACTTCTTACCACAGCTAATAAAAGTTAATTACTTGTTTTTCACCACTCCCTACTTATTAACAGGTATCAGGGTAGGCATGTTACCAATCTAAAGCTAGTCTGATTGCAGCCAAGCGCTGGCCTATATAATTAAAAAAAAAATGCCTACCCTAGCTCTGAACCCTGTGCACGCCACTGCCTATGTGCTATCTCTGTGCCGAATTTTATCCAGACCCGTTCAGCCGTTCTGGCGTGATTGAGTAATGAAAATCCATCCAAACTTTCGCGTTTATAATATTAGTATAGTAAGCATAGATTGGGACGGTTTAGGTTGAAAAGAGCAACTGCTGAGATTCTAGCCGGCTCTTCTCAGAAGAACTTCTTTGGTAGAGTTAAAAGAGTTAAAACAAGGCGTATCATTTAGACTGTATTATCCTTTATGCAATAAACTTTGTTTATTGAGTTTAGTATAAAAAACTATTACAGAGGAAAAATTCCCACGTCGCATTTGGCCTTTCAATTAGCTATTATGATGATAATATACCCGCGACTTCGCCCGGGTGAATTTGGGTTATAAAATCCTTCAATCCCTTCGATTGAAGAATATACACATAAACAAACAAATACACTTTCACATTTTCAATAATTTGCCATTCGGCCATGCTTATATGACGATGTGAAGAACAGATCAGAGTATATCCTTCCCCTTCGTCTATCCGTCACAGACAGATAGACAATCAAAACAGACAAACATACACTTTTTCTAATAGTTTTTGAAAAGGACATGGAAAATTCGTCAACAAAAGCCAAGAAAGTAATCTTAACGTTTCCTCTATTCCAGTTACAGATAGACAATCAAAACAGAAAAACATACACTTTTTCTCATAGTTTTTGAAAAGGACATGGAATATTCGTCAACAAAAAACAAGAAAATAATCTTAACGTTTCCTATATTCCAGTTACAGATAGACAAATAAAAGAAAAACATACACTTTTTCTCATAGTTTTTGAAAATAACATGGAAAATTCGTCAACAAAAAACAAGAGAGTAATCTTAACGTCCCCTCTATTCCAGTTGAGCACCCCAGTAAGTGAAACAAGTAATGTGATTGTGACTGTTTTGATTGTCTATCTGTCTGTGACGGATAGACAATCAAAACAGACAAACATACACTTTTTCTCATAGTTTCTGAAAGAACATGGAGAATTCGTCAACAAAAAACAAGAGAGTAATCTTAACGTCCCCTCTATTCCAGTTGAGCACCCCAGTAAGTGAAACAAGTAATGTGATTGTGACTGTTTTGATTGTCTATCTGTCTGTGACAGATAGACAATCAAAACAGACAAACATACACTTTTTCTCATAGTTTTTGAAAAGAACATGGAAAATTCGTCAACAAAAAACAAGAGAGTAATCTTAACGTCCCCTCTATTCCAGTTGAGCACCCCAGTCTTATCCAAAGCCGTCGCCCACTACCATTAGCCTGGTGATTCTCACTTTGATTAATCGCCTCGATTGCAGGCGCATCTAATGAAATTGCACGTTAATGTACCATGGCGATACGTTCATACAAGCCCCGTCCATCTTGAAGATCATTAATAATGACCATAATAAGAGGCCAAGGTAAAAAAGGACTGAGTATACTTTCGTTATACTCGTTCTTAATTGTTTTTTTAGTCAGTGTTCCCGATCAAAATACATGATAATTACAACCCGCAATGGGGGCCATAATTCATTCTAATATTATAAATGCGAATGTGTCAGTCTGTCTGTCTGCTACGCTTTCACGGTCCATCTATTCCATGATTCCAGATCTTACCATCAGGTGAGATCGCAGTCAAGGGCTAACTTGTAGTAGATAGAAAAAAAAAATTGACTCCCAAAAATAGCACCTGCTTCTATACAACCTTACGAATGTGCAGATTAAAATTTTTAATTCAATTCGTAGCTCGTACCTACGTATTTCTTTCATTGATCCACAGTCTATCCCACATTCGATTATCGTCCGAGCAATAACTTGCGAAGTTTAAAACCCACTCGCAGCGCCTTTTGAATCCTCGCCAAGAGTACGTGAAAATCCCAAAGAACTCTCGTTCCTACATTTAACGTACGTTCTGGGGCCGTCGAAGCAATTTTCAGTTGGCTGACTACCGAATGTAGTTCGACTATCGTGTATCGTGGCTAGGCAGAGTTATTGGCTTTACGGGCATTGTTCTCCTTTCGATAATGCATTAGTAGGTTCTGAATGGAGTGTAATATTACTTGTACGAAACTCAAACTCAATTCATATGTTTTTTATACGCCTGCCTGAAAAAAGGAGTATATTGTTTTCAGGGTTCATGTATGTATCTATGTATGTGAGTTTGTATATTCCACCATAACTTCTATACGCTTGAACCGATTTTGATATATGAGGTATCGTTAGAATCCCTAACTTATTCCGGGTAGCATAGGCTAGTAAAATTTAAAAAAAAATTGATGGGGTGACCATGGTCCCGCATTAAAGACTAAAGTTGAAAAAAAAACGAAAATAAGATTAACTATATAATCATCTTTTAGAAAATGATGAGTATATTCCAAAAATATATAACACTATAGTTCAATATTTAGTGATTCACAAAAAAATATCATTTAATAAAAATGTGAATAAGATTCCAAAGGCTATGCAAATCGCGTCATAAGGAGGTAAACTCCAAAAATAATATGGCAAGGCAGTCGTATTTTGTAACTCGTTAAATTAATATTCAAATAAACTTTTACAAATACTATTGAATCGTCGAGTGATTTCACCGCTGGTTCGAAATGCCATTTTTGCCAATATCATTTATGTTGTACTGTGATCAATCAAGTTTAGAATGATAGAACTAGAAGTATAATTCGCTATAATCCATCACAGTAGACAAATCTATGTGGTACAGTGTGTATCTTGCACTTGTAACTTGCGATTCTAGTAATATTTCCTTAATTATGTATGTATGTATGTATATATTTTACTAGCTAACTAGCTAATGCCCGCGACTTCATCTGCGTGGATCGAGGTTTTTTGGTTCCCGCGGGAACTCCTTAATTTTCTGGGATAGAAAGTAGCCTATGTGCTATTAGAGACTATAATCTATCTCTGTGCCAAATTTCAGCGGTTCAGCCGTTGGGGCGTGATTGAGTAACAAACATCCAAACATCCATACATCCATACATCCATCCAAACTTTCGCATTTATAATATTAGTAAGATTGTATACAACAAATTTACCAAGAAACATGTTACAAACAAATTATTATGGACTTCCGCAAAGTAACGCCTGCCTTTATCCAAAATTAGATCAATTTTATTACGATTCGGGCCAGCAGGTTTCCAAGCGATGTTTTACTTTTAAATTTCTTAAAGCACACGTAACTCCGACTAGTGAGAGGTGCATGACCGGGGATCGAACCCTGAACCAGCCGGAAGCCGGACGTTCACCACTAGGCACTAGGTTTTACTACAGAACCCTAAATGCATGGTATAAAAGCTTGTTCTAATGAAATAATATAATAACGTTTTGTCATAAAATGCCTTTGTAATATCGACAAAGCGTTATAATATGCATTATAATTAAATCAGTGATTTATAAACACAGAATATTATCATAAATCTATACTTAATATTATAAATGCGAAAGTTCGGGTGGATGGATCTTTGTTACTCAACCCATGCGGAAGAAGTCACGGGCATCGGCTAGTATTATTATAATTATTGTTCATATCTATTAATTACACAATTTAGGCTAAAATGGCTTACTATTGTATGGTATCGTATGGCTTAATATGGTAATTAAATCTTTGATTATATCAAAGATTTAATTACCATATTATTATTAATATTCAATATATAATGGACTAAATTAGATTTATTTTTGGATTACATTCGCCAGTACAGGTGAAAATGGTTATTGGTTTATTACTTTCGGACCTATAATTCATGATAATAAATTACTAAATGCAAAAGCATTCCGTGATTTTTAAAAGCTTTTATTGCTAAAATTCTATTCAATTCAATTAATTTGTTTATTTCGATTTTGGCTTGCATAAATCTCTTATGAATGTTAATTATATAAAACTACAATAATTAACTCAAATAGGATTAAAAAATTTCAAAATAAAATAAAACATGAAACCACATAGTGAAATTATAAAAATTAAAAAAAAAAACAAAATCAAAATAATAATTACAAAATATACAAAACGTCAAAAAATTAATAAGTTAAATAAATCCAAATTAATATTATAAATGCGAAAGGGTGTCTGTCTATCCGCTACCCTTTAACGGCCCTGAAATAGGAATCATCAAAAACAAATTAGTATGCAGGCCTTGAGAATAAGATTTTGTTTACATTTCAAATATACCATTTCTAATAGTACACAAAAGCAATTCATTTTCAATTCTGAGCCGTTAGTGTTATCACAAAAACACACTCAGTGAGCAAAGCGAGCCAAGTGACTGATGACTCTCTGACAAATGTAGATTTAGCTCTATATGTGAGCAAAGAATCGTCGAGGCCTTCACTTGATAGATCCATTTTATATATTTTTTGTAAATGTGTATTTAGAGGACCAAGACGAGATCATTTAAGATGTATAAAACTTTAAAAGGTTTCTTTCTTTATAACGAATAATATGCAAAAAATCTCTTTTTAAATTCTACCGTTAGCGTTATCACAAAAATTTTTGAAGATCATTCAATTAACCCTCAAATTGTTATTCGGGACTTTGTTTTGTATTGTGAAACTGACAAAATTTACTTGTAATTTTTACTTGCTGATTAACGCTAATCGGGAAGTAACTACTCGAGACTTTACTTGAAGATGGTGAATGAGGCCCTTAGTGAGCAAAGTGACTGATGACTGATCTATCTGTGTGTGATAAACCGTTGATGCCCTAACTTTTTGAAGAGTTATTTGAAACTAGATGATAACCAAGACTTTGTCCACGTGGATTTAGGTTTTTCGACTCTCGCGAGGACTCTTCGATTATCCGGGAAAAAAGGAGAAGGTTCCCAGGGAAGGACTCAGGCAGTGATGCAACCAATCTCTGTATTAAATTTCGTCAAACACTCTATGAATACGCAGGTCTCAAATAAACACAGATATATTTATTATACATGTATTATTCTGCATGGAGTTTAGGAACTTTTGTATTTTTTGTAAATAGACATGGTTTCTACATACTACGGCTCTACGGCAATTATTGCTCACACATTAAGTTTGTGCTAGCAATGGATATGAAATAAACCCCCTACCATTTCTTCACCCCCTCTAGTAAAGTGTAAAGCTATTGAGGGTATCCTGAAGACAAAGCATCGGTCAAAGAAATCTAACGTACTATTATGGTAAGACCATAGAAGATTTTGCAACGACCTTACGAATATAATTTCCTTATGATAACCGAATAAACCCATCGGGGGAAGTTAAATTACGCGTGGTGAGAGCGGTATCGCGATCGTATCTAGACGGGAATAAATCCGGGGTCTTTGCTGACGCCATATTGGATTTCGGGGAGTATTCCCTTAAAGTAATGGGTACACCAAACGCTTGATTACGAAACGATAAATGGTTGACGTTTAGCGTTAGTATTGTTTATAAGGTAAAATTATTTGAGACTAATGACGATTTTACGTTTTTTTTTAATAATAATAATCATGCTTAAGCAATGATGGGGTCTAGGTTGGAGCGCGCTTGCCTCGAAAATGCCTAGGTGTCACAACCATAGCGGTTCGTATCAGAAGTGTTGAACAAAAACGTTTCGTACGAGTAGATTGGACATGAACTATATACTTAAAGATGTCAATGCGGTTTTGACGCACGGGTTTTCGCGGTCTGGTGGTAAAAGTGTAAAGTCCATCGCTAAGAAGTAACGCCACGCGATTAAGCAGTCCAGTATCACGCTGTGTAGAAACCTGAGTAAACTGGGAAATTATTGGTTAAATATAAATAAAATAAATAAATAAATAAATCTTTATGTAGGATTCACACCACACAGAAAAAACAATACTTTTAAAAAAAAAAAAAAACTCATAGACTAACATTCCGTGTTGTAGAAAATCCCAAAAAGGGTACCAAACTCAGCGTAATGCTGCTATGGTGTGATGTACCGTAACAGCGCTGATATTCAGTTGACCCCTATAGATCCTCGGCGTCTCGGACCGGTCCGGGCTGATCATAAAACATAACTTTATGTATCTACCCACTAAAATTATAACTAAGCATAAATATGTTTAAAACTATTACCTAAACATAACGTAACACTAACAATAATAAATAAATTTAAGCCTGCACCACTATTCCTGGTAAACTACATATACTGTAATTATTGCAGCTATATTTTATAGCCACCATAATCCTAACAGGTTAGCCCACTACATACTTAGACAGCACTATCCCTTACCACGTAGTGAGATCGCAGTCATTTGCTATCTTATAATGGAGTAGAAGATCCTTCGCTAATCCGCCCCAGGTGTGCCCAAATCTTTAGTTTCATTAAGCGATCGTCGAGATTCGCGCAGATAGGGCGTCTAACTAAGAAATAAATCGGAGCGGGATGCCAAAAACCCCGCAGCACTCTGCTGGAGCGATGCGTTCCAACTTTATCTCTAACGACGTATTCGATTTTAATTCAGTCGATTGAAGTCGAAATTCCGCGGACTCGTACGAAGCGAGCTTCCTCGTTCCTAATTCGAACCGCTAGGATATAAAATGCCCTTCCGGCTTTCGGCTTCCGTTTTCCCCTCCTCTTTTAATAAAAGTACCTTCAAATCATCAGTGAATAGGCATCTTCTAAACAAGCGCGCTCCACCTTACGCTGCATCACCACTTTTTATTTTTATATGCGTCTTGCTTTAAGAGGGCCGGGTTTCCTGCGACATGGTGGTCGGAGACCTTTTTTACTTATAATATTTTCACTATTTTAATAGTTTCTTGATGTATTCTTTGTTTATTATTATCTGTTTGTATTCTTAGTGCTTGATTTTAAAGTTTTATTATATATTGGGTTCTTAATACTTCGTTATTATAAGTTATAAATATGTTGAAAATTTATATCTATTTATAGTCTTAAAATTTTATTATTTATTATTTTATGCTTTATTTGATTATAAATGTGTGACTTTATACTTTATTTAGTTATTTGTAGGTAATTTATCATTCTTATATGTGTTAATCTATTGCATGCATCACCACTTGCAAGCAAGTCTAATTTCAGCCAAGCGCTAGCGTATATATTAAAAAAAATTAAGAACTGCTTGCAGAAACACCGGGTCACCCTTTTAACCCAGAATTAGCTGCTACTTTGACAGAATTCGTATAAAACTACTGTCAAACAAATTGATTCTTGGGATAAACGTTATCCGGCGTCTCTGCAAGTGAGCCTAACAGTCAATAGATAAAGCCAAGGTGCTTGAATGAAAGCCCAGCGTTGGTCGACCCCCCGCTATGTGGACGGACGATCTCAAGCGTGTAGCTGGGAGCCGCTGGAAGCAAGCAGCATGGGACCGTGTTCTGTGGAGATCCATGCAGGAGACCTTCATCCAGCTGTGGACGTCTATTAGTAGAACCGACGAGATGAAGCCGTCAGTTCAACCAATAGACGTCCATGAATTTAGGTATTATTAAATCCCGGGCAGGATAAGTCCAGATAACCCCGAAAACGTGTTATAACCAGTACCAACTGGTAACAACTAACAACATCAACAACTGGTAACAAGTAACAACTGGTAACAAGTAACAACTGGTCAAGTGCCAGTCAAAGCGTATCTCTGTACCGAATTTAGTCAAAGTTCGGCAAACAGGTGCCCATCTGTTGTCTATTTATTAAAAAAAAAGCTAAACTACTTACTGGGTAACAGCTACGTTCCTCGGACTACTGAAACAAAGAGAAACAAGAAATTTAAATACTATCGTACTTGGATGTAAACAAAACAAGGTAAAGCGAGTAACTTAAGTCAGGCCTTTTTTATGCCATTATAAACTGGGAAATGTGATGATGCCCGTGACTTCATCTGCGCGGATTTAGATTTCCGGGATAAAAAGTAGCCTATGTTCTTCCCTAAGATACTTTACTTATCTCCATACCAAAACTCAAAATCGGTTGACACGATCAGCTGTGAAAGCGTGAAAGCAGACAGACACGCTTTCGCATTTATAATATTAGTTTGTATGTATTTTGACGACCTCCGTGGCGCAGTGTGTAGCGCTGTTGTCTTAACGTGCGGAGGTCCCAGGTTCGATCCCCGGCCAGGTCAATTTGGGAATTTATAATTTCTGAATTTTCCCTGGTCTGGCTTGGTGGGAGGTTTCGGCCGGGGCTAGTTACCACTCTACCGGCAAAGACGTGCCGCCAAGCGATTTAGCGTTCCGGTAGAAATGTTTTATGAAAATTATGGGTATGGGTTTAATATAACTGCCATGCCCCTAACAGGTTAGCCCGCTACCATCTTAGACTGCATCATCACTTACCATCAGGTGTGATCGGAGTCAAGGGCTAACTTGTAGTGGATAAAAAAAGAAGCATAAATAGTATGGAAAAAGTACATATGGACACTAGTTGATTCGCCCCGGTTTTACTCGGTTGGAACTTTTGTAAGTCCTTTCTTAATGGAGTTCTTCGTTACTTCGTTTGGTGTCAGTTATTTATCCTTTTAGGTACACAATATGAATACATATTTCGACCATAGAATGGAAGGATATCCCATTTATTGTGCCAAAATAGAAACAAATATGGTGTTAAGCCCACTTGACAGCCATGCAAAAATAAAATTCTAACAACAAAATTACTTTTCAGGACTTTCAGACGTCCTCAAGCCAAAATCAAAATGGTGGTCTGGACCAAAGGTAAATTTGTGTAGGTTATTAAATAAGGGCATATATATACGTTATACTCATAAAACCGTATAATAACGTAGGTAAGTAAAACAAACACGTAGTTCGAATAAATATTAACAGACTTCGACCCAACAAAGTTATCTTGACAGTGTATCAAATAACGAACTTCAAAATTTAAAAATACAAAGCACAAATACACGAATTTGGCACAATTTACCCCGATCTGCGGCTTAACCTACCTGGAAAACGGGGCAAAATACTTGCCAAAACCTAATCCATCTATTATGCAGGATATCCGCGATACAAGGTGGCTTTGACCCAGTTTTCAATTGCGGCTTAAATAAAGAATTACCTACTCTTGTTTAGGGTTTCTCATCTTCGTTCTTGCTTAGGACAAATTTTCCGATACAGATTTTGGGGTATCCAATATTCGGTGTAAACTATGAGGAAATGGTAAAAGAAAATTATGACTGCTTCGTTGCTCGCGGTTAGCGTGTTCGACTGCGGCCGACGAGGTCCAGGGTATGAGTCCCGGGTCGGGCCATAACATGCAGTGGGTTTTTCTGAAAAGAAATTTTCAGTACTAGCCCGGAGTTAGGACGTTGGTGGTGCTTGACCCCCGTGCCTCGGAGAGCACGTTAAGCCGTCGGTCTTGCACCTAATCTCTCTCTGGTCGTGTCGGATTTTCCGTCTCAGCGGGTTATGAGAGTAATGTAACAGAGAGAGGACCTATGTATGCGAGTGTATGCGCACACACTTGTGCACTATATCTCCCGCGCAGATGGGTTATCTCTCTGGAGATAGGCCGCCGTGGCCGAAATTCGGTCGGTTTTATTATTATTAAAAGAAAATATTTCAAATATCAGCTTTATGAGACTTCGCACATTACAGCATAGTTTTTTATTAACCACTACAAGTTAGCCCTTGACTGCGATCTCACCTGATGGTAAGTGATGATGCAGTCTAAGATGGTAGCTAACCTGTTAGGGGCATGGCACATATATTAAACCCATACCCAGGGAAAATTCAGAAATTATAATTTCCCAAATTGACCCTGCCGGGGATCGAACCCGGGACCTCCGCACGTTAAGACAACAGCGCTTCACACTGCGTCACGGAGGTCGGATAGTAACGCTCACGGCTGAATTCACCAAAGGAATGCGTATATACAATTCTATCAACACGCTATTCAATTTTAGTAGTCAATAGTATTAGACGGAGAAACTCAAGAGGAAAATTATCGGACACGAAGAATTTTATGAATGTCGTATCCCAAAAGCAGATCTACGCCTCTGGGTACCCAAGAGTTAGTGCTTATTTAACCCTTTTTATTTATTAGTGTTTTTGTTGAAGTGAAACTTCTTTACAATCGTTTTGATTTGAAAATTCGATGAAACGGATGTTGTACAGATAACACAGTACAAGTGGCGCCACCGGACGAACTTGTATACAAAGCGTTCCATTTTTATACGACTGCCTGAAAAAAGGAGTATATTGTTTTCAGGGTTCATGTATGTATGTATGTATGTAAGTATGTATGTATGTATGTGAGTTTGTATATTCCACCATAACTTCTATACGCCTGAACCGATTTTGATAAATGAGGTATCGTTAGAATCCCTAGCTTATTCCGGGTGACATAGGCTAGTAAAATATAAAAAAAAATTGATGGGGTGACCATGGTCCCGCATTAAAGACTAAAGTTGAAAAAAAAAATTCGATAATAAGATTTACTATATAATCAATACTAATACCTAGAAAATGATGAGTAGATTCCAAAAATATGTAACACTATAGTTCAATATCTAGTGATTCACAAACAAATATCATTTAATAAAAATGTGAATAAGATTCCAAAGGCTATATATGCAAATCGCTTCTTAAGGAGGTAAACTCCGAAAATAATATAGCAGGGCAGTCGTATTTTTTAAATTCGTTAAATTAATTGTAATTTTCTGTTTGATTGTTTAATTAATGTAGAAAGTCTGATTTGTTAATTGTTTTTTATGTTTTAATGCGCCTCTGGTTGATAAAACGAAAAACGAAACGAAAAAGCAATACATTTATCTCACTATCTCGTAGGCTTCTGTTCTGAAGTTTCACTTCTGCCGTGTGTGAATTGCACACACACTTTTTAATTTATAACTTATTGACAAAAAAGCCAACGGTTCTGACGACATTCGGTTCTTTAAAAAGTCGATTATCTTGAACAACACAGGAAATTCTCCTCATTTCGAAAGTATCAGTTTCATAAATATTAAACAAGATTTTAGACAGGTTCTTCTGCTACCAAAAAGGATGTAGTTCAAAGTGAAGGGCCTAATTAAAGCCCGCCAACAAACGAGCAGCCACATTATAAATAATAATGTCATCGTCATATTGTTTGGTCCCGAGGCGACGCGAGTTAGTTGCTGCGGCTTTGGAAGTTTGTCATAGTTAGTTATAGCTAGGGACACCAGCTCATCTGGGAATTGAGGACAAAATCTATAAAATAAGAGTTCTTTCTTCTTTCTAAATTCATCACTTACATAATCAGAATCACAGTGTGTGTTCAACCTTATCACATCTTGTCTGATCTTATCTATAAAGTTTGTCATAGTTTGATAGCTAGGGACACAGCTCGTCTGGGAATTGAGGACAAAATCAATGGTATAAGGTTTCTTTTTTTTTATATATCATCACATTCACACTGTGTTTCAAGCTAGACCTTTATTTGTAATCATGATTGTTGTCAAGCCTATTTTTTTCAAATAGAAAAGTAGAGAGAAAATTCTCACACGACTATGCGAAGCGAATGCCTTTTTAAGTGAAAGCTGCATCAATCATTGTAACAATCTCAATTATTGTAATTGTTGAACTTATGGAATTCTTGCTGCAATGAATTCTGTCCGATAGCGAAAAAACGTTAGCCAGATCAGATGTGATGGTTTTCAAAAATCCTAAAGGAGCTCTTACTTATGTGATATGTCCATTGTTCTTGTATGGGATACAACCTTTCTCTGCATCAAATTTTGACAAAATCGGTTGAAAAGATGGTCTTTGAAAGCGTAACAGACAGAATAGAAAACATACAGACACACTTTACCATTTATTTATTAATTGAATGGATTTCGTATTCTTTCAAGAAGAAAAATAAAGCCTTGCTAGCACTAATAAAATGTCGGGAATGTGGACATATTCTAAAAATTCCGATCGTCTGGTCACCGCAGTTACAGTTCCGCGGTGCAGTCTCGAGCCGAAGTGTTGTGTTAATTATTAATACTAATATTGTTAGCGGAGTTCTTGATGCGACGAGTTATAGTTGAGAAAACTACGCGGAACTGCCGAATGTATGGCTGGATTCCACTTCCCAATTAAACCAACTATTATTTCGTTTACTGTCTGTGTGAATTTATCATTTTGAAAACATCCTTGCGAACTGTTTGATTACCGTGAAAGGTAACAGATTGATATACAGACAGATTAGAACTCATAATTATCAATTACATGTATGGATTCCTTCAACTACTGCTTGCTGTTTCCAAGTCACTGTTTTTTTAGTCAACCCATTAGTTCTAATCAAATTCTAAGCGGTTTCGTACCGGAACGTGGAACGTAGCGTGGTACCGGTACGACTACGGCCGGATGATCAAGGCCTCCCACCAGACCAGACCAGACCAGAAATAGTTATTTAGAAATTATACATTTCCGAGTTGCGTGGAATCAAACCCAGACAGAATCAACGACTTCCCGCGTATTCGACCACATTAATCATACTCTTTAAAAAGGGATTGAGCTGTGGATCACAAAAAAACTGATAAAAGCTTTATCGTGTCAGTGAATATCGTTTGCACTTAAACTCACGTCCTAAAACTCCTCCAATAACACCACTATCTCACTAATACGGAACCCGACGCCCTTAAAGTCGCATCCTCACGGCATCCTCGACGTGAAATCCCTCATTAAAAGTCAACCCTTGGTCCCTCGGCGTATCGCGTGACGATCGGGAGCGCCGTCGAGCCGCTCTTAAACTTGATCCCTAATACCCTTACTACAAAACACTCGCTTTCAATTCGATCCTGATAAAACCCAACAGGCTCTAAGGACCTGGTCAGTAATAAAGCGTGGCGGACAATACGCGCTAGACACGGCTCCTCTGTAATCATACTAACATTGTAGCGAATGTGTGTCTTTTGCGACTTCGTCTGCGTCGATTAAGGCTATAAATTAAGATGTAAGCTATCCTATCTTTCAAGTTGGATCTAACTGCACACGGTGTGCAAATTTAATTTAAAATCGGTTAAGTAGTTTAGGAGTATAACGCAGACAAACAACGTGACACGTTATTTATATATATTAAGATTATAAATGCGAATGTGTGTCTTTTTATTGGTTTGTTCTTCAATTACGCCGCAACGGACCAACGGATCGACGTGATTTTTGGTATGGCTATAGTTGAAGATCTGGAGAGTGACGTAGGCTTCTTTTTATCCTGGAATACTAAGGAGTTTCCGCGGGAATCAAAAAAACTTAAACCACGCGGACGAAGTCGCGGGCATCAACTTTTATCCGAATAATTTGTAAAATGTGTACCTTCTAGGAACTTTACGCGGATTTTTCTGTTTTGTCTTGACCCTTGGGTTGCTTTTCCCACACTGAGACGTCGTCTTCCGTTGTACGTTAACATTTCACAGCTCAACAGATGAACCGAACCATAAAATTTTTGAATTTTGGGACATATATTTTATCTCAGAAAATAAACGAGTTTCCACGAGGATTATTGAAAAAAGAAAACAAAAATATTAAAAAAAATATATAGGTAGGTGTCCTTTCTTGACATCAATCATCTGGTGTGATTGCAGCTAGACGCTATTCTGTATTAAGTACATAATCCATGTACCTATTTAAATTTAAAAATTTTCGATCATCGTCTTGTATGCACCGGCCTTTACAAATTTACTGCAAAACACTAGCATTCAATTTGAAGCTGATAAAACCCATCTACTCCCTAATACACTCCGAACGCTAATTGAACAAATTGATGAGGCAGCAGCCCAAGTTATTGCAATCAAGATTTCTAATCCAGAACGAGATTTGATTACAAACCGTTGATATAATGCTGTAAATAAGATTTCTACTGCGAAGATACGCTCAGAATCCGACTTGATTTACACTAAAGGCTCAGAGAAACAAAACGTGGGACGACAATGTGAAAGCCTTCACACAATTATATTATAGTCGGTACAGGAAATAAAAGCTCTGATCTTGAATCTGAAGAAGTAGAACCTGTAGTGGAAAATTTATTGATACAAATTGAGGCGTAACGACGAGGTTTCCACCGCAGAATTGGTTCATCCTTCAAACTTTCGCATTTTAAAACTGACGCCAGCTGTGTAAGTGTAAGTTTTAAGCACTCGTTCTATAGACCGTTGATGGACGGGCAGGGCGAGCAGCGTTCGTCTCTTTCATTATACCTTAGCCTAAAGATCTGAGTGCCATCAGCGCTAGTCAAGCATAAGGCGGGATGGGGCATCTAGCGTATGGCTTGATTACATGTTGATACCCACAAATAACATTAGGTGCAGTGGCGTCTGAATAAAAAATGCCCTTTCATTAGTCCGACCTCTCGCTGCACGCCACATAAAACGCGTCTCACTACGGCATCACCCTTTCAACTTCTAGAAGCCACGTTGAACTCGCTGACGTCACGCGTTTTGTTTGTTCCTGGTTTTAATCCAAGGAATAAGATACCGGTAAGCCCTGTGTAAGTTAACTAAGTTCATTGAAACGAGCAAACAAATCGAGGTAATGCTATTACCATCTATAAACATAATTGAAATTAGGATGATTGCATTCAAGGATTTGGGGCTTCCTAATTGAAGAATTATTATCTTTATGGAATAGGATCAGGTATGTGGGTGTATACTGAATGCTCGGAATTAGATTCGCTTGGTTTTCATAAGCAATTTGGTATAATTGGATTTGTATTTACCCTGAGAATAGAAAAAGATTTTAATACATTTTTATTTTTGTTGTTAATTTAGGCTCGAATTATTTGCAGAAGAAAAATGTATTAACCTTAATCTCCAGGTATTCAAATTTATTTAGTAGGAATAAATATTCTATGTCAAAAGGCCATAACAACGAAATAATCAAAGGTTTTGTGCAGTTTAAAGGTTGTGCCACTTTGATATGTCAGGTCAGGATTCTACCACAAGTTCGGAAAGAAGTTAAACAAAAGTTAGAATTAAATGGCTTGGATCATCATCTAGGTCATAATGATTATGATAGGTTTCTATGCAGAGCCGAAAACGTGCCTAGAATAAAATTGTGTAATAGAAATCGCAATAATATATTATGAAATTCCAGTTTACCCGATACGTTGTAAGAAGCAAATGAAAATAAATTATGAACAAGTGACAGCATAAAACTATTCACAACTTCCAATTACGCCGGGTTAGGTTGGAACATAAAAATGTTACATTCTGGCACCTCGTAAACGGGACGGGAGTTTTATGTTACAAGTCATTACATAAAGGTTACCTGAAGAAAGCATGGCTGATATGTAATTTATAGCTAACATATATTTTTATAGAATAAATTATGTCAACATACAATGAAACAGAATTTATGGAGTTATTTGGACTTTGTCATAGCATTATATTATTATAGCATATATATATAGCTGTTATAATGTAGATACCCGTTAACAAACTATTTTTGAAAATTCAACTCCTAAGGGGGTTAAATATGGGGTTAAAATGCGTGTAGTCCACGCGGACTAAGTCGCGGGAAAAGCTAGTTATTAAATAAACCTGAAACAAAAGAAATAATGTCTGATATAATTTAGTTTACGCTACTCTCTGCAAAGACAAATTGGCTTCTTGACAGCTGTAACGATAAAATATGAAATATGTTAGATATGGTAGTTCAAAGGTTAACAATTATTAATGTATATGTATATGTTATTTTGCATTAAATTAAATTGTTAATATTTTATTTTTGCAAAATAAGTTTGGGTTTTTTTATCTGTGGATTGCATTACACGAAACGCGGTTCCACCCATCGATTTAGAATCGTGTGACGTCACAGCTCACATCTCAAACCACAGTGTAGACCTACTTTTTATCTCAAACAAACCTCACTGTGAGGTCGTGTGTTATACCTATAAATCCTTTTCGTTTTGTTGAGAAAATTAACATAAAATATTTCGATTTGAGCTTGTGAAAGGTTTCACGAAATAGAGTCAGGCTATACAAAAGCTACTATCAGCTTAACCTGCCTAAAGTCGATTAATTTAGGGTTGCAAATTTATTTGCGTGTAATCTAACTTTTGCTCTGCCGAGTTTCGTAATGTAATAAAACTGCCATGTAAGTACCGATATAAACAAGGTATATATAATAGTACTGAGGTCTCGTGTTTAAGACCTAAGAAAGTGCTACAGCAAAGTGACAGAATTATAATTTATTTTAATTATAAGTAATGTTTTATGAAAAAAATATTAGGTTAAGTTTAATTCACTTTTGCTAGATCAGAGTCTAAGTTGATTTCTTCTTAATACTAACATCAAAGTGAAGATTCACAAAGTAATATTGCAGATTTATCCTATTTTAATTCCGGATCTCGGCAGATTAACTGTAACCACTGCTTTCGACGTTTATGACATAACATTGTAGGAATGTGTTTATACAACTTGTCAGGATATTAATAAATTATTATTTATAGTATTTCTACACACGTCTTGTAGCTTGTAATTTTCACAATTGCATTAAAAAAGCTGTAAACTTTCCACTCAAAATTACTTATGACTTGGAGCGTCGTAGTTAGCTTCGTTTTATTTTGAGCTATGACGTCACAGCTAGCAAATGTCACCTGACCGCCTGTTTTCACGCGAATTTAAAATTAATGTATTAAAAATGTATTTTTTTCTAATAAATAACGCTTTTTTGAGAAAAAGATAATTGTAAGAGGAATAAAATGAACCCACGTAAATTTTTAAGCATATTTCCGATAGCTGTCAAATAGCCAATTGGATTTATTCTTGCACTCACGAGTTGTTAATGGCGTAGTTCATAGTTGCAACTCACCTTAACAGACTAACTGCTGTGGCCATGCGGATTGCTACAAGCTTTCAACAGCTCCAGCTTTGTCCTAAATCATGACCGTCACAACTTGCAACTTCGGACAACTCTAAAGGCTTCGTCAGACAGAACGCGTGTAACCTAGTGAGCGTTAAAGCGTCACTAACAAAGACTGGTAACTTGACGTAACAACGTCACGCATTTTTGACGTCAAAAAGTGAATGAACTAGAAGTTTAATTCGCTATAATCCGCTACAGTAGACAATCGTGCAATGTCGAGTCAACATCTCCTGAAGATGCTCCGGTGTCGGAGTGAAACGTACGTTGAGAGTGATTTGGAGGATTTGTGTGGTGTGGTGTTGTGCCTGTGCGAATTGCTGGGTGGTGGGTGTCGCATGCTGCAGGTGAAAGACACGCACTGTACCACACAGATTTGTCTACTATAGCGGATTATAGCGAATTAAACTTCTAGTTCATTCACTATCATGGACTTCCGCAAAGTAACGCCTGCTTCTATTCAATATTTGACGTCAAAAAGTTTGAGATGTTTGAACAGCTCATGTCATACCATCATCATCTAAAACTTAATATAATATAACGTAAACTAAGATAACTCAATGGACCAATTCTTAGATATAATTTTATACTATAAGTTTAGGTTAAAATAATGTTACTCAATAGCTTTATTTACTCATAGGCTAGATCGTAACTTTAGTAGGGTATTGACTGTTGTTAGTACTTTATGATATATAATTTAAAAAAAAACATCTAAAACTCAAGTGTGCGATTTCATGTGTGGGTACTCTTTGATTTTCCGGGTTTAAAAGTAGCCTATGTCCTTCGCCGGGATACATAACTTCTGTTCCGGTAGGTCGGTTCCGTTCGGTTCCGGGGACCTTTATTTGTACCGAATTTTGTAGAATTGATTGAGAAGATGGGCCGTGAAAACGAAGCATGCACACAAAATTTTCGTATTTATAATAATAGTAGGTATGGATTAACGTACGTAAGAATTCGAGCGTACAATACCGATAATAATCGGCTAAAACTTGAATAGCACTACAATAAAAAATAGCGCTCGTTTGCGACGCTATTAGACGCGTTCTATCAGACGACGCCCTAACTTCGACAAACGCATGCTCCAAAACATACACCGTACAGGTAACCAGGTTAAACTAATTTACCCATACGCAATAGCCTACCTTAAGGCCTTGGTTTAAGAACTATAATCGCACGATAATTTTAAAAAGTAGGTACATTCAACTTCGCGAACAAGTTACGAGTTGGAACTTTACGGTGCATTAGTGAACATTTTTAAACCGATTAACCACAACGGGTTAAGTTGTGGGTACAGAAATGTAACTTGCAAGTTTTCAAAAGTTCGTTTTTAATTTTGTTACTTTTTATTGTGAGCGTTTCGTGCAACCCGCGGTATAATCTGTGGAAGTAGGGGGAAATAAGCTCGGCGGAAGTTTCGCAGAACTTCAAAGGATTTTTTGACTTTCAGAGAATGACTTTGAGTTAACCAACCGGGTCAAAGTGCTTTTTCAAGCGTTACAGTCCACTTTGTAGTTGAGCTTTTCATTCATTACTCATTACAGGCATGACGAACTACACTGTAAAATGGAAATTATAGAAGAAATATAAACTCAAAATAAGCATACAAATCGTACGTACATTGAATATTTACTGTTCAGTAGCGTTACTCCGAGTTTTTACATTGCAAATTCGATTGATCGACGTGAGAGCTCACCTCGCCAAGTGTAAGCGAATATTTCCATACCATGAGTTTCTCAAACGGACACGTTTTGTCAAAGTGAGTAAACGGAGTTAGTAAATCGTATGACAAAACGATCGCAACAATTGTCTCTCTCATACATTCGCAAAAAAGTGAGACAGATACATGCGGCATTTTGGCATTTTTCATTGCGTAATTTGACAGTTTTTTGGCATTTTGACACTGACAGCCTAGCGCACACTATGGTACGTTTCTTTATGGTAGAATGTCATAAAAAAGTATATATGCCAAAATCTTTATTGTCTCTAATCAAAACATTCAAAAAGCTTGGGGTTTCCAGTGTTGCCACTTTAGCGAGTTTTTTTATTATTTTAGGGAGTTAAATTTAATGTTTAGCAGCTAAAAATATTATATTGATTCCGTTCAAAATCGATATCTGAGGATCCTGGCAACTGGCCGGGAGGTGGCTAAATGACAAAACATGAAGCTGTAACCAAAATTTTTTAAGTCAGCGCCATTTTGAAATTCCTTGTTACTGTACCGATTTTTATCAGTAATCAATATCTAAATCAGTATTCGAATCAAGTTTGTAACTATCATTAATAGAATCAAATTAGTATCAATTAGTGGAGTATGTTAGTTAATAATTTTGGTAAATCATTCGAATGATTCGAATTATTTGTATAATCAAATAATTCGAATGAAATCATTCAAAGTCGCCGATCGCTAGGATAGGCTGTGTGATAGGCCCGCAGAGTTGCCAGACGTATGAGAAATCTGTCAGAAATCAGCACATTAATAAATTTATTACTCATCACTAGTTGTCATTAAATGCAAGATGCCTACGTTATGTCTTTGAATCCCCGTTATATGTATTTCTATGCAACTATTTATCCACAGGTGAACTACTGGGGAATAAAAACTCAGTGGAACTAGTATTAAGTACCCTCGAGGTACCTACCCCAACCAAATGCATACAACATTAATTATTAATAATAATAAATAATTCCAATCTGTCTCCTCAGGGGGACAGATATCTCCCGCGAACATGCAAATCGATGCTGAAAAGTGTGATTTCAAGGAGGGGGATATCGGACGTACGTACTACGAGGGAAAATAGCAGCCAGTACCGCCAGACCACACTTGACTGTTGCAGTCCGAGGCAGAGAGACTTGTCCTCGCAATTGTTGCCATTATAAGAAAATCATGGATGTAAGATGTAAAATGCCACAATATTTCAAAATTCATGTCTACTCTATGTCAAAGAGTCATTATTTTTATCTTAATTAAGTCTGTGTTTTATCTATGCACGGGATCATGGTTCCCAACTTAGGGCTTTTGGCCCCAAATTTAGGGCGTAAACAAATGCGAAGGGCTTCTTTTAGGGCCCTTATATTTTTAGGGATTTTTTGGCTTCTTATATTTTTTACCTATTTTTTATTTCTTAGATCTATCATCTACTACCGATTCTTATTATTAAGAATGCGGAGTTGAATGAATAACAAGTCAAACAAAATATTGGTTGTATAATTATTATAATTTTTTGAAGTTACTTGTTCAATATTTAATTTTCTAAAAATAATGTTTATTGTAATTTTTTCTTACGATCAATAAGAAAACCGTAATTCCAAAATTAAGATTTTCATTATTAGCGAAAATTTGAATCATTCATTGTGAATCTTAATTTTGAATGTACGGTAAACAAGTGAAATTAATTTAACGAATTAAAAAATACGACTGCCCTGCTATATTATTTTCGGAGTTTACCTCCTTATGAAGCGATTTGCATGCCTTTGGAGTCTTATTCACATTTTTATTAAATGATATTTGTTTGTGAATCACTGGATATTGAACTATAATGTTATATATTTTTGGAATCTACTCATCATTTTCTAGATGATGATTATATAGTTAATCTTATTTTCGATTTTTTTTTTCAACTTTAGTCTTTAATGCGGGACCATGGTCACCCCATCAATTTTTTTAAAAATTTTACTAGCCTATGTCACCCGGAATAAGCTAGGGATTCTGACGATACCTCATTTATCAAAATCGGGTCAGGCGTATAGAAGTTATGGTGGAATATACAAACTCACATACATACATACATACATACATACATACATGAACCCTGAAAACAATATACTCCTTTTTTCAGGCAGTCGTATAAAAAATATATTATAAAATAAATATAAATATTTTCGAGAGTTGGTAACACTGCTCGTGATATTGACCAGCATTTTTTGTCGGTATTCTGCATCAATCATTGTTACAGTATCAATTGTTGTGATTGGCTAAATTTATGGTATTCTTGCTACTTCAATGGATTTTGTCCAATAGTTGAAGAGTGTTATCCAATCAGAGGTGATTGCGATAGTTACACTTTAGCTGTCAGAGATACGCGGTCGCGCTGTAGTATCTAAATAAATGTACTCTGTTTTATTTACAATTAATAATTTTAGTTTCGGCTCCTATGTAGTGGGTAGTGGTATTCGGATTCACCGGTTTAATTTGTTTTTTAATTATAATTGATTGTACATGGAGGGAAAGCGAACATAAACTGTGCCTAAAAGTAAGTAGATGCGAATGCGAAATGTAAACTGAAATAATTTTCTCGACAAATCTTTCTGTTTACCTATTATTGATATTAAATTAATATTTCATATTTATTCAAACGTGTTCGTCTATTTTTATCGCCATAATCAACTATTATTCTCTTCATTTAGATCAAGAAACAACAAATAAACATGTTAGTCGACATACGACCACCAAGCCACTGTGGTGAGTTCACAGGACTGTTAAGCAACAAAAGGGCGGACATCCAGTTGCAAATACCTAAAGATATCTTAAAAGAGCATGGGCCAGACAGGACTGTCGAACACTGAAAGCAGGTAAGATCACGACATATTACAGTACTTAAAGTAAAGTAAACTACAATATACACAAAATAAAATGATATACAGTGGCATGCAGTTCATAAAAGTACTGCTACCCAAATGGATATAAGTCAATATGTATTTATCATCAAAACAGCTAGTAAATAGGTATTCTGACCTACTAATGCCTACTCTAGATTCAAACCCTGTGCATGCCACTGTTGATATATACTAATTTTATCCACAAGAAAGTTGCAGGCACATAATAATATTATATTTTTATTTGCAGACTTACAAAGATTTAAAAAAAGGTGCCCGCACTGAGAACACTGCAGCAGTTCGGGCACTCAGTGCAACTGGAAATGCGGAGACCCCACTGTCTCGGAAGTTAGCACCAAAGTGCTTAATGTAATTGGGCACAAGTCCTCAATAGTCTATCGGCATTGGGCCAGAATGATCATTGATTAGTTAGCCAAATGTGTCTACTCATTTTGTTTTAATATTGTGTTGTGTTTGTAAAATAAATTGAAAAGGTTGAAAAGGTAATCATACAAATATATTTTAGTTGAAATATGTATTGATTAATCTGTCTCTTTTGTTGGGCAATTGTCAGCAGCCTGGTTTGATCCACAAAAGATGCGATGAGAGGATTGTTCACTTCACTTGTTACATCAGATTTGTTATCCGTGGGCTGTTCCATTGGTATTCTGAAATATTCAAATTTAATAAATAATTAACAGATTTTTGTAAAAAAAAATGTAATATGCACAATAGACAAACTAGAGGCAGATGTATAGGATTCCAGTAAACAATTTTATGAGTATCAGTGTGTTTTTTTCCCCTTAAATTATGTAAATTAGCCCGTTAGATATTGTGGCCAATTCTGTCACAATATCTAAATTAAAATGACAGCTTTAAATCTATTGCCGGCCAATTCCACAGGGAAAATAAATATAATGTAAAAGGGATAGCAACTTAAATAGAGCTGTCATTTAAATTTAGTTATGGTGTACAACCAGTGGCGTGCAGTTCATAGAGGCACAAAAGCACTGCTTACCTATATTGAAATACATCAATGCATGTTTTTCATCATGACAGTCAATAAATAGGTATTCTAACTAATGCCTACCCTAGCTTCAAACCATGTACAACAGAATTGGCCTCAATTATTTGGTTTGCTAAAGAAAATTAATTTAAAATATCATACCTAAAAGATCGTATTGCCTGATTTACATGCAGGCATTTCAGTTCAGCTTTAAAATTGGAGTTTTAACTCTAGCTTAAAGACGAACTGATTGTGGAATCATACTGGGTATCTTGGGTTGATGTTAATGATGCGGCAGTCAACATCCACAGCCTGTAACATTTAATCATGAATTAAACACCAATAGCTCAATGGTTAATGGTTGTAAGATCTATCGCAGGTCTATTGTTGTACCTATTTCTAGCACAAGCTTTATGCTTATTTTCAGGGGAGAGGGAAGTATATGATTATAACACTATAATCCATACTAATATTATAAATGCGAAAGTGTGTGTGTCTGCTATGCTTTCACAACCCATCTACTCAACCGATTTTGATGAAATTTGGTACAGGAGTAGATTGTTTTTTTTATCCACTACAAGTTAGCCCTTGACTGCAATCTCACCTGATGGTAAGTGATGATGCACTCTAAGATGGTAGCAGGCTAACCTGTTAGGGGCATGTCAGTTATATTAAACCCATAGCCCTATTCGGTTTCTACACGGCATCGTACCGGAACGCTAAATTGCTTGGCGGCACGTCTTTGCCGGAAGGGTGGTAACTAGCCAGGGCCGAAGCCTCCCACCAGTCTACCTGTGTCCTGGGGATGGACATAGGCTACTTTTTATCCTGGAAAATTAAAGAGTACCTGCGGGAATCAAAAATCTTAATCCACACAGTCGCAGGAATCATCTAGTTTTTTTTATATACATATTTCCTAACCACATTAGGATGGTTAAGTGCCTCTGTGACTTCATGCACATATTTGCTCAGTTTGCTGTCCAAGATGACAGGCCTCACAAACCATCCTCTGATAATCGCCATTGGCATAAAAAAGCAGTGCACTAAGCAGCTGTAATTTGATAGAATTATGTTTTGGGTAGGTATTTAAGTGTGTATGAACCAGTATGAACCTTTGTATTTTAGTACAAATGTAGGTAGGTAAATGCATAGCTCTACGTTTAGTAGATAAGTAGGTACGTTGCGTTGTTAATACAGCGACTTAGAGTTACTAATAAAATAAATACATAGTTCTTGGGGCTGCTACAATAAATATAACCTAAATACTATGTGGAATTAACAATACTTTCCAAATGAATTGTCATACGTACCTTCGTCTCCAGCGATACTCTTTGCGAGCCTTTGAGGTCACTGTTTTCCCTCAACATTTTGCACAAATAAATAAAAGCTCTTTTCGTGAGCCGATATAGCTGAACGAACTTTTTGTCTGAGACACTTCTTCACGTCGGTCATTCCGCAGCCCCCATTATCTTTTTCCAAGCAAAATAAAGCCTCGCAGTCATAATCGAGTCCCAATATAATAGTTTATCACTGGAATATTTTCGGTGAGTTAAGAATCCGCCAACGAATGTAAAAATGACGTCATTCTCGCATTTTGATATGTCAATCTGTGTAAAAAGTAACACTCGGAGTGCCAAAATAGCAAATGACATTACTCATAACGTATTTTTTGTACGTTTGGTGAGTTATAGACTCGATCTTTCTCATCGAATTTCACTTGGAGTGGGAATGACTCGGTGACTTTTTGTTCACCATGTTGCCGCTTGGAGCGCTGGCTGTAGATGTATGGAGGAGCTCACTCTCACCTCACTTTAGTGAGACGTATTTCAAATTCGATCAAACTCGGAGTAACCGTACAGCCGGAATGTCTGGCGGTTCGATGACAGAAAGGTTAGGGAGAAACTAGACACCTTTATTCATGCCTAACAAGGTAGAAGCAAAATTAACATAAAGCACCAATCTTAATCGGGCGTTGGCAGTCCGAGATATTTGGTACACAATAGCAAACAAGAACTTTTAATCAAAGATTACTCACGTATACCTTTACTTATGTCTAAGGCATCATATGAGGACGATGTTTATTTAGTTAGATGCGATAATAATATTTTTATATGATCATAGGATCCGATTCAAATCTAAGGTTGTCGGAAATTGATTTTTTTATGTGAGAATAACTATAAATTACGAAAAGCAATATTCGAAAAGATCGATATTTTCGTGTGAGTTAAGAATCCGTAGGCAAGCCAATTGAAAAAAAAATCAATGACTTTAAAAGGCAGATGGACTGGACAAACCAATAAGAGTTCTTTGTGTAACTTTATATGAAACCATAAAAAATTTAAAGAACGTAAATATCCTTACTCCGTCTCTACGTTAAGGCTTTCTCTACAACCAATAAGATCGAATCAACTGCTGAGGCGTTAAAATGTAACAGACAGACAAAGCTTCGATGACTAACATAAATAGCATTAATATCCATTTATACAATAATCAAAAGCAAACCAATTGAACTGTGAATCCAAAAGACTTCATTTTGGCTGCGGGAGATGGTTCGCGGTATTTGTACAGATGTCACCAACATTTATTCACCGTAAGTAGGCCAATATTCGGGCACAATATTTACCTTGTTCATATTTATATTCGCAATAAAAACATTACGACGCGCAACGTAAAGGGAACGCTATATTTCATTATTTTTATTCAATCTCATACTATTTACCTCAGACGTATCGTTTATTTATCTAACTTCTGAAAAGTTAACTACAGTGATCGAGCCCTCGGCCAACCGAAAGGAGGTCAAGTGCCTAGTAGGCCTATTACACTGCACTTTTCACAGGGACCCTTACACTTGAATCAGTGTAGTGTAATAAGATTTACATCCTTATTGCTGTGCAATAAGCGACGCTCTAACTAGCCCACCCTTACCACAGGGCCCTGTCGAAAGTGCAGTGTAATAGGCCTAACCACTAAGCCAATTTTGTAGAACCACAAATATAAACTCAAGTAAAACTTGTGGTTAAACTTCATAGGTACCAGGATAACATAACCAAAAGGAGCATTCATAATACAGGAGTGACGCACCGACCGGAAGAACTGTAACCGCCGCTTCCTTTTACATTTCGCTGATCTTCAAGACGTTTATAGGTTCCATGTTTTGAGCAAATAGTTTTTAAATCCGTTTTCATATATTAAAGATGTGTTTGATTATTTTAACTTGAAGAAAACAAAGTTTGTTTTAAGCTTTCGAAAAGTGTACCCCAATTTACTCTGGGCCTCGCTCATGTAATTTGAGGCTCGTGACTCGTTAATTATGGTTCTTCAAACGATATTATGTCCAACGACTATGTCCAGTCGCATGAGAATGACAATCATAATAATATGACCGTCTCGGGTTACACATGTAGACCAAAAGTTTACCTCCATTATCATAGAAATGGACAGTAACTTGTGTAACCTATTTTGCTTTTATTACCAGGAAAAGTTTAAAATGTAGGACTACTTGTTATATACTTGTTTATTGTCCTACTTGGACCGCCTGACCGAGGAAAAGTTTAAAATGTAGGACTACTTGTTATATATTTGTTTATTGTTCTACATGTAATCCATACTACCTAATATTATTATGAATGCGAAAATGTGTTTCTGTCTGTCTGTCTAGTAACGGCCCATGTCAACAGATTTTGACCAAATTTGGTGCAGAGACAGCTTGCGTCCCGTGGAAGGACAGACTGCTTTTTATCTTTTCCTTTTTAAGAGTCCTCACAGAAATTGCCAAAATTCAAAATTCCCGAGATTCCGTAATTTATTCGTAGGAATACAAATTTCTGATCTGCTTTAAAATCTCTAATTAAACCTCCTTAGCCCTTTTCCTTACGAAATTGTTATTAACATAAGCCCTTCCGTCAGCCCATTCACATTGTTAAGGTCAACACAAGGTGCGGGGTCAACAGCGGCGGTCAAATATTTGATCCGGCCTGCGGGCGGCCATGTTTGTTCTACTACTATACTAAGATTTGCACGTTATACCTAGATAAGGTAATGTAAGCTTTCTTGACGCATCGTGACTGATTAAATTGGGAATTGGTCTCTAGTTACTAGTGATTATTATTAATCACCCAAAAAATTATATCTCTTAAAAAAGCTCTCATTCTGGGAGAAACTCGTGGTTGCAGTAGACCTGTCTAGTATCTCCTATTATTTATGTATGGTAAGGTTTTAAACGCTTGATAATGGATTAAATTGGGAATTCAGCTAATATCTCGTTTCTCTCTGCGTCGTATTCCTCATTGCTCAAGGTCGTGACTCAGGTCACCCAGGTCCTTCCACATACGACTTGAATAAGAGTACTATTTCAACTCTTAGGTTAATAACGATTATTATCAGATGTTACTGATAATAACCGGGACCGATGGCTTAACGTGCTCTACAAGGCAAGGAAGATAAGAAAAGGCCAAATTCTGATTTTTAAATTCGGTCACCTAGCCAGTTAAAGACTTGAGACAACGTTGCTTAACAATCGCAATCGACTGATATAGTTGTCGCAACTAGGCCAATCGTCCCTCCCCTAATATACTTATTACCTACCTATCTATAAATAATTGACCGAGCGAAGCGAAGGTCTCTGAGTCTACTTGAGTGAATTTGCACTTGTCCGTCCGTCCGTCCGTTTGTCAGAGCCTTGTAACTTCTGAATTACTGAACGTAACTACTACAAATTGAAATATAATATGTAAACCGATGGCCTCCAGCCGAATATGGCTTAAAAAGTTTTAAAAATCTTTATTTCAGGGGGCGCTCATAGAAGCGAAAGCGAAGTAAAATATTTTTTATAGCGTTACATAGTGTTGCGGTATATGATTTTAAAGATAATTAGGAATAGAGTAAAATAATATTTTTTTTTAATTTTTCCCCTAAAATTGACGAAATAGGGGGCTTTCAAAATGGAGATTTTGAAAGCTGGGGGGCTTTCGTCCAAAGTTGACCTCAGAACTCTCAATTTTCTGAAAGGTTGAGCCTGAAACTTGATCAATTATTTGAATTATATCCTGTACTTGAACAAAAAATACTAAAATTAGATAAATATTATAAGGACACGAAATTATTTAATTTTTAATGAGCTTCAGTATTTTTATCAGAACTTCACAATAATGTCTCTGTAAAAGTTTATTCGTTTGTGCTCACAAATAATAGACGTTAGCACCATATTACGTGGAATAAAAAAAATACCGCGAGGTCTCAGTTCGGGGCAAACCACTAGTATATTCCTTAGTCCTATTTTCCCAGCAATAAATAAAATGCCATCAAAATAGAAGCCTAACAGGGGATCGGGCATTGTTCAGTTTCACGAAGCCGACGTGCGTCGCCGGCAGACGACAGACCCTCGACCTTAGAATTCAGACAGCAACGCGGACAGCTTGCAGCAATAAATCTCAACACCTAGCCCCGACCCACGTAATACCTTATTTTCAGGGGCCATATTCAAGAAAATGTACCTAGTATCTTTATCATTTTAATAAAATTTGGATTATTGTTTATCCAGCAATAAATAAGTTCCATATGTTATGTAGGGTAAGAACATTACGTATAGAAGTAAGAGGGTAGTTCAAGATAATGTGTCTTTATGTCAAAGAGGTTTATATGTCAACTGTAATTTTTCCTCTCTCATAATAAATGCCCAACAGTCAGACGTGTTTCTTTTGCAGCTTAATAACCAAGGTTACCCCCAAAAAAACTGTGCGGTTCTCAATTTTTTGTGTTTCTCCATGATGATACGGCATCTCAGAATGGGTCAATTAAAATGAAATCATAAGGTTACAATTACAAAATCAAACTGTTTATTCTGACATTATTATTAATAGCTGGTAGGTTCTTTTTCACAAGTTACTCTCGATAGTCAATATTTATGAAATTCGTATGAATTTACATTGTGGTTTCACTTTTATAAACTTTCTAATAGATAACAATAATATCTCTATAAATCAAACTAGCTAATGCCCGCGACATTGTCCGCATGGATTGAGGTTTTTCGTTTCCCGCGGGAACTCTAATTTTCCGGGATAAAAAGCCTATGTGTTATTCCAGACTATAATCTATCTCTGTGCCAAATTTCATCCAAATCCGTTCAGCTGTTGGGGCGTGATTGAGTAACAAACATCCATACAGGCATCCAAACTTTCGCATTTATAATATTAGTATAGATTAGATAGTATCACTCACACTTTTACAGCAGGCCTCGTTCTGATCTAAATTCAACAAAAATGGCGGCAACCGACTAGTACAATAACCACAGATTATACATAACACGGATATTACGCTTATCGCAATAATGTGGTATAGATTAATTATATCGTGTTACAATAGGTAGAACAAACTGCACTTGGTTTTCTTAGCATTCAATAACAAATTATTGACAGAAAACTAGTGTGATATTGCATTGTTTACATCGTCAAAATTTACTCGAGTATATAATACCAATCACAACATATCGGCTATTGCTTAGTTTCCGGGTATCCTTTAAATCAAGAATGAATAGGCATCTTCTAGGCAAGCGCGTTCCATCTTAGGCCGCATCATCACTTCCCATCAGGTGTGATTGTGGTCCAGCGTAAGCCTATAATGAATTTTTAAAAAAAAGTTTAGAAGCCGACGTACGTCACCGGCAGACGACAGACCCCCGACCTTAAAATTTAGACAGCGTTTGCGGACAGCTTGCAGCAATAAATCACAACACCTAGCCCCGACCGACGCAATACGAGCTTTATTGAGACTCGTAGGTATGTTTAAACACAGTAAAAAGGTGAAAACTTGTGTGAAAAGTGAAAATGGGTGAAAAACTAAATCTTCACTGGATAAAATTGCATCAATTAAACCTAAACCTAACTTAGACAGGCAACACTTTCGCATTTATAATTTAAGTATCGATTTAGATACTTAGTTATTTTTAGCATATATTTTTTTATACCAAAGCATATTTGGTATTTAAGATTCTCGTGCAAAGACATTTCCTAAATATAATATATTATCCTGCAAGTAATCTAGGAACTGTGTTGAGATTTGACCCGGTATCTCTCTAGCATTCTCACCCGATGTACCTAATCTTTGCCCAATTATTCCCTACCTATGTCAAAAATAATTTTTTACACCCAAAAGATGTAAAACCCACATCCCCTATTATTTTTACATTTGATAACCATTTTAACTGTCGATTAAAGTAAAAAGTGCGTCGAATTAGGATGACGCTACATTATATGACGTATAATAAGCACGCGTTAAGACTTTTGAAAAAAGTTGCTGATTTGACTAGTTGTCAAATACCCTATTTGTCTTGTATTGTATTTGTCAAATACCATACCCTAAACCTGAGAGTTCTTCATTATATTCTCGAAGGTGTGTGAATCTGCCAATAGGTACGCAGTACGCACTAAAACCTTCTCATTCTGAGAGGGACTCGTGCTTAGATCCGGCAATCAACGACCTCAATTTACATAGACGGGCCCTGTCAAACAAAGAATGTGGACCTATTTTACTAACGCCATCTAGTCTGAAAAGCGGGACAGCGCTATGGCGGGGACAAGGACAGAGCTATACAGGTTAAGAGCGTGCTCTATAGGTTGGACGCCCAATTTTTTTTCTATGAAAGGGCCCATCTAGTACCTACATACCTCGATGCCGGCAATGGATCACAATGATGAATCAAAATAAAACAAAAAAGATGAATAACCGCATTAAAATAATTCTAATTTACAGCTAAAGGAAGGAAACAATGAAAGTCCAGCTAACAAAAATAAAAGGGGACGAACAACTTTTAAGTTCTGCGAGCGTAATTGTTTCCAAAGAGGCAAAGTGATTTCAGGTAGTTGCTAGGATTAAAGAAGTAGCGGGCGAGCACAATCGCAAGGATCAACTCGGTAACAATACTCGACTACCACTTGTCAACTCGTAATCTCACTCAAAACCCTCTCGGAACTGGTTTTAATCTCAATGAGCGAGCCCTAACAGGTTTACTGTAAACGCTCCAGAAAATAGGAGTCGTTTTTTCCGGTCCCGCTAATAATGGGTTTTGTTTTCAATTAGAGCGAGGTCCGCTGGTCATTGTTAACGAAAAAAGGTTTAAAAAAGAAATTGAATCGCACTTCCCGTTTGAAGAAACTTTTGCATAAAATCTTCATTAGTGGAAATGTTTTCATTCAATTTTTTTTTCTCGTTTGCGTACGTAATTTCTTCCTGTAGTATGAATAAGATAATGGTTCTGGGTTTTTTGTTAACCTACGTGTTCAGTCTTTTGTCATTGTAAACATAATACGTAACGGTTGGTACACACCTGATCAGTTTACCTTCTTAGAATACATACTTGCTATCAGTACACGACTACGATTTATTTAGATGAATGAGTATAAAATTCAGGCTTTTTCACTTGGTGGAGTCAGTAAGCTTGTCATTTCCACACCCGTTGTGTTTTTATGATTAAAAAAGTACACTAAAACTTGATTTTCGCGCTTCCGCCTTTCAACTATACGAGATTTTAATCCGCAACTCACAAGCAATAAGCTCTGAGTTCATGATAAAATCCGCCATTTATATATTCCGTCTGTTCCTGGTCGCAATGCGGACGAAGGACCAAAAACAGACCGCCTGTTGCCGGCCTCATTTGCATCCCCATTGATTATTCAATCAGCGCCAACTGCACAGTGGACACGCTGGAATTGATTCCGATGCTAATCAAACATTATAATACCGCTTTTAAAGACACACGCCTGGATCCTAACCATATGCATCATTTGACCCATAGGCGTCCATAGGATTCGAAGCCGAAAAGGGATTAGTTAGGTTAGTAGCAATTTGCTGCCATGTGATAATGATATATGAGCAATGAGGCATTTCAACTTGGGTAAGTAAGACATGGGCTTACTCTTCGGAAGTGGGATTTTAATCCCACACAAGCATCTCCTAACTTCTCGGAGGTATATGTGCGTTTTGAGTAATTAAATATCACCGGCTTAAACGATGAAGAAAATACATCATGAGCAAACCTGTATGCCATGTTTTCAATGGTTTGCGAAGTTTGCCAACCTAGGGCCATTATGCCAACGCCTAAAGCTATATTACTCAAAATTATAGATTATAATTCTAAAACACGAAAGTCAACAATAATTAAACAATATGGATTTAAGCGTTGCTACTATGGCTCCTGTACTTCGACCTGGTCTTCGGGTATAACCCGTGCTTAGTAATGATGGGTTGATATGATTAACATGATAATAATGAGGATGATGATAATCACTGGTCACTGGTATTATTGTATTCTGAATTATGTTTATCGGATAGTAGACAGTAGATATTACTAGGTAAGGGCGATAAACTACAAGCGCTTTCAAGAACATTGGAACTTCTCACTTTATTGCAAGTTACCGAAGCTTTTCAAAGAACTGCAGGTGTCCTGAACAATTAATTTATATTCGAAAGGACGTCGCTGCAGTTCAACTTAATGGCTACCGAATGGCGGAGCCTTTTAACGAATTAGCTTTGAGCCGTTATTACCATTGCAGGATCGCTTTGTGCGAAGAAGTGGAACAAACTCCAGAAATTGAATGGATTAAGGGACAATTGGAAATTCAAAAAAAAAATTGTGTGTGTCAGCTCCGACGCACGACTGGAGTTTACTCCTTACGAACGAAAAGTGTTACCATGGAAACATCAAGTAATTAACGTAACGGAGAAAGTTAGATTTTACTCTCCATAAATTTTCATACCCCGGGCTTATATATGAAAATCGATTCTTAAGGAGGTAAACTGGAAAAACTCTTTCTTTTTTTGAGGGACTCATTTCTGTTTTCACCAACCAAATTTTTAGGGAGCACATATGACCTATAGAAGATCTTTTTCACATACAATAATTGTCACCTAAATAGGCTCAGATGTTACCTAAAGCTTAGGCAGATGGTGAAATCGGGAAGCAAGCCTTTGCCAGCTAAAATTGTGCTATTAACAAATCTCGATCGCTTGATATAATATATTACATCAATTTGTCATCGATGAGGCATGTGCCTTTGTGTAATGGTTTTGCCGGTCTCTCATGCGTTCAAAACTTCTCAAACGAAAGACTACGAAAGTTTGACTTATAGTTATACTGGATATCAGGTATTAACAATCGTCCATTGTCGAGTCAACATCTTCTGAAGATAATCCGGCATCGGAGTGAAACGTACGTTGAGAGTACTTTGGAGAATATCGCGGGCTATAAGTGCAGGATACACTGTAACAGATAGATTTACCTAATGTCGCGGATTATAGCGAATTAAACTTCTAGTTCCTTCATTATCAGGTAATGTATATTGTATCCAATATACACTAACATACAACAGCCATAAACATATAAAATAATACGAATACAGTACAAACACGAATTTAAGCCGTAGGAGAATTTCTCCAAGATCTTCTTCGATCCATTACTCAGTAAATATTTCATTGTTAAAGCAACAACACTAAGCCCGTATTCAATTAACTAAACGCTACACTAGATATCTATTACCTTTATCAACAGAATCTCCGAGAGCTGCGAAGAGGCAAACGCTATTTTATTCCGAGTCATTACAGTTTGATTTGCCGAACCGAAGTTTGATGCGAGTCTCCCAAATCCGGGGATTTACTCCAAACGGCCCTATTGTAACTTTATATCTATCCCTCTGAAGGTATACCGGGTACACGGGCACCTTTATTTACGATACATTTCACTATGTGCGTAGAATTCCGAATATTTTCTTTTCTGGTACATCCATTCTTAAAATCCATACTTCTACTACCGCCAAAGTGTGTGTCTGTCTGTCTGCTACGCTTTCATCGCCTATCTTCTCAACTTTCGGCCTGATGGGAGGCTTCAGTCGTTACCACCACGTCGTTACCAGTAGTTACCACCCTACCGGCAAAGACGTACCGCCAAGCGATGTAGCGTTCCTGTGCGATGCCGTGTAAAAACCGATAGGGGTATGGATTTAATATAACTGCCGTAACAAATTAGCCCGCTACCATCTTAGACTGCGTCATCACTTACCATCAGGTGAAATTGCAATCAAGGCCTAACTTGTAGTGGAATTTAAAAATCCAACTGAATGAAATTTGGTACAAATTTGGTGCATCCCGGACATGGATATTTATCCTAGAAAATTAACGAGTTCCCACGTAAATCAAAAAATCAATCCACATGGACGAAGACGCGGGCATTGTCTTGTATTAAAATACGAATTAGTATAGATTTGGATAATTGATTTACTTCATCTGTTCACTCATACAAAACATTCCATAAATTCTCATGGAACTTTCACGAATGTTTTTATTCTGAAGCCATTAACGGTCTCTTAAACTAGGAATATTATGGGTTGAATGGTGAAGTACGGACTACCTACATATTAAAATATAGTTAAATAATAACTCTCTGGAAAGAGGTCGAGTAATGTCGAGTTGGTTCTAAGTAACGCCGATCCCCGTCTCTCATAAACAGTTGCACATTAATCATTTCGGAATACCGAAGCGAATGTTCGATCCAAGTTTCAAGTTTCGCTAACGACTCTGTGAGAGACTCGCTGGCCAGTTCATTATTTTCGAAAGGGGCGAATTCTATTTTTCATTTTCGCTTCACTCTCTGGCCATAAAAGCTGATGTATGATTAAAGTTCTCGCAGTCGAGTTTGCTTTGGGTTGGTAAAAGGGCCGTTATATTCGGTCATTCTGGGTTGGTATAGGTACTGGGCGCTACCAAAAAATGCCTTAAATGCCTAAATTTATGTTTTGTAACTTGGTGCTTGCCACCTGTGACATTTTGAGTGGCCAAAAACTGGGATAGTATGAAATTATGATTCTAATAATTCATGGGACATAAAACTCTTAAAAGCCAGAAATATATTGGTTTCTAGGGCTGCAGAATGCATCTTCACATTGACCCAGCGCTAGTTCACAACTGAGCACATGTTTCCTCTCAAAATGAGGCTGGCCAAATGCGTATAGGTAGAGCTAACTGCGAGACTTATGAAGAACTTTTAGACATACAGATCTCCTTGCGATGTTTTCCTTCACCGTTAAAGCAAGTGGTTTATTTTTCGAATATTAACAAATGATCTCCTGGTTAATTTTCGAAAACCTCTACCACTTCCACTACCATTACAGCCCATTAGAGTCCCACACACAAAGGCACAAACCTCCATTCTCATGGGAGTGAGGGAATTGGAACTTGGAGACCCACCACGCTGCTCCAATGCGGGTTGGCGGGCTTCAACAACTATTATCATGTTAGTGATAATATTTTTTTTAAATATTTTATGAAAAAAAAGTTCTATTCACAAATACATAGTTTGCAAATATCGCAACTAACCTAAGACCCCTAGTAACTAACTTGAGCTATAAATAAGTTCCAATTTAAAAAGAAACAAATAAAGCTTATACCACCACCACCACCACTACAGCCCATTAACGTCCCACTGCTGGGCACAGGCCTCCACTCTCATAGGAGAGAGGGAATTAAAGCTTAGACCCATCACGCTGCTCCAATGCGGGTTGGCGGGCTTTAACGACTATTATCATGTTAGTGATAATAACCGGGACCGACGGCTTAACGTGCTCTCCGAGGCACGGGGGTGAAACACCGCCAACTTCCGAACTCCGGGCTAGTACTGAGAATTTCTAGTCTGAAAAACCCAACACTTAGTATGGCAGGACCCGGGGCTTGAACCCAGGACCTCGTCAGCCGCAGTCAAACGTGCTAACCACTAGACCAACGAGGCAGTTAAACTGATCGTAAAACCGCATCACGATCTCGCAAGGCGCAATTCGGAGGCAACACATTTGTTTCGACAATTCTAGTTTGATAGTGCTCTTAGAACGAGTTAGCAATCCTTAGAAAACTTATAAGATTCCAAAAATCCAACTGCTATAATGTCAGAGAACTTTTTTAAAACGTTTGCTCAAAGATTAATACTCGTACGAAAGATAATTTGAGCTTCCGCTATTATTTAAAAATAACACCCAAAAATGTGTTTTTAAAAAAATCTAAATTCTGTTTTTGTGTTAGCCCTTGACTGCGATCTCACCTGATGGTAAGTGATGGTGCAGTCTAAGATGGTAGGGCTAACCTGTTAGGGGCATGGTATTAAACCCATAACCCTATTCGGTTTCTACACGGTATCGTGCCGGGACGCTATGGCAGCACGTCTTTGCCGGTAGGGTGGTAACTAGCCACAACCGAAGCCTCCCACCAGGCCAGACCAGGGAAAATTCAGAAATTATAAATTCCCAAATTGGATTGAACCCGGGATCTCCGCACGTTAAGACAACAGCGCTACACACAAAAATTGTTATATGTTATTGATGGAAACAGCCAAGGGCCAACACTCCATTTTACCAGGAAATTATAATGTTTCTAAATCAATCAACGTTTTTGGATGAGCCAGCTCGTACTAAGCCTACTGTCCACAAAAGTTTACCGTTTCAACAAGGCTCAAGGCCGCCATAAAGTAAAGTCAGTCGGTCTCGTGTGCCAGCTGTAGGGTTGCCAAAAACAAACGCTGGATAGCGGGACTGTTGATTGGATGTGTGAAACCATAGACTACAGATATTTTTTGTTTATTGTGTGTCGTAGCTGGCGACAGACCTCTATGTGAAACAGCAAAAATATCGGTATTTCAAATGTATAAAATACTAGCTGATGCCAGAGACTTCGTTCGCGTCGAATAAGATTTTTAATTCTCACTGGAACTCCTTAATTTTCGGGGAGAAAAGTAGCCTATATCACTCTCCAGGTCCTCAACTATACCCATGAAAAAATTCAATCCGTTGCTCTGTTGCGATCTGATTGAAGGTCAAACCAAGTACCAACAAATAAACACACTGTCGCATTTATAATATTAAGTATATGCTAATTATCCAAATGTCCACCTAATCGCTTTTTTTTTATCCACTACAACTTTCTTCTTCTACAGCCACTTCACTTTTTGATCTCACCATGGTAAGTGATGATGCAGTCTAAGATGGTAGCGGGCTAACCTGTCCACAAGCGTATTTACTAGTATATAGGCAAGGCACAAAATCCTTCGAGTTTAAAAAAATCGCCATAAATGCAATATTGCGCCCATTGGTTGGTGAAAAAGCTGCGGTCCCTACTCCATAAATGTTTCATGAAGCGGCCATTTCTTCTTCTAATATTGCACACACTGGTTGGGGAATTTAAAATTGAAATCCAAATATCTCTAGTGTATCCACAAAATTCGGGACAACTACAGTCACTAGCCAGGAGGCTCAAAGTGAATACGCTGCGGTCCCGCTCTATAAATGTTTCATGAAGCGGCCATTTCTTCTTCTAATATTGCACACACTGGTTGGGGAGTTTAAAATTGGAATCCAAATATCTCTAGTGTGTCCACTAAATTCGGGACAACTACAGTCACTAGCCAGGAGGCTCAAAGTGAATACGCTGCGGTCCCGCTCTATAAATGTTTCATGAAGCGGCCATTTCTTCTTCTGATATTGCACACACTGGTTGGGGAGTTTAAAATTGGAATCCAAATATCTCTAGTGTGTCCACTAAATTCGGGACAACTACAGTCACTAGCCAGGAGGCTCAAAGTGAATACGCTGCGGTCCCGCTCTATAAATGTTTCATGAAGCGGCCATTTCTTCTTCTAATATTGCACACACTGGTTGGGGAATATAAAATTGGAATCCAAATATCTCTAGTGTGTCCACAAAATTCAGGACAACTACAGTCACTAGCCAGGAGGCTCAAAGTGAATACGCTGCGTTCCCGCTCTATAAATTTTTCATGAACCGGCCATTTCTTCGCGAGTGTACCGAAGTGGCGATTGAAACCCCGTTCTGCGTTATTGCGCCCGCTGATTGGTCGTGCCTCAAGAATCAAAGCGATCGAATACTCTATTGTCCTCGAGGGCTGGCGACGATTTGAATTTGAAATTGGAATTCGATTTCAATTGTTTGTTCTTCCTTTTATTTTAAATTTAATTCTATTCATTTAATTGAAGTTCCTTATAGGCGGCGCTAGTAGTCTTATAACTTAAGGGAATTTAATACTTACAATAATTGCATGTTTATGCAATTATTGTAAGTATTAACCCGGCGTCATTGAGGTTGGGTCAGAATGACCCAGTGTATTTAAGAATGCAAATATTTTTTTACGTACGCGAGCGTCGTTGGCCGTCTTCTCAGTAGCTGGAGCCAACGCTGTATTCTAAACGTTTCTGAAAAGAAACGAGTCCAACGGTGACCGCGCTGGAAGCTAAACGTGCTTATTTGTCAAAAGGGTCAATATGACCCATACTCACAATTAACGGAACAAAATTTCGCGCCTTTTTTTGTATGATTTTTGTACTGAATTTTTTTTTGGTGTTTATTCAAGTTTTTTCATATGTTTTTATGTTCATGTTTTTGATTTTATAATTTAGGTCTCATATATGACTGAAAATACTATATTTTAGCGTAGTAAGATGATGAAACTCTAAGGGATCTCAATTTTGTTAATATTTTGGGAGTTTCAGTAAAAGTTTAAATATTTTGAATAAATGTTCTGTGATTCATATCTTTTTTCGTTTATTCCTAAGATCAGAGTGTAAATATACATTATAATGACAAGGATTATGAATATATTCAATAAAACATGAAAATATCGTACATTATATACATGGGTTATATTGACCCACCTTAACATCCGTGTAACCATTTTGTACCACAATGACGCCGGGTTAAAGTCCCACAAACTTATCTTACCCCGTGACAGCGGCGGTAGTACAAACTAAACAGGCATACAACCTGCATATTATTATTTACTAGTAGGTTCTTTCGACTGCTCTACCTGAATGCAACTTGAATTTAAACGGCTTTATGTTCTGAATTCTGATTATATTATGTACTCTTCATTAGTACGTACTTCTTTCTAAGGTAACAAAAATTTTAAAACCCGTGAAGTGTGAAAAGTATCTAATGGTTATTAGTTAACAAAATTAAACTTTCCCTCTTTAGAGCCTTAATGGAATGGGAGTCCGAAAGTAGGTACACGCTTTCGGAGCGAACTTAAAATTGCTCAACATTAGCTAATGCTAACATAGCCGCGTCTAGACGGTAGATGTTTTAAAAGAAAATTAAGTTCGAGTTTCTGAGGATAAAATTGAGCTATACCTGTTTACCTTGCATGTATGCTTTCAACTAAGAACAACATTTTTAAAGCCTTTTTTATCAGGGTTGCTGGCCAGATACAATATTACAATTAAGTTAGTCTACCTGCTATTGAAAATCACAATTTTTTTTATAAGCTGAATTGTACGAAAGGTTTTTTAAACCACTAAAAGCTAAGCACAAGCGGTCTAAGATGGTAGCGGCCTAGCCTGTTAGGGGTATGATAGTTATATAAAATGATTATCATACCCTAGTAGGCTTCTATACGGCATCGTACCGGAATGCTAAATCGCTTGGCGGTGCGGCTTTACTGGTAGGATGGTAACACAGCCGAAGCCTCCCACCATTCCAGAACAGAAAAATTTCAGAAATCATAAATTCCCCAATTTATTCTGCCGGGAATCGAACTCGGGAACTCCCACGTTAAGACAATAGCACTCAACACTGCGCCAGAGAGGTCGTCAACATTGCCTTTCCCCTCTTATTAAGGGTAAAGCTTTTGCAAGGAGTTGGTAAATTAACTTCAATAAAGTAACAATAAAACTTATACCTACCTAATTACTGTTATCTGTACGCATCATGACCAAGTGGTCCTTCTGTAAAAAAAATACAAACTCTTGTCACCTAATGTGGCAATTAACAGTGATGAAAATATGTGAAAATTTAACTTACATTAAAAGCTGCAGAGCGGGGCATTTGAGAGAGATTATTAAACTGCGACGTCGTCCGCGTGGTTATGTTTTTTTTTGGATTCCCGCAGGAACTCCTTAATTTTCCGGGATAAAAAGTAGCCTATGTCACACTCCAGGTCTTCAACTATACCCTTGCCAATAATCACTTCGATCCGTTGCTCCGTTGCAGCGTGATTGAAGGACAAACCAACAAATAAACACACTTTCGCATTTATAATATTAGTATGATAGCTGTAAGCTGTATAGTAAACTTAATCTTAAAACAGTTGTAAACTCGTTAAATTTTAATAAAATACGTGTCACACCCGCTCGGGCTTTGTCAAAAATTCGAGTTAGAATAAATTTCGAATCTAAACAAATTCCATTTTGTTCTGATGTCGACTTTATATCTGATAAAAGCTTTTACGTTCCGCCATGTGTATTTATGAATTAAGTACAGAAGAATAAAATCGGAATCATTTTCCGTTGTATTTGTTTTGTGACCGCGAAAATTTTACGAGACCCAGTTAAATAAAAAAATACTGTAAGAGGATTAACTTTTATTGATTTCTGAAATGTTTTTCTCTTAAGCCAATAAAAAGGAAGGGTTATGATTTTAGCAGTGTATGTACGTTTTTATTTGTGTATGTTCCACCGTAGCTCCTAAACTACTGAACCGATTTTGTTGAATCAATCGATTCATTATTATGGTCCTGGTGATGTAGGCTATATTTTACTACAACAAAATCGATATCACGGACGTTACTTCCAAAAAAGTGGGGACCCTCTGGAATTTTTCCGTATAAGTTGGGTTACAGTTTTTTAATTAATACCTAAATAAGTACTGTTGGAATTGACAGATCTGTCTATGGTCCATCTATGGTCTGATTCCCTCTATAAGTGACGGGCGATGGGAGGCGTTTGGAGGGAGATCGGTGCATAATGTCAAAAATGGCTGTACGGTTTAGGTGTGTAAATTTCTAATAAAGTATGAATAAAATGGTTAACGAGTGTTTCTACTTATTAATACCTACTTCATACGGCTTGTCAGAATATGTATTCATTCTCCAATTATGATTTCTACAGTCATGTAGTAGTGTTTCAACCGAAAACAATGACACTGTAAAAATTATGATTTCCATGTACCAATTGCACCCGAGCGAAGCCAGAGAGGGATGCCTTCAGTAATCCCCGTTTTTGTATGTTTGGGTACTCAGACAAATCCTGACAACCACGTCCAACGCATATAACGTTGGAAAATAAACGTCAAAATGGAAAATAAACCGTAACGATCGAATGCCGATTCAATTAACAAAGTACAGACAGGTAGGTAGGCATGCCGGTGACAGCCACCTAATACTCTATTCCATAATAGAAATACTAGTTTTACTAAAACGTTTGGTAGGTATTTGTGAATCTAAAACGGTTTATTTCCAGTTAGCGATATAATACTTTTATTTAGAATGGATTGAATGGATGAATTTAGAATTATTATTTTTATATATAAAATTTACCGTTTCCGCCGTTTCCCAGAGAAAACTCGGGTGATTACTTATTTTAAAATTCGCTTTTGTTATTTTCCTGAGAGTTCATTATTTCAAAATAAATAAATAAAGCCTTCATTTCCAATTACCACTTAAATTAATATAAATTACAATATTTTCGAAAACAAACAATACAAATTCACAATACCACTAATTTATAAAAGTTTAAAAGTTAAAATAAAGAATCAAGATGTAATTTTTTTTTAATTAATTATCTCAAAATAGAATGCTAAAATAGATAATATGTATAAAGAATTCCAGTCAAGTTTTGTTCTTAGAAATCGGTCTAAAGCATATATTAACTAACTAATACCTACTTGAGAAAGTGTTCTTAGCTGACGTGGTTTTCTTAATTTCTTTTTTATCAATTAATAGGCTTGCGCTTGACGACAATCATGCTTAATGTAAGAAATGATAAGGTCTAGGTTGGAGCGCGCTTGCCTAGAAGAAAATACGGGCCAAAAATGTGAATTATAGAATAATATGTTAATATGTTACGATATTATGTTATGTAACAAGACGAAGTTTAAAACTAAAACGCGATCTTTTGTCGCTTCGGCCATATTGAATTTGTCATGACGTCATTCTGATGAGTATTTTAACAAATATAGGAAATCGATCAACAATCAACCATACAGAAGAAATCACAGTAAAAACTTTTCCTGTAAAAGACTTTTGGCCCCATCTATTACGAAGACTTTAACTGATATAAAAACGCTCGAAAATTAGTAGTTTCCTATTGAAGAGTCAGGAATACCGACCTAAAAAACGAATAAAACAAAATAATGGAATACCCCGCTCCGATTGAATGGCTTTTAAATTAAAAGCGTTCCATTGACATCACAATCTTGTGAAATATATCCGAGACCGATTCTGAAGACCAATTCCGCGGGACGTACGAGAAATCTAAAGTCCACTTCGGCGGATACGTCCAACTCAAAACTATTAGACTTGCACACACACAACGAATTTGGACGTACGTTAAAAATCGTTTGCGTGAAAATCTAGTTGTGGTAGCCTATTTCCCAAGAAAATTAACACCATTATGTGATTAATGGCAAAATATAATATAAGCAGGTTTTTGGTAAACTTTTAGTGTTGCTGAATTGCCAAGTCACGGCCCATTCGATTGACCGATTATGTCGTTTGGTATTGAAATAGCTTGCAGATTGTAGAGTGTAGATGGACATAGGCTATTTCCACGGGATATTTAAACATTCTTGTCCACACGGCCGAAGTTACGGGAATCATCTAGTGATTTAGAAATCGGGAATATTCTCTAACTAGCTAATGCCAGCGGCTTCAGCCATGACGATTGAGGTTTTAGGTTCCCGCGGGAACTCTTAAATTTTCTGGGACAACAAGTAACCTGTGTGTTAATCCAGACTATAATCTGTCTCTGTGCCAAATTTCATCCAGATCCATTCAGCCGTTCTGGCCCGATAGGGTTACAAACATCCATCCATCCAAGCTTTCGAATTTATAATATTAAGTATAAATGCCTACTTTAGCTTTATGTGTTTGCCCAGCCGTATCGGGTTTCGGAACGTCTCCACCTTTTGATATTCAACGATATTTTAATGGGCCACTATCGGGGTCCAATGATTCCTTCCTTTTTTCTTTTTCTTCCCCAACTTCCGCGCCTGGGCTTTGACAGAACCCGATATTGCTTCGGTACGGCTTTTTATTTACGGACTGAATGGACGAATGGTAAATACTGGACGGTGTTTACTCCCAAGGAGAATTTAATTTTTCCTTTTCGTGTTTTTAGTTTAGCTTCTTATTTGAAATGTCCGACAGTGTTTGCTATAGAACGTTCGGGAAGTTAATTTGTACGTATAAATAGCGACGTCCCCAAGGAACGATTTATCAACGTCAGAGCGTGGACAGTAAATCTAAACGTCATGGATCGTGAACAGCTCTCTGTAGTTCTAGATGCCTTTTATGACAAAAACACTAATGGCTAGGATACCATCCATGAGAAAATATCAATAAAGTAGAGTTTTTTTTACGGTCCGCCTGTACTTCGTAATGTTAGATAATATAACAATTTTTTATCCACTTCCAACAATAACATTAGGTTAACACAAATAATAAGCGTAGGTAACTCTGCTAGTTATGTACCTATATATGTAGTTTATAAAAAAAATATTACTTTGGCGTGTCGTAAATGAAATCTATAATAATATTATAAATGCGAAAGTTTGGATGGATGTATGGATGTGTGGATGCATAGATGTATGGATGTTTGTTACTCAATCACGCCCCAACGTCTGAACGGATCTGGCTGAAATTTGGCACAGAGAAAGATTATAGTCTGGAATAGCACATAGGCTACTTTGTATCCCGGAAAATTGAGGAGTTCCCGCGGGAACCAAGAAACCTCGATCCACGCAGACTAAGTCGCGGGCATTAGCTAGTAGGTTTATAAATCACAACAACTTTTGTGTCGGGAATGATGTACCTATGCTGCATTCGCGTTAATTTTCATCACAGTGCGAGAAAAAATTAATGCCCGACCTAGAATCTGTATACATGGGCCTTTCAGACGAGCCGCAAGCCACCCACAGCGACATTACCAAGCATGTTAGGTACATGCTTGGTGACCATACTGCATACGTACCACAATTTCAAGTCGTCGCAAACATGTGGTCAATACCGATGACACCGCAGCCACAAAATATTAGCTCGTACGTATAATTTTTTATGTAATTATCACGATTCTTTTATTATCACGCACTGCTTTTCTAATTAATTTAACTAACATTAATAATATAAGCATTCCTGTCACTTATAAGTAACTCAGTGAGATCCTGGAGGCAGTCGTTACTGCTATCATACAGGTTTCCTAGCGTAGCAGTAACAAAAGCTCTGTTTGAAATGATAATTGTATACACTAATTAAGTGTTATATTAATGAAAAACTTTGAATTGATATATAAAACTTCATTGTATTACTTTTGATAACTGTACATCATGTAGATTGTATGTTTTTGATTAAATAAATAAATTAACTAAACTAGCGATGTCACAACATTAGGTATTTCGTTAATTAACCACCGTCATACATCGCCATCTTTTACAAGGGGATCTCTAAATCAAAACTAATGTACCAATATTTAGATAGGAATTTGTTGACAACGCAACTTCAGCATTTGAGTACGTTCATCCGCGCACGTTCTAATTTTGTACACGCGACCATTTCCTAGCGAATTTTTTCCCATTGTGGTGCAGTCCGACTGAATAGACACTTACTCACAATATCCTATATTGTGTGAAAAAAAACATGTTGTTTTGTTATTATTTTGAAAGTAAGTAGGCTTTTTAATGCTAAACGACCTAGTTTTGATTTGTTGATGCTTTAGAGTTTTTTTATTAATAAGTAGTCAGGAAAGGTTTTCCATTTTAATTAACTAATTAGAATATTAATTAATATATACAAAGGAATATTTTTATTATTCAAGTAGGGTGTTTTTTTAAGAGTTTTTGACACAACGTTGTACCTACTTCGTCCACGCAGGATTCCGTTATATTTATTCCTGTGGGGACCTTTAAATTTTTGTGGTAAAATTTAGCCTATGATTTTGATGAAATTTGGAAAGGAGATTGCATCCCGGGGAAGGATAAAGTCTACTTTTTACAATCCACATGGACTATCTACAATGCACGATTGTAAACCGTTAAAATCTCTATATATTCGACTAGCAGACTTGCCCGCGACTTCGTCCGGGCTCTAACTCCCTAATTTTTCGGGATAATATATAGACTATGACACTCACAAATAATGTGGCTTTCTATTGGTACCACAATTTTCAAAACCGGTTCAGTAGATCCAGAGATTACCCCCTACAACGTCACAAACTTTACCTCTTTATAATATAGATTATTATTTCGAGGTATTTTCGAGGGTTTATGTGGAGTGGTGGATAATGAATATCGCGGGCAGCAAGTTCAAGATATGCACTGTACCACATAGATTTGCCTTCTGTGGCGGATTATAGCGATTTAAACTTCTAGTTTTTTCATTGTCATGGACTTTTTTTTTCTTTTTTTTTAACCACAACAAGTTAGCCCTTGACTGCGATCTCACCTGATGGTACGTGATGATGCAGTCTAAGATGGTAGCGGGATACCTGTTAGGGGCATGGCAGTTATATTAAACCCATACCATCGGTTTCTACATGACATCGTACCGGAACGCTAAATCGCTTGGCAGCACGTCTTTGCCGGTAGGGTGGTAACTAGCCACGGCCGAAGCCTCCCACCAGGCCAGACCAGGGAAAATTCAGAAATTATAAATTCCCAAATTGACCCCGCCGGGGATTGAACCCGGGACCTCCGCACGTTAAGACAACAGCGCTACACACTGCGCCACGGAGGTCGTCAAAACTTACTTCCGCGAAGTAACGCCTGCTTCTATCCAGATCTTTTATTAACCATTTTATTTAAGAGTAAGTAGAATAAACCTAAGCCATCATAAAAAGGGGCTCATCCAAAACAGGAATATACGAGTAACTCGTAAGTACAAAGTACATAAAGATTTTATTATCAAAACCAGTCCTCGTAATAGAAAATCCTCGGGAATATTATTAACTAGACGATTTCCGCGACTTCGGCCGTGTAGATTAAGGTTTGTGATTCCCATCTATTATTATAAATGTGATAAATGTGAAAGTTTAGATGGATGGACGGATGGTTGGATGTTTGTTAATAAATCACGCTACAACGGCTGAATGAATCTGGATGAAATTTGACACAGATAGATTATAGTCTGGAATAACACATAGGATACTTTTTACTTGGAAAATTAAAGAGTTCCCGGAGGAACCAGAAAACGAAGCCGCGAGCGTCAGCTATAATAGCAGTAATTCATAATTCATTTATTTATTTGTGAATACAGTTTGAAAATTTCGTAAAACAAATGTTCTAGTATCCCGTGGGAACTCTTTAATTTTCCGGTATAAAATGTAACCTTATATGTGTTAACTCAACGTATACATTTACCTAAATCTCTTTTCCAAATTTTAGCTGAATCGGTTCAGTCGTAGTTGCAACAAAGAGTAACGAAGTGTGATTGTAATCAAGGGCTAACAGTTTACTTGTAGTGGATTTAAAAAAAAACAACCAAACATACAAACTCACAAATATCCTAACTTTCATATGTATAATATTAAAGTAGGATACATAGTCCCCGTAATAGGAAAGTCTTAGGAATATTATTAATAAAATCCATAGGAATAAAACGGAGCGAAAGAATTCATATTCGTCATAAAACCATCCCGCGGCCGTTAGCTCAGCGTTTTCGTCTTTGAAAGCCAATAAAAGTGCATTCAAATACTGTGTTAAATCTCCACAAAGGAACATACCGGTCCTGAACATTGATATACATACGCTGATATATGTACAGTGAAAGCGTTATCTTTGATTTTTTGTGTTCCGTACCTCAAAAGGAAAAAACGGAACCCTTATAGGATCACTTTGTTGTCCGTCTGCCTGTCTGTCAGGACTCTTCTTCTCAGGAAGGTATTTCATGCTTTCCTGAGAAGAAGGGTCAGGGGTTTGATACGAATTTCAGCTTAATACCTCCAGGTATCAAGCTGAAATTCGTACCCAACTCAAGGTACGATACGAATCTTTTTTCTCTTGGAGCTGTGAAAAAATCAAACTTCTTAGCCAACGCAATCAAAAGATACAACCTTTAATGCTGCAAATTTCCGACACTTGCAAGGGAATCAAAACCTACAGGGTACTTCCCGTGAACTCAGAATCTTGAAATTTGGTACGAAGCAACGTCTTATAGCACAGATAAAGGAAAAATTGCGAAAACCATACATTTTTAGTTACATATAATAGTCTTTAAAGCCCGCCAACCCGCATTGGAGCAGCTTGGTTGGTCTGAACTCTAATTACCTCTCTCCTATGAGAGTGAAGGCCTGTGCCCAGCAGTGGGACGTTAATAGGATGTAGTGGTAATGGTGATAGGTATACAAGATCACTTCCAAGTTGCAAGGCTAGCAATAATAATAAATGGTTTCAATAACAGATAACTTCTAGATAAGCTTGCTTAAAACCTACCAGTAGCGTGCACAGGGTTTGAAGCCAGGGTAGCCATTATTTAGTGAGAATACCATTTTACTGTCTTGATAAAAAATGAGCATTATATTTCCATTTGGGTTTCTCGGGGGTGGGGGAGGAAATAATCCCTCCGGACTTCGGGCATGTTCGACTTGCACGGACATGCTCCATTTGGGTAAGCAGTGCTTTTACGCCTCTATGAACTGCACGCCACTGAAACCTACCTATACCTACTGTCTTGATGAAAAATGAGCATTATATTTCGATTTGGGTTTTTCGGGGGTGGGGGAGGAAATAATCCCTCCGGACTTCGGGCATGTTCGACTTGCACGGACATGCTCCATTTGGGTAAGCAGTGCTTTTACGCCTCTATGAACTGCACGCCACTAAAACCTACCTATACCTATACTAGCATCATCACCCGCAAGTGTCATTGCGTTGATCGCGACACCAAAAAAAAAAAAATACATACACAAAATCCCCTATTAAGTGTGAAATGTTTCCACAAACTGAATTTAATGAGCGATTTATATGTACCGACAGTTCGGCCGAGGGGAGGCTCTAACTGCATAATCACATATTTGAGGGCCGCCTCTATTGTAATATGAAAGCTTTTTGTGGCGATAATCGAATAATAAATATGGCCTTTCATCGGACACTGGCATCGGAATATTGTTTCCAATATAGATCGGGAGCACAAGGAGTGAGTAACTTTGGCCAGTAGGGTTATCAGACGACGGAATTGTATGGATATTTTGATAGGTTAAAAATGTTAATTTTATCCGCTGCAAGTTAGCCCTTGACTGCGATCTCACCTTATGGTAGGTGATGATTTAGTCTAATATAGTTGCGGGCTAACCTGTATTTTTTTTTTAAACTATCCCTCTAACACGATTAGAGACTGCATCTAATTTTTCGACTCGGTCATACTAGTTTTCGCTCATATGCTTCTCGTACTTTCATTTTTCATACTAAATCTTTCATTCATGCATCATCTTTCACAATATGGGTGGGTTCCCTTCCTATTTACTGATTATCTTATTGGTTTTCTTAATTTTATTAATAATTTTTACATATAATACAAAAAACAGTGATACATAATGCTCAAATCTAATTACATAAACAATTTTTTATTCACAAGATTAATAACAATACAATATTATTATTGCTAATTATTATCTATTTATTTACTACAATGCCTATCCTAATTACATACGGGCTAACCTGTTAGGGGCATGACAGTTATATTCAACCTATACCCCTAAACGGTTTCTACAAGGCATCGTGCCGGAACGCTAAATCGCTTGGCGGCACGTCTTTGCCGGTAGAGTGGTAACTGGTAACTAGCAACGGCCGAAGCCTCCCACCAGGCCAGACCAGGGAAAATTCAGAAATTATAAATTCCTGAATTGACCCTGCCAGGGCTTGAACCTGAGACCTTCGCACGTTAAGACAACGGCGCTCAACACTGAGCCAGGGAGGTCGTCAAAATTGGTTATTATTTTGTTTCCATCATAGTGAATAGACAGTAACAGACTAGTCAATTTACTCGTCTGTATAAGTATTGTTTTGTAACAAGAGATCGAATGATTTAACTGTTCGTAAAATCCAGAATTTAGAATTTCCTTTTATGAAAAAATCCTAATTCGACAAAATTAGAATACTTAATACAGACAACACAACAGAACCAGATTTTGACTATTGAATTAATGATACCTACCTACTTTTACAGTGATAAATATATAAATCAAATTTTGACAAATTTAAACTACTGACTGGTAGGCCAAGTCCTGAAAAAGAAATAAAAGATTAATCCATAGCCCTATTCCTTGTTGCGATCCCTTCAAACAAAAACATATAAATTACAAAGGATCCGATCTTATCCGATAATCGCGGAATGGCCACATATAAAAATAAAAAGCCGTAAACGTTGGATAAGGAGCAGACAATTAAGTTAAACGGCGGGGACTAACATAGGAAAACCGTTATAGCGACATCGGAAGCTGGATCGTAGGAAATGCATGGAAACAGTCTGGTTCTAATTCGAACAGTAGGTATCCACCACTGCAGCCCATTAACGTCCCACTGCTGGGCACAGGCCTCCACTCTCATAAAAGAGAGTGAATTAGAGGTTAGACCCACCAAAATTTTCATGTTAGTGTTAATAACCGACCGACGGCTTAACGTGAACACGTTAAGTCACGGGAGTGAAACATATAGTATGATGCTGAGCTGGAGACCTATATTTCGTCACACAACTTTGTTGATATATCTATTTTGATAGTTTCTTAAACTAAATATTGTGATCAAATAAAAACGTTTTCTTACCTTTCTTTCTTTCAAACACCGTCATCTTCCTAACACCAGGCTAATACCAGTACTGAGAATTTCTAGTCAAAAAAATCCAATGCCCCGACCCGAGACTCGAACCCAGGACCTCGTCGGTCGCAGTTGTACATGCTAACTCAACCACCACTAGACTAGAGAGGTTCAGTAGGTATAGTTGTGCCAATAAAATAGTCGTCTGAGCTGAGCTGCGAGTGCTTGTTTGCGAAAGCTCTTACACGAACTTTTTTTTTTACCACTACAGTACAGTACAGTACAGTTATCCCTTGACTGCGATCTCACCTGATGGTAAGTGATGATGCAGTCTAAGATGGTAGGGCTAACCTGTTAGGGGCATGGCAGTTATATTAAACCCATTCCCCTATTCGGTTTCTACACGGCATCGTAGCGGGACGCTAAATCGCTTGGCGGCACGTCTTTGCCGGTAGGGTGGTAACTAGCCATGGCCGAAGCCTCCCACCAGGCCAGACCAGGGAGAATTAAGAAATTATAAATTCCCAAATTGACCCCGCCGGGGATCGAACCCGGGACCTCCGCACGTTAAGACAACAGCGCTACACACTGCGCCACAGAGGTCGTCAAAACATGTCGAAGTCCATTCCATACTAAGCGTGGAAATATTCTATTGCGACGCAACGGACTTGCGGTCAACTTCAGGGCCGAGCTATACCTACTCAAATACTTTTAGTTTTGTCTAATGATCTTTTGAAGTAACATCAAAAAAAATTCAAGAACCAATTACTTTTCCTAATCCTATTGGTGGATTTGTACTAAAACTAGATAGTGCCCGCGACTTTATCCGCGTGGACTAAGTTTTTTCTATTCCCGCAGGAACTCTTTAATTTTCCGGGATTTATCATCATTTTCATCAACAAAATCTGTTGAAAAGATAGGCCGTGAAAGCGTAGCAGACAGACAGGCACACTTTCGCGTTTATAATATTAGTAAGGATGTATGGAATGTATGGATGTTACAATAATTTACTTTTACCTTGACGATTTTGTTATTTCTGTGGATGTGCATAAATAAATACATTTGAATATAACTAATAAAGAAAATCAAAGAGTTCCCACGGAATTTTTCGAAAATGTATATCCACGTTAAGTCGCAGTCTTCACTAGGGCTGTATAAGAAGCAGACAATTAAGTTAAATGGCCGGGGGACAAACACAGGAATCCCATTTCACCGACAACGAGCGCTAGACTCAGGGAATTCAGTGCTATTCCAGGAACGTTTGCATGTTATTCCCTGCCTTTCTGATTCCTGAGATGTACATTTTCCGTAGGGTTTTGTTTAGGTTACGTAAATATGTATAGGTACGATTTTATACTCATGTTTTAAGGGTTCACACCTTAATAAAGTATAACAATTTTAACCTCTGTTGCAGATAGAGGGGTGTTATACTTATAACTTAAAAGTTTATTTGTATATGTATGGCATCGTAGCTCCCGGATGAACCCATTTTAATATTTCTGATTATTCCGGCACTTTGAGACACCGACTTCTATCGATTCTTCAAACCATTTTACCAGCCCTTTACCACTTCGGCTTCCCAACAACATTTTCAGCTCCATAAATTAACGTAAAATTAAATCTTCTATCCCCATAAAGAGACAGATGCACAGACCCTTAATTTGGTTTATTTTTCGAAACGACACCAATATAGGTTTGTTAATAAAATCCCAGATCCCTGTAAAAATAACACGGCATCTGTCAAAGCGTGTAATTGACTGATCGTGCGACCCTGAGCTTATGACGGCAAAACGACAATGGTGGTATTGATCCCTTCGGTGGTATTAGCGAAGGGTCCCGTGGGAGCTGTATGGAATTGATGCTATTATTGCTTTTATCGCACGAATTGTCCACGTGGCGAAGTGAACATGCGTCCACGCCTGGTTGACCTCAATAAAAATACGTATGAAACGTTAGGTTTATTTGTTACAAGGTATCAAAGCCACCCTATAGCGCGTCGTCTGGTGAAACATGCCATATTCAAAATTCGACAACATCGTCAATGTTTCAAGTTTTCAGCGATACATGTTCATTGCTTCTTGAAAGGATTCCACGGATATCAAAAAGTACCAAACAGAATTCGTTGTAATAACCAGCCAGACCAGATATGCCAGATATGCCAGACAAGAGAACTTAAACCACAGATGACAGCGCTCACCACTAATGTGTCAGGGAGGTCGCAAGTCGCAACTGCTTGGATCGGTTATCCGTGAGTATTTCAATGAAAAGAAGATTGTTCCTAAGTAGTGCGCTATGTACTTGCAGTTTGAAGTAATGACTGCTTCAACCTGACTACTAGCTACCGCCCGCGATTACACTTCCGTGGGAATTATAAAAAAACCCGTTCCTTGGTCCTCGATTTTAAGTTTAACTTCCAAAAAAAGGAGGAGGAAGGTTTCTTTTTAATGTATTTCGGTGCATATCTCCGTAGTTTCTGAACCGATTTGATTTTGTTTTTTCAGTCGTTAGAGGAAGCTCTCGAGGTGGTCCCATAAAAAATTCTGACTCCAAATCCTCAACCCTGACACTAAAAAGTTAAAAATAAAAATTATTTCCAAAAAACCGACTTCCAAAGCCACTGGAAAGTAAAAAATAATTTTGATTTCTACACATTCTTTTTTACTTTACAATGGCTTTGGAAGTCGGTTTTTTGGAAAGAATTGTTTCATCATATAGGGAACCTCTGTGTTTCAGGTTTCTTGATCCGACAGATATGGGCTGAGCGTTGATGAGTCAATCAGTGAGTGTGTGAGTCACGACTTTTCTCTTTATATTATGTATATTAAAAGCATTCTAAAAGAGACCTTCAAAATATGATTATAACATTTCTATCATAACCTGAAGGTTGACCGGAAGCGCAAATCCTTTCACTCGGGAGCGTTTCATCTTAAAACAACGAGAGATTACGTCAGAACTGGTGTAAAGCGCTAAAAACGCTGAACACTCTTACCTTAGCCAAAGTTTAAGCCATTGTTTAGTAGAGGATTAAGCACCGCTTATCAGCTGCGGCCGGGAGGTTTTTTATCCTCGCTTAGTTTCAATTAAGCGTCAGTTAATTCTGCAGTAAGAACCCGTTTAACTGGCCGATTTAAATTATTCAAGCGGTAATTTATTTCGAGGATTTGAACCCTAATTGCCTCTTTCGATTGTCTAAACAGAAATAAGGCTAGGAAATAAACGCTGGGGGCAGTTTGTCTCTTGACTTTAACTGCTGTTGCGAGTGGAGAAATGTAGCTAGCCGTGAATGGGTTTTCTTGTAATATATTGTGATTCATTAGCAGTGTTTATTGCTAGGAGCGGAATGGATGGAAGAAACAATGTGAACATTGTAAATGTTACCTTAGAAAAGCCCAGGCAAATTTTTAGTTCCAAATGAACTTTGGTAAAACATTTTCACATAAGTATTATTTTCACTCCGATATTGAGTCAGTCGAATTTAATTTTGAACACACGTGTATGGGAATTTCGTTACTAGTTTTGTATGAAACTGGCAGAAGCACCTACGTCTTCTTTGCCTCTTATAATATGTAGAAAGAAGGAAATAAATAAAGATATATCGATATGGTGGCACAAACGCTGTTTCTAAACTTAAAAAGTAAAGTTTAGCACACTGCTCAGCTCAGGGGCTCAGATACGAAACGAACGAGACACAATGTTTCAATTCTTTGGACTTCAGATAAAGTATAGGTCTTAAAATAAAATATCGAACCTTTTTCTCAGATCGGGTCCACCGAGTGTAAATAAAGCCTTATTACACAGTCAATCCGTTTACGACGTGCCACGTGTGCCCCAACCCTAATTCAGATAAAAAGGGCGAGTGTTCGCAATCGTTCGCTATACAATCAACATTAGATGTGAGCAGCTGCGGAACCCTAAATTACGGCTCGCTTAGCCTTATAAGAGGGGGAGGGGGAGGGGGAGGGGGAGGGGGAGGGGGAGGGGGAGGGGGAGGGGGGGAGCAAAGCTGAGCACTCACGGCAAATGGTGTATCAATACGATGTTAGAATAGAGACTAGAGCCCATATGGACTTTAGTGTTGAACAAGATTGTGAAGAGTTACTAGCTGATGCCCGCGACTTTGTACGCGTTGATTGAGGTTTTTCCGCGAGAATTATTAAATTTTCCGGGGTAAAAAGTTATTGCGGGCTATAATCTATCTCTGTATCACATCTAGATTCGTTCAGCCGTACTGATGTGATTGAGTGACAATCATCTATCCAAACTTTCGCATTCATAATATCAGTATAGATTAGTAGAGTAAAGCATAATAATGTCCTATCGGAAGAATTTCGGCCAGGGCGGCCTATTTGCCGAGATATATATTGATAACTGCCTCGTTGGTCTAGTGGTTAGCATGTTTGACTGCGGCCGACGAGGTCCCGGGTTCGAGTCCCGGGTTCGAGTCCCGGGTCGGGCCATAATTAAGTATCGGGTTTTTCGGATTAGAAATTCCCAGTACTAGCCCGGAGTTAGGAAGTTGGCGGTGTTTCACCCCCGTGCCCCGGAGAGCCGTCGATCGGTGATTATCACAAACATGATAATAGTCGTTAAATCCCGCCAACCCGCATTGGAGCAGCGTGGTGGGTCTAAGCTCTAATTCCCGCTCTCCCATGAGAGTGGAGGCCTGTGCCCAGCATTGGGACGTTAATGGGCTGTAGTGATGATGATGATGATATTGATATATGGGATATATTACAGTGCACAATTGTGTGCGCATACACAGGTGCGCTCTGTTTCCTCTCATACCCCGACGGGAGGGAAAATCCGACACGACCGGAGAGAGATCAGGTGCAGGAGCGATGGTTTTACGTGCTCTCCGAGGCACGGGGGTGAAACACCGCCAACTCCTAACTCCGGGCTAGTGAGACTGAGAATTTCTTGTCAAAAAAATCCCATACTTGAATGGCCCGACTTGGGATACGAACCCGGGATCTCGTCAGCCGCAGTCGAATATGCTATGCCACTAGACCAACGAGGCGGTCATAGTCACAGTCATAGTATAGACGTAAGTTCTTAGGCGGATGCTAGACGTTCAGTAAACATTATCATTAGTATAATAGTAGTCTAGGCAATAAACATAGTCGACCCCTACAATAATTCCTCAGTCGACGAAACTTTACAGTATGATAAAGTATCATGAGTTAAAGGTATATTATAACCAATAAAAAATCAAACAGAAAGTAAGGTTTTTTTATGATATACCCAATTGTTAAAGCAGGAAGGTACAATATCGCGTAAACGCAGTTTAGAATTGATATTAAAATCGGTTTAAATATCGATGTTCTGCATGATTATTGCGTTTGATATTTAGGTTTTGAGTTTAAATATGCTACTTACTATTATTTTAAAAAGAAATAGAGAAAATATTCAGTAATAAATATTAAGTTTTAGGTACAAATACCTAAGTTCCAGATGTTTTTTTTGTTGGATATTTTTGTGTAAGTTTTGGATCATCCAATACTAAAACCCAGCCAAGTTTCATCGACTGAGGATTTAATGCGGGGGTCTCCATACAAAGGACCGCCCCGTTGAGTGGCGTGCACAGGGTTTGACGCTAGGGTAGGCATTGGTAAGCCTACCTATTTACTGACAGCCTTGATAAAAATGACCATTGACGCATTTCCACTTGGTAAGCAGTGGTTTTATGCCTGTATGAACTGCATGCCACTGGCCCCGTTGCCTAGACTAATAGTGCAATAATTAAAAGTTCTTTGTTATCATCTACATAAGTAAATGTCACTTCAAATTTCAATCGTCTGTTCCATAGTTAAATAGAAGGCCGTGGGAATCGCTCACACTGTTTATTAATTATTCTCGAGTGGTGTCAATCAAATTATGATTCAAAGAACTTTATACAATGTAAATAACTATACGTTGCCGTGTGCTAGTTTACCAGAACAAAGTTATCATTAAGTACTAAGTACTTAGGAAGGTTAAGGGTTTTGTTTTTGTTTCTTTAAAGTTTAGTTAAAGGTTTTGTAAACAAAGTTTGAAAGTTATTTCCTTTATACATTGCTTGCAATTATAAATAATAATAATAAATAATAATAAATAAAATCATTTTATTGCAGGTATCCCATATAAAAACACGTTTACATTAACAAAAACAATAACTAAATTATAATACGAACCGTTTTCGTATCTCTCTATCTATACTCTATACTTATATTATAAACTAGCCAATGCCCGCGATTTCGTCTGCGTGGTTTGAGGTTTGGTTCCCGCGAGAACTCTTTAATTTTCCGGGATAAAAAGTTGCTCGTTGCGACCCCTTTTCATTTATCACATGATGGCAGGGGTTTTCTTGGGACAGTAATGCGGTGGGTTCCTAGGCCCTTCCGCATAGGTACGACTCAACTAAGAGTACTATTTTAACCACGAAGTAGGGAAGTAAGATTTTAACTCTTAGGTTCCCTGCAACGATTATTGACAGATGTTAGTGATAACCGGGATCGACGCGGACGGCTTAACGTGTTCTCCGAGGCAACTTAGCTTTATCCCAGAAACTATAAGTCGGGATTTAAAAAAAACTAATTCCACCGGACGAATTTCCAAACTACATGATGCCCGCATCTTCGTCCACGGTATTCCCGCGGGAACTCTTTAATTTTCCGGGATAAAAAGTAGCCTATGTGCTATCCCAGACTATCTATCTATCTCTGTGCCAATTTCATACAAATCCGTTCAGCTGTTGGAGTAACAAACATCTATACATCCATACATCCATCCAAACTTTCGCATTTATAATATTAGTATAGAAGTAAATTAGGATGCGAAAATTTTGATGGATGGATGGATGTTTGTTACTCAATCACGTCAGAACGGCTGAAATTAGGTACAGATATATATTTTAGTATGGAATACCACATGGAGTAACATATAGGCTATTTTAGACTCCACGTGTGAACAAAAAACCTAAATCCACGCGGACGAAGTCGTGGGCATCAGCTAGTTGTTAATAATGTTTATCTCTAACTAATATTCTAAGTGTAAAAGTTTAGATTTTTCTAAGTTTGTGTATTAGGTACTCCTCCACGCGACGACTGAACAGATTTGTCTGTTTGAAATGTAAATAACTTATACGCCGAATTAACACATAGGCTGCGTATTTTAATCGTGGAAAAAGGTGAAAATATACCCTTTCTGATCTATTTGAATAGGTATGATTAAACAAAAAACACTAAAACAGTTTTATAATAGCGCATATTTATTATACCCGTATCTACACGCAGAGCGAAATCTTAATCCAATTCAGAGCCCGAATGTTCATTACAATAGATAATAAAACAAATACAAGCTCGGGCCTGGCCCGTTTCCAATTACTATGGAAAACGGCCGCAGCGCCATTCATCACGGGCTGGACAAGTTTCTGTTCCAATGGACTGAGAAGATTTCATTTATTTCTCTCTTTTCTCTCTGCCTCTCTTAGGGTTGGGTACAAAATGTCGATATATAAAAAGATCGATATTTTTTTTCCAGAAATAATCGATTTTTGCCGTCACCGTTTCCAATTACTATGGAAAACGGCCGCAGCGCCATTTATCACGGGCTAGACAAGTTTCTGTTCCAATGGACTGAAAAGATTTCATGTATTTCTCTCTGCCTCTCTTAGGGTTGGGTAAAAAATATCGATACATAAAAAGATCGATATTTTTTCCCAGAAATAATCGATTTTTGCCGTCACCGTTTCCAATTACTATGGAAAACGGCCGCAGCACCATTCATCACGGGCTACACAAGTTTCTGTTCCAATGGACTGAGAAGATTTCATGTATTTCTCTCTGCCTCTGTTAGGGTTGGGCAAAAATATCGATACATAAAAAGATCGATATTTTTTCCCCAGAAATAATCGATTTTTGCCGTCACCGTTTCCAATTACTATGGAAAACGGCCGCAGCGCCATTCATCACGGGCTGGACAAGTTTCTGTTCCAATGGACTGAGAAGATTTCATTTATTTCCCTCTTTTCTCTCTGCCTCTCTTAGGGTTGGGTAAAAAATATCGATACATAAAAAGATCGATATTTTATTTCAACAATAATCGATATTTATCGTCAATATTTTACTTTCGATGGATCGATTGGTTTATTAAATTCGATATTGTTTTAAGAGCTCCGCGCATAGGTCGCATCATGTATCGGACCACTCCAACCGATCAAAACTCACACTCAAACTCATATTTTTTTATTCAAATTTATTTAAAGTGCTTTTTGAATCGACCGAGTGAATCTACCACTGGTTCGGAATGGCATTCCTCCAAACCCTCCATCCATCGAAATCCATATCTCCAAGATAGAGTTCTGTGTATATTGAGAACCATTAATAAAACTGCCGGATAATTGTTTTAATTTTAAATCTCGTACAATATTTTGACAATACTTTTAGGTAAACACGCCTTGCGTACCTTGGATATATCGAAATATAGATATTTTTAATCTACAAATTACCATTACCTATATTTAAAAATATCGATACGGTATATTATATTTATTTTTCATTTGCCCATTACTACCCTCTCTCCTTTGTTAGTTGCACATTGCACTCCCCACACTTAGCAGCCGCCCAATTCGCGAGATTAAACTGTCAATTCGAATACTTTTTATCTGTATTCGAAAGAAAATGGAGAATTTCCAATGTAATTAAAGACTGAGTTACCGCTTGCTTAAGTGTATGTGGTCGTTTGTAGCAGGGGCATTTTATAGAGAACGCTTTCAATAACAAGTCATAATTAACAAAATTAAAAAACACGACTGCCCTGCCAAAAAAAAATTATCTAGTTAAATAGAATCTTATTCACATTTTTATTAAATTAAATTAAATATATTTTTGGAATCTACTCATCATTTTCTAGATGATGATTATACAGTAAATCTTATTTTCGATTTTTTTTCCAATTTTAATCTTTAATGCGGGACCATGGTCGCCCCATCAATATTTTTAAAAAATTTACTAGTCTATGTCATCCGTGATAAGCTAGGGATTCTAACGATACCTCATTTATAAAAATCGCTTTAGGCGTATAGAAGTTATAGAAGTTAGTTTTAGTTAGGCAGGTATACTAGTACTTATAAGTATGTTTGTACACGTTTTAGTAAACAAATAAATTTAATTGAAGTTATGGTGGAATATACAAACTCACATACATACATACATACATACATACATACTTACATACATGCATACATGAAAACAATATACTTCATTTTTCAGGCAGTCGTATAAAAAGAGTACAATCTGGATAATTTTTTCTTTTCAATACAGTAGCTCGAAAAGTGCAGTAAACAGGGTTTGTAAGTTAAATTTCCTGCCCTCGTGCTTTTAAAAAGGACCGTATCATAAAGACTGTGGTATTATAATGAATCTGTTTTTGTTAAGCTGTCGCTGTCATAGAAAACAAGTTAGGTACGTCAAATCTGCTCCCACGAAACGTTTTTTCTCGACGTTTCTGATACGACCCATGATAAGGAACAACCTTCCAGCGTATGTTTCCTGCCACGTAAACATAACTGAGGTATCAAGGCAAGACTGAATACGCATTTTCTAGGCAAGCACGTTCCAAACTAGACGTGATCATTGCTTTGCACTAAGCATAATAAGGATGATGACAACTCAATCAAATCAGCAACTTAAAAACGCCCTTCTAGTATGGAAGTTGTATGAAATTGTGACGTCGTAAAATTTCAACGCACATTTTTCTTTAATCTATATTTTAGAATGGTTATCATACATAAAACTAACTGAGGGTGTTAATTTTAGGTCTTTTGGAAGGCCCTCTATTTAATAAACAGTTATAAATAATTTATTTTTGATATAGGCATTGTTGGAAAAAATAAAAAAAAGGTACTGGAAAATAGCATCAGTATTTATAGCATGATCTACGATCTACTTCGTGAAAGAAACAAGCTAAGCAGTCTCAAACAGTGCGGATACAATACAACAAAACAATCCCGGTTGCCGGCCTACAAATGGCGAAGTTTCCATTCTTTTTCCTCGAGTGTAATTTGTTTTATGATTAACTTTGCGCAGATAACGATCGTAGCCCCCATTGAAAGTTAACCTACATCGCTTTTCATTGTTGCTCGGCTCATATAAATTGATCGTATCTTCACACGCCGCTAGATGGAATAACCCAGCGTTCTGAAAATCCTGTACTATGCATACTTATCCATCTCTCTCTGCGTATTCCTCAATACTGAGGGTCGTGACCCCTTTCCATTAATCAATTAAAGGTATTTTTCTTGGGATAATAATGCGGTGGGTTCCAACGTCCATCCGCAGACTTATCCATATTAATATTTAAATGCGAAAGTGTATCTGTTTGTCTGTCTGCTACGGTTTCACGGCCCACCCATGCCACCGATTTTGATGATATTTTTGGTATAGTAGTAGGTTACATCCCGGGCAAGGACCTAGGCTATTATCCAAATTAAGGAGTCATCACGGGCATCATCTAGTAACGTTTTAAAGTAAACGTACACCGCCAGTGAATTGCCAGTAACCTCCAGTTCAGTGGTCATAGAGACTAATTTAGGTACACTTATTCAGCTATCCTCTCAGCTAACTGCCTCGTTGGTCTAGTGGTTAGCATGTTTGATTGCGGCCGACGAGGTCTCGGGTTCGATTCCCGGGTCGGGCCATAATTAAGTATCGGGTTTTTCGCATTAAAAATTCCCAGTACTAGCCCGGAGTTATAGGAAGTTGGCGGTGTTTCACCCCCGTGCCTCGGAGAGCACGTTAAGCCGTCGGTCCCGGTTATTATCACTAACATGATAATAGTCGTTAAAGCCCGCCAACCCGCATTGGAGCAGCGTGGTAGGTCTAAGCTCTAATTCCCTCTCTCCTATGAGAGTGGAGGCCTGTGCCCAGCTGAGAGACGTTAATGGGCTGTAGTGTGTAGTGATTGAGCTATTGTACAAAAGTTCAAACTGGTGTTTTGTATGGAGCTAAGCGCAAGCGTTAAGCTAATATGCAAAATTGAATTTCAAACTCATTCAATTGTTTTTAATCCCTTTAAAGGTCTAGCACATAAAAACTAATATTAAGCAAAACCTGCCCCACGATTGTGTAAGGAGATCGTAATCGTTTGTCAAATTGATAATTCGACCGGTTTAAGGAGTTTATAGATGCCTGCTCGTCAAAAAGCGTGTATGAACTCCTTAAACAGTTCGAGTAATACGTTTCAAGCTGTCAAATGATTACGATTCGCTAAGACAATTGGACCTCTGAATTAACTGAACTCAATCAGGAATAGAATAGAATAATCTTTATTTGCATAATGCGTGTATATATCACCGTAAGATTGTAAAAACCGTTAGACTATAATCTAACTCGCGAAATCGCAAAGTGTCGAAAGATTACGATTTAACGCTTTTTTTCCGGTAGATTGTAATCTTACGGTGACATATACATAAGATGTTATGTCTAATATAACAGAGTCCAGCACATTAGCCGTATCCGCGTACAAATATTTTATAAATAGGCAATTGAGCTTGAATTAATTATAATTACTATCACAATAATAATATGACAACATATAAATTAGATTTTATTAAGATCGGAATCGAACTTGCTTAACTTGTATTTGGTAAGCAAGAACACAAATGAATCCTAAAGGTCATCACTCATCCAGCGAGTTTAAGCAGCGTATGTAAGCGTTGCCGATAATTAATTTGTATTTTAATCTTATTAGATTCAATATTTAACTAATTCTATCGAAATAGCTTAATTTCCAAATAGCCTATTTATATGGATGAGTATTATAAACAAATATTGGAAATAAGATAGCTATGGCAGACGCGGCATTCGAGTTGGATCGCTCAATGAGGTCGGAGGTCTTTAATTATTTAACTGTGATCCATTGTGGAATTACTGACTAGAGTAAAAGTATAATATTATATTTTAATATACACCATAATCCAATGGAATCATAAGATAAGTATTATAGTGTTAATGCATATATTATAGTTATATAATATAATTACTGATGAGTCGATTAAATTGAAAATAGAATGCCTGGTGTCTTAATCAATTATAACCACTTGTATTAAATTCATAAATGTATCATGTTAATACGTATGATGAAATTAGGGCGTGTAAACATGAATGGATTTATTAATATAGCATTACGCGTATTGTGCGGAGTCCATCGGACACCAGCTGGCGTAACAGGCGGACATCTGTTCATCGTCAGTGCACGGGAAAAGCGGGCGCTGATGCTGTTTCAGCGATGATGTAATAAAATATTCAGAGATACCTATTGTAGCCACAGCTTCAGGATAATGGGAACTTTAAGTAAAAATCAGCAATACGATAACATTTTCTATATTTTACACTTCTTCGAGTCACACGATTACCATCCAGCCCCGGATCTTCAATTTTTTCGAGGCGGGGCAAAAACTGAAAAATGCCGCCCCCGCCTTTGATTCTCATGTTTACAATTTTTTTATATTTGCTATTTTTTTATTAAAAACTGTTTTTCGTTTATTTTTAATTAAAATTCAATTTTTTTTTCTATCGGCCAATTTTTGTCCTTGTAGGTATATCAAATTATTGATTTTTTGCTGAGTTACAGCTGCCTTTTGTTTATCAGCGCGCGAACGAAATGCTCGCGTCAGCACTTTTCTTATTTTTTTTTTTGTTTCTAATAGGTCTTTACCTATGAAATTGCCGTTTTGTAAGGGAGGGACATATAGTCGATTTTTTTAAAATATAATATATTTATTTAATCAAAGTATGTACCATTGCTATCTATGTACTTTTGCCATCTCATAGGTTCATTGATCCCTTTACTAAAAAAACCATTCGGACGGGAATCAATAAAATCTTTGAAGGCGCATTGGACTGCCCCATCGGAGTTGAATTTTTTCCCTAGCAAGAAGTTACCCAAATTTAGAAAAAAATGGTAATCTGTTGGAGCAAGGTCCGGGGAGTACGGTGGATGTCTTAGACATTCCAATTGAAGCTCCTCTAATTTGGTAGCCGTCTGTTGTGCAGTGTGTGGTCTAGCGTTGTCCTGAAGCAGCAGTGGCCTAGAGCGATTGACGTTGTTTAGCAGCTAGCTTTTCCATCATGTTTTGCAGTTGCTGACAATAGACATCCGCCGTAATCGTCTGGCCAGATTTAAGAAAGCTGTAGTGAACGACACCGGCACTAGTCCACCAAACGCTCACAAGTAATTTTTTTTGAGTAAATTTTCGCTTGAGGCAGAATTTGGCTGGTTCACCAGGGTTCAATCATTGCGATTAGCGTTTCCGATTATCGTACAGGATCCACTTTTCATCACAGGTAATAATTCGATTTAAAATCCCTTCATTATTGTGCGGGTTGAGTAATGTAACGCAGCAGTCGACGCGCGTTTGTCGGTTTGCTGCACTCAATTCATGAGGCCTACCTTTCAAGCTTTTTCACCTTCCCAATTTGCTTCAAGTGGATTAAAACAGTTTTATCACTAACACCGCAACCTGCCGCTAGCTCGGACGTGGTTTGCGATGGATCCGCTTCCACAATAGCCTTCAATTCTTCATTATCAACTTTGGCCTCCGGCCGTCCACGGGGCTTGTTCTGCAGGTCGAAATTTCCAGAACGAAAACGTTGGAATCAAAAACGCACTGTGTTTTCTTTTGCGACACCGCCGCCATACACATCATTAATCCTTCGAGCCGTTTCTGCAGCACTGGTACCACGATGGAACTCGTACTCGTAAATAACGCGATATTTCAACTTTTCCATTTTGTAAACTGAGTTACGCAAAGAAAAAACCAAAAGAGGAAAAAATAAATGAATAGGGGTTTTAAAAACACAAAAGCATGAGTTTTGAGAAATAGCTGTATCAATTTGAAATTGAAATTCTTAACCAAAGAGGAGATATTTGAGATCAAAGTGGCCAGTACGACAAAACGACAATTTCATATGTAAGGACCTAATATTAGTGATAGAAACTTCTAGTTTGCTTCAGTTTGTCTACATACATACTAATTTTATTTGATAACTTCTCAATAGATATTTTAATTACCATCATATTTCTTTATTAAAAAAAAATTGCGGCCAATAAAATTCTTTTGAACTTAAGGTGCCAGCGGAGGGTGAATTGCCCATACAAACGTAATACCAAAATGATTCGTAATTCGAGAATATTTCCACCAGATTATGCGATTATTAAGATTGAACTAGTATTTATCTAGACCCCTGGATAATTATGTTTTCAAAATATTTTCCCAAAATTAAATGTAAGCGCATAGCGTTTTGCTTGTTTTTACGACATGAATGACATGTTTTCTCCTTATTTGTATCATATTAAAACCGACGATATGTTACGTACTAACTGAACAGGAGCATAGCCTATATTGTCAAGTTACCGCATAACAACACGAAGTGAAAATCACAACAAGTTATCATTCATCATTTTTGGTATTTACGGAACAAGACTAAACGTACAACAAATTCTGTATGCTCATATTGCTATCGCGTTTGCACGCGATCATGTGTCAGCAGCCCAATAGAGATAGCAATATACCGGCAAATTTATATTTGCGGGTTGAATAGAAATTGCGAGCGGCGATCACCGGCCTCTTAATGTGTAGTTTTTAATTTAGATTTTAATATATTTCGTAGTTTTAAGTAGTTTAATACAGATAAAGAACAATATTTTTCATATTGTTCTTTATCTGTATTTCATCTAGCGCTCCGCCCCGGCTGCGCACGTGTAGCACTAATCATCATAATAGTTCATACCCAATAATAGCCAGTCGACATTGGGTAGCAGTCAGCACATCAGGCTTTACATTAGCACTGTGGTATCTCCGCCCGGCCGGCCGCCCCTATTTCTCTTGCGCGTGAATTTATTTCTATGATATCTTCTAAGATATTCATCGGAATGAAATGGTATAAAGAGTGAATTTGGTTAATATTAAATACTCGAGATGACCAACCATTTTATTTTGATAAGGATTAAAACAATGTCAGTAAAAACACCTTCGAAAGTAAAGCTTTGTTGTAAATTATAAAATCTTAAAAATGGTTATTGTGAGGCAATCTTAAAAGATAGCTTAAAAGATGCTATCGGGGATTTTTTTTTAACTTTTGAGGGGAACAATTCCACATTACATTGTTTTCGTGTAACTTTTACTATTTACGCAGCGCACGCCACAAAAGCTCTCAGATGAGAGGAGTTTTTCCGATTTCATTCATATTATTGCAATTTTCGTAAGGATCTCCAATTTTTTGTAAATAGAAGATAGCCTATGTTACTCGCTGATAAAGTAGCTATCTATAAGTGAAAGAATTTTTTAAATCGGTCGTGTAGTTTTTGAGTAGGTATATTCATTACAAACAAACAAACAAATCTTTCCTCTTTATAGCCCCGCGAAAGCGAAAAATATTTAATTTTATATAACTTATTGTCCATAAATTACCTACTGGTCGTCTCAGTGGTCAAAGTTAATGATGAATTGTGTGTGTTGAGCTGCCTTAATTTGCCGCTCGGGGTATGGGTGCCACCCGGGGTACGGGTGCCGCCCGGGGTACGGGTGCCGCCCGGGGTACGGGTGCCGCCCGGGGTATATGGGTGCCGCCCGGGGCATGGGCCCCGGCTTGCCCCCCCCTAGATCCGGGGCTGTTACCATCACAATGCCATAAAAACAAAAGACAATCTGTCGTAACTTGTTGGCGCCAAATCCAAACACAGTTTACGAACTCATTATGATAACAAAATATTATTAATGAACAACTCCAACAATATCCAATCTAGGATACTCATAAAACAATAGAAAAACAATTTAAACAAAGCTGAACGATAGCAACAGGCGAATATTAATCAATAATCAACTCAACAACATGACATAAACTAGCAAAAAGTAATTTCCTCGAACATTCACTAGATGTCGCTAGAATTCCGACACGGTGAATGAGTTTTGTTGTATTAGGTTGTATATAATTAATAAAATAATAATAGAAATAACAAACGCCGACTTAGACGATATAAATCTATATACCTAAAATATGCCCAAAATGATAAGTGGGCTTACACTATACTAAATATTAATGTTATCAAGGGCAGTAATATTTTTAATGCCGCTACCGATTTATTTAATTTAACTCACTTTTATTCCCTTCCTTATTTATTTATTTGCTATTACTATAAGTATAACTATAAGTAGTTTTTTAAGTATCCTACTAGCTTGCAGCTACGTTTTTTCCGTGGTGTCACCTGAAACAGGGTTTGGGCTGAAGATCAGCGCTGTATGGTTAGTGGTTGCACTGAACACACAGCATTATGCTGAGCCTGGGCCATTTTTTGGGTTGTGCCATGCGTGATATGGTTCATCCCTGCATCGATTGTTGTTTAGATTGTAGATCGTTGAGGTGCAGAGGTGATCTACCTCTTTAGGTATGCTTGTTATGTATGGCACAATTTGGAAATAAATTTCTTTTCTTTCTTTTTCTTTCTTTCTATTTATTTAGATTGTTGCACACACAATATACAGTATACAGTTTAAAAAGCAGTAATAACTAGTGAAACTAGATAGAAATGTGCAAATGTGCTAAAGCAATCTCTTACAGACAACCTTTGGTGAAAGGATAAATAAACCGGAGCGCGGGTTAGTGCTGTATTTTAAAAATAAACAGATAAGAAATGCATACACAATAAAGTACATAAAATTTTAGACCAATAAATAGATGTAAATATGTATAACTACATATATAAATATATATATAATATAAATATACCTATATAAATAAATATATATAATATATATTTATTCCTTATTTTTTTTTAAAGTTGGCAGAACCATGAAGAAATCTCAACATCATTATCCATATGTATGATTATAATATTACTGGATGATGCCCGCGACTTCGTCCGCGCGGATTGATGTTTTTAAATTCCCGCAGAAAATCTTCAATTTTCTGGGATAAAAAGTAGCCTATGTCCTTCCCAGGGATGTAAACTATCGCTGTGTCAAAGTCAAAATAGGTTGAGTAGTTGGGCCGTGAAAGCGTACATACAGACCAGACACACTATCACATTTATAATACTAGTATGGATATGTAAAAATCACCTTGATTCGATGCTTGGTTGCGGCGTGATTGTAGGACAAATTAACCGTTGGATAAATAGAAATATCAGCCAGTAGATGATTCATATTAAAACAAAACTCCATATAGTAGTCACAGAATACTATCTATTACTACGGCAGTCTTATGCAGTGGCGTGCAGTTCAAACAGGCATAAAAGCACAGCTTACCCCAATGGAAACGTCAATGCTCATATTTCATCAAAACAGCTAGTAAATAGGTATTTTGACTCACTAATGCCTACCTTAGCTTCAAAAGCTGTGCACGCCACTGCTCTTATGGTATGGTAGAAATGACTTTACCAAAAATTGCATAACGCTAAGAAATATTTGTAATACTGGAAGACTATCTTTTAAAAGCTTTCAGTAACAATAGATATGCTATGTACTCAGTTTAAAACTGCGCATAATATTCCGCTTGGCAACTTGTATTCTCCACAACATCACTCAGCCCATATTTGATCGAACTCCCGTATTTATTTAGTATCCGCTTTGCGAGAAACCTAAGATGGGGAGGCGGCGTCCGCTTGAGTACGTTCCTCTTAAAAACTACCCTCTTTTATTTGAAGCCGGCATTGAAGTTTGTAAAGGATTTCCTCGAGCTTTCTTAAAAATCGATTGAATGAGTTATAGCTTGCATGTTAAATCAATGATGCATGTAGATAGATTTATAGTCATTATTAACACAAATCATCACTTTTTTTTTTATCAAAATAAAAATCTATACAATTTTGTTGGGTAGCACTGCGAAAAACCACGTAGGTTTAAAAATAAATTACAAAATGGGCTTGCACGACGACGTTGATGAATCATGCTTAGTGCAAAACAATGATGAGGTCTAGGTTGGAACGCGCTTGCCATAAGATGCCTATTCACTCTTGCCTTGAAGGTACTTAAGTCATACGTGGCAGGAAACACGCTCGCCGGGAGATTAAATTCCACACTTTTGCGGTTCGTATCAAAACGTAAAGCATAAGCGTTTCGTGCGAGTATAAGTCCCACAAAGTTATCTGACCCGGTGGCCAAAATTGGAACTAATTTTTATGCCTGTTTAGTTTTTGTTTTTATTTTATTTTTCATAGATACTAGCGACGCTGTCACCGGGCCAGATAAGTTTGTCGGGCTTATAGATTGGACGTCAACCACATAAGGATAACATATCTATAGCAATAGCTACTATTGCTTAATAGGTAATTGCCTACGTTACCAATTATTCATTTTTTTCTTTGGATAATGCATACGACACGTCCTTTTATTTACGAGTTAAACATCGTTGGTTTATTAAACGCAATAAAGATTTTTACATTCTTAAGGCGATTGTACTTTAACTTTGCCAGAGATAGGGTTTAAGTGGTAGTTAGGCGGCAAAATTATAATAAGTGGCGAAAGATGAATCTAAATGATGAAAAAATCTCTAAATGTAATAATAGGAACAAACATTTCATTGGAGGTTTTTTAGTTTTTCTAACGCCTGAAGTATCTGGGAGCCCACTGCATAAATAACCCAAGAAAATCTCCTACCATTGAGAGATTTATAGGATCGAGAAAAGTGACACGTCCATCAGCAATGAAGAGTCGAAATAGGAGCAGGAATTTTGCTGCTCCATGGTTTTAGTAAATAGCCACAAAATAAAAACTAAAAATCACCACTAACGGTACTTTGAAATACTTGAATGTAGTTCCGGCTAAACTAATTAAAAGATATCCGCGAAATGGAGGCGAGCTCAGTTCAAATATTCCATTTTAATTCTGGTTATGGAAGAAATAACACGGTTTACCCCAATAAAACATTCAAAGGGACTCAGCGGTGCGTTCAATAAAAAAAAACCTTTCATGTAAAACGAGGCGGAACGTGGCACTTTAAATTTTTTCCCTCCATTTGTACTGATTTAACTGATATATTTTGTCGTCGCATTCATCATTCATTGTGGTAGATTGAAGCTTGTATTTTAGACGAGGTTCCGTTTTTGACAGACTTGATAATATAATGAGAAAACATATTTGGAGATCAGAATACATATCTTGGCCTATTAAATAAATAAATACATACTAATATTATAAATGCGAGTGTGTCTCTGTCCGTCCGTCTGTCTGCTACGCTTTCACGGCCCATCTGTTACACCGATTTTTAGGAAATTTGGTCCTATGGATAGTATGTATGCCGGGGAAGGACATAAAGTACTTTTTATCCCGGAAAATTAAAGAGTTCCTGTGGGAATCAAAAACCTTAGTCCACGCTGTCGAAGTCGCTGGCATCATACTAATAAATACTTGTTAGGGAGAAATAATTAACGTTAGCTCTTATTGGTTATCTTAGAGAATTGATAACGTTCAATCAAATAAATAGTAATAAGTAATAACCAAATAATAATACTAGTATTTATCCATTTTTACCATCAATATATCGAAACTATGACGAATAGTCATCACAACTGTGGTGTGTCACAAATATCTAGTTATTTGTCTATTTTAGAACTCATTAGTACTTAATGCGTCATACTCGTATTCAATACTCAATACTCAATATCATTTATTCAATACTAGCTAATGCCCGCGACTTCATCTCCGTGGATCGAGGATTTTTGGTTCCCGCGGGAACTCCTTCATTTTCCGGGATAAAAAGTAGCCTATGTGCTATTACAGACTATAATCTATCGCTGTGCCAAATTTCAGCCAGATCCGTTCAGCTGTTGGGGCGTGATTGAGTAACAAACATCCATACATCCACACATCCACACATCCATACATCCATACATCCATACATCCACACATCCATATATCCATACATCCATCCAAATTAAGTAAGAAACATACCATCCTTTAAGTAAGAATTAGTAATATAGGTACACTGTAGGTATACTTATTGACGTTAAAAATTACCTACTTAGGTACTTAAAAACATGATGGTTACGGCATCGTAAAACAAAAGGTACGAGGTTACATCAAATAAACGTTACTAATAAGAGTAAACCATTTATCGACGACTCCAAAATATCCGATAAACCACACCTAACTAAATTCCAGTCCGCAAATGTCTAAAATTAGAGCCATAATAATAGAAAGCCGGCAAATTGTAATTTAATCAGAAGTTTGGACAGGGCAACTGTCAGACAGGGTCTTTGATCGTGTTGTTATTGTAATATCCACACGTGCACGCAATACACACACGGCGTTGGTAAACATTACATGATTAATAACCCAACGGTTTGTAGTCTGTGGTTGACTGATAGAGGTGGGCGTTTCACGTTTATAGACCAGTAGTATTATGAAAAGAAAACTTTATTTAAAAGTTATGTATGAAAATGGTAAAAATTACTCGTCAGTTATGTATTCACTTTAAAATTATAAAGAGTTGATCGTGTTGTTATTGTAATATCCACACGTGCACGCAATACACACACGGCGATGGTAAACATTACATGATTAATAACCCAACGGTTTTTAGTCTATGGTTGACTGATAGAGGTGGGTGTTTCACGTTTATAGGCCAGTAGTAGTATGAAAAGAAAACTTTATTTAAAAGTTATGTATGAAAATGGTAAAAAGTACTCGTCAGTTATGTATTCACTTTAAAATTATAAAGAGTTGATCGTGTTGTTATTTTAATATCCACACGTGCACGCAATACACACACGGCGATGGTAAACATTATATGATTAATAACCCAACGGTTTGTAGTCTGTGGTTGACTGATAGAGGTGGGCGTTTCACGTTTATAGGCCAGTAGTAGTATGAAAAGAAAACTCTATTTAAAAGTTATGTATGAAAATGGTAAATACTGCTCGTCAGTTATGTATTCACTTTAAAATTATAAAGAGTTGATCGTGTTGTTATTGTAATATCCACACGTGCAGGCAATACACACACGGCGTTGGTAAACATTACATGATTAACAACCCAACGGTTTGTAGTCTGTGGTTGACTGATAGAGGTGGGCGTTTCACGTTTATAGGCCAGAAGTATTATGAAAAGAAAACTTTAGTTAAAAGTTATGTATGGAAATGGTAGATACTGCTTTTAGTTATGTATTCACTTTAAAATTATAAAGTGTGTCAATCTAATACTTTATTACATAATGTAATTTGGTGCTTTTAACCTTATTTTCTCTATTGTACAATGTTATGGCTATTATGATAATTTGTTTTATTAGGTTTAGTTAGACGGACTGCATTAGTAGGACTGCACGCCTACTGCAAAATTGCAGTTTTGTTGCAATACCATAACTTCTATACGCCTGAACCGACTTTGATAAAAGGTATCGTTAAAATTCCTAGCTTATTCCGGGTGACATAGGCTAGTAACAATTAAAAAAAATGATGGGTTGACCATGGTCCCGCATTAAAGACAAAAAACAATTCAAAAATACGATTAACTATATAATCATCAACTAGAAAATGATGAGTAGATTCCAAAAATATATAACACTATAGTTCAATATCTAGTGATTCACAAAAAAATATCATTTAATAAAAATGTGAATAAGATTCTAATCTAAGTAGATTAATTTAGATTTTTAACTTTTTAGTTAGTTTTTTGGCAGGGCAGTCGTGTTTTTAATTTTTTTTAAATTCTGACTTGTTATTTTTTTTCTTTTTTTAAGTAATAATGTATTTATGTAATTTATATTATGGGCCTTGTTGCCTGAAATAAAATGAATACTAATAATAATAGTTTATTCATTTTTTATTTATTTACGTAAGTTTATTAAAAAAAATTGTATGCGGGCGTGAGAGCTAAATTAATACGGATAATATTAATAATCCATAGTGCAGTCCGTCTGCCTAGACACTTACATGTGAACTGTTACAAGAGTAGAAATATTTTCCCGTGCCTTGAACGCTTATCCCGAGTCTTGAAGCCATAAATAATTGGAAGGAATATAATAATAAGTCATTTAAAGGTAGGATTTAATTAAGGCACGTGAAAATTTAAAAAGCTAAAATTTTCATTACACAAAACAGTTTCGATTTATTTTGATAATTTTAGCACTAGTCGATTTTTTTTTACTTGGGTTAAAATAGTAGTTTAGTTTAGTTACTGTTTTAATAATGTGTGGTAATATAATAAAAAGTGAAGAGCAAAGAAATATTTGAATATTACAAAGAGTACAAAATGTAAAATCATTGAGGGAATGTTGACAATTGGGGTTTTAATTAGACAGTCCTTCTTCATATCGGTAGGCAGTGGCGGTGGGTTGTATTCAAAAAAACTTTGCTATGAAATACCAGACGACTTCACGGGAAAATTTAAAAAGCTAAAATTTTTCATTACACCAAACAGTTTCGATTTATTTTGATAATTTTAGCACTAGTCGATTTTTTTTAACTTGGGTTATAATAATAACTGTTAGTAGCGTTTAACAACGCAATGCGTACCGGGGCCAGGTAATAAAAGCGCGTATCGCACCCGGGGGCACAGTGCAAGGGGAAGCACGGTGTGGAACGAGCATGACCCTTGTCCCTGGAGGAAGACGTTTGCGCAAACATCCATATTTACATTTATTATGTACAGTTTACAAATACATATGTTCAATGGCACAATAAAATTAATATGTACCTATTTGAATATTTTATTGGATATCGGCAAGGGAGTAGCGCAAATGGGTAACCGACCGGCCCAAACTTCCTGTTGCCTGTTGAGTAAAGTCACTCAACAGGCAACAGGAAGATTTCTTAATTTTTTAACAGGCTTACCACGGCTGTTTACCTATTTAACAGGTATATACTACATTTGTTGTGGGCAACTTCTATCAGATTCCAGAGAAGCATGGTGGGGAAAATCAATGAAATCATTTCACTGTGTGAGTGTTAAACTGTGTTAATCTATAAGGACTTTGCTGGTTTTCAGATTTACACGATGACAATATTCCGTGGTTCCCTCATCAAAGTAGACAACAATGGTTGGATTTTTCGAAATTATTCCTCCTCCCGACCGATTTTCGGCCAATCTCAATAGAGATTAGCCATTTGCGCGGGAGATATTGCAGTGCCAGTTTGTGCGAAAACTCAGGTTCACTCTCTATTCCATAATCTGATGGGACGGAAAATCCGACACGAGCGGAGAGAAATCAGGCGCAGGTCCGACAGATTTCGAAATTACTACGGTAGCGAAGCCGCACGCAGTCTCAACCTAAAAATATACATTAAGTTTATCTTTAGTTAAGAAATATTTAAGGTTAGATACTAGGTACTACTACTACTACCAACTAGTTCAACTGATTATCCGTGGTAAGTTATGAAAGATGCGAAAAGTTGTCACAACACTCTTTATTTTACACTCAGTCAAAATATATTGCCGCGCCAGCTACCAGGCGCGCAGAAGGGTCGCGGAGTTGCAAGTAGGGAGCAATACTTGACAGATGTATGCTCCCTAGAGCCCTACACAGAGGAGGCGTACGGTAGAGCGAACAAGATACTCGTTACAAAAAGGTTCGGGTTGATTAACGGTTAATTAATTTTTAAAATTTAAATAGGTGATACTCACAATCGATATACTAGAAAACGCCATAAGCTAGTAACAGCGTCGTCGTACGCTTTTATAATATGGTTCCCAAACATTTTCTGGGTTTGTCATTACATAGATTTTAAGACTGTGTTATACAGTATTTGTTAAGTCGAGGTTATTACACTGTCGATGATTTTATTAATGACAAAGTTGCTTGGAAGCAACCGGCCTCGCATCCAGTGACCCACAAGTCAGTGTAATACTTGTAACGTATGTGTTGTGTTGTCTACATATTGTAACCTTATCGACTGCTGAGTTTCTTATCGGCTCTTCTGAGTAGAATCATCTTTCCGAACCGGTGGTAGAGTCTTAGCGTTTCATAAGTGACACAAGTCGTTCTACATGAAATAAATAAATCATTTATCATTTATTAAATTCTTTAAAATCACTTTGGAAACGATGCTAAGAATTTTATTTGTTGAAGAGATTTTTTGTAGTTTTTTTTTGTGTGACATTGCGATTGTGACAATTTTACTGGTGCTTCATAGATTACTAACCTTACTTCAGAAATACCAATTGATATTTTTCAATGATTAATTAATTGGGAACCATAATTCTTAGAGTATACGTGGGCATTTTATACATTTAAAACAGTGTGGTATAATAATAATATAGTGTGTAATAACCAATTAATAAACAATTAATATAGTGTGGTAATGCGACTGAAACTCTTATGAGTTCTGTAGGAAAAATGAGAAACTTTTACTTATAGTCATTTAAAGAAAACTCTGAACTGTACTGTTGTAGAAAGCCTTGTACATTCAGTCGACTGACGGTATCATGTCTTAGTTCCTTTAGTACGTGAATTGTGATGCTTCTTTTTTGTTTTATTTCCTTTCTTCTGATTTTATTTAATGTGATTTTTTAAATGCAGGGCCCTATTTCTTAGTTGTCCTCTATGGATAGAGTGCTCTGTGCTATCGCCTTAGAATCCTAAGCTTCATTTAAACGCCGATCCGCTTGACGTTAGTTACGACTATTGTGGCAAGGGGACAATTCGGGGAAAGTGTACGGCGTAGGGCCCTTAATGAAGGGATGAGGACGTTTTTATGGACAATTTGAGAGTTACCAATCGATAGTTCACGTCCGACTGTTGTACGAAAAGAACTGTTTATTTCAGTAGCGAAAATGTAGAGCATTTTTTGAAGTGAAACTTCTTTAGAATCGTTGTGATTTGAAAATTCGATGAAAAGACAAAGCGACACTAAGAAGAAACAAACATATTCATAATAGGATTTTGCCTGCGAGAGAATGAAATAGAATACAAGTTATATTTATCTCATTCTCTCGTAGGCTACTTTTCTGAAGTTTCACTTCTGCCTTGTGACTCACTCACTTTTTTTTTTCTTTAACATAGGTACGATTTAATTGCCTTTAACCTTTAATATGCGGTTATTAGATATTTTTGGACAGATAAAGATTAACAAAATATAAGTTGGCAGTATAGACGAACTAGGCCGAATAGCCGCAAGATTTAAGCAATACAAGTCCAAATTCTTTGGAGATCCTTGCAAGAGACGTTCGTCGTTGAACGTCTGTTGGTTGATCCTACTAATTACTGATTCTTCGTTGAGGCCTCTGATCTCTTTATTTCGTTAGATCGTTAAGGATACTTACTCTAAGAAAAACGATTCCTGAATAACAAAGCATCCCTTAGTATAATGTTTAATTCAAGTCAAGACAAGACAAAAGAGACAAATGACATCCCCATGAATACCCACTCACGTATGTCGCTGCAAATGTCTGTATTTGCTCAACGCTCTGCCACACTACATTTCCATTGTCTTACGAAAAATATTGTCTTCCAAAGAACACACTTAAATCCTCAAACAAGACTCCTCCACCCCTGCATTCACCCCCTACTTGCAACTACTGTTTACTGCTCTCGGATTACTCGTATTGTATTGTTGTATAAAACTTTAAGATTCCTTTTAGCTGAAGCAATAAAAGTCATTATTGTTTTTCAATATCTTCATGTTGTAGCTTTGTTTGGAAAGGAAATCCCCTAGTTATATCTTAATAACTCAACTAGCTGATGCCCGCGACTTCATCCGCGTGGACTGAAGGTTTAGGTTCCTCTGTAATTTTCCGGGATAAAATGTAGCCTATGTGTTATTCCGGACTATAATCGATCTCTGGATCAAATTTCATCCAGATCCATTCAGCCGTTCTGGCGTGATTGAGTAATAAACATCCATCCATCCAAACTTTCGCATTTACAATTTTATATAGATTATTACAGATAGACTGAGGTTGATAGATTCTCGGTTGTTAGTGCAGTTGATATAGAACAAATTGGAAATACTACCTTGCAATTAAAAAATAATTCGAAGGCGTTTTCATAAGGACTTCAAAATACGAAACGCGTACCTAAAGTACGTAGTAATAGTTAATGTCATGTGCCTAAGGTTTAAAAAATATACAAGCACTCTGTTATAATGAAGGCGTTGATGACGTGGCAGTAGTATCGCTTGAAGTGTGTATTCAGTAGAGTATGACTCGTTAGACCGCCCCTACTACACCTCTTTACCTTTATACTTACTCCGATGAATTAATGCCAAATAATAACATTTCTTTGGGGTTCAAGGACTTGCTCTCAGGCGGAAGAACTAATAGTCTATTCAATAAAGCTAGTTGACCCCCAACAATAATTCCTCAGGCGACGAAACTTTATGGTATGATAAAGTATCATGAGTTAAACATATATTATAAAAATCCACCAAAAAATCAGAAAGGAAGTAAGGTTTTTATATGCTATACCCAATTGTAAAAGCTGGAAGGTACATTATCGTGTAAACGCAGTTTCGATTTCATCGTAAAATCGGTTTAAATATCGATGTCCTGCATGATTATTTCATTTGAGTGCAAATATAATACCTGCTATTATTTTAAAAAGAAATCGAGAAAATATTCAGTCATAAATATTAAGTTATAAATAAATACTAACTTCCGGATGTTTGTTTTGTTGGATATTTTTACCTCCTTAATGGTTGAATTTTCAAAATTCATTTCTTAACGGATGTCTACGTCGAGATTGGCATGCCACATTTCAACCCGATCCGTCCAGTGGTTTGAGTTGTGCGTTAATAGATCTGTCAGACAGTCAGTCACCTTTTCCTTTTATATATTTAGAATTCCTTGGGGACTTTTCAAGGACTTGCTCTAAGGTGGAAAGTCAAGCGGAATAAATTAGTAGATGCAGAACTCTTTGATTTGAGCAAGTGTGCGTATCAACACTCGTTTAGGGCGAATAGGGAGTTAAATAAAAATAACTTGACACTACTTTGTGCTTGTCAGTTAGTTCCAACCCTTACATAAAGTCGCAAATTACACGTCTTAACACCTTTTTGCATAGCATCTTAACATGGAACTATAAAAGAGAGATTTTTTAACGTAAGGCGTGTACAAGAGGGGAGAGAGAGGAGGGGAGGCCTTTGAGAGCGCCGAAACAAACGCGCGGAGTTGAGAATGCTTTTCAGTGGTTGGTTGGTTAAGCGTCTACAGACGTGCCGACTAAGTTGCTAGTGCTACAAGCACTTTTCAATATTTTTTGACTAAATACTTAGATTATATCAATAAAATTTAATTGTAAAAAATTATACTCGCTCTATCAAGGAACTTAGGAAGTACTTGAACCCTTTATCACTCTATAAGCTGCTTTAAACAGGTTGTGAGTTGAGGTGACAAGCAAACTAACATACGTGAAAACAAACCGGTTGCTTTTTCAATCGAAAGATATGAAAAAAATTCAAAAGAATAAAATAAAATAAAAAAAACATTGTAAAACGCTACCGACAAAAAAGAAAAAGGCTGACAGACGGATACCAACCAAGTTGGATTTGAAAGTTGGCACGTCTGTAGCGACTACACTGCTTTTCAGCAGTTTGTATGCCTCGTCCATTGTTGCTGGCTAATTCCATGACTAGTTCTGATATCAGACCGGTTCTGGCAACGTGCATTGAAAACTTAAAACTAGGACTCACATAACTATACGTGGGGGGTTTGTAAATTTAATTTGGAACTGTTCTCTCATACATTTAGCTCGTTAAAACTATTCTAAAACTAACTGCTTTTCAGCTACTAGAACAACAATTCAAGAGTATAATATTATTTGGATTATATTATAATAACTAGCTGATACCCGCGACTCCGTCCGCGTGGAATATGTTTTTGTAATTCCCACGGGAACTCCATAATTTTCCGGGATAAAAAGTAGGCTATGTCACTCTTCAGGTTCTCTCTTATACAGATGCAAATCACGTCGATCCGTTGCTCTGTTGCGGAGTGATTGAATGACAAACAAACACACTTTTGCATTTATAATATTAAGTATGAAGATATAACTTTGTATAAAAATATAATTAGACTAGCTGATGCCCGCGACTCCGTCCGCGTGGATTGAGGTGTTTTATGGGTATGAAAAATAGATAGTAGCCGATTCTCAGACCTACTGAATATGCATATAAAATTTCATAAAAATCGGTTAAGCCGTTTCGGAGGAGTGTGGTAACTAACATTGTGATACGAGAATTTTATATATGTCACCGTAAGACTCTGAAAAAACCGTTAGATTATAATCTAACTCGCGAAATTGTAAACTGTCGATAGATTGTGAACCGTTCAATGTTCTGAGTGTCAATTTTTGAAGTATTATGTATTTGTATTTACGTTTTCTTGTGTCTTTCTTGTTAGTTAGGTTAGGGTTCGACATATAAATGATCACTTAGGTTCTATTGGGTTAATATCTAACAGATTACAATCTACCGAAAAATAATGCGAGTTAGATTATAATCTAACGGTTTTTACAATCTTACGGAGACATATATAAGATTAAACAATAAATGTTATTATATTGTTTTATCGTACGTTTACACCGGCCAACCTTCCATATAGGTTTAGTAACGAAGGAATATAGGCATGATGACTGATTTTGAAAAATGGTCAGGTTATGTTCGGAAGTATCTACTATTTCGAATAAATATATTATTTCAGCAGAAAAATTAGGTTTGGTAGATAAAATTGGCATTTGAAATTTAAATTTTAAAATTCACACCAAAACGCTCGCGAGTGTCATGGCGCCGTTTGTGACGTCACTATTGTTTTTACCAACGTACTCTGTGCAGTGTGCAGTAAACAATAGTATGCTTCTCAAAGCTCGAAAACAAACAATTGTGACGTCATCCGCTTCTTGGTGTTTAATCCAATATGGCGGATTGCTGTATTTTATAGTTTTATTTTATCAAAATAAATAGCAATCTCACTCGAAATAGAAAAACAAATACGTTTTTTATAATCCATGAATCCTATTTCATTACATAAATTCATAATTTCATTGATTCTTGGTTACTGTCATCATGCCTATTAGATGTTTGACAAATTGAACGATGTACATTACACATTACATAAACATGTAAGCACGTTCTTTTTTGAATGGTCTTCTGAGAAACGCTTGGAAAATTTCAAGATTGCCTAGTAGGAAAATTTAAAATAAAATAATAATTGGTACCTAATCATGAAATAAACATTGGATTACCTACTGGTAGGTCATCTTACTACTATTATAAATGTGAAAGTTTGGATGGATGTATGCCCCAACGGCTGAACGGATCTGGCTGAAATTTGGCACAGAGATAGATTATAGTCTGGAATAGCACATAGGCTAGGCATACTTTTTATCATTCGCTAGTGGCATAATAAACGTTGTGTTGTGTCGTTGGACACCCCGTAAGTACGTAAGTCGTTTCGCTGTTATATTAAAACATTATCGCTTTTATGGCTATCCTTAACACAGGTTTTAAAAAATCTAGCTAGGATAGCCAGTTCTTGATCTTGCAACATTTAATGTAAATATTTTGTTACAAGCACAAAAATTGTTAGCGTCAAATAGTTCCAAGATTAATTAAAATGTAACACAAAATGGTGAATGAACTAGAATTTTAATTCGCTATAATCCGCTACAGTAGAAAAATCTGTGTGGTACAGTGCCTGTCTTTCACCTGCAGCATGCGACACCCATCACCCAGCAATTCGCACAGGCACAACACCACACCACACAAATCCTCCAAATCACTCTCAACGTACGTTTCACTCCGACACCGGAGCATCTTCAGGAGATGTTGACTCGACAATGCACGATTGTGAAGATCACAACAATTCACAATCGTGCAATGTCGAGTCAACATCTCCTGAAGATATTATAAGATGTTGACTCGACAATGCACGATTGTGAAGATCACAACAATTCACAATCGTGCATTGTCGAGTCAACATCTCCTGAAGATATTATAAGATGTTGACTCGACAATGCACGATTGTGAAGATCACAACAATTCACAATCGTGCATTGTCGAGTCAACATCTCCTGAAGATGCTCCGGTGTCGGAGTGAAACGTACGTTGAGAGTGATTTGGAGGATTTGTGTGGTGTGGTGTTGTGCCTGTGCGAATTGCTGGGTGGTGGGTGTCGCATGCTGCAGGTGAAAGACAGGCACTGTACCACACAGATTTTTCTACTGTAGCGGATTATAGCGAATTAAAATTCTAGTTCATTAACTATCATGGACTTCCGCAAAGTAACGCCTGCTTCTATTCAATATAACACAAAATGATTGAAAATAAACGATTTATTTATTTATTTATTTGTCTTGTATGATTTTTCTAGACCTAGTCCTCGCGTTTTACCGTGCCAAGAAGAACTATGTTCTAAAACTAATATTCAGCCAAGAAGAAATATGTTCCAAAACTAATATTCAGTAAGGGTAAGCAGTGCCTATGACCTACACCCCACTGTATTCCAGTTGGCTCATCGCTTGCGCTCCTATCTAAATCAGGCCAAGTAATCGCCAACGAAACCCATTATTATCTTCTATTGGCCAAGTGTGAACTCAGCATAATACGAATTGCGGATCGGATAGATAACCCAGATATTAATTTTAGATTAATAATGTAATACGTACACACGGGCGTTATTACACAATCGCGTGAGCCGAATAATATTAATATTGAAGTGGAAAAACACGGCATCGGATTATGTTGCTCGGCACATTACAACGCTTTGTATGAACGGTGTACAAGAAACACACAATACACAAACTCAGGGATCTGTTATATCATACTTGTGAGGACACAGACGCACTGTTGGACAAAATCGCAGTGCTTTGATGGGTGAAAGGATTCATATAATATGATGAATGAATGCTAAAACGGCGTTTCTGACTCTACGACCTGCACGCCCATTTCCAAGGCCGTTTGCATATTTATGACTAGCTGATGCCCACCACTTCGTCCGTCTTAAGTTTTAAGCCGGTTAATAAGCCGCTGGTTTAAATTTTTTTGATTCCCTCGGGAACTCCTTAATTTTCCGGGATAAGAAGTAGCTTATGTCACAGTAAACAGATACAAAGTCACTCTCCAGGTCGTTAACTGTACCCATGCCAAAAATCACGTCGATTCCTATCTCCGTTGCGGCGTGATTGAAGGACAAACCAACAAACCAATGAACCAACAAACAAACACACTTTCGCATTTTTTATGTTAGTATGATATACATACACCCAAATCATATTAATATTAAAGTGGTATATTGCGTATGATTCTATATACGTAGAATATTTAAAACATCTATATTGGCAGCAATAAACACAAAATAAATCAAAATTAAAAATGAGTTACATATATATTATAAAATGTAAGTTTGTACAGCAGTGTAACGCTACCAACAGGTGAGTCACTCAGCTTGATACGTGATATCTATATACGTGAATGTAACTAGTATGTTTCTGAGTATTGAAAATATTATCATACTAATATTATGAATGCGAAAGTGTGTTTGTTTGTTGGCTTATATTTTTTTTTTATTTTTTTATTTAAAAAAACAAAAAATATGCGTTTTCACTTCTATCAGCCCAGCTATGACTGCCATTTTTTTCTACTTCAGTTTCATTACAATATGAACCTCAGGTGCAACAACCAACAACAACAAATTAACCAGTTTAAAACTTCCTGCTCTATCATAGTTATTTTAAAAATGCCCGCGCTACCTCAGCGCAATTTTACCTCCCGTGCGAATGGACCCTAATCCTCCCGGTAAAATATTATAATAAATTCAAAGGAGAGACAACGGGAAGCGCCCGTGAACTTAGGCTCGCGAGGTCCCAAAACTCGTGTTAGCAAGTCAGGAAGGAAACCCCGAAGTTTGACCGAAAAAAATCCGGAAAAACTCGAAAATTCCAGCCCGAAGCTCGGTTTCCGCCGGTCGGGGGTCAGACGCGACGTAAATATTATTCCGGGCTTCCTTTTATTCCTTTTGTTCTACAGTTTATTATTCGCGGCCTATCGTCAAGATACACGTCTAGGAGTGAGCGTAGCACTCTCTCAATACGTTATTTAAATTGCTGTAAAGCATTTCTCTCAACTTGTTTTAGTAATTTTTAACGGGAATAGTACATTACATCGCGAGACCGGGAAATACGCGTTTTCTGGTCGAGTGTTAGTTAGACTATATACGAGACCAGAAATGCTCTCCCGGTCGAGGTGTGTATAGTGCTTTTCTAAAAAATGAAACAAGTGACTTTTTTTTTAAATAATTTTTTTGTGCTGTGAGTGCTGAACGCGTAATACGGTAGAGTTCCAAATTTAAACTATTTAGGCCAAAGAACATTATAACAAGTTACAAGATATTCAGGAAGAAAGATTCCAAATTCAAACTTATGATATGTAATGAAAAAACATACATTCTTTCTGGCCTAGGCCGGGAAGTTTAACTCTCGAACTCATTTACAGGGTATGAAATGTGCACATTTCATATCATTTTTTAGAAAATATATTAACAGGAAAAAAAACAGTGAGCATTAGGTGGATTAGCTTGGTAATCATTTAGGACATTTTCTCCTTTTCAATGAGGCACATTCGGAAACTAAATAGTGTATTACACTTTACTAAAAATCCTTATTTCTGTGCTAAGGGAGGTTTTTTTTCCACAATGTAATGCCATTTGCTAGATTACAGTTCCCACAACGACATTAAGATTACAGGTGCTAGTAAATTTCTTAGTTTAGTAAATTATTTCGTGCGTTATCGTGCGCATATAAAGTATATGTAAGTACTAGCGGATGCCCACGACTTCGTCTGCGTGGTTTGAGGTTTTTGGTTCCCGCGGGAACTCTTTAATTTTCCGGGATATAAAGTAGCCTATGTGCTATTCCAGACTATCTCTGTGCCAAATTTCTGGCAGATCCGTTCAGCTAATGGGGCGTGATCGAGTAACAAACATCCATACATCCATCCAAACTTTCGCATTTATAATATTAGTAAGATCTCTGTTTAAATTGCTTTATTGGACCCAGTGGTCCGGAAATTTGGCATGGGGGAATGTAACTGTATCGCCTCTCCCTCGAGGGCGGGTCCGAGTCGTTTGCCCACCTCCGAGGTGCGTGACCGAAGACAGAGCGGAATTAATAAAAAAAATCACCCAGCGAAAAGGGCGTAGCCGTTCCGTTGGAACTGGAAAAACTCAAACAATAATGAGACGAAACAAGATTCCAGAAGTTTCGGCCGTTTGATATAGAAACAAAGGGAGCTGTTTTAATTTACGTATTCCACTTTAGACTGTTTCGAAATGGCAAAGTCCCTTCGTAGTAATTGACAAATTTTAGGGAATACAAAAAGTTTTCGCGTTCCGTCTTCCGAATTAGGGCTGCCCAGTATACTATTATACAGTCATAGTCTTTGGACTCCTTCGAGCACTTATACATGTCACCGTAAGATTGTAAAAACCGTTAGATTATAATCTAACTCGCGAAATTGCAAACTGTCGAAAGATTACAATTTAACGCATTATTTTCCGGTAGATTGTAATCTGATAGGTATTTAAACCCGATAAAACCTAAGTACTACTTGATTATTTATGTCGAACCCTAACCTAACCTACAAGAAAGAGACAAGAAAACGTAAATACAATGAATATTTAAAAAATTGATACTTAGAACATTGAACGGTTCAGAATCTTTCGACAGTTTATAATTTCGCGAGTTAGATTATAATCTAACGGTTTTTACAATCTTACGGTGACATATGTACTGCGAAGCACAGCAGTGCGTAGCGAGCTTTAATACTGTGCAATTGTGCACTGTGCATTGTGTTTCATTATTAAATACATTGGTGCTTATGTCGTGCTAAGCAAACCCCCTTTTAATGTACCAGTAAAGTTTTTATAATTTAAGGCTTATGTAAATTGACAAAAGGTCAGTTTATTTCATTAAAATCGGTCCTCTATTTGTATTTATATAAGGAAAATAGATTTTTATTTTGTATTTTGTAATTTTTGAACATAAAATGTAGTATACTTTATCGATATATCTATATATATAAAAGAAATTCGTGTTAGTTACACTATTTATAACTCAAGAACGACTGAACCGATTTGGCTGAAATTTGGTGGGGAGGTAGCTTCGAACCAGGAGACGGACATAGGATACTTTTTATCCCGGAAAATTATAGAGTTCCCGCGGGAACCGATTTGGCTGAAATTTGGTGGGGAGGTAGCTTCGAACCAGGAGACGGACATAGGATACTTTTTATCCCGGAAAATTATAGAGTTCCCGCGGGAACCGATTTGGCTGAAATTTGGTGGGGAGGTAGCTTCGAACCAGGAGACGGACATAGGATACTTTTTATCCCGGAAAATTAAAGAGTTCCCGCGGGAACCGATTTGGCTGAAATTTGGTGGGGAGGTAGCTTCGAACCAGGAGACGGACATAGGATACTTTTTATCCCGGAAAATTAAAGAGTTCCCGCGGGAACCGATTTGGCTGAAATTTGGTGGGGAGGTAGCTTCGAACCAGGAGACGGACATAGGATACTTTTTATCCCGGAAAATTAAAGAGTTCCCGCGGGAACCGATTTGGCTGAAATTTGGTGGGGAGGTAGCTTCGAACCAGGAGACGGACATAGGATACTTTTTATCCCAGAAAATTAAAGAGTCCGCGGGAACTAAAAACCTCAATCTACGCGGACGAAGTCGCGGGCATCAGCTAGTTTTGTACAAATATCTGACAACTGGCACCCCTATTAGGGACGGAATCCTGTCGAACAATTAGTCGGTCCGATTTCAAGGAGCCGTTCCGATTGGTTTTCCGAGCGTCGTAAAGACGAAATTTTATTAGACGGAATGCGTCGCCTTTATGAAAAGTGTCCCCTTCGTTTGTGCGTAATCCCACAGCGTAGCAATTATACAGTTTGGCAGCGCAGGCTGTTATCGCAAAAACATGCTATTGACAGGACATATCAATAAGTCAACTCAACACGTCGCCGTTCAACATCTTTGCATTATGTAGGTGCTTACCTTCACAGACTTGCAGACTTTTTTTTTTTTTTTATCCACTTCAAGTTAGCCCTTGACTGCGATCTTACCTGATGGTAAGTGATGATGCAGTCTAAGATGGTAGCGGGCTAACCTGTTAGGGGCATGGCAGTTATTATTAAACCCATACCCCTATTCGGTTTCTACTCGGCATCGTATCGGAACGCTAAATCGCTTGGCGGCGCGTCTTTGCCGGTAGGGTGGTAACTAGCCACGGCCGAAGCCTCCCACCAGGCCACACCAGGGAAAATTCAGAAATTATAAATTCCCAAATAGACCCTGCCGGGGATCGAACCCGGGACCTCCGCAAGTTAAGACAACAGCGCTACACACTGCGCCACGGAGGTCGTCAAAGACTTTTTGACATGTCATGTCAGTAGCATGTTTTCACGCTTACCGAGGACATCAGACACACCAATAATTTTAATCCAGGCATTAAAATATTCGAATAGTAATTGAATATTAACGGCCCTGTTGCTAATATCTTACTAATCTTACTTCTTACTAATATTATAAATGGATGGATGTATGTATGTGTGGATTTATGGATGTATGGATGTTTGTTACTCAATCACGCCCCAATGACTGAACGGATGTGGCTGAAATTTGGCACAGAGATAGATTATAGTCTTTAATAGCACTACTTTTTATCCCGGAAAATTAAAGAACCGCGGGAACCAAAATACCTCAAACCGCACAGACGAAGTCGCGGGCATTCGCTAGTATAAGATAATATGAAATCCACGTTTATGTCTAACTGCCTCGTTGGTCTAGCGGTTAGCGTAGTCGACTGCGGATCACGAGGTCCTGGGTTCGATTCCCGGTCGGGCATAAAAATTGTTAGGTATTGGGTTTTTCAAATAAGAAATTCTCAGTGCCAGCCCGGAGTTGGAAGTTGGCGGTGTTTCACCCCCGTTCCTCGGAGAGCACGTTAAGCCGTCGGTCCCGGTTATTATCACTCACTCATTAATAGTCGTTAAAGCCCGCCAATCCGCATTGGAGCAGCGTGATGGGTCTAAGCTCCTAATTCCCTCTCTCCTATGAGAGTGGAGGCCTGTGCCCAGCAGTGAGACGTTAATAGGCTGCAGTGGTGGTGGTGGTTTATGTTTAAGCCACATTTTATCGGGAAAAATCAAAGTTTTTTCTCTGATTCGATCCCACGCAACCATTTCAGATGCGCATCTTGCAACGCTACCCCTGCTCGCACATTCAGCACCGTACTGTATGATTGCTACGCAGTGGCAGTGGTACAACGGTAGATCCTGTAATTTGCTTTGAGAGACGGTTAGGGCTGGTCCGCGGGCAGATGGCACGTTATTGACGAATCCACTTTTATGTGGCAGCCCTTCTTCAGGGGCGTCGTAAAACGAAAGCCTGTCATGGCCTAAATATTTAATATCAGGACACTGGTCTTCAAAAGAATCAGAATTATTCATTTTCTTTATGAAACGTCTACTTCAATATGCAAAGTTCTGGAGATTTAATTTGTTTTGACGACCTCTCTAGCAAAGTGATAAGCGTGGTTGGTTTAGTGGGTGGGAGCAGGTTCGGTCCCCGGCAGGGCAATTTGGGAATAAACAATTTCTGAATAATTGTCTTTATTATAGGCAGCCTCAGCCATGGATAGATTTATGTTAAATCTACTACAAGCTAGCCCTTGACTGCGATCTCATCTGATGGTAAATGATGTAGTCTAAGATGGTAGCGGGTTAAACGGTTAAGGGCACGGCGGTTATATTTAACCCATACCCTAATCGGTTCCTAATCGCTTGCTGGTAGAGTGGTAACTAGCCACGACCGAAGCCTCCCACCACGCCAGACCAGGGAAAATTCAGAAATTCTACCTCAGCACTTTAAGACAACAGTGCTCTACTCTGTGCCAGGGAAATCGTCGAAAAAGCACCCCACTAGCAGGTAAGCACATGTACACAGACATGTTGAAGATGTCTCTGAATAAGTTCAAAGTTAATGTTAAACTTAAACTCGTTAAAAATTCCTATTACCATGTAAAGGATTACTTAAATGACAAGGAACCTTGGCAATGATTTGATCTAATGGCACTGATAGTTCCTTAGATAAAATGATTTGTGAAATGGTGATAATGAAGAAAAACCCCGGCTGAGTTTGTTGTGGGTCTTCTCAGACCAGCAGCCCGATTCTATAACTCAGTGGTTATCAAAAAATGAAAGCCACTGACTTATATTTATTATCCATTGAAGATTGACTATGAAATGTTCTTTCATTTTTTCATAGTAAACCTTCAATGGACAAAATATATATGTCAGTGGCTTTCATTTTTCGATAGCCACTGAGTTACAGAATAGGGGAGCTGGGCGCGTTTGGAAACCTCGTAGCTTTAGTTTTAAGATACCGTTACTGATTATCACCATTATATTTTATAAATAATTCGACGTCAATAAGTGTAGTATACCTACCTAAATTGAATAAACATTATTTGAGTTTGAGTTTGAGTTTTTAGGTAGGGTTCCGGTATGATTAACAGGCTAGTCTGCCACCATCTCACCAGTTACTCGACTTAAATAGATCTACTAATAAACTAGACTTAATTATAGCGAATATAAAGAAGGAGGTTGCGATGCACCAAATACATAACATTTAGTTGTTAATTCAGTCAAAAAACATTTATTTCAAAGTGTGGTTAACTGCTAAGAGAGCGTTATATTATCACTCACCATTGACGTGAAAGGCGTATGATTGTATTTCCGCGAAGTGTCCGCATCAGTTCTCTGTAACAAAAAGAGAGTCCACATAAATATCCAGGCAGATTTTCTAGATGCTTTTAACTACAATCTGTATTCTATTAAAAAGCTTATAAAGCTGTGTCCATCTCCAAGATACAAGCTATATTCTGTTCCAAATTTGTTCAAACTCAGTAAAAAGCTGTGGAAAGGTAACAGATCTAAAAACTTATAAGTAAAGCTGTGTCCATCTCCAAGATACAAGCTATACTCTGTTCCAAACTCAGTAAAAAGCTGTGAAAAGGTAACAGATAAACACTTTCACATTAGTAACATTAGTGTGTTTTCTTAGCAAATTTTATTCCAATAGACTATAATAGAGTTTCGTTTAAATTTCATTCTCCATTTAAAGTATAGTCTCATGAAATCCGTATAGATTTGTCGATCCAACGGCTCACGGCTGTAACGCCTGGGCTTTGCCAATACCAGGGAGACATGAACACTGAACAGTTTCATGTTGTTTATTATATTAGCTCGCGAGGAAAATGGTAAGTTTATAAAAAGGATTCATACTTGGACACATGAAAAGTATTTGAATACATTTTACAGTAAACCTTCAATGGACAAAATATATATGTCAGTGGCTTTCATTTTTCGATAGCCACTGAGTTACAGAATAGGGGAGCTGGGCGCGTTTGGAAACCTCGTAGCTTTAGTTTTAAGATACCGTTACTGATTATCACCATTATATTTTATAAATAATTCGACGTCAATAAGTGTAGTATACCTACCTAAATTGAATAAACATTATTTGAGTTTGAGTTTGAGTTTTTAGGTAGGGTTCCGGTATGATTAACAGGCTAGTCTGCCACCATCTCACCAGTTACTCGACTTAAATAGATCTACTAATAAACTAGACTTAATTATAGCGAATGTAAAGAAGGAGGTTGCGATGCACCAAATACATAACATTTAGTTGTTAATTCAGTCAAAAAACATTTATTTCAAAGTGTGGTTAACTGCTAAGAGAGCGTTATATTATCACTCACCATTGACGTGAAAGGCTTATGGTTGTATTTCCGCGAAGTGTCCGCATCAGTCCTCTGTAACAAAAAGAGAGTCCACATAAATACCCAGGCAGATTTTCTAGATGCTTTTAACTACAATCTGTATTCTATTAAAAAGCTTATAAAGATCTGTCCATCTCAAATATACAAGCTATATTCTGTTCCAAATTTGTTCAAACTCAGTAAAAAGCTGTGGAAAGGTAACAGATCTATTACCAAGAGAGAGTCCACATGAATAGTCTGAAAGATTTTATAGATACTTTTGAGATCTGATAATAGAACTTACAATCTGTATTCTATTAGAAAACTTATAAGTAAAGCTGTGTCCATCTCCAAGATACAAGCTTTACTCTGTTCCAAACTCAGTAAAAAGCTGTGAAAAGGTAACAGATAAACACTTTCACATTAGTAACATTAGTGTGTTTTCTTAGCAAATTTTATTCCAATAGACTATAATAGAGTTTCGTTTAAATTTCATGCTCCATTTAAAGTATAGTCTCATGAAATCCGTATAGATTTGTCGATCCAACGGCTCACGGCTGTAACGCCTGGGCTTTGCCAATACCAGGGAGACATGAACACTGAACAGTTTCATGTTGTTTATTATATTAGCTCGCGAGGAAAATGGTAAGTTTATAAAAAGGATTCATACTTGGACACATGAAAAGTATTTGAATACATTTTCGATGGTTTTCAATGCGTTTTAAATTTCCTGTAAATGTAAGGTGTAAGAGTAAAGTAAAGATTTTTTATCACATGCATATCGCATTCTGTAAAGACAGGACTGTCTTGACTCACTCACTGCAGTCAGAAAGTGCAGTGCTGGGCTTTTTGAAGTGTACCTATCTACTGAGTTTTCAACGCCCAGGGGGGTTACTATCATCACTTATAATAGTATTTTTTCACAGTAACAGTTTTGTATCAAGTACCTTGACGTCCCTAAAATCAAACTTCAAACTAATATTATAAATGCGAAAGTTTAGATGGATGTTTGTTATTCAATCACGCCAGAACGGCTGAACGGATTTGAATGAAATTAGACACAGAGCTAAATTATAGTTTGGAATAAAGCATAGGCTGCTTTTTATCCCGGAAAATTAAAGAGTTCCCGCGGGAACCAAAAAAAAGTTAATCCACGCGGAGGAAGTTGCGGGCATCAGCTAGAAAGCATTATAGTTCTAAAATACGAACATCAACAATATTGAAACAATACAGCTTAAAGCGACGTCAGAATGCCCCCTGGCAAGCCCTCAAACCTAGAGATCAGAAGTTTTTTTTAAAGGTCCCCTTTATAATAGGCAAGGAATCAGGCCGTTTTTTTCAAAAATTTTTCAAGAGTGACGTTGCGGGCGGCTGCTAGTAATTCAATACTGTTTCCTCTCGTAAACGAATTTATGCCACGACTGCCTGCAGTCTCAAAGGAGACTATAGCCCAGCCTAGGCAGGAAATATTATAGAGCACGAGTACCTGAATTTACCTACCTAAGCACAAGTTACTATCAATTAGCGTTCTGTGGCACAAGTGTGTACACAAACACAGGGGTACGATCTGTTCCCTCACTCTCATACTCCAGTTGCCGTAAGTGGGGACCAAAGGTTGTTTCTTATTTACTGTTGATTTTGGGGGCAATGAAAAAACTAACAAACAGAGCCCCGTTTTGGATATTTATAAAGATAATTAATAGATTATAAAGTAATAATATGAAATTAATAAGGTTTTCATAAACACAATTAGTATAATCGAATTTAGAACACAGTATATAATCACATCCAAATGCTATTGGGATGACAGTTATCATGCTATCATTTTCTATCGAGTGACTGTAATCATAAAAGGAACAGAGATAAACCTATCTTTGTTTTCCTACTACTTAATCTAGAGATTAAGTTTATACTAAAACGACTAAATCAAGAAACTGATATCAACATGAACACTGAAAATGTATTTATAACCCTATGCTTAAGGAGCAGGAAGTTACAAAGAGCACGTAAAAAGTTAGGTAAAAAGATTCAAGAGACGCAAGCTTTTACGACGAAGGATCAGAGCGGGGACGAAATAAATTAAACTAAACAAAAATAAATAAAGCACTAAACAAAGATAAATAAAAACTCAAAAATAAAGCGGCGATGTGATAAAAACTTTAAGCATTTTAAATCGTTACGACTTTTCGCATTGTATTCATTTTATTTCTCCCGCTGATGAAACTTTTGCAGCTGTTATCAAACAAAAGCGGTCAAGGGTGCAAAGGAACTAGCGTTTGTCTTCGGCTTCGCTTGACATTTTTAATGAAATAGTTATTTTTCTGCTGTAGTGTCAACGTTTCTTTGAAACATTAGAATCCGAAGCTTATAAAGTTGCAGTAAGACAAAATATTTTTGTTAAGTATATTTTTTGACATCATACTAATATTATAAATGCGAAAGTGTGTTAAATTAAATAACAAGTCATAATAAATATAAAAAACACGACTGCCCTGCCAAAAAATTAATCTAATTAAATTAGAATCTTATTCACATTTTAATTAAACGATATTTTTTGTGAATCGCTGGATATTGAACTATAGTGTTATATATTTTTGGAATCTACTCATCATTTTCTAGATGATAATTATATATCTACTTAATCTTATTTTCAATTTTTTTTTCAACTTTAGTCTTTAATGCGGGACCTTGGTCACCCCATCAATTTTTTTCTAAATTTTTCTAGCCTATGTTACCCGGAATAAGCTAGGGATTCTAACGACACCTCATTTATCAAAATCGGTTGAGGCGTATAGAAGTTATGGTGGAATATACAAACTCACATACATACATACATGAACCCTGAAAACAATATACTCCTTTTTTCAGGCAGCCGTATAAAAAGTAGCAAAGAAAACTTTCTGTGAGCTCATACATTGCAACTTGCAAGTGACTTGCTGTGCTCACTTCTGTAAGTTGTATTGCTCAATACGCCTAACAAGTTATTCAAAGCATTTCTTACTAAACAACAAATTATATTGAGTAAGTAAACTTTTAAAGCAGTAGAGCTGGTATAGGTTTCGTAGTCAATTTCTTTGCAAGTTTTATTTTTCTCCTAATTCAATTGGATGCGGGTTACGAGACAACAATGGATTCCCTCGGGATCGTCCTCAACTATATTGTTTGGGATGGCAAACAGTAATTTTAGCTACAAAAGCTATGCCATTGTTCCTGTAAAACTGGGTGAAATACCGCTAAGTGCATTATTACGTACTGTTGTTCTTTAATTGGGGGCGTATTTGTACCAAGCTTTATTCTTCCATTAATGTAGAGAAGATATCTCGAATTGACATTTTTTTATCCATATTAAAAGTATGTTTATCAAAAGATTAATTAGTACCTACTTAAAGTTACTATACCCATAAGTATAATTTATTTTTAAGTGGGCCCACAGCTGGGCAGAGGCCTCCACTCTCATAGGAGAGAGGGAATTACAGCTTAGACCCACCACGCTGCTCCAATGCGGGTTGGGGGGCTTTAACGACGATTATCGCGTTAGTGATAATAACCGGGACCGACGGCTTAACGTACTCTCCGAGGCACGGGGGTGAGACACCCCCAACTTCCTAACTCCGGGCTAGTACTGGGAATTTCTAATCAGAAAAACCCGATACTTAATTATGGCCGACCCGGGACTCGAACCCAGGACCTCGTCGGCCGCAGTCAAACATGCTAACCACTAGACCAACGAGGCAGTTCTATTCACAAATACATAAATCCCATTTATGAGTCTCGTTATAAATACACCGGGACATGTCCGGGGCGAGTATAATTCACGAGTCGGGCACGTTCGGACATATCCTCGCCTTTTTGTCCCATTTCAGCGGCACGCTCGTACACGCCTGTGGTTTTAGGCTTTTAATACGATATGAGGAGGGTTATGGCTGGTGTTTTGGCTAAGCCGCGTTCACATACGTGATTTTTCAGCCTTTACAACCGAAATCTAAGGGCTTAAGTCTCTCCTTTATTGTCTTGAGGCTCTTTTGAATGGAATTTGATTTCTATTTCAGAAAATATAATAACAGGTACTTTGCTGAAATGCGATATTATGCGGAAGGTTATGGCCGGTGTTTTGGTTAAGCCGCGTTCACATACGCGATTTTTCAGCCTTTACAACCGAAATCTGAGGGCTTAAGTCCCTCCTTTATTGTCTTGAGACTCTTTTGAATGGAATTTGGTCTATTTCAGAGAATAAAAGTACTTAAATCGTTTGTGTAATCGGTTAATAACAGGTACTTAGCTGAAATGCGATGTTATGCGGAAGGTTATGGCCGGTGTTTTGGTTAAGCCGCGTTCACATACGCGATTTTTCAGCCTTTACAACCGAAATCTAAGGGCTTAAGTCCCTCCTTTATTGTCTTGAGACTCTTTTGAATAGAGTTTGGTCTATTTCAGAATATAAAAGTACTTAAATAATTTGTGTAATCGGTTAATAACAGGTACTTTGCTGAAATACGATATTATGAGGAAGGTTATGGCTGATGTTTTACTTAAGCCACGTTTACATTTGAGACTTTGAGCCTTAAAAACCGAAATCTTATAATCTTAAGACTCTTTTGAATGGAATTTGGGTAATATCATCAAGTAAAATGTGGGTAAATCATTTGTGTTACTAATGTTGTCTGTGTAATCGTTACTTTACTGTAATACTTACGATATTATGAGGAAGGTTATAGCAGAAAGGCGTGAATTTTAGTCGTTCTAAGATCCATAATATATCAGGTAATAATAAAGTACCTACATGCTAAGTTAAAGTAAATAGTTTGACTTATTTTAGGCTTTTAAAATTCATGATTATATTTTGAATTTATCGTCTGAATTTATAAAAGACTAGCTTTTGCCCGCGACTTCGTCCGGGTGAACCACACAAGTTTCAATCCACTATTTTACTTTAAGGGGTGAATTTCAAAAATCCTTTCTTAGTGGATGTCTATTTCATAATATTATGCCAAATTTCAGCCCGTTTTGTCCAGTCGAGATTCTTCCCTTGATAGATCATTCAGTCAGTCAGTCGATCAGTCAACCACCATTTACTTATATATATCTATGCAATCCATTATAAAAGTTTGTATTTGCATTAAAAAAACTCAGGCAAGTATCGATTAAAAAAAAGCATTGCTTATGCACATATTATGGATATGTGTCGTCTGTTACCAGTTACGGTATAGTTATCTGGGGAAACTCAGTAGATGAGAAGATATAATATCTCTAAGATATAACATCTCTAAGATATAACATCTCTAAGATATAACATCTCTAAGATATAATATCTCTATGATATAGTATCTCAGATAGAATATTTAACGTCCAAAAGTAATGCATACGCGTTATATGTAAGGCACATTTCCTGGATAGTTGCAAGCCCATGTTCAAAGCGCTTATGATATTACCCTGTATCTACAATAAGGAAATATGCATCTTTGTCAAAAAGTACCCCGAATACTTTGAAACTCACGGCCAGGCTCTACAAAGAGCTACAAGGCATACAGACAGGTTACTTGTACCTACAATAAAACTAGCTCTTTATAAAAAAAATGCATTTTGTATGGCGATTCAATATATAACAAACTCCCAAAGAAGATCAAAGAAACGACCCTGCTTAACTTTAAACATGCCCTGCATGAGTGGCTATTAATTCATTGTTTTTACTCTGTCACCGATTTTTTAATTTTACTGAATGGAAATATGCCGGATAAAATGTTCATTGTGCTTATTTACAATATTTATTGTGTTAAAATAATAATTTAATCGTAATTTAATAATAGTTAAGAAATAATATTTTATAGCTGACAATAATAAACATTAATTTTAATTGCAATAATAATTATTATGTAATATTTTTTTACAAACGAATAAATAAATTCTAATTCTAATTATAATACATACCAAGTGCCTTATGTTGGTATGTATTCTTAACTCCTAAGCATTAGATTAGATGTGTGTAAAAAATTTTTTTTAACTAATTTCCAGTTAATAAAGGTTATTTTATTAACTTATTTATTTTAATTCTAATTGTAATATATTTTATAGCTGATATTTTTTATTTTTTATTGATTTTATAGATAAATTATTGTGGTAAAATGTATTAAATTTAATTATTACTCATGAATAATAATGTACATATTGTACGGTAATTTGCACACCATATGATTGGTAGATTGTGACTGGATACTATAACTTTATCGTAAGAACTTCTTGTGTAACCTACAATCAGCAAATAAATATTATGATTATTATTATGTATTTAGATGCCTATATTGTAACAACCTTAAACAGTAAATAACTTGTCTTGTTTAAAGATAAGTGTTAACTTTTTTTATATCAAAATCAACACGTACAAGCGATAGTTACTCGATAATATGTTAAGTAAACTGTTTAGTCACTATAATCACTGACATTCTCGATCTGTCACGTCGAAAATTCTTCTATAGAGTCTCATACGTAACATAAATAGAATTGTATTTCACCACAAGACTGTATGCTTTCAAAATATCAACAGTTAAGTTCGAGATTTACCTCATAGTAAATTTTGAAGAATCTATAAAGCTATTTTATGATGATCTAGCTATTATGAGTAGTTGTCTAATCCACCACCACCACAACTACAGCCCATTGACGTCCCACTGCTGGGCACAGGCCTCAACTATTTTAGAGCTTAGACCCACCACGCTGCTCCAATTCGGGTTGGCGGCTTTAACGACTATTATCATGTTAGTGATAATAACCGGGACCGACGGCTTAACGTGCTGCACGGGGGTGTAACACCACCAACTTCTTCCTAACTCCGGGGCTAGTACTGAGAATTTCTAGTCGGAAAAACCCAATACTTAATTATGGCCCGACCCGGGACTCCAACCTGGGACCTCGTCAGCCGCAGTCGAACATGTCAACCACTAGACCAACGAGGCAGTTGTCTAATAATTCACGAGAATACTAAGCGTGGCTTAGTCAAAGCGCCGCACATAATCTAGCTCATACAGTATTAAAAGCCTAAAACCACAGGGACGTCGGCCATCACTGGGAGAACGGGACAAAAAGACGACCGCTTTCTCTGGTCTGCTAGGAGGTTTCGGCCATGGCTAGTTACCACCCTACCGGTAAAGACGTGACAGCGATTTGGCATTCCGGTTCCGGTTCCCTTTACAGATAAACCCGCTACCATCTCAGCCTGCATCATCGCTTACTAGGTGGGAGTGTAGTCAAGGGCTAAGTAACTTATAAGTGGATTAAAAACAGCTATTTTATGACGTTATACCTAGCTATTATTAGTAGTTACCTATGATAATTTATGTGACTTAGTCAAAGCGCCGCACATAACCTAGCTCATACAGTATTAAAAGCCTAAAACCACAGGGACGTCGGCCACCACAAAAAGACGAGCGCTTTCTCTGGTCTGCTGGGAGGATTCGGCCATAGCTAGTTATCATCCTACCGGTAAAGATGTGACAGCGATTTGGCATTCCGGTTCCGGTTACCTTTACAGATAAACCCGCTACCATCTCAGCCTGCATCATCGCTTACCAGGTGCGATTGTAGTCAAGGGCTAAGTAACTTGTGGATTAAAAACAGCTATTTTATGACGTTATACCTAGCTATTATTAGTAGTTACCTATGATAATTTATGTGACTTAGTCAAAGCGCCGCACATAACCTAGCTCATACAGTATTAAAAGCCTAAAACCACAGGCACGTCGGCCACCACTAGGGGAACGGGACGAAAAGACGACTCTTAAATTATAAGCCGACCGCGTTGGACATGTTTGGTACATGTACCGCTATATATTTGTTACTCGCCAAATACTTTCCCGTGTTTTACGACCTCTTTGGCACCGTGATTAGCACTGCGGCCATATGAGTAGGAGGTCAAGGGTCGCTGCCCGGCAGGGTCAATTTTCTCTGGTCTGCTGGGAGGATTCGGCCATGGCTAGTTACCACCCTACCGGTAAAGACGTGACAGCGATTTGGCATTCCGGTTCCGGTTACCTTTACAGATAAACCCGCTACCATCTCAGCCTGCATCATCGCTTACCAGGTGCGATTGTAGTCAAGGGCTAAGTAACTTATAAGTGGATTAAAAACAGCTATTTTATGACGTTATACCTAGCTATTATTAGTAGTTACCTATGATAATTTATGTGACTTAGTCAAAGCGCTGCACATAACCTAGCTCATACAGTATTAAAAGCCTAAAACCACAGGGACGTCGGCCACCACAAAAAGACGAGCGCTTTCTCTGGTCTGCTGGGAGGATTCGGCCATAGCTAGTTATCATCCTACCGGTAAAGACGTGACAGCGATTTGGCATTCCGGTTCCGGTTACCTTTACAGATAAACCCGCTACCATCTCAGCCTGCATCATCGCTTACCAGGTGCGATTGTAGTCAAGGGCTAAGTAACTTATAAGTGGATTAAAAACAGCTATTTTATGACGTTATACCTAGCTATTATTAGTAGTTACCTATGATAATTTATGTGACTTAGTCAAAGCGCTGCACATAACCTAGCTCATACAGTATTAAAAGCCTAAAACCACAGGGACGTCGGCCACCACAAAAAGACGAGCGCTTTCTCTGGTCTGCTGGGAGGATTCGGCCATAGCTAGTTATCATCCTACCGGTAAAGACGTGACAGCGATTTGGCATTCCGGTTCCGGTTACCTTTACAGATAAACCCGCTACCATCTCAGCCTGCATCATCGCTTGCCAGGTGCGATTGTAGTCAAGGGCTAAGTAACTTATAAGTGGATTAAAAACAGCTATTTTATGACGTTATACCTAGCTATTATTAGTAGTTACCTATGATAATTTATGTGACTTAGTCAAAGCGCTGCACATAACCTAGCTCATACAGTATTAAAAGCCTAAAACCACAGGGACGTCGGCCACCACAAAAAGACGAGCGCTTTCTCTGGTCTGCTGGGAGGATTCGGCCATAGCTAGTTATCATCCTACCGGTAAAGACGTGACAGCGATTTGGCATTCCGGTTCCGGTTACCTTTACAGATAAACCCGCTACCATCTCAGCCTGCATCATCGCTTACCAGGTGCGATTGTAGTCAAGGGCTAAGTAACTTATAAGTGGATTAAAAACAGCTATTTTATGACGTTATACCTAGCTATTATTAGTAGTTACCTATGATAATTTATGTGACTTAGTCAAAGCGCTGCACATAACCTAGCTCATACAGTATTAAAAGCCTAAAACCACAGGGACGTCGGCCACCACAAAAAGACGAGCGCTTTCTCTGGTCTGCTGGGAGGATTCGGCCATAGCTAGTTATCATCCTACCGGTAAAGATGTGACAGCGATTTGGCATTCCGGTTCCGGTTACCTTTACAGATAAACCCGCTACCATCTCAGCCTGCATCATCGCTTACCAGGTGCGATTGTAGTCAAGGGCTAAGTAACTTGTGGATTAAAAACAGCTATTTTATGACGTTATACCTAGCTATTATTAGTAGTTACCTATGAAAATTTATGTGACTTAGTCAAAGCGGTGCACATAACCTAGCTCATACAGTATTAAAAGCCTAAAACCACAGGCACGTCGGCCACCACTAGGGGAACGGGACGAAAAGACGACTCTTAAATTATAAGCCGACCGCGTTGGACATGTTTGGTACATGTACCGCTATATATTTGTTACTCGCCAAATACTTTCCCGTGTTTTACGACCTCTTTGGCACCGTGATTAGCACTGCGGCCATATGAGTAGGAGGTCAAGGGTCGCTGCCCGGCAGGGTCAACTTTCTCTGGTCTGCTGGGAGGATTCGGCCATGGCTAGTTACCACCCTACCGGCAAAGACGTGACAGCGATTTGGCATTCCGGTTCCGTTTCCCTTTACAGATAAACCCGCTACCATCTCAGCCTGCATCATCGCTTACCAGGTGCGATTGTAGTCAAGGGCTAAGTAACTTGTGGATTAAAAACAGCTATTTTATGACGTTATACCTAGCTATTATTAGTAGTTACCTATGATAATTTATGTGACTTAGTCAAAGCGCCGCACATAACCTAGCTCATACAGTATTAAAAGCCTAAAACCACAGGCACGTCGGCCACCACTAGGGGAACGGGACAAAAAGAAGAGCATACGTCCGCACTAGCCCTCGTAAATTATACGCCGACTCGCGCTTGGACATGTACCGTAATATATTATTTACTCGCCAAATACATTCCTGTGAAAATGCCGCCAAGTTCCGATGACAGAACTCTTTTTATACGACTGCCTGAAAAAAGGAGTATATTGTTTTCAGGGTTCATGTATGTATGTATGTATGTATGTGAGTTTGTATATTCCACCATAACTTCTTTACGTCTGAACCGATTTTGATAAGTGAGGTATCGTTAGAATCCCTAGCTTATTCCGGGTGACATAGGCGAGTAAATTTTTAAAAAAAATTGATGGGGTGACCATGGTCCCGCATTAAAGACCAAATTGAAAAAAAAAAATCGAAAATAAGATTAACTGTATAATCATCATCTAGAAAACGATGAGTAGATTCCAAAAATATATAACACTATAGTTCAATAATGAGTGATCCACAAAATTATATCATTTAATAAAAAATGTGAATACGATTCCAAAGACTATATATGCAAATCGGTTCTGGAGATAAACTCCAAGAATAATATGGCAGGGCAGTCGTATTTTTTAATTCGTTAAATTAATTTCACTTGTTGAACGTTAGTTAGATTTAACTTTGATTGTATTAATGTATATTTTTTTCTAGGAATTTCCTAAAACAAATCCATGGTGAGTACAGTCCGATTCAAGCTTTACGACTTCTCGGAACAGCGTGCGTTTCGATGCACAGAATACAATATTAGGTATCAACGGGACGGTTTCAGTTGAGTGTACCTCGAACCAATACTCGCGGCTAACTTCCAAGACACATATCAGGGAATTTGCCCTCAGAGGTGCGATTGTGTAAGATTTGCCGATCAAATCGGCAAAGTTCGGCGTCAAAGTAAAATAAACCATAACACCATTGAATTAGAGCTCAATTTCGTGTATCCATTCTCTTACGTTTAGGTATGTACGATTCCCTAAACGGATGAGAATGGATACATGAAATTGAGCTCTAATTCGATGCTGATAAGGTTTATTTTACTTTGACGCCAAATATTGATGATTTAATCGACAACTTTTAAACAATCGGGGGGCTGATTGTATAAGAAAATCGTAAACGTTTGTCAACCGTATAATTCGAACTATTTAAGGAGTTCATAGATACCTGTATGTCAAAAAGCATGTATCAACTCCATAAACAGTGTGCGAGTAATAAGTTTTAAGCATTCAAATGATAACAATATATTGTTAGTAAGGTGCTAGTTTTTTTTTTACTTGTTACTTAAACCCGTGCACCCATCCCTTTCTCGCTAGCGATAGTACCGACTTGTATTTTATGTTTTATTGTTTCTGATTATTTATGTTATGATCTTGGTGAACAATAAAGATTTAATTTAATATATAATATCTCATTCATTCATTCGTGTAACTGATTTGCTTAGACAATTGGGCGTCTGCTTCTACAGAGACGTTTGAATCGAACTGTAGCCTTGCTATATAGCTCTCCCTAAGGTGTGAGACACTCTCTATTGGATGTAACAGTTGTTTGCATCACAAAGGACGGCGGACAGGTCTAAGTGGGATGTAGTTTTCACTGCACTGCATTCAGAGCGAGATCTACTTAGAATTTCCATTCTAATTAGGCAAATAGTACTGAATTGCTTTGTCGACTAACACGCTACTAATTTTACATTAGATACAAACGCAAGTGGAAGATTTGTTCTGGCATTATTGTCGCTACTTATTTTATTTTAAACATCATGGAGTAAGCAATCTTTTTTGCTGTGTTTGCTAGGTTATAACACAAGTATTCGGCGCTTTCAAACGTTACAATATCATGTTTTATTTTCATAATATCCTTAAAATTTGTCAAAGTCAAAAGATTTTTCGATTCGGTACACTGGTCCCACAAACTTATCTGACCCGGTGGCCAAAATTGGAACTCATTTTATGCCTGTTTAGTTTTTGTTTTTATTTTATTTTTCATATAATACTAGCCATGCTGACATCGGATCAGATAAGTTTGACGGCCTATATACTATTTAAACTTCGATAAAAAGACGTGATTGGTAATAATTAATTAATAATAACGGTATCTTAAAACTAACGCTACGAAGGTTCCTCTGATCTGTTAAGACAACAACAAAAAGTTAAGACAACATTAAGGTTTTCGTTATTAAATAACTTGCATTTGTTTTAGTACCCATTCTGAAAGTTTTTTAGTACCGAAAGTGGCGGTTATCCATCTTATCTTACTAATATTATAAATGCGAAAGTTTGGATGGATGTATGGATGTATTGATGTATGGATGTTTGTTACTCCATCACGCCCCAACGGCTGAATGGATCTGGCTGAAATTCGGCACAGAGACAGATTATAGTCTGGAATAGCACATAGGCCTTTTATCCCGGAAAATTAAAGAGTTCCCGCAGGAACCAAAAACCCTCAAACCACGCAGACGAAGTCGCGGGCATTCGCTATTTAGGTAATAAATTAGGAAATATCAAGACTCTACCACCAGACCACCGACACGGAAAGGAAATTATGCTGAGAAAAACCGGCAAAAAAATTCAAATTAGTAATAAATTTTACTAGTGCCCATTTTGGTCACAATATCCAGCTAATACCAGAATGGTTTTAGCTGGATATTGTGACCGATTGCTTAATATGCGCAAATAAATCTAGTTGAATTGAAATTATTTCAATGTTATTTAAGATACAATACCCAAATAGATATAAAGTACGCTCGTGTTCACGACACCAATGTGAGACGTCTTTAATAGGAAGGCACAGCTGAAAATAAAGACGGATATACACGCGTGTGAAGGCAAAGGAAGAGAGCGAGGTCAATGAAACTTTGAAGTGGAGAAAGATACAGCGTCTTGAGATGGTAGAAACAGTTCATAACAGTCCATCTTGCCCGCTCTCAGTGACGCAAGATGTCTCCACAAGCACGTAGAATGAGCGCAAATGAGGCATTCAACGTGAGGCCGTAGTTAAAGAACAATTTCTTCACTAATCACCGTCGCTGCGGGCTCTTCACACGACATCACTAGGCGAACCATTATAACAGAGAATGTGTGTGTTGTTTATGGTGCCCTTAAGTTAGGGTTAATGATGTGATGCATGCCTTTATCGATATAACGTAATACAGTCGTCTAAGCTAAAAATGTGTTCACGCTCACAATATGCAAAGTAGCAATCTTGCTAATCTTACTTCTTACTAATACTAATACTATATTAATTACTCATTATTAATAATATTACTAATAATATTATAAATGCAAAAGTTTGGATGGATGTGTGGATGTGTGGATGTATGGATGTTTGTTACTCAATCACGCCCCAACGGCTGAACGGATCTGGCTGAAATTTGGCACAGAGATGGATAATAGTCTGGAATAGCACATAGGCTACTTTTATCCCGGAAAATTAAAGAGTTCCCGCGGGAACCAAAAACCTCGATCCACGCAGACGAAGTCGCGGGCATTAGCTAGTACGACATATAATTTGTTCGCGTGTGATAAGTTTTTTTAATTCCCACGGAAACTTAGTTTTCCGGGATAAAAAGAGCCTATGCCACTCTCCAGGTCCTCAACTATACCCATGCAAAAAACTACGGCGTGATTGAAGGACAAACAACAAACAAACACACTTTGGCATTTATAATATTAGTATGATGTCGTCATTAGTCGTTAATTTATAGTCTATTAAATTTTGGTGAATCAGTTAGCTAACTAACTAGCTAAATTACGTGAACTTTTAGTGTCTGACTAAAAGTTCGCGTTATTTATGCACTAGTTAATAATTCATTCATTTAATAATAGAGTCATAAGTTAATCTCTACGCTTTGATAGTGGAAAATAGAACAATAACTATCGACAAGATACAAAGGTATCGCGCATCCCTAACCTGAGCAGTCTGATTTATATTTTGAGCTGTCAGTCTAAACAAATACACACCTATTCCTTCCGAACACGGCACGAGTGAAAAATGATCTCCACCGAGGTAACAATCCGCGGTTGAAAATAAAGACTAAAGGCAGCTCACATTGGCGACGCAATACGTCGCGTTTTGTTCAGGAGTGCTATGAGGTTATTATAATATATCCTTTTTTTGGTTTACATGTGCAATGTGCATGAATGTGGGTTAATGCCGTGCGCCTCTGATTAGTGTACAAGAAAAATCATCAACATTGACTTAACAAGGGTCTGAGGCAGAAATTAACAGAGCTGTGTAACACAACAGCAATTTAAATTTGCTCTCGTGTAAGTTACTTCACAGAGGTCCACTTTCAGACTCTGCAAAGTAAACCTATTATACGTATAAGTATAAGCGAAATATCAAGACTCTACCACCCGACCACGGACACGGAAAGGAAATTATGCTGAGTAAAACCGGCAAAAAAACTCAAATTAGTAATAAATTTTACTAGTGCCCATTTTGGTCACAATATCCAGCGAATACCAGAATGGTTTTAGCTGGATATTGTGACCAGTTGCTTAATACGCTCAAATAAATCTAGTTGAATTGATGAATTTGAATGTGATCTATGATACAATACCCAAACAGATATAAAGTACGCTCGTGTTCACGACACCAATGTGAGACGTCTTTAATAGGAAGGCACAGCTGAAAATAAAGACGGATATACACGCGTGTGGCTTGAAATAAAGTAATCACACGCACAATTAATTATATAAGCGGTGTTTTTGGGGTATTTCGGCATACCTTTGATCATTCAGATGAGGATATATCATATAAAATGTATAATCATAACATAGGATGTTGCTGTATGAACGAGAGAGTATTAAATTGAGTGTGATTCTTGATGATATGTTTTTCTTTGATATATATTGTTTGGATTTTTGGTTCGGTAGAAATGTTTGGTTTGGTAAAAGTTTTATTTACCAAACCAAACAAATAAATTATACATTTAAATATACATAAACGATGAAATACAAGGTCAAGAACTTCAGATTTTAAATGTGGCTTTTACAATTCTGACTTAAGTTCGTTTAAGTTAGGTTTAGCTAGTTTTAGTGATTTGAAATTTTTAGCTCACTTTGGATAACAGATTTTTGTTTAGTGATCCGTACCCGGGGAACGAACCCGCGATCCCGTTTAGGAGGTCGGGTGTCTATGTGTATTGTGTATATTGTAAGTTGATAATTATATTGTTTGAATAATACAATACTGTTAACCGTTACGCTATAGTGATCCAAGTGTTCAAAGACGTTTATATATTCACAAGTTTCGAGCTCAAGACAAAGGGGAGGTCTAAGCGGAGTACTGGTAAGCCATAATCTATTAAGCAATAATAGGAGTACTACTAGAAGCGATAGGTCAGGAGCTGGTGGCTATTTTGGTAAAGAATTTACCATTGATTGATTGATTAGAAATATCAGACTTTTCCACCGCTTTGCCTAATCCAACTATTCAGGTGAAGAAATCGAATAGGATGTTACATCGTACCCATACATACTCGAAACTATGCTTTATCACTGGGAGCCATGTAATTTAATTGGTTATTGACAGATGAAAGATATCAGTGTAGAAAAAATTTAAAAAATCTAATTAATCAAAATTTAACAGCCTGTGTTATAGAAGCTCAGTGCAGTGCAAAGGAGTCTTCACTGGAAATATATCACTAGCTTTAACGGCGCAGTAAAACATGCATTTTCATGACGTACTCAAAGTTATGTGCTGCTAATCTGCACTTGGTCAGAGCGCTACGTAGTTGGCTTTCAAGCAAAACCCTTAGTTCTTATTTTGACTCTTGATCCTTAGTGAGCTGGCGATGAGTTGAATTGAGGATGATATGATGACCACCAGCTCCTCGACTACAAGGTGCGGTGGGGTTTTCTAACTCAGGACTAATTGGCGGCGAACAAAGGCGCGCAGACAAAGCTAGATGCGACCCGTCTAATGGAGCCGAAGACATCTTTACAGAACGGTTTATAGCTAAGAGCTGCGGCATTTTCCTCGCAAGATACAGCCAAAGGATAAAGGATAATAGCGCTGGATAAAATCTCATATCTCGTAATTTTATATTTCGCTTTAGTTTCACTCAAAGGCGATTTAAAAATGCACTGTTTTAAATTGAGCAAAAACACAGACTGGAAATTGATAATTATATTATTCACTAGCTAAGCTTTTACGAATTTTTACTTGGATTTTACGAATGAAGTCCAGTTTCGCGATCATTTAGAAAGTAAAGCCAAACGACCTTCTAATAAACTCAGAGTATTCAACAGAGCGAAAAGGTACTTTGCGCCTAAGCACAGCTGCTTCTGCTATATATAGCACAAATTCGGCCACACCTAAGAGTAGCTACTGCTCTCACCTTTGGGCTGGAGCATCCCAGTATCAACTTCTTCTATTTGAACAAATAAAAAAGCGAACAGTTCGACTCGAAGACAATCTCAAATGACATGACTTGCATGCTCTCGGAGTATTCAACAGTGCGAAAAGATACTTTGCGCCTAAGCACACCTGCTTCTGCTATATATAGCACAAATTCGGCCACACATAAGAGTAGCTACTGCTCTCACCTTTGGGCTGGAGCATCCCAGTATCAACTTCTTCCATTTGAACAAATAAAAAAGCGAACAGTTCGACTCGAAGACAATCTCAAATGACATGACTTGCATGCTCTCGGAGTATTCAACAGTGCGAAAAGTTACTTTGCGCCTAAGCACAGCTGCTTCTGCTATATATAACGCAAGTTCGGCCACACATGGAGTAGCTACTGCTCTCACCTTTGGGCTGGAGCACCCCAGTATCAACTTCTTCCATTTGAACACATAAACAAAAACGAACAGTTCTACTCGTGGACAATCTCAAAATGACTTGCATGCTCGAGTCCCAAGAACACCGAAGAAATTAGTTCTGTTTGTGAGTTCTATCGAATCTACAATAGGGAGTGTTCTGAAGAGTTATTAGAACTAATACTACGTTCCGTTTTCTCTGTTCGCACTCATCGTTACAGAAACTTTCTTTCTACGCGGACGATATTGTGAGCACCATTTACTCCAAATAAAATAATATAACTTGGTATATCCGGGCCGGTCCGGGACGTCTGGTCGACTGAAAATTACCGCTGATATGGTGCATCTACACCATATCAGCATTACGCTGAGTTCAATGCCGTTATTGGGATATTCTACGACACAAATTGCAGTGTTCAGTCTATAAGTTGAGACACAAATTGCAGTGTTTACTATAAATTTATTATTTTCTGTATCTTGTAATTTTGTTTGGGATTTCAAGTAACGCAAAAATGTGTTTGAATTCCCGAATAAAGATTATTTATTCATGTTCCGATATCATTTGACACACACGTGAACCATTTACCATATCAATAGGAGAAACGATCGTCCGAAACTAATGTTCGGACGATCGTTTCTGGGACGGACTATGGGCTAGAGATGCCTCGTTGGGCCACCCCGGATTTGCAATCGAGCTATAAATACCCGGTACTAATGCGGCTGACATAGAAATATTGCGTTCGCCGGCAACCGTGGATAACGATGCACTGCCAACAGCCAAGACCCGAGTGCAACCGCTTCTATCGTAAAAGCATTTATGGAGTACATATGGCGGAGGGGATTCATACGTTCTATTTATGATATTGTAAAATATTTTGCATGAATTCTGCGCTTTGCATGCTGTATTCTCATACGTATTTCTGCTTGAAGTTTTATACGTAACTCACATACATACATACATATATACATGAACCCTGAAAACAATATACTCCTTTTTTCAGGCAGTCGTATAATAATAGACTTTCATATACATAGAACTCCACCTTAGGCTGCATCACCACTTGCAAGCATGTCTGCTTGCAGTCAAGCGCTAGCCTATATATTAAAAAAAAAAAAATGTGGGTGTGCAGACTTTTTGTCAGTCACCTTTTGACGACCTCCGTGGCGCAGTGTGTAGCGCTGCTGTCGTAACGCCCGGAGGTTCCGGGTTCGATCCCCGGCAGGGTCAATTTGGGAATTTATAATTTCTGAATTTTCCCTGGTCTGGCCTGGTGGGAGGCTTCGGCCGTGGCAAGGAACCACCGTAACGGCAAAGACGTGTTGGCGATTTACGTTTCGGTACGATTCCGTGTAGAAACCCATAGGGTATGGGTTTAATATAACTGCCATGCCCCTAACAGGTTAGGTTTGGTTAGGTTAGGTTAGGTTAGCTACCATCTTAGACTGCACCATCACTTACCATCAGGTGAGATCGCAGTCAAGGGCTAATTTGTAGTGGATAAAAAAAAGTTTACTAGATGATGCCCGCGACATCGTCCGCGTGAATTTAGGTTTTTAAAATCCTGGGAGAACTCCTTGGTTTATCGAGATAGAAGGTAACTAATGTCTTATACCCCGGGATACAACTATGTATATTAGGTTTCGTCGAAAATGGTTGAACAATAGGGTCGTGATAACATTACATAAAAGCTTTGGCATTTATAATACCTATTGTAGGAATAGGTAATCTTATAAATGGGTAAGTTTGGATGGATGTACGGATGTATGGATGTTTGTTACTCAATCACGCCCCAACGGCTGAGCGGATCTGGCTGAAATTTGGCACAGAGATAGATTATAGTCTGGAATAGCAGAGTTTAAAGAGTTCCCGCGAGAACCAAAAACTTCAAACAAAGTCGCGGGCATTCGCTAGTATTAAATATGAGCTTCATATGATGATACATCAGATATAATTGTGAAGTCAAAATCTCTTTTGAACGTTACTCAGATGAATTTAGGCTACGAAATAAGTTTTGCTGAAGTTTAGGAAAGGGGATGTTTGAAATAGCTCTTTTATTACTCGAGTCTAGTTATACCATCTATAAACGCTACAATACGATAGTAGATTTACTTGACGATTGGAATGGAGAAAAATACTAGACTTCACAACTTCGACTTTTTTTACTCAAATAAACCTTTACTTCGACTATAAACAAGTGCTTTTGAATAGCCGAGTGAATCTACGATTCGGAATACCATTCCTACCGAGAATAATGCATTTAAACTATATAAAAAAGCATTTGAACTATTTAAAAAATTGCAGTTATGCAGTTGGAGACTGCAGTAATTCAAGGTAATGCAGTTTTTCCCGGGAAAGTATTCGCTGTTTATCTCCAAGTGCACAAAATAAACACCTAAACATAATAAAGTCTCTCACGGAATTTTTAATTTACGCGCCGACTCGACGGTCCAATATCCGGACATCGCTCAAGCCGGATGTGCTGAAATAATACGAGATTTTATGTAAAAAAAACTGCAATAAAAGTTTATTAGAGCTATGGAATGAAAAGATTTTTTTATTACACGTTCGTTATCATTATCCGTTATCCCTTGTAAGTATACGCCAACAATAACAGTTTATTGCGAAATAAACACCCTTTAGAACTACTCGTATATTTCTGATGTATTCAAACTCACTTACAGCGTCGCTTATAGGCGTATAGTTCTAGTCATGTTAGTTAAAACTGTGCAATATTAGTTTTTTTTTTACTACAAGTTAGCCTTTGCGTGGGCTAACCTGTAAAGGTGTATCCAAACATAAAGCGGCAATCAACGGACGTCTGCTGTGCATATTATATTACTAGCTAATGCCTGCGACTTCGTCTGCTTGGATCGAGGTTTTTGGTTCCTGCGGGAACATGCAAACTTTCGCATTTATATTATTTCTAGCTGATGTCCGCGTGGATTGAGGTGTTTGAGGGGTATGAACAAGTCGTAATTTAAAAAATTAAAAAACACGACTGCTTTGCCAAAAAACGAACTAAAAAGTTAAAAATCTAAATTAATCTACTTAAATTAGAATCTTATTCACATTTTTATAAAATGATATTTTTTTGTGAATCACTGGATATTAAAGTATAGTGTTATATATTTTTGGAATCTACTCATAATTTTCTAGATAATGATTACATAGTTAATCTTATTTTCGTATATTTTTTTCAAATTTAGCGGTCACCGGATCAATTTTTTTTTAATTTTACTATGTCACCCGGAATAAGCTAGGGATTCTAACGATACCTCATTTATCAAAATCGGTTCAGGCATATACAAGTTATGGTGGAATATACAAACTCACATACATACATACATGAATCCTGAAAACAATAGACTCCTTTTTTCAGGCAGTCGTATAAATATAGATAGAAGCCGATTCTCAGACCTACTGAATATGCATATAAAATTTCATAAACATCGGTCAAGCCGTTTCGGAGGAGTATGGTAACTAACATTGTGACACGAGAATTTTATATCTAAGAAAGTAAGTAGTAGTAGTAATTAAAGGGCAAAGTCCTCAAGTCCTGTGTCCTGTCCTGTGTTGAATTCTGCCGCAATCTTGCCTCGCTTAATATGTTTGGACACGACTTTAGGGGTACGGAATTCAATAGTGATTATTAAAATCGAACCAAACATGTGTTTTGATATTGGCTAAAATCACAGGAAGAATCACAAGCTAGGGCTGCCTTTGATAGTCTCGTTAACTGTGGGATTATATAAAGCCAAGAACGTCTGAATCATAAGAAGATTCTGAAATTTTAATCGATAGTTAAATGTTACTGCCGTACCACTAACAGGTTAGCTCGCTACCATCTTAGACTGCTTCATCACTTACCATTAAGTTCGCAGTCATAGAATAGATAACAGCAGGTACTGACTGTCGTCTCGCAGTCAAGGGGTGACTTGTAGTGGAATAACAAAATTATATCCGACTCTAAAACATACAAAAAGCTATTTCGGTTTTGTTAGACAAGATCTTAATTGGCATAGCAAAACTATAAACAAGCTTTCATATACTAGCACGTATATAGTATCTCGGTTCTGTTTCTACGACTCAGTCCACAATTCATCCGAAAATTGAATAGCCTTCTATTCCAACGTCACCTTTCATCCTCACTCCTCGTCCAATATACCGATTCAATTTACCAATACGTACAAATAAGGTTGGATAAATTCAAATTGGAAATTATCTCCACACCTGTTCAAAACAGCCTCACCTTTCCCTTTGTAAGGTATTCACAAATTAAGCCCTGAAAAACTTTCATCAAAGAATTATTTACATACGCTCTTGTGTCTGCTTCTATTACAGGGAATTTAGCCTTTGCATTTTCCTTTCCGACTTTCATTCCATCATGATCGAATCGTTCATTCATTCTACTATTTTGAAACTAATTTTCTTAAAGAAAGAACTTGAAATTTAATTCGCTATATTCAGTTACACTAGGTAAATCTATGTGGGTACTGTTGTCGAGTCAACATCTCCTGAAGATGCTCCGGTGTCGGAGTGAAACGTACGTTGAGAATAATTTGGAAGATTTATGTGGTGTGGGGAATATTGCAAGATACACAGTACCCACATAGATTTACCTACTGTGGCGGAATATAGGAATTAAATTTCAAGTTCTTTCACTATCATGGACTTCCGCACAGTAACGCCTGCTTCTATCCAATAAACAAATTTTCTTAATTCAAGGCACTTTGATTATTTTCACATCTAGTTAAGTACAATATAACTGTAAATTAAAAATTTCAGATAAAAATATGTAACGCGAATAAATTTGCAGATAATGCTACAACCCTACGAGCACTTATTCTGTTCAACTCAGCTTAGAATTTATAGCTTTAATGAATTTTATCAATTATGTAATTCCTGATTCGATATGCATTTTGGTATTGCTGTGAGTGTACCGAGGATATTGTTTCATAAATCAATAAATAATGAAGTAACGGGATAGGTACCTATTTCGACTCGATCAGATCTGCGGAAATTGCTCACATCCCTTCATAGAATGAAGGATAGATCGCAAACTAGTAGCGACTAGAAAAGCTAAATGCCAACAATACAATAAACGGGCTTTTCATTTCAAAACGCGGTTCAAATACGAAAAGAATTCGCGAATTCATCAAAGAATTACATGCACTTTGCATACAGCTCGCATATCCTCTTTTTCATCACATCTAACTTACCCTTTTTTATTACCTTTGCATTTTCCATTTCGACTTTAGCTCCATCATGTCGGATCATTCGCTCATTCCATTATCTCGAACCCTATCCTCGGGTATTATAGCTCATATCGTTGCCGTTTAAAATTGCGGCCGTGTCGCGGTCGTTTCAAAATTTTATGCATTACCCGTTCCCTGCGTATTCCCAACTGTCTAATGCAGAGGCCACTGTCACGTCACAATCTCGTTATAGAGATGTGCTGAGTACAAGTTATACCTAATAACCGAGTACCTACCGAACTTACTCGGTTTTATTTATACCAAACCGAGTACTCGTTTCAGGTTAATCAGTTTTGGGTAAAGATAACTAATTTTATAATATTATGTAGGAATAGGATTAGTTGTAACTAAAACAGCGAGAACTGCCTCGTTTTTCTAGTGGTTAGCATATTCGACTGCGGCCGACGAGGTCCCGGGTTCCTGGGTCGGGCCATACTAAGTATTGGGTTTTTCTGACTAGAAATTCTCAGTACTAGCCCGCAGTTAGGAAGTTGGTGGTGTTTCACCCCCGTGTCTCGGAGAGCACGTTAAGCCGTCGGTCCCGGTTATTATCACTAACATGATAATAGTCGTTAAAGCCCGCCAACCCGCTTTGGAGCAGCGTGGTGGGTCTAAGCTCTAATACCCTCTCTCCTATGAGAGTGGAGGCTTGTGTCCAGCGGTGGGACGTTAATGGACTGAAGTGGAAAACAGCGAGATCGGAGTGACACGAACAGCGGCCAGTTTATTCAAAGTAACAAAGTGAATGACATTTATTGACAAGTGACAGTACAATATAATGAGCGACAGAAGCGACGCCAAGCAACGCGACGCGATACGACGCCATATCTAGATATATATACGACGTATCTACGCGACAACGTAGGCCACATGAAGGAGCGACTGTCGCGTCGGGTCACATTGCCGCATTTGTCGCACACCTAGGACAACGGGTTGGGCAGTTAAAGTGTCTCCTATATGGTTGTAAGCCAGCGTTTAAAATGGTGACCTCGGTCGGTTTTGTGATACCAAGTGACCCCGCCTTTGAGAGGTACTCATTATCCACCTTTACCTACAATAGCTCTATCATGTCGGATACACCTAGGACAACGGGTTACGTAGTTAAAGTGTTTGCTATATGGTTGTAAGCCGGCTTTTGGTTTAAAATCGTGACTGTTAAATCTGTTTTGTAATACCAAGTGACCCAAGCTTTGAGAGATACTTATTTTTCACCTCGACAATAACTCTATCACTCATTTCTATCCTCGAGCATTATAGCTCATTTAACTCTCCGTTTAAAATGCTGAGGTTGCGGCTACTTATGTATGTACACATTGATGTACCTAATTGTAATTTTTTTTATTCAAACGAGCAACCACTGAGTTTATCTGCTGGTTCTTCTCGGTAGGAATAACATTTCTATCCAGTGGTAGATTCACTCGTCGTTTCAAAAGCACTAGCTCTATCATGTCGGATCACTCATTTCTATCCTCGAGCATTATAGCTCATATAACTCTTCGTTTAAAATGCTGAGGTTGCGGTTACTTATGTATCTACACATTGATGTACCTAATTGTAATTTTTTTTATTCAAACGAGCGACCACTGAGTTTCTCTGCTGGTTCTTCTCAGTAGGAATAGCATTTCTAACCCGTGGTAGATTCACTCGTCGATTCAAAAGCACTACCTCTATCATGTCGGATCACTCATTTATATCCTCGAGCATTATAGTTTATATCACTCTCCGTTTAAAGTGCTGAGGTTGCGGTTACTTATGTATCTATACATTGATGTACCTAATTGTAATTTTTTTTATTCAAACGAGCAACCACTGAGTTTCTCTGCTGGTTTTTCTCGGTAGGAATAGCATTTCTAGCCAGTGGTGATTCAGTCGTCGATTCAACAGCACTTGTAAATGTTTGTGTGAAAAATTAATTTAACGAATTAAAAAATATGACTGCCCTGCTATATTATTTTCGGAGTTCACCTCCTTAAGAAGCGATTTGCATATACCTAGGTATAGCCTTTGAAATCTTATTCACATTTTTATTAAATGATATTTGTTTGTGAATAACTGGATATTGAACTATAGTGTTATATATTTTTGGAATCTACTCATCATTTTCTAGATGATGATTATATAGTTAATCTTATTTTCAAATATATTTTTTCAACTTTAGTCTTTAAAGCGGGACCATGGTCACCCCATCAATTTTTATTTTTATTTTAGTAGCATATGTCACCCGGAATAAGCTAGGGATTCTAACGATACCTCATTTATCTAAATCGGTTCAGGCGTATCGAAGTTATGGTGGAATATACAAACTCACATTCATACATACTTATTTCAGGCAGTCGTATAAAAAAAAGTGGAGTTTGAAAAATATTACGGTCGTGTCAAAATTGTATGCATTACCCATTCACTACGTATTCCCAACTGTCTAATGCAGAGGGTACTGTCACGTCACAATATCGTTATGCATTCCGCGTGCGGAGAGCATTGTAGTGAAGCGGTTTTGACAGGAGGGATGGTATAATCTGTGGCATAACGGAGAGATATTTGATGCAGATTGAATCGACTCGCTTCACCGTTGTCTCAGATACAGTGTCTGATGCATTATGCCTTTGAAAGGGTTAAAACATTAAAGGGTTAAAAGCTTCGCGTATCTCTTCTGTTCTATTTGTAAGGATTTTTAAATATCCTTTCACGGGCTTTGGAATGTAAATGTTTTATTTTATTTGAAAAACTTTGAGCGTGCAATTTTAGTAATGGGCTTTCAGTGTTTAAAAGCTGTTGCAAGGCATAACACAAATTGATGAAACTTGTTGTTTATAGAACTCTACAATACCTGTACACCTATATTATGTCCCACATATACCTATATACATACATATATATACCTATACACATACACCTATATACTTATATGTCCCACAAACTTATCTGACCCGGTGACAGCATCGCTGTATTATTCAATATTTATTTATTCAATTTAGGTACACTAATAAAGCATGATGGTTATAATTAGTTACGGCATCTTAAAACTAAACCTACGAGGGTTCCAAACGCGCCCTGTATGCCTAGCATGCGCACAACGAGTAAAATTATGTCTACCTATTATAACTATTTGTCTACCGACGCTTACATGCTTACTTGTCTCGTTACGTCAAAAATAGAGATAAAGGTAATATTTCTTATCTGTGGTATTTTTTCTACGAACCTTTACATGTCGACTATTTATTTCTTGTAATATACCGCATTTTGTGCATGTAGGGTAAACGATAAATTAGCCGACAACGACAACATCTCTCTCTCTCGTCGCGAGATAATCTCGTGGTGCGCATGCTAAGCACACTGGTCAGAGAAAAGTCCACAACAAACTCAGCCGGAGTTTATTTTATCACCATGTCATCAAATTTAAAGTTGTTAATAAATGTTAGTCAAAATAAAATATAAACAAATACTAAACAGTCATAAAAATTTATTATTTTTCTATTCTTATTATTAAAATATAATAATTAATTCTTATTTTGGCCACCAGATAAGTTAGTGGGACTGTACCTTTCTACCTTGTACTTACTTAATAATAATATGATATTTGCTTTCTGGAGAAGTATATTAGAAGTTATCTTTACCTTATACCAGAAAAGTCCACGACGAACTCAGCCGGAGTTTATTTTATCACCATGTCATCAAATTTAAAGTTGTTAATAAATGTTAGTCAAAATAAAATATAAACAAATACTAAACAGTCATAAAAATTTATTATATTTATTCTAATTTTGGCCACCGGGCCAGATAAGTTAGTGGGACTATACCTTTCTACCTTGTACTTACTTAATAATAATATGATATTTGCTTTTCGGAGAAGTATATTAGAAGTTATCTTTACCTTATACCTACAGGATCGAAACTCTGCAAGAGACAGTTCTTTAATATAGGTAAAGCAGGAGATATGTTTGTATTAAATCTGTCAGTCAGGACAGGTGAGGGCAAGGCGAGGAAGGTAACAAGATAGGGAATCAAAATGCTCCAGGCGTTCCCGGAGTTTTCCGGGGTGATATTCATACCGTTACTTTGTTATGGAATTTGATATTTTATATGGTATTTAGTATGCGTAGGGTTTTTTGTGGTAAGTACTAGCGACTGACGTCTGCTAATCTATATTTAAATTTATTGTTCACTAGCTGATGCACGCGACGTGGTCCGCGTGAAATTTAAAGTACTTAGTTTTCATTCTCACGGGAGAATTTCTCCTTAATTATCCGGGATAAAAAGTAACCTATGCCACTCTCCAGGTCCTCAGCTAAATCCATGCAAAAAATTACGTCGATCCGTTGCTCTGTTGCGGCGTGATTGAAGGATAGGTGTATGGGTATAGTTGAGGACCTGGAGAATGACATAGGTTAATTTTATTCCGGAAAATTAAGGAGTCCCGTGGGAATTCAAACACTTATTCCACGCGGACGAAGTCGCGGGCATCAGCTAGTAAATAAATAAAGCTTTTATTGTGTTACAGTCTTGTTCTCAAATAACGTTTAAGTATATTGGACTTAAAAACTTATGGACAAACAAAACACAATTGGTCGCAAACTCAGTCATGTGCTGGGCATTGGCAGCAATACCCAGCAATAACCATATTGTAATAGAAATTTTCTAAGAAATATTTTTTTAGGGATAATTTGGGCAACGGATGTAGGTAGGTATACAATGATAGGCAATAGGGCAGGCACGTAAGTTAATCAAGTATGCAAAGTAGTGCAAATACAACTTTCAGAAAACTATCACAAGAGATATCTAAATATCAAAGCACGAATAGCACACATTAAGTGAAATCGCCTACGTTTTTATAACACCATTAAACTTTATTCTGTCGTACGGAGCGCCGCGAAAAACATTATCATAAACAAACTTCACTTTCGAAATTTGGGAAAGTTCGCCGTAACGACCGTTTCCCGTGGAAATATCTATGCCCTTATGGTGCTTATGGTACGACGTTCCCTTTATTGTTTACGTTGATCGCACATAACGGCTGTTCCGCAACTGTCGCTCGCGTCGCAGTACTTACTAAACTTTTTTCTTTATATCAATAAGCTAAAGTTACTTTCCAAATGGACTGGGCTGGAAATGGGCAGGGTTCTCTAACTTGACGACAGCTTATATTTAGCGTCAGTTTACTATATACCCCTAAATCTGCCCATTATTATAATCTGGTATTTAACTTTGATATCGGTCCAAACTGAAATTATTTTATTAGAGTGAAATCTAAACATAATCGTGTGACGGTAGTCGGTACGCGCCCTTGCCAGTAGGGTATCAATCGCAGCTTAAAGCTTTTTACTAGACCATATCTCACTCAATGTTAAATTAAAAACAAAACAAAATTAACTTGCTAGAAATCTCAGCTGAGCCTGAGAATTAAAGTAAAAATACGCGATACTTCGTTTATGTGGGATAACTAAGATTTCGAAATAAGATTGCGGTACAGCCTCTGCAGTTTAAGTCTGCCATCAAACGTACATGACGTTGCCTCAATTATTCAGTACACATGAGTAGGCTGACTTAGTATTTAAGTGCTTTGGGGCACTCTTGGGGGTTGCTCTTGCGCCTCTCATCTAATGTGCGCACAGCATTACGCAACACCGTCCAAGCCATATAAACACGTGTGAGACTCATAATTGTTGTGTTAAGATCTAATCTTTATTGCTCTTTTAACATTTCTTTGTAAAGTTATTTTATATCTTTTTGGTTCAAAAATATGAGATAGATAAAAATGTATTCGAAGATTGTCTACGTTACGAGCATTAGTGCAGTCATATTTTTAAAAAAAATCATATTTTTGATCCAAAACGTCAGAAGCGGTAGGTAAAGCTTCTCTTTACAATAATAATAATATTTCAAAGCGGATAAATGTCTGCCTGTTTTACAAATTGTCCACTGAAACGGTTGTGACGAAAGGATTTTTGAAAATTCAACCCCAAAAATCGTAAAATAGGGGTTTGAAAACTGAGTAAAATCGAATTTAACGTGGGCGAAGCTGCAGGCAATGTAGGGTAGGTAGTTTAATTTAGCGAACATATCATGCCTAACATTCTCCAAAATTTCTCTAAAGTATATAGTCTGACAATCAGCACTCGGCCAGTGTGATGGACTATGGCCTAGAGTCGTGATGACGGTGATGATATAAACAGAAACTCTATTGCAGTCTACACTAGCTAAGTACATATTACCCAAATAACGGAGTCACAGAATGTGTAACCAACCTGACGGGCTCCCTAAAAAACTACACCTTACTTTACCTATAAAACTCTTTTTATATGTAAAGTAAGTTTATTTTTCTTTTTCATTTTTATTTTAATATAAATTATTATTCACTGAATAGTTGGATACGTATAGTTACAAATGTCGCACAAATGAACCAACCATCGATATATGGTACTGAGCAAATCAAGCAAGATTAGTGTAGGTTTATTTATCGACCTTCTTGTTAGTGGACGTGGGCATCACTATCGGAGTGCGCTGATTTATAGTGACGAGTCCCGTGAGTTATCGATATCGATGCTTTGCTCGCCTGCCGCTATGGCTGGACGTGAATATTTTAGCGTATTTATTAAAATTTACGAATAAATTGAGATTTTTGGGAACATATTTTATCGTATATTTCACGATTGCATTTTAATAAATAATGGTTCGGATTTTCATTTGTTTTAACAAATAAATATTTATTTTTGATAATCACTTTTTTTAAAGGTGCTATATTTAGATTTAAAGTTCCGGCGCGATTATGAAAAATCAACAGTTCTATGGGTAGGTAAATTGCATTATCATAAAAAGAAAACATACCTTTTCATAAAATTTCTCCGTTGCTTGGCTGGGGCGTGATTGAAGACCAAACCAATACACAACCGCACTTTCACGCATCACGCATTTTTAATATCAATGGTAGGTACTTGATAATGTATTTTTGAAGGTGGATAAAAATCTATTTCTGAAGTGAAGTCCATTCATACTACCATTCATGTTACCATCGGTTAACAAAACGCACACATCCTCGGTGTTAATAAAACAAACATAAGGCGTAACACACTCTGGCGGCGACTGAGGGAAACCAGACGCAGGTGTGAATGAACTACGGCGATGCAGTTCCGTGCATCACTATGTATACATCACTATGTATACTGTGAGGCACATCACTATTACTTGTTCTTATACAGCGTTTGTCAACTCTATAAAAAAAAAAACTAACTAGCGGATTGTATTGTAAATTTAGAGTTTCGTGGGGTAGGTACCATAACGGTTAGATATTTGCTGCAAGGTAACGTAATCACCTCTGATTGGCTATCACTGTTTCCCGATTGGTCAAAATCCAGTGTCGCAGGAATAAAACGCTTAAATCACCCAATCACAAACACTGCGTAACAACATATGATGCAGAATCGGAATAGGCTTCTGATAAAATAAAATAAAAAAAACTGTAATCATAATCTAAAATGGGGTAATCATTATTCTGCTGCTATAGGTTTCCATCCACGAACATAGTATGTTTATTATTAGTATGTAGTGTATATGTAGGCTACCTTCTTACTTCTTACTAATATTATAAATGCGAAAGTTTGGATGGATGTATGGATGTGTGGATGTATGGATGTATGGATGTATGAATGTATGGATGTTTGTTACTAAATCACGCCCCAACGCTTAAACGGATCTGGCTGAAATTTGATAGATTATAGTCTAGACTAGCACATAGGCTACTTTTTATTCCGGAAAATTAAGGAGTTCCCGCGGGTACCAAAAAACCTTGATCCACGCAGACGAAGTCGCGGGCATTAGCTAGTATTATTATAAATTGTAGGACCTGAATTGCTTGCCACACAACCCGTGATTTCGCAACTCCTATCAACAAAGGTTGTCTGGGAGGGATCGCTTTAGCGATAAGATCGCCTTTGCATGTTTCTATTAGATTAAGCTTCTTTATGTTACTCCTCTATGAATATTTTATTTTCTTTATTGCACACAACTACAAAAGTAGTTGTGTGCAAGAAAGAATTTATTCATTAATTCATAATATTATTGGATAGAAGCAGGTGTTACTTTGCGGAAGTCCATTGAACTACGAGTATGTTTATTTCGCTAGGTCACTGTGGCGGATTATAGCGAAATAAACTTCTAATTCCTTCATGAACATAATATTGACTGAATATGAATTAACAAGGATATTAGTTTCAATTTTCATACAAGAATACACGTCGCAAAGTTCTATCATAACAGAGAAACATTTTATGCTCTAATGCGGGAAAAATTCCAACATTTACGTACCGACTCGTATGCGAATACAGAATTCGAAGGGCCGTTATAAAAATGTTGATATTTCCTCACAATAAAACGGTGCTTAAGAGTCGTGACACGACTCGCCAAATACATCACAAGAAATAATTTCGTTTGAACGATTGAATGGATCTATGTAGGGCGGGGAATATTACGAAACGGAGGAAACTCCCAAATAAACTGCTCAGTAAATCCACTCAATGTAACGGTTACTATGAAAGGGTCCGAATTAAACTTGTTGCACTTCGATTTGACGAAACCACGTTTCCGGATTCAAATTGGCAACTTGGTGGTCTCTCTCTGCGTCGTATTCCTCGTTGCTGAGGTTTGTAACCCCTTTTCATTCATCACATGATGGCAGGGGTTTTCTTGGAACAGTAATCCGGTGGGCTCCTAGGTTCTCCTGCATACGACTCAACTAAGAGTACTATTTTAACTCTTAGGTTCCCAACGATTATTGACAGATGTGACTACCGGGACCGAGGTGGACGGCTTAACGTGCTCTCCGAGGCAACTAAGCGGTTAAAATTCCTTATTTTTTTAGATTAAACTTTTCGATTTCGTCAAAATTTGCCAGAGACTCAGAGACAGGCTAGCTGTTTATCCCAGGGAATATAAGTCGGGATTAAAAGAAACTAATTCCACCGGACGGATTTCCAAACTAAATGATACCCGCATCTTCGTCCACGGTATTCCCGTGGGAAATCTTTAATTTTCTGGGATAAAAAGTAGCCTACGTGTTATTCCAGACTATAATACATGTCTGTGCCAAATTTCATCCAGATCCGTTCACCAGTTCTGGCGTGATTAACAAACATCTATTCATCCATCCAAACTTTCGCATTTATAATATTAGTATAGTATAGTAAGTATAGACACGTATTCTGTGGTATAGATAAGAGCTATCAATTTTGTCATCGCAAACTGTTTTTTTCAAAAGCCTGGGTAAGTTCACAGCACGAACAACATCCAGATCAATAATAAAGTAGTCAAATCAAATCGCCCCGACAGTCGGCACAGAATCAAACATTTATGACACTTGGCAACCTTCCACCCGCGGCCATCATTTGTTGTGTAACCAGACTCTACGAGTGCTATGCATCTTGTACACATTGCTCCTTTTTTACCATTGAAAATGGTTATCAGATGCAAATCGTCTGAGGCGTATTTTTGGTCATAACTCCGAGGATTTTGGGAGGATAGAGATGAGAATAGTACCAAGAGTTGAAGGATTTATCGACACACGTGTGAGCGTTTGAATTTTGAAAATCGACTGTTAACTTTTTTTGGAATTTTGAAAAATGTAAAAAAGTCGGGTTATTTGGGGGGTGTATGTTTATTAAATTGTAAATATTTCTAAAAAAAACCGACCTATGATAAAATGAAAAAAAAAAACGGTCCTAGGGTTTAGCTACAAAATGGCGAAAATAGGTTAATAATTGTGACCTGTAGGTGGTCCCTTTAGATTTGGAATTGTAGAAGAACGGATATTTCCGCATGTAAAGAGTGATGTAGCTTCAATAATCATGTAGCTTCTATGATTATTGACCGATCGTCATGGTAATGGTGTTAAAGATGCGGATGCAGGCGATAAGTGCATTCGAGTTGGAATTTTGAAAATCAGTTACTAAAATTTTGAATAACTTTGAAGAGATTTTTATTTCAGATATTTTTTTCGTAAATTGTTGTATTCATTCAATGCTCCGATTCTTGGGGGGACTGAGAAATCTGTGATTTTTTTAATGTAGGCTAGCGCTTGGCTGCAATCAGACCTGCTTGCAAGTGGTGATGCAGCTTAAGGTGGAGCGCGCTTGCATAGAAGATGCCTTTTTTTTTTTTTTTTTCGAGGGGGAAATCTTCCTAAGATACCCAACTTCTGGGGGAGAAGTCGGATTATGTAGGATTTGTACCTACTAAAACCCCCTCGGTGGCCACCCTCTGCATATTGGGAGGCTCCGAGATCTCTATAAAGAACGCATCGGTGCCTCCCTTGCGCAATGCCCTTTGGGCTCATCCCAGTGCAGAGTAGTCTGGGGTGTGACCCCAGACTACTCTGCTCTCGCTACTATGGCTGCCTGAGCCACAGCAAGCAGCCATATTCCCAAGGCCACTTAATATATGGACGATAAAACGACCGGAGCCCCCACCCCAGCCGTTCGTGACCTCTATAGAAGATGCCTATTCACTCTTGATTTGAAGGTATCTATCTATATTCAGAGAGGAGGGGAAAACGGAAGCCGGAAGGGCATTCCATATCCTAGCGGTTCGAATTAGGAACGAGGAAGCAAATCGCTTCGTACAACTCCGCGGAATTTTGACTGCGTAAGGAAAGAAAGAAAGAAATATAGTTTATTAAACAGTGATGTCACAGACAAAACTAGATACAAATGTAACACTTTCGTCTGTGACACCACACAGAATGGGTGTACAGCTCAGTGTTTACCCTGCGTTATATGCACAGTTAAGGGTACAGACCTTGTCGATGTCGTTCGATGATAAAAAGATAACGGAGGAACCAGATCGAATAGTTCTTGAGTACACTATTCGAAATTTATTCTGTAGAGTACCGTTACGTTACATTATGTAAAAAAATGTTTTGCTCGCAATTCACGGATTTTATTTATTGTGCTTGATCAGCCATGTTGATAAGGGCGTTCGGTTGAATTGCTTTTATTACTTGAGAGCTAAAAGTTATATTATCAGACAAGCGAATGCCCGCGAACGTCTGCATGGTTTGAGGTATTTTGGTAACTGTTTTAATTGTTCCCAACGATTATTGACAGATGTATGTGATAACCGGGACCGACTTGGACGGCTTAACGTGCTCTCCGAGGCAACTTAGCGGTTAAAAAAATTCCTTAATTTTTTAGATTAATCTTTTTATTATATATATTTCGTCAAAATTGGCCAGAGACCCAGAGACATGCTAGCTGTTTATCCCAGAAAATATAAGTCGGAATTTAAAAAAAACTAATTCCACCAGACGAATTATTTCCAAACTACATGGATCCCGCATCTTCGTCCACGGTATTCCCGTGGGAAATCTTTAATTTTCCGGGATAAGAAGTAGCCTATGTGCTATTCCAGACTATAACCTATCTCTGTGTTAAATTTCAGCCAGATCCGTTCAGCTCTTGGGGCGTGATTGAGTAACAAACATCCATACATCCATCCAAACTCTCGCATTTATAATATTAGTAAGATAACTAAACTATAACTATAACTGCGAAATATAAATATTATAAATGCGAAAGTGTGTCTGTCTGTCCGTATGTCTGTCTGTCTGTCTGTATGCTACGCTTTCACGGCTCATCTGTTTAACAGGTTTTGACGAAATTTAGCAGGGATAGCTTATATCCCGGGGAACGACATAAACTAAGCAAAAAACTCCCGCGGGAATCAAAAAACCTTTATCCACGCGGACGAAGTTGCAGTCTATTATAATTGAAATTTGATTGTCAAAAATGTCACAATAATAACAAGTTCACAAAGAAAATGATAATAAAAGAAACGGTATCTGGAACAGATTAAATTATAACTTTAATTTCACCGTTAACGTATTCCAAAGAAAATTTCCTTTATCTTCAAACGAGGAGCTGTCAAGTTTGTTTCTAAATTGGCAAAGTTGACAAGGTAACCTTTCGACCCTGTTGGAATTACGTGCCTAAGGAAGGTTACCACAGATAATCCATCTTCCTAAAAGCTCCAAGTGACGCAGAATCTAGACCCATTTAACTTGTTTATTTTGGTTTGTCTAATTTATGTAAGCGAATTTCGTGTACTTTAAGTCTCTTTGCTTTCAGCAGAACAATTAACCACAAAAACGTATGAATGTAACAGATTATTTTGATGTTATGACCCAATTGCACAAGGACTCTTTAAATTGATTTAGTTAAATATGTTAATGCTGTCCCTTTTTGGCAACTATAATATGCATTTGCCAAAAAGGGACAGCATTACAAAATTCAACTAAATCAGTTTAAATGTCCTTGTGCAAGCGGCCCTAAGTTTTTAAAGTAAGGTTTATGTAAGAATGATACGATTAAAGGATTTATTTAATGTCTAAGTCATACTGCCATGATGAAATCAGTTTTCTTTTTTTTTAATTGAAGCTTATTGTCATTGTTTCTAGTTATTAGGTACCCACTTATGAAACATACGCAGGGAATAGCTTTAATTTATTAGGCTCTTCAATAATTATACGATACTAGCTGATGCCCGCGACTTCATCCGCATGGTTTTTCGGTTCCCGCGGGAACTCTAGTGTTCCGGGATAAAAAGTAACCGATGTGTCATTCAAGACTACAATTTATCTCTGTGCCAAATTTCATCCGATTAGCCGTTATGGCGTTATTGAGTAACAAACATCCATCTATCCATCCATACATCCATCCAAACTTTCATATTTATAACATCAGTATAGAATATAGACTAGTTGATGCCCGCGACTTCATCAGAGTGGTTTTTCGTTTTTTAGGTTCCTGCGGGAACTCTTTAGTTTTCCGGGATAAAAAGTAACCGATGTGTTATTACAGACCATAATCTATCTCTGTGCTTTTCATCCAGATCCGTTCAGCCGTTCTGCCGTGATTGAGTAACAAACAAACATCCATGCAAATTTTCGCGTTTTTATTAAGTAATATAAGGATTAGGATACAAAAAATTTAATAAAGAAATGATAAATTAAGAAAATTAACTTTCGCATTTATAATATTAGTATATATGATGGAAAAGAAAGATCAAAAGCAATTATGCTGAACACAGAGCAACGGAAAGAAAGGGAGGATGGAAGAAAGGCATATTACGAGAAGAATGATAGATATGCATGTGGATGGATTGTGTGAAAGAGGATATGCGTATAAAAGGGGTGAATAAGAGGTTGACGGATAACAGAAGTGAGTGGAAGAAGAAAACATGTTGTGCCGACCCCACATAACGTGGGAAAAGGGCAAGAAGAAGAAGAAGACAGAGCAACGGAAATCTCCACATTAGCCGATGAGGCGATAGGCACTGGGTAGTTGGTACCCGTGCTGATCTCTCATTAAGATACTCCAAATTGCTTGTTGCCATCATGCAACTTCCTAACACAGTGTGGAATTATCTGTATGCCTTTGAATACTTGAGAACATAATATTAATGTAAGCCCACTTATCATTTTAGGCACATCATCATCACATCATCACTACAGCCCATTAACGTCCCACTGCTGGGCACAGGCCTCCACTCTCATGGGAGAGAGGGAATTAGAGCTTAGACCCACCACACTGCTCCAATGCGGGTTGGCGGGCTGTAACGACTATTATCATGTTCGTGATAATAACCAGGTCCGACGGCTTAACGTGCTCTCCGAGGCACGGGGGTGAAACACCGCCAACTTCCTAACTCCGGGCTAGTACTGGGAATTTCTAATCCGAAAAACCCGATACTTAATTATGGCCCGACCCGGGACTTGAACCCGGGACCTCGCCGGCCGCAGTCAAACATGCTAACCACTAGATCAACGAGGCATTTTAGGCACATTTTAGGTATATAGATTTATACCGTCTAAGTCGGCGTTTGTGATTTCTAATATTATTTTCTTATTTATATATGTCACCGTAACATTGTAAAAACCGTTACTTAGATTATAATCTAACTCGCGAAATTCTAAACTGTTGAAAGATTGTGAACTGTTCAATGTTCTGAGTGTCAATTTTTGAAATATTCATTGTATTTACGTTTTCTCGTCTGCTTTTTGTCGGTTAGGTTAGGGTTCGACATAAATAATCAAGTAGGTTTTGTCGGGTTTAAATACCTATCAGATTACAATCTACCGGAAAATAATGCGTTAAATTGCAATCTTTCGACAGTTTAGAATTTCGCGAGTTTGATTATAATCTAACGGTTTTTACAATCTTACGGTGACATATACAACCTTTAAGAACAAAATTTTAGCGACATCTAGTGAGTGTGCTCTACATTAAGTACTCTCTAACCTAAAAAAAAGTTAAAGTAAGGTCCTCCTAAGGAAAAAATGTGGTTTGATTCGCACGAAGCATAACTACAGTTGAGTCTATTAAAATAAAGTTGTAAGTGTATATTATGATTGTTGTGAAATATATAATGAAAACCAAACATGCATACTGTTTATTTTATTTTAAAAAGTATTTTATTTAAAACAAAAATGTTGGCTGTTGCCTGTACCGATGTCCCGAAAAGGGAAGGGACTTTTCCCTTCACCGGAGTGACATTTGACACATAGTTTTTTAATTGTTAAGCACTGCGTTCAGAAACATGCAACATTCAACAATTGTTTATACTTTATAATATTGATTCAATTTAATTTTAATATTAAACAGTGAGTACAATAAGTACAATGCCATGCAGTAACTGAATAGAGATCTAGGCTCCACGCAACTGCCTTATCTCTTCTATTTTATACTTTATCATCATCAACTATCACGTATGATCTTATCATACTAATCTTACTTATTACAATATACTATAATATTATAAATGCGAAAGTTTGGATGGATGTATGGATGTGTGGGTGTATGGATGTATGGACGTTTGTTAAACAATCACGCCCCAACGGCTGAACGGATCTGGCTGAAATTTGGCACAGAGACAGATTATAGTCTGGAATAGCACATAGGTTTTTTATCCCGGGAAATTAGAGAGTTCCCGCGGGAACCAAAAAACCTCAAACCACGTAGGCAGTCGCGGCATTCGCTAGTGTTGCTATAAAATAGTCATCGATAAACAAAATCAAGATTACAAGTCTAAAACTAAAACAAAATTGAGTTAATTTCTTTTACTGACAATGAACTTCAACTGCACAACAAAAACAAAAGTTAAAAATCATCAAAAAAAAAAAGAGTGAGGTTAATTCAAAAAGAGATATCCACTAATTAGTGCAGCAGAATTGCCGATGTTATCAAAAAACCCGTACTCGGTCGAATGCAATAGCCAATCGCAATAAGAAATGCATAATTGTCCCGAAAATTGGCGTCGAAGATAAGAAAAATACCGTCGAGGACATGAGAAGAGTTTTAAAAGCCTTCAGTTCTTATTGCAACGGAATAAAAACGATATTGGCGGTGAACTTTCCGTCCTTTGGCTACCGTACCGCCTAAATGTACCAATAAAAGTTGTTGTTTCCACGCCACCGTTCCACGGATATTAAAAAAAACATGGGAATTGGCGGCTGGCCAGGGGGGTTACTACCTACTACTACTACTACTCGCTTAAAGCAGTATTACTTCAAAATTGTCGTTTTATGTCACGTACCTTGACGTCCATAGATAATTAAAAATATTAAAAAAACACGACTGCCCTGCCAAAAAACGAAATAAAAAGTTAAAAATCTAAATCAATCTAGTTAAATTAGAATCTTATTCACATTTTTATAAAATGATATTTTTTTTGTGAATCACTGGATATTGAACTATAGTGTTAAATATTTTTGGAATCTACTTATCATTTTCTAGATGATGATTATATTATGGTTAATTTTATTTTCGAATATTTTTTTTCAACTTTAGTCTTTAATGTGATACCATGGTCACCCCATCAATTGTTTTAAAATGTTTACCAGCCTATGTCACCCGGAATAAGCTAGGGATTCTAACGATACCTCATTTATCAAAATCGGTTCAGGCGTATAGAAGTTATGGTGGAATACATACATGAACCCTGAAAACAATATACTCCTTTTTTCAGACAGTCGTAAGGATTATAATCCCTAAACACGAACGTCAGCCATATTGAAACAATAGCGATGGTAGTAAGCAGTCAGTAAGCGAGGCAACGCATGGTGTATGTGAGTGCACAGCGAGAAATCGTCCGATCATCGCTTACAATCAATAGCGAGCCGCGTTTGAGTACCGGCCTTATTTGAAAGCTTACTCCTATTGACCAACGCACTGCAGTTTCATATTCTGGATTAGTTTCGGTCGGTGATTTTGCAAGGCTATTTGAAGGTTTAAAAAGTCATATCCATTCATTCCAAATATTTAGCAGAATGATATTATAATGGGAACACAGGACGAAGAAGATCGGAAGATTGTATAGAAAACTAGCGACCATCCGCGGCTTCGCTCCAGTGGGAATTTAAAAAATACGGTCTTATTTCTAGTCTTATAAAGGAACCTCTAAAATAAAATTTTAGCTTTCTAGGTCCCAGGGATTATGTGTCAGTTGAAGTGAGTTAAAAAATTTATTTTTATTATATGAGATACCATTTAAAGCAAAAATAGTAGGTCTTCATAAGTATGGTGCACTTTATAAAAATTCTGCCATTTCGTTATAGAAATTATAAGATAGTTTTGAATATCACGACGAAGAGGAACTTAAATATAGTATATACTTAAAAAGTAAAGTATATACTTAAATATAATATATACCTAATACGGATAAAAAAATAATTGGTTTTACTGTGGCAAAATAGCAAATTCAATTAATAGTTACAAACCTATAAAGCTTTCATATCACGTGAAATCTGAATTTAAACTGGAACGTCACAGCTCACAAGTCATAAAATAGAACAATGTATCAAAAACTATGTTGTTTGTTGTTGTTGTTCGAGGAAGGATACTAGTTCGAACTGGTTTGAATTGGCGCAATCCCGAAACCCGGAGATTGAATGAAATGAAACTCTGTTTCTGAACGACTTCATTATTCCTGCTCGTGCTATTTTTTTATTAATAAAAGGTAAAAAAACATCTGAAGCATCGGAGATTTTCAAGATAAATTTTTACAGCTGAATTTAGCTGCAAGTTATTTCAGTTTTACATTAAGATATGATTGATTTTTTACTTTGCTTTTTGTTTTGTAGCTATAGAACTTCAGTTATTACCTATATAGCAATCGTGACGCCCTTTTTCGTGGGGAAATCCTTCATGAATACCAATTTTACCAAATTACGCCGCACGGATTTAGGTTTGTACAAAAGTGAGAAAACTTTGGTTTTCTGTAATAAAAGTAGCTAATGTTGCTCAAAGCAGTATTATTTCAAAAGACACTTTTATGTCACGTACCTTGACGTCCCTAAAATAAGGATTACATTCCCAAAACACGAACGGCAACAATATCAAAAGTTTAGTTTCGTCATAATTGGTTTCCTTAAAATCGTTCGTAGCACAGTTTTAATTAACATGACGAGAACAATACGTTTATATTATGTGACGCTATTAGGGAGTTTGATTGCAGAAATGTTCTAATTTGCACCCCAATTTGTACGTACTAAAGTTTTTAGTAAATTTATTTTCATACAAAAAAATAAACATAGACATTATAATAAATACAGAAGTTTCGCTATAAACTGTTGATGATTTTGTTCTCATTTCGTATTATTGTTAATGTGTATTTGGAACGAGCGTTTAATATTTATGCGAGATATATGTAAATAAGGGATACTTCTCGTTGCAGCTTGCACAATGTAGGAGCATAAATTTATACCACTACTGACTATGCTTATACATAATATACTGTAAGTATTAACACGTCGAGTTTAGAATGAGATTTTATTTAAGACTGTACGATGCTCGCGATTTCCTGAGCGTGGATTTAGGCTTCTTAAAAATTAGGTGGCAACTCTTTAATTTGTCCTAGGTGAGTGATGAAAGCGACCCAATGCAACGCGAAGCGATAAGACTCCATAGAAAGTGATAAACTATCTACACGACAAGTGACTACGTAGGCCACACAGTTCAGCTTAACTGTTTGATATTGTTGCCTCGTGTTATATGAGTCGTATTGTCGATTTTTTCGCTCACTTAGGACAATGTAGCCAAGTTAGCCCGTGACTGCGTGTCAAGGGCTAACTTGTAGTGGTTAAAAAAAATGTCTTATAACATGTCAGGAGTCAAGACTCTGCCAGTCATTATCTATTCTGAATGCAGAATCTACTGAGAATTTTAATTTTGATTTAATTTTTAATTTTATTTTAGGACATTCAACAGGTTTAATATATTAACGGAAAACTATAGCTAGACTAGCTGATGCCCGCGACATCGTCCGCGTGGAATAGCATTTATTTAATTCCCACGGGAACTCCGAACTCCTCAATTTTCCTGGATAAAAAATAGCCTTTGTCACTCTCCACGTCCTCAACTATACCTATAACAAAAATCACGTCAATCCGAAGCTCCGTTGCGTGATTTGTGATTGACGGACAACCCAACAAACAAACACACTTTCGCATTTATAATATTAAGAACTATATGATATATGATAATAGAGTTATACGCATTATTGTAAACCCACTTAGAGATTGCCACAGCTTGCAATACAATGTTAAATTACACTATGGATACAAGAAAAGATAAGCAACATAGCAGCCTCTGTACTCATTTTCAAAATGCAAATCTTTTTTTTTTGGAGTGTGTTGCGCAATTTTAATTTAGAATATCCATTATTTTCAGCCGTTTGTTTACAATCCAGCTAGTAGCAAGGCTAGCAGTGATTGCTAGCAAAGTGACCCAGTTAACAACGCGAATCGATTGAAGCTACGATACCGATTAATGGGAGTACTGGAAATTACCTATTATTACAATTGGGGCCACCAGTGCGGAGTTGATGCCCCGTTTCCAAATAACCTTTGAAGTTCAAGGTCTGAATAATATAGCTACTAATATTATAAATGTGAAAGGTTGGATATTTGTTACTCATTTGCAATGGCTGAACCGATTTGGCTAACATTTCTAATGGAGTTAGCTTATAGTTATAACACATAGGCTATATTTTACCCTGGAATATTAAAGAGTAATCCACATGGATTAAGTCTCGTACATCATCAAGTATTGTATAGAAAGTTATGGAAGATTGATACAATCTGGGTTTTGAACGAAATCCTACTAATATTACCATCTACCATTAAGCCAACATGCTCGAGGTTCACAACTAAGTCTCTATCGAATTTTATAAATATTTTTCTAAAGAATAGATTTGTTTTAAAACAAAATATAAGCCTGATTTTTATTTAAGCTTAAATATTTCAGTCATGTCATGAGTTCATGTTAACAAGTTCAAAACATGTAGGCACAGAATGCATTACAGTATTAACTTACATAAGTACAACACGTAACAAGATAAGCAAGCAACCCCGCCTTAAGGCGACTCTCCTAAAATTTGAAAGAGTTGAAGATAGCTTACTTGGTATATGAGAACTTGACTACATCACAGTTCTATGTTAGTTACTAAAACCATTATTTCTCATGTTAATAGTGAAAAAAAATTTTAAGCTCAAAACTCATTAGGCTTTTGGGAAAAAAAACTGCTGTACTCTCTGCAAATAATTATTTTAAAACTCTAGACAATGATCTGAAACAACCTATCCAACTAACATTTAATATTTTAAATAGGAAAGAGTGTTTTTGTATTGATTGAGTAAGGACCTGGAGAGTGACAAAGGCTATTTTATATCCCAGAAAATTGAAAGAGATCCTGCGGTATTTCTTAAGAACCTAAATCCGCGACATCCTCCATGGCGCAGTAGTGAGCGCTGTGGTCTCATAAGAGGGAGGTCCGGGTGCAATTTCCGGCAGGGTCAATGCGGGGAGTTATAGTTTCTGAATTTTCTCTGGTCTGGCCTAGTAGGAGGCTTCGGCCGTGGCAAGTTACCACCCTACCGGCAAAGACGTACCGTCAAGCGATTTAGCGTTCCGGTATAATGCCGAGCAGAAATCGATTGAGGGTATGGGTTTCATATAACTGCCACAACCAACAGGTTAGCCCGCTACCATCACTTACCATAAGCCAAGGGCTAAATTTTAGTGGCGTACAAAAAAACCACGCTGACAATTATCTAGTAAACTTCCATAATAGTATTAAGTCAATGAAGAGGCATTTGTTCGGCCCTGAGGCTTCGAAATACGTTCGTAAATTCGAGTTTTTTTGATGGTATAAGTTTTAGCCCCCTTAATTCAAGTACACAATATGAACGTGTACCTACACAGTTCAAGATCAAGTGTTGCCTACGCACATACTGGTACGGCTCAATAAATATGGCACACTTCCGAGTGGGAGGCGTTTGGAATAATAAATAATCAATTATGATCATGACCGTCCTTGGAGAAATACAATAATAGAGATTATTGCATAATCTCTATTATTGTATTCCGAATCTATTATTTTGCTATGGGCCATTTTCTAAGAAATAGTTTTTTCATCATACCTATTCGAAAAACGAATGTTGGCTTCAGAGGATAGCGGGAGCAAAATGTAATTTTTAGGCCCATGGGATTTTTCATTTCTCTGTTCTGATTGGTCCGCGTTCGTGCTTCTGATTGGTGCTTAAACGTATGGGTAATGTCCATACAAAGAACGTTGATACTCCTAGCTTTTTCTCATACGTAATGATGAAAAATAGTGTGTGTCATTCGGGGCCATATTTTTTGTTCTCGGGCGGCGTATATTGAATTCCTCGCTACGCTCAGGATTCTACTTTAGAATCCTTCACTTCGCTCTGAATTCAATATAGCGCCCTCCAAATTATAACTTTTATAGTTAATATATAATGTATAGAACATTAATAGCATTGTTTTTTCCACAAGATTCTCTTTTTGATATCGACGTTGACTGAGTAGGAATCGAATGTGGGAGTGTTCAAGCTAAAATGGTACAAAAAATGTTACCCGTGCTAGTATAATAAATGCGAAAGTGTGTCTGTCTGCTACGCTTTCACGGCCGATCTTTTCAACTGGTTTGGTACAGCGATACCTAGGTGGCTAATGCTATCTTTGAAAAGGACAAAGGCTACTCAAAGAAAATCAAAGAATTTCCACAGGATTTTTCAAAGACGAACTCGTGGGATAAAGTCATGGTAAATAGATGAAGTATTATAACACATACTAGTTATAGGGCAAAGTCACGGAAATTCATCAGCACTACAATAGAAATAATAAAATAAATCAATTCGAGCTACTAACAATAGGCGAAAAAACCGATTCGATAGATTGATTATTCCCGATTGTCCCTTCCATTTCAACTACAATATTTCACCTGATAGCCCGTAACTTGAAGAGAATAAATGACTCGTTCTTTGTCGATAATTTTCATCGATAACCGCAAATTCGATGCTATGACCGCAGCTCTATCGAATAATGCGATAACTCGGATCGGTCTCTGGTGTAGGGTTGCCAACCCATTTTTTTATTCTTTTTTTTATTATTATTATATTATTATTATTATTATATACTCTTTATTTGTACCACCATAAAGATAAAAAAAAACAAAAAGAATATAGAAAAAAAACACAGACATGATACAATGATTCTTTTTTTTCATTTCATTTAATTACTTCATATATATACATGATCCATGTCAATATAACTGTAATAGCGTTTTTCAAATATTTATGAAACACGCCATTACAGTTGCTCAAAAAGTACCTTAAAATTAAAATAAAGCTATTTTTTTGTTTAAGAGGAATGTGTAAAAACAAAATTTCATTTTTTTTTTTTTCATTTTACTCTTATTTTACCTTTATTCATATTTTATGGTAAATCCGTATCACAAAGTCACAGAAAGAATATTCCAGAACAAACAGTACCCTTTGCCTGCCCCTGAGATGCAAGCTATTGATATATCTGTTCCAATTTATGCCTAAATTAAGTTGATGAAAAAAAATATAAAAAATTCTTTAAATGTTACTAATTACATAACTTTCTATGGATAGTATTTATGCGTACTATATAATACTTTTTTTAACAGTATATAGAACGCAGAACCGAAATTATATCATAGTACGATTATTGGCAACCCTACTCTGGTATCATTAATCACGGAAGCAGAAGATATTTTAATGTGTACTGCGGGTAGCCATTAAATAATTGTAGAAGCTTTTAATGAATCTGTTTAAATAAATAGCTCTTATAAGGGTAATTTTGCGGCTTTAGGAAGACTGAAAACCTATAGAAACCTTGATATTTCTATGTATTATGTCCGTTTAGCCATGAAATGACAATTTGATTGAAATATAGGTTTAGAGAATATATTTAGTTACTGTTTTACATGAGTGGATACAAAAAATCGATGCAATAAAACGCCAACCAAAAAAAAAACGAATTCTGGCTATCGTCGTGACGTCTCAACCAATAGACGTCCACAGCTGGACTAAAGTCTCCGGCATGGATTTCCTCAAGTTTCCAGCGGCTCCCAGCTACTCGCTTGAGATCGTCTGTCCATATGGCAGTGGCGTGCAGTTCATAGAGGCATAAAAGCACTGCTTACCCAAGTGGTATCATCAATGCTCATTTTTATCGAGACAGTAATTAAATAGGTATCCTGACTTACCAATGCCTAGCCTAGCTTCAAACCCTGTACACGCCACTGTCTAGTTGTCCGATGCAAGGCCGTCACTCAAGCACGAGATACAAGAGCGCTTGAATTCTGGATATTGATAGAGTAAATAAACATGATATTTTAACCTATTTCCTTTCCCCGAATAGTCACAGAGATACGATATAATTCGATTCGGTCATACCTACGGCAAAGGGCAAAAATGGAAAACGTTGGAAAACAAAAATATACGAATACGGAAGTAAAAACAAACGTTGCAAAACGTCTAACGCCATTTCCTGAGGCAATATCTAATACAGAATCCAAACGCTCGAAACAAAGCCTCCTAGTCGAAGAGCTTTAGGCAACAAACTGTCCAATGACTTGTTTTGACCCCCTGTTTGGACGAAGCGAAGTGAGTTTTTCCGTAAACTTTACAATTATCGCGTTTTTGAAGTGAGTTTTTCCGTAAACTTTACAATTATCGCGTTTTTTTATTAATTTTAATATACCGAAAATTAAAAAAATTCGTGTTTTTATTACGAAGCAAAAAATAAATTACTTTTTTTTCGAATGATTTAATAAATTGGCTCATATCCGAAACACATGAATATCAATAATTATTTGTTGTACTTAAAACTTCTTGAACATACTATATGTAACAAAGCTAAATAGTAAAATAATATTATATCCAGGCTCCACCACCACTACAGCCCATTAACGTCCCACTGCTGGGCACAGGCCTCCACAGGAGAGAGGGAATTAGGGCTTAGACCCACCACGCTGCTCCAATGCGGGTTGGCGGCTAGGCATCCAGGCTCATCTCATTTATTGAAAATATATGTCACCGTAAGATTGTAAAAACCGTTAGATTATAATCTAACTCGCGAAATTCTAAACTGTCGACAGATTGTAAACTGTTCAATGTTCTGAGTGTCAATTTTTGAAATATTAATTTTATTTACGTTTTCTTGTCTCTTTCTTGTAGGTTAGGTTAGGGTTCGACATAAATAATCAAGTAGTGCCCGGCCGCAGGGCACTTAGGTTTTATCGGGTTTCAATACCTATCAGATTACAATCTACCGGAAAATAATGCGTTAAATTGTAATCTTTCAATCATCCAACGGTTTTTACAATCTTACGGTGACATATACAAATTACATGCTGTAACTTGAGGCGGTAAAAAAACACAAAACAAATTTCCTCACCAGCTCTCAGGCTATTCGGCTCACGTTATATTGAATTTCAAATTAAAAGTTCGCCGTTCATGTAATATTAATACAGGATAAAGCCGCGTCCACACTAGCGAGATATTCAAATGAATGCGCCGGCGCTGCCGTGTCGGCCCCCGGGCGTAAAGGTCACAAGTGTGCACTCAGCGGTTATGTTAAGCTAAGCGAGGCGGAGACGGTAGGTTGTACCAATGTGACTTTGAAACGTATGCCAGTCATAAGCGGCAGCGGGAACGAATATTTTCGTTAAGAGGCCGTTGATAGCCGCTCGCAATTTCTATTCAACCCGCAAATATAAAATTGCCGGTATATTGCTATCTCTATTTGGCTGATGACACATGATCGCGTGCAAACGCGATAGCAATATGAGCGTACAAAATTTGTTATACGTTTAGTCTTGTTCCGTAAATACCAAAAATGATGAATGATAACTTGTTGTGTTTTTCACTTCGTGTTGTTATTCGGGAACTTGACAATATAGGCTATGCTCCTGGTCAATTAGTACGTAACATATCGTCGGTTTTAATATGATACCAATAAGGAGAAAACATGTAATTCATGTCGTAAAAACAAGCAAAACGCTATGCGCTTACATTTAATTTTAGGAAAATATTTTGAAAACATAATTATCCAGGGGCCTAGATAAATACAAGTACAATCCTAATAATCGCATAATCTGGTGGAAATATTCTCGAATTACGAATCATTGTGGTATTACGTTTGTATGGGCAATTCACCCTCCGCTGGCACCTTAAGGTTTCAGATATTAGTCTAGGCAATAAAGCTAGTCGACCCAACAATAATTCCTCAGGCGACGAAACTGTACCGTATGATAAAGTATCACGAGTTAAACGTATATTATAAATATCCAATAAAAAATCATAAGGGAAGTAAGGTTTTTTATGCTATACCCAATTGTCAAAGCAGGATGGTACATTATCGCGTAAACGCAGTTCAGGTTTGATAATGAAATCGTTTTAAATATCGATGTTCTGCATGATTATTTCGGTTTTGAGTGTAAATATACTACATACTATTATTTTAAAACGAAATCGAGACAATATTCAGTCTTAAATCTTAAGTTTTAGATATAAATACCTAACTTGCGGATGTTTTTTTTGTTGGATATTTTTGTGAAAATCTAATACTAAAATCCAGCCAAGTTTCATCGACTGAGGAGATGCGGGGATCTCGATACAACGAACCGACTCATTGCCTAGACTAAGTGCTAAGCTAAAAAATAACAAAAAAATTCGAGAAAGGGAGAGAATAGATTATATTACTTGTTATATTATTATTAGTCAGAAACATGCCATATTTACAAAGCTATTTCCTCTTTATGAATCTAAATCCCAACAACTCTATTACTCGAAACATGACAGCAACTAGCTCGAAATTGATAAGTAAATGAAATGTCGAGGTGTGCTTTTAAATTTCATATTCTACTAAATAAAACATATAGGAATACGAAATATTTAAATTTTTGTCTAATAACTAAAATATTTACTAAATGTATAGTTAAAACTAAAATTTGTCGCTGTTGTTATCACTCATCAACCAATAGACGTTTAATGCTGGACATAGGTCTCTTGCAATAAATTCCACATGCCGCGGCCTTTCACTGCATGGGTCAGCGGATCAGCGCTTCCTTACGACTCCTTTTAATATAAGGTTTTTAACGGTACATATGTACTTACCATAAATCTCACAAATATGTCGTCCGTCCACTTAGGAGGCGGACTATAAACGCTGCGCTTTCCAATGCCGGGTCGCCATTCCAGCACTTAGGGACCCCAACTGCCATAGGTTCTTTGGTGCCACGCCCATTGCCACTTCAGCTTCGCAAAACATCGAGCTATGTCGAACTGTGTCGGTTATTTAAGTTTATCTACGGATCTTCTCGAAAATAGAAATAATTTGTCGCTTTCAGCTCATGCCTTACCCCAAACTCACCGTTGCATACATAATCGTAACTCTATAAGCAGGTGTATTGAATCCGGCAGTGCATTAAGGCAGAGAAGGTTGCAGATTCCATTCCGCTCTTTATATTTGAAAGTAAAAATAAACTACCCAAGCTCCCACGATAAGCAAATGGTAGGAATAAATAAGAAAGGCAGGAATTATCTAGATCACTATCATTGGTCCGGCGGCGTTCAGAATTTCTACAGACACGCCGACTTCAAAATCCAACTCACGGCATCTACACACGAACCAACATTCAAATTACGTTAAAACTTAGTGAAAATTAAGTTGGTGGTTAGGTGCCAACTTTTACTTACACTGTAGAAGTCATACTTGATTAATATTTATTTACTGTGTCGCTTGAATGCTGCTTGGCGAGGTCTTTAACGTAGCTGTGACTTGTGGTGTTAGGTTAGTTTTGATATTAAAAATCTATCTACAAATAAGCGCAATAATTGTATGTCCAAAATTAACTACCGAATTAATTTTAATATGTAAAAAGAGCAAACGAGCAGGCAGGTTTCCTAATTACATGATGTTAAATGATTGATTGAATGAACCACCGCCTATGACCGCAAATGAGTTGCCAGCTTTTGAAGAATTTATACAAGTATCCGCCCCTAGACGCCATAATATCCCATATTGTAGATTTGAGGGGACACAGCAGGTGTAAGCTGGTTTCATATTTTGCAGATTCGCGGCAGGTTAGAGCTGCAATTACGAGATGTGGAAGAAAACTAGACATGAAGGTAGCAGGTTTATTTTTTTCTACGACAAAAGGTACGATCTGAAAATTGAGAAGGTTTTATTAGATCTAGGAGGTACATGGGAGTATTCTGGAGAGTTATATTATACTCCTCGCTGTAGAATGTAGAGTTCCCTGTTGGCACATCTAAAGGTGCTTAAGCAAATGGGGGAATAAATAAGAATTATCTAGATCACTATCATCAGCCATGGGCTTAGCCTTTCATGGATATCTTAGACACGGTTATTGTCTGGAGTTATTCTAATGCTTTCAAAGAATAAAATAATATTGAATTTGAAAGACCAGGATTTAATCCTTTGAAAAGAGAATACGTTGCAAGACCAAGCTTTTATATCCTACAGACGTTGCGTTGAAATACCATTCTGTGTTTTTATAAACATAGGTTCTTAAAGGATGTTTATTTTTATATAGGTAAGTGCACCTGAAATGATAAATGATTTATTTATTTCACGGTCAACTTGTGTCACTCTCACTTTGCATGTGTGATGAGTTGAGATTCTGCCACCGGCTCGTAAAGGAGATTCTACTGAGAACTGGTAAGAAACTCGTAACATTAATAAATACTAAGTCACGTCTACTGTAGTTATGTTTTATGTGTTAGATCTATATTTTTATATATGTGGTTTGTATAGTGTCTTTGTTGAGATTTTAGGACGATTAAGTATTTAAAAATAGAACGATTAACATTTATTGTTTTCGTACTTAATGGGTACGTTGATAGACAGTGCAGTAAAGGTCGTGTCCAATGCTGGACTACTGAAATGGTAAATAAGAAAAACGAATAGGTAATCTTAAGAGCAACAGGGTATGTATTCGTATTGTTGTTGTTGTTCTCTTCGTATTGTTTGCATAAAAAGAGTATAAATGTATAGCATTTTCGGACTACCCAAGTAAAATAACGAGTAAGATCCGAAAACAGCCCATGTATTTGTTCCCAAAATTGAAAATTATACGTTAGATTCGTATCAGAAACGTGCCCCGTCGTATTAAAAGCTACTTTTATTTCAAACCTTTCTATTAAAAGGAAGGACACAGCCCATTGAAACGATAACGAAAACTACGTACAAAACTGCCGAAGGTCGAAAGGAAAAGGGTGTTTCAATCGAAATCCCTTAGATTCCTGGAACATCTCCATAATATTATTCAAGGTTTTAAATACACAATACGCACACAATAAGATTATCTGTTTGAAGTTATCACTGAAGTGACGATTTCTCGTAAACTTTAAGAATATCTAAGTTAGATTAGACTTCGTATTCTAGGTAAATTATATGGTAGGTACTTGTGTAAAGATTTTTGTCATATAACAGTCTAAGAGTTGAGGCATATGGGATTTAATCTATCATACCCCTAACAGGTTAGTCCGTAGTCAAGTAGGTATATGAATTTTCCCTTGGGTTTTATAATATTATATTATAAGCTATTGTATAAATGCGTAATGTTTATTTGAGTACCAATAAGTACTTCCAACGTCGAGTGCGTGCTGAACTTGAAATCGTCCGATTCGTTGCACCCACGGACCATTCACCCACTGACAAAGTCAATACACTACTGGTATGCCTGTGCTTTAAGATTATGATTTTCTAGATAAATAAAAATCTATGTTTGTAGGTATATGTTTGTCCTTTATGCGTTCCGAAACCATTGATCAGATTATGAAGAAACTTTGGTAGGGTATTCTGGGGACGCCCGCGAGGGTTCCTAGCCCAAAAAAATCTATGTATAAATGTTTTTACTTTATTTTAATTAATTATATCTTACGTGGCATTGCAACGCATGCCGGGTATAGCTAGTAATACATAATTTATTCAGGGTAAAGTAGATCTGATTTATTATTATTCTTCGATTAGTATGTTACTCAATGAATTACTGATTCACAATACAACGCGCCCACGTGTCGGCAATCCAACAGGAAAATGCACTCAATGTAAACAAAAACAAGAGTCGTACATAATAAGTATTGCATTCAGCGCGCGCGGCGTGCGTGGTTCGCATATATGCGCATGCGCATCGCATTAGCAGCGCGTCAGGTCAGGACCGTTCAATATAACTATGCCGAGCCGGTTTTAATGCGATTGCCATTATGTTGATGTTTTATGGTAGAGTCCAAACGAGACGTATCATAACATGTACTACTACCTCTACGCTCGTACTTGACTGTCACAATGCACTACAGACCCTGACCGACTCGAACAAAGTATCACTGGCCTGGGTAAAAGGTCACAGTGAGAACATAGGAAATGATGCAGCCGACGAACTAGCACGACGAGCCTCAAACCTGAAGGTAGCGGGACCTGATCCAATCGTCCCGATACCCTTCAGTGAATATAAAACCTGGATAAGAAAACAAACAGTAAGTACACATGCCGCATTATGGGCAAACACTACAGACTGCAGACAAACTAAGGAGGCAATACCGAGCCCTAACTAAAAAACTTCTACAACTCAACCGAGCCAAACTCAGGATAGTTGTAGGTGTGATAACGGGACACTGCCCTCTAAACAAACACCTGTCTATTCTAGGTGTCACCGACAGCCCTCTATGCAGAGCCTGCATGGAGTGACGAGACACCGAAACACGTGTGGCTCGAGTGCAACGGTGTTTCCACCCAACGAGAAGCCTACATTGGCTCCCCAGCAACACTACCGGAAGTCCTCGCCGACCTGGGTGGCCTGCTTGGATTCTGGAGTGAGCTCGGCTGGCTGGAGTGATCCAGCGGAGAGTCGTACCAGTGGTTTCACACACAGCGGACGCATGCGTCCAAGTGCGGAAAATAATCCCAGGATAGAAGAAGAAGAAGGAGAAGAAGAACCACCACCACCACCACTACAGCCCATTAACGTCCCACTGCTGGGCACAGGCCTCCACTCTCATAGGAGAGAGGGAATTAGAGCTTTGAGAGAGACCCACGACGCTGCTCCAATGCGGATTGGCGGGCTTTAACGACTATTATCATGTTAGTGATAATAACCGGGACCGACGGCTTAACGTGCTCTCCGAGGCACGGGGGTGAAACACCGCCAACTTCCTAACTCCGGGCTAGTACCAGGAATTTCTAATCAGAAAAACCCGATACTTAATTATGGCCCGACCCGGGACTCGAACCCGGGACCTCGTCGGCCGCAGTCAAACATGCCAACCACTAGACCAACGAGGCAGTTAGAAGAAGAACATGTACTACTAACAAATGGGCCATTTTTGGTTGCCTCAATAAATAAAGTTATTTATTTATTTATTTATAAAGGCGAGCCCCACTTGAGTTGCACGGAGCGGCGCGGTACGTAGCTGCAATAGGACTGATTTTGAGAAATTTCTTTTTCGAAAAAATATATTATTTCTGCAGAAAAATAAGGTTTGGCAGATAAAATTGGCATTTGAAATTTAAATTTTAAAATTCGCACCTAAACGCCCGCCGGTGTCAGGGCGCCGTTTGTGACGTCACTATTGTTATTACCAATGTACTATGTGCAGTGTGCAGTAAACAATAGTGCGATTGTCAAAGCTCGAAAACAAACAATTGTGACGTCATTCGCTTCTTGGTGTTTAATCCAATATGGCGGATTGCTCTATTTTATAGTTTTATTTTATCAAAATAAATAGCAATCTCATCGTTTTTTATAATCCATGAATCCTATTTCATTAGATAAATTCATAATTTCATTGATTCTTGGTTACGGTCATCATGCCTATTATTGCAATGAAATGAAGTGATCTATTTAATATATTTCACGTAGGAGAACTTGTGCCACTTGTGAAATGTCAAGACTCTACCACCGGTTCGGTATTATTTGTATGAGTTTGTATGAAGCCGCGACGCACAGTGCATTTCCGTGCCGCGTCGCTTAAGTTTTTTTTTTTTTTTTTTATTCACTACTTAGCCCTTGACTGCGATCTCGCCTGATGGTAAGTGATGCAGTCTAAGATGGTAGCGGGCTGACCTGTTAGGGGCATGGCAGTTATATTAAACCCATGTACCCCTATTTGGTTTCTACACGGCATCGTACCGGAACGCGTAATCGCTTGGCGGCACTTCTTTGCCGGTAGGGTGGTAACTAGCCACGGCCGAAGCCTCCAAGCCAGACCAGCGAAAATTCAGAAATTTTAAATTCCCAAATTGACCCTGCCAGAACTCGGGGCCTCCGCACGTTAAGACAACAGCGCTAAACACTGTGCCACGGAGGTCAAGTGGGCCCAGACCCTCACAAAGAATATTTGCCGCTACTTGCATCTGTAATGGGTCTAGACCTTAAGAGACACCTGTATGCCCTTTATGAAATAAACAAATTGGGTATTAAGTAAAATTGGTCCTATAAGAAATAAATGTTCTCAGTGGTTTAACCAGGGTACAAGACTATGGCCAAACCCTTCTCATTTTGGGTTGAAGTGATAATAAATCTTTACAAATGTGTTTTTCGAGACTATAATCTCTGTGCTAAATATCATCTAGACCTGCGGTGCGATTGCGTAACTTCTGCATCAACCATTGTTACAGTATCAATTGTTGTGATTGGCTGAATTTATGGTATTCTTGCTGCGTCTAGAGATTTTATCCAATAGTGGTAGAGTGTTAACCAATCAGAGGTGATTGCGATCGTTACACTGTAGCTGTCATTTTTAGCCGGTCGCCCTCCTGTTCAGCCTTTCAGACGTGATTGAGTGAACATCAATCCATGATCCATCCATCACATGCAAATTTTTGCATTCATTAGTATTGATGTGAAAGTGTCTTGTGATTGAGTACCAAACATCCCATCCAAACTTTTGCATTTTTGTATTGATGCGATAGTGTGTCTTACTGTCTCTTTGTCAGTTAGGTACCTATTAACGGCCATCTAGCAGTTGTTATATAATAAGCTTACCGTACATACCCGTCGACCGCACTCTCGTCCCATAAAAGTTTAGTTAAACGCATAGATCTGGAACAAAAAAAAATAGTAGATAAGACAACTGAAGTTTCTACAAAAATTATGTGCTAAGACATTTGATGTGTTTAATCATTTTATAAAATCTTCAAAATCATCGTATGACAGTCATTAACTGTCGCGTTGAGTGAAAGCGAGGGAGCTAGCGATTGTCGCGATATGAGAAAGAGAATTATAAGTGAGCGAAAAGGTTGTGGGAGAGAGAACGGATGGTGCGTTTACACCTACTTACGTATCGCACTTACCGCCCTACTCTAGCCCGCCGGATTGGCTCCGCCAGCTGGACCAAAGGACTTTTGCTTCGAGGGCCGTCCTAGCGTGGTATCCCGACGCCTCTCCTCACGGCGAACGGATTGGGGGGAATTAGTTGAGAATAAAGGCTAAGGTCGTTACAAGGAAAACAGTTTAATGACGTTTCCACAAATAGATCCTTATAACTACTTATTACAGAAAGTATTCTAGGATATAACTTACGCTACCGCGCGACACAGTCAATTCTGGAGAATACGAGTACGCACTGAAGTGGAGGCTCGTCGCGCTCGTCAGCGCGACGAACGGCTTGGCATCAGGGTCGATGGCCCTGCACCGGGGCACTCGTGCGCGGGAACACTGGTATACCGTACACGTGGTCCTGTTTCCACTCACTGCACTACACGAGGGCGTTGGCGCTTCGCACTAGATCACTTCGATGCACTACTTATGTCGACTTTAAAACTAGGTATCAATCGGAGTAAAGTACCGAATACATTCCACGAATAATTAATTAAAGTTCATCTTCCAATATGGCGGGAGAAGTTTTCGAGATGACCGTAATCTAAGTGATTCCGGACTCGAATAATTCGGGTCAAAAAATAGTTTTGGAATAAGAGTCAACCATGATCCCCAATGATTGACTTTTAGTGAAAATAATTAAAAGATAAGGTATGCTCGGATACGAGGAGGATTAGAAATCGCGTGGTACCGGGCTGGTCGCCATAATGGCGGCCGGCTTCGCGACCTATCTCAAGAATTTCTTTGATCGCATCTCCGAGAGGAGAGAATCTGGAGAGGCTCGTGAAAACGAGGAAAAAAAAAAAGGGGGAAAATCACAGGGGGCCGGATTTCACGGCCATTCCGGAAGCTGACTCAGGTAGTCCGTCGGCGCTCCTCCATCGCGTCTCGACGCGTGCGTCGCTCGTGATGTCCGGGGGAGAAGAAGGGTCTCTCGCGCGTTTTCGCGCGGGAAATGTGGTAGCCCTGTCTGAGTGAGACAGACGCTTTGTCATCCCTGCAGTGTGAGCGAGATGGGCTTACATTTGCAGGTTGGTACTCCATGAATGGGGTTGCTAGTTTTTATGGGTTAGATTTAATCTCTTTACAGATTATAAAGAATACCATCGAGTATGAGGCAAAGTGGGTAACTTTGGTATAAAGGATGGAGCGAGGTGGGTATCTTTTCACCACGCTACATAACTTGATTAAACTCATACAGGTGTTTACTATTTCAGACTTTTTACCATTGAAAATGGTTATCAGATGCAAATCACCTGAGACGCATTTCTGTGTATAAAAAGTGATGTAGCTTTTATGATTGTTGACCGATCGTCATGGTAATGGTGTTAAAAGATGCGGATGCAAGTGAGAAGTGCATTCCAGTTGGAATTTCGAAAATCGGTTAATAAATTTTAGAAATTTTTTGAAGTAAATTTTAGAAATTTTTTGAAGAAGATATTTGAATTTTTTTAATATTCGAAAGAAAGAGTAATTACTGACCGATCTTCAATAATCACTCCAGCTATAAGTGATGTAGTTGTGTAGTAAAATTCAATAAAAAAATTATTATTTAACTTGCAATGTGTTATTCAAAATGAATATTTTTTTTTTCGTAAATTTTTGTATTCATTTTCAATGATGTGATGATGCAGCCTAAGGTGAACCGCGCTTGCCTAGAAGATTCCTATTCACTCTTAATTTGAAGGGAAAACTGAAACCGGAAGGACGAAGGCCGTTCCACTTGTAATATAGTATAACCACAGAATACTTCATTGGTTTAACCAATGTTCTATATATATGGCATATCTGACAAAAAGAGTGGCATCGAAGAATAGGTATTTTATCTGCCATGTAATATTGAACGTAATAGGTATTATATCGAAACACCTACTATACTTCCCGAATGTCTGTAAAATCAACCTGAGAATGCATAACCTAGCTATGTATATATAAATTGTATACATCAACAGCGAATTAAAAGTATCCTAAAAGCAATTCGTAAAAACTACACCTACCCACCAAAAACCCCATTAAAAGGCTTCATTTAGCAGACATCAATTAACAGAGTTTCACTGCATCACGGTGTTTTTGAATTACGCACTTTTTCGGGGAAACATCCTGGGTTGAATGGGGAAACAGGGTTGCCGCGTCACTCTTTTATATTGCAAGTGTTATTTTGGCGCTAATGAGATCCCTTGGTTAACCCTTTGAATGGCGAGGGAGATGGTGTAGAAGACAAAGGCGGAGTTTTAACCCTTCTTTGAGAGTTCAAACAGATGGGGTAGGTTATAGGCATACATACTGCTGAATACGGGTTTTAAGGAGGTAGACACGTCACGTCAGGTGATGTGTCGTTTCGTCACTAAATCATCGAAAAATGGCATAAACACTTAGTGACACAAATTGTTTTCGATTTCATTTCTCACATTCGACATATCAAGAGCAAGACTGAGTTCAAATTTTGCTTTGACTCTATAAAATATTACTTGAATGCCATACTGCCATATCATTCCATATTGTATTACCGAATAGGATAGACGGGGATAGCTCAGTGCAAAGTGGATAATAAAGAAATAAACATATCGCACACAACACACCGCTGTTACAGCCTCATAATAATACAGACTACGAGCACGTCTAATTTCAAAATGTTACCGTCGTTAGTCTGATAGCACCCAAAGCTGCCTACATAGGGTGAGATTTTGGGAGCGATCATCGAGGCAAAAAATTAAAAAAAGAAATGATTATATATTTTGTAATTTTTTGGATGGAGAGAAACCTAGAAGCACCTATGGCAAAAATTCATAAAACGTTGCATAGGCGTTCTTGATTGCAAGAAGAAATGAGACGAGAGTTTAGTCTGGATTGAGACAGATTATTTGATGATTACAATATTAAAATTAATATTATTAAGCAAAAATAGGACAACGCTGTCAGAGTTAACAGGATTTTAATTTTATGGACATAAAAAGTTCTTAGAACTAACAATATATTTACGTGACTTTTAAAGGTATAAATTAAATTTTAATAATAAAAAGTAGCAAGGAACATTCCAGAAAGATTTTTAAACCCAAACAAAACTCACCTATATCGGGATAACGTCGAAGAATTCACGCCATCAAAGTCTAAGAAAAGACTTTTTTAAGATTATCGTATAAAATTTCTCAGTACAGTTTCAGTTTGAACATCACTGGATGTTCCCAAAATTTCACCCTGTATAGTGAGGGTCGTTTGAAAATATGAAGTCACTGTGAAAATTATGTTGGGTAAAAACACTCAGCAGTTAATTACAACCACCCCGCCGGCTATTACAGACTTTACTACCTTGAGATAAGGGGGGTAATGGCGTGCATCATTAACTCGTTGCCTAGGGTAGCCAGAACGTAGTCATTCTGAAAACATGTCCGGAATTTTCGTGCTAAGTATGTAAATTCAAAATTTCAGATGTGGAATTTGAATTTGTCCGATATTCTAGGGTGATAAATATAATATTTAAAAATATTATTTAATATAACGTGTTTTAACCAAAAGCACAAATGAGAAAATTTCAGATAGTAAGCGTTCTTTTGCATTTCAGACCTAAGTTTTGATGTAGTTCAATAACCTAATTTTATTACAGGTCTATGAATAACGTCAGGATTTCAAGCTTCAATGCTTTACTGATTAATAATGACAGGATGACGTCAAATTATTTTCCGTGAAAATATTAGCCGCCCTTGGACATATATTTTCCATTGAGGTGACTTACACTTTTTTTGATTTAAAATTTTACAACACTATGTTGAAACACTTACTTAGATTTGGTTCTGTTGTAAACAGAATAAAGTCGTAGCAACACTAATTTGTTTCAAAGATTCTGTGTGACAACGTTCATTCTATCAATTTTTCGAATTAAAATGTAGCTTTAATAGAATGACAGCTATAACGAGTGCTTCTCTGCTTTATTTCAGCTCTAGTCTCGTAGAAAAGCTGTAATGTGACCAGTCTCAATGTCTAGTGCTTTTTTATTTTTCTTTCAGCTGTAGCCTGGAGTCGCTTAAGTTTGACGACTGTCATTCTAATCAAGCCATATTTTACTATGGATAAAGCCATTCTTATAAGAAGTGAAGTGAAGTAACATACGGAAATTCGTTAAGAACTTTCATATTATTATTTGGATATGGTAACCCTAGCATAGATGAGCTTTGGCGACTGTATGCACTCTCTGGTACCCCCACTTTAATGTTTGCCGTGTGCTGTATGAGGAAAATCTTGCATATTATAAACGGGGTCGGATTTTAATTACACTAGTGGATTTTAATGGTTGGAAAATATTTTAACGATTTAATCATAAATTCATATTTTACTTACAGTATATATATACACACACACGCACGCACACACACGTACCACGCGCACACACACACACACACACACACCTTTGTTATTGTTATTTTTGTTACCGTGATAATATGTTCCTACTTATTTTCTCTCATGTATACTTATATTATTATTGTAAATTGTTAATGTTATACTGTGTCGATACTTATTCTCTGAGGTAGGCGTTGATGGCTGCGCATCAGTTTATACTATTGCAACCATTAACGTTCTTTATGTATATTTGGTATTTATGTATGTAATGCACGGTTGTAATACTATGGTTATAATGATTAATGTAATAATAATAATATAAAATATAAAATAAATAAAATAAATAAATAAATAAATTATGCTGTGACGTTTTAATTTAAACAATAGAAATATTTTTGTTAGAGTGAGATATTAACTGCGTTATATATATTTAAAATAATTTATATAAGAAATGAAAATTTATTTAGACATATTATGTTTTCCTCAGGGCAAGGTGAAATAATTAAAACGGAAAACTTCTAAACTAAGTCTATGTCACAAAAGGATCGTAACTTATGCTGTGCGTTGATGGATCAGTCAGTTAGTCAGGACAAGTAATTTTATATGAATAGATTATCAAACGGCGGACCTTTTATACTGTACTAGCTGATGACCGCGGTTTAGTCTGCGTTGATTAAGGCTTTTTGGAACTCTTTGATTTTCCAGGACAAAAAGTAGCTTATGTGTTATTCCAGACTAAAATCTATCTCTGTGCCAAATTTTATCCAAATACGTTCAGCCGTTAAGGCGTGATTGAGTAACAAACCATCCACTTATAATATTCGTACACAACTTTCGCATTTATAATATTCGTATAGGTAGATTGTTTTCATTACAATATAGCCAACACTGTGCGCTTGTTCTATTTATGCAAACACTGAAACAAATAGGTACATATTGTGTTCGTTCATTGTGTTTTTCTGCACCTATTGTTTTCAATCTAAACATAACTTTCAATTCATAAATAGTTCATCAACGCTATTATATATATTATATGCATTTCTAAGTATACGCAGCAAAATATGAATAAATAAAGAAATATGCATCAATTTATTTCTAAAATATGATCAACTAGCAGCTGCCCACGACTTCATCTATGTGGTTTAATTTTTTTTTATTCCCGCAGGAACTCCTTAATTTTCCGGGATAAAAACTAGCCTTTGTCACTCGCCAGATCCTCAAATATACCCATGCCAAAAATCACGTTGATCCGTTGCTCCGTTGCGACGTGATTGAAGGACAAACCAACAAACTTTCGCGTTTATAGTATTAGTTTTTTTTAATATTTTAATGAAAATATTATATAACTTTTCAATTCATAACCTCCATAAATTTAGTTCAACTACGCAATACACAAGCATTTTAAAATGCAACAAAATATACGAAATTCGACTCATATAAAATATATTAATTAAATATGAAATTCTTTCACTTTGAACATTTTCCGCAATAATTAATACTTTGAGCGTGTGTTGGAGACTCGAAAACGCTGACCTATATGCGAAACTGGGTCTGCTTGTAACGAGGCAAGTTACTTTGCGTATTAAATACAGACAAGTTCTTTATTTCCACGTTTTAAAACTCGGATTTTATGTAATTTTTCCACGGATGAGACTGGATTGAAAAGAGGGTCAACAATTTATACTTTGCCAGATGCTTCCTACAATTGGTTTGTACTAACAACGTACTTATTACCTATTATGTGGTACTACGTAGATAATTGAGCTTTTGGTTTTTTTTAACATCAAAGACTGGTGGTCATCTGATGCAGTCTGATGGAGAATAGGGCTCAAGGCAAAACACGACATCACAGGGCAGGAAAGGGTTGTTACTGTGTTACAACCCTTTCCTAAGGGGTGTTACGCAAAGCAGTATTATTTCCAGTCTAATGCCACGTACCTTGACGTCCCCAAAATAAGGATTATAATAGGGATGATGACAACTCAATCAAATCAGCAACTCTTTATCAAACTTAAAAACGCACTTCTAGTATGGAAGTTGTATGAAATTCATGGTTGTGATCACATTTCAACGCATTTTTTTACTTTATTTTAAAATAGTTACCAAACTTAAAATTAACCGAGGATGTGAAATTTATGTTTATTGAAACATTTCCATACTAATAATGATAAAAGCGATGTATTTATTTATTTAGACATCTTTATTGCACATACAAAATATACAGAATACAGTTTTAAAGCATTAATTACTAGTAAAACTATAACTATATTATATATTAACTATGTATCTGATGGTATCATCTGTTTGCCTTACGTGAAAAGCTTATAAACTTTTCACGGACATACTTTTAAACGATTTTGATGGCGAATTGGTACAGAGATAGGACGGTTTCCACGGGATTTAAAAAAGTCACGGGCTCGTCATTTAAGGTAAGGAATAAATTTCCAAATTATTTTATGTATTCTACGGTATAATTCTTCTTAATTTATTAGACTACCTAACAAAAGCAAAATATTAAATCGTTGTTTTTGACTTTTCCGTCAGGACATTTAATTTTATGTTACCTTTTTCGCTGTGTTTGCTTTTACAACGGGCACCTTGTACCTACTTGGAATGTGTCAAACAAGTTACAAGTGAGGAGGGACCTCTGTAACGCAATTAGGCACTAATTGTTGTACCTGTGCAGACCCAACATTAGGGCCCAGGGGCGCAACCGTATCGAAGACAAACGTAAAATGTCTACAAGCGTGGTAGAAGTTGCCTCCTCGTTGGTCCAGTGGTTGGCATGTTCGACTGCGACCGACGAGGTCCCGGGATCGAGTCCCGGGTCGGGCCATAATTGAGTATTGGGTTTTTCTGATTAGAAATTCTCAGTACTAGCACGGAGTTAGGAAGTTGGTTTCACCCCCGTGCCTCGGAGAGCACGTTAAGCCGTCGGTCCCGGCTATGCACATGCCGGCTGGGCACAGGCCTCCACTCTCATAGGGAGAGGGAGTTAGAGCTTAGACCCACCACGCTGCTCTAATGCGGGTTGGCTGCTTTAACGACTATTATCATGATAGTAATAACCGGGACCGACGGCTTAACGTGCTCTCCGAGGCACGGGGGTGAAACACCACTAACTTCCTAACTCCGGGCTAGTACTGGGAATTTATATTCAGAAAAACCCAATACTTAATTATGACCCGACCCGGGACTCGAACCCGGGACCACGTCGGCCGCAGTCGAACATGTCAACCACTAGACCAACCAACGAGGCAGTTTATCACTGTCAATAATCAAATATCACGTATGAACAAGCAGGCAATGTCTACAATCGCCCTTACAACACTAATCTCGGGAATGCAAACTTGCTAGCTTACACACATTATGTGTATCCCCTCTGTAAGGTTGCTAAACTATGTCGAACAGTCCGCGAACAACTAACAAGTGGGGAACAGTCTAATACAATTAGAGACTTACATCGTGTAGGTAAGAAAGACCCGGAATTAGGGGGAAGGGTCGCGACCGCACATTCTTGCCAAGCTCTTGCCAAGTGTTAAGTTCGTTTCACACGAAGGGAATGTCGGCAAGTCTGAAGTTTGGGCGTCAATAATGACCTATAATTACGCCCTAGTGCGTTTGAATCCCTTCTGAAGTTTCCGTTGTTTGTTTCGAGTAGTTTGTTGTGACTATTTTGGGACAAACTTAAAGCAATGTTTAATAATTTCGTGTAATGATAAAATTAAAGTAAGGCCCGTTATCCTTTTAACTCTGAGTTAGCTACTATACTTTGACAGAATTCGTATAAAACTGCTGTCATATATTCAAATTTATTTACGTAACCTGGCGTCTCTGCTTATGCTAGCGGGCCTTGTTCTATGTACTTTGTACTAACTAGCGAATGCCCGCGACTTCATCTGCGTGGTTTGAGGGTTTTTGGTTCCCGCGGGACCTCTTTAATTTTCCGAGATAAAAAGATAGCTAAAGCTAGCTAGCTAGATAGACTATAATCCAGACTATAATCTATCTCTGTGCCAAATGTCAGCCAAATCCGTTCAACCGTTGGGGCGTGATTGAGTAACAAACATCCATGCATCCAGACATCCATACATCCATACATCCATCCAAACTTTCGCATTTATGATATTAGTATGATTAGAAGAAATTGACAATATTAGCCTGGAGTAGAAATTCTCAGCGGAATTTCATTTTCTTGCCTCGGAGACTTTAAGCCATCGGTCCTGCGCCTGATCTTTCTCCGGTTGTGTCGGACTTTCCTACTCATCAGACAGTTAGAGTAAGGAATAGAGAGTGCACATGTGTTTGTGTTATCTTTGTGCACTATAATCGGATTTATTAACACTCAATTCCTAAAAGGATAAAATTGGGCGTTGAAAATTGTACTAAAATCGGACTTAATGAGCGAAGCCTCGGGCAAAAGCTAGTTATAACAGCGTTAAAAGCTATTTTTTACCTCTTCACTACAAATAGTTTTGTTAATTGTTATCACACTTAAATTAAAAGTATCTTCAGATCATCTTTGTTTTGGTTTTGTCAGTTCGCCTACAGAATTTATTAATTAATTTGACACAAGCTCATATTATGATTTAATAACCTGTATATACAAAAATAACGTATTTTATAATTATTGTAAGTGAACTTTTGTGTTCTTTTCGAGAAATGTGTCTAAACCGAAACGTAAATGGGAGTCAACCAGTGGCGTGCACAGGGTTTGAAGCTAGGGTAGGCATTAGTTAGTCAGAATACCTATTTACTGACTGTCAGAATGAAAAATGAGAACATGAAAGATGAATTTGGGTAAACAGTTCTTTTATGCCTCTATGAACTGCACGCCACTGGAGTCAACCCTAAAACTTGGTATAGGTAAAGCATTGATCACACGGTTTGCTATTACAATTAGAAAGGCTTTGTGATCGACTAAATTGAATTAATTAAAACGCGTCTCAAACTAGATCATAATAGCTACTCCGGCTTTAATTAGTTTAAACTTGTACCGGCTTTACCTACTGCAGTGTACAGGGGAAAGTTTTGTGAACATTGTTAAATCGTACCTATTTAATTTTTTATTTTATTTTATTTTTACTTGGACTACCGACAAAATTACATGTAAATTAAACTTAGACGTAAATAATCTCAGGGTAACGGAACACACATAATTTCACTTATAGGCAGACATCATGCACACTATAAAGGTCGTACTTACATATACAAATTGTTAAGTTAAATTGTATATAATTGCATAATAAATTATCATACTTCACCTTTATTACCTACTACCTAATATGTTTCTTCTTACCCCAACTTTTCTCTTTGTACTTATTGTACGCACTGTGATTTCAACCCTGTCCCCACTAACAAAGGTTAACTGGAGGAGAAAATCGGTTGATCAGATGGGCCGTGAAAGCGTAGCAGACAGACAGCCAGTCAGACACACTTTCGCATTTATAATATTAGTATGGATTGTTGGATTGTTAGAGTAAACTCTATACTTGAGTACCTCTGCTAAAGTATACAGAACGGAGTGTGGAGTAATTTTCTTTTATTGTTGCTGTCAAGGGAAACAAGAGTTTTCCTGAGATATTCAGTTTAACACCAGCAAGCGTAGCAGACAGACAAACAGACACACTTTCGCATTAAAAGTCAAAGTCAAATAATGTTTATTCAATTTAGGTAGGTATACTATACTTTTTGACGTCTAGTTATTTATAAAATATAATGGTGATAATCAGTAACGGTATCTTAAAACTAAAACTACTAGGGTTCCAAACGCGCCCTGGTCTGAGAAGAGCCCACAACAAACTCAGCCGGGGTTCTTTTTTGATTATCACCATTTCACAAATAATCATCATAACTAAGCAACTATCAGAGCCATTAAATCAAATCATTGCCAAGCTTCCTTGTCATTTAAGTAATCCTTTACATGGTCATAGGATTTTTTAATGAGTTTACGTTTTACATTAACTTTGAACTCATTCAGAGACATCTTCAGCATGTCTTCTGGGAGCTTATTGTAGAAGCGGACACTGTTTCCAACAAATGAATTGCTAGTTTTACTAAGCCTAGAAGCAGGCATTACAAGTTTATTTTTATTTCTAGTATTGACATTATGACAACATTTATAATATTAGTATGGTTATTACTATGGATTTCAGCGCATATTCCTACACAGGCGTGCATTCGTGCCGTCAATAAGCGGCACCCGGTGTTGGCAGCTTTCCGCAGTAATTGCAAGACTTGTCGCCATTTTGTTTTCAGAGACGCGCCACATATCACGAATTTTAAAAAAAGCTTTTTGATTTATGAACATGATTTCAATGGCTTTGAATGTGCTATTGAGGTGTCTGGCAATATTCAATAGCTTAATACTAATTGGGCTGGATCAATACACGATCGAGGGCCATACTAACTGACGCAAGTAACGGTAATATTACTCTTAATGACAGTCTGATGTCACGTACCCTGACGTTCTTGAAATAAGGATTATAATTCTAAAACACGAAAGTCAACTATAATGATACAATATGGCTTTAAGAGTTGGCAGTATGGCCCCAAAACAGAAATGAGAAGTTCCATAAAAGATACTACAGTAAACAAAAATAGGTAAACATAATTAGTGTTTACTATAAGGTCCCAAGCCCAAGGTGACAATTACGCAAGACGAAAACAAAACTCACTTTTATTTAGAGCTGTACAGAGTACAGACTACCGCGACAGGATATAACGATCCACTACGACGGGGGCATTTCGTGGAGCGTCCCGTGGTCCCTTTGATTTAACCCATTGATGAGACCACGTGTAATTTTAATATACCCTTGGTCCTATCATGGGTAAATAAAAGTACCCGTGGTCCCATTAATAGGTCAAACCAATGGGACCACGGGTAAAAGCTCTTCGCCGTGGATCATTTTCCATGTAGTGTATTTGTCACCATAAGATTGTAAAAACCGTCAGATTATAATCTCTATCTAGATCTAACTCGCGAAATTGCAAACTGTCGAAAGATTAGAATTTAACGCACTATTTTTCGGTAGATTATAATCTGTTAGGTATGTTAACCCGATAGAACCTAAGTGCCCGGCCGCCTACCTGATTATTTATGTCGAACCCTAACCTAACCTACAAGAAACAGACAAGAAAACGTAAATACAATGAATATTTCAAAAATTGACACTCAGGACATTGAACGGTTCACAATCTTTCGACACTAAAATTTCGCGAGTTACATTATAATCTAACGGTTTTTATAATCTTACGGTGACATATTCAACCTGAGATAGGTATATTAAAGGGTATTGTAAAGAGTTACATTAATAATAGGTTTAGTCATATAATAGTCTTTCTCTCGGCACAAATAATTACAATGGTCCTCACTCCTCACGTATCGACTGCTAGTTGCAATGCCAAGAGCCCGTGTATAATGATACGATTGAATTAAACGTATCTACGCTATCATGTAACGAGACAAAAAAGAACATGAGTAAATACGTGTACCGTAGAGCGGGTATGTCACAAATCATTCTCTTGTTTTATCTTGATCTCGGACCGGTGACAAGTATCGTGGTGGTGTGTGGACCAAGCCATAAGTTTTTTTTTTTTTTTTACTTTATTCTGAAAACATACAGTAACCTTAAAAACAATAGGTAATACAAATATAACATTATACTTAAACCCTAACAGTTTTCAACGTATTTTTGCACATATTGTATAAAATTTTTCCAAATGAATAGTTGGGTATAGTCGCTAGACGAAAAACAAAATTTGCTATTATGCTTACTTTAAATTAGAATAGAGAAAAAGAAAAACATATTAGCACATACATAGCTAGTTGGTTTTTGATTTAGATAGAAAAACAACTAAATTACGCCTGCGATTTTTTCCGCGTCGATTTACTTTGATTTTCTGGGAAAAAGTAACCTTTGCCCCTTCTTGGGTTACATCCTATCCTGTACCAATTTATTCAAGCAAGCTTTTTCAGCAAGAAATGTTATTTACATGGATTTAGAATATTTCTATTTCTTTTAGTGTAAACATCCACATAATATTTTCTACAGCGTTTATCATCACTTACCAATACCATAGAGGACACGTAAAATATTTGAAATGGATTTTACCAATATAATATTACACACGAAACGGTTAGGTCATTTAGACTATGCCTCATTACATTTCCATTAATTACACAACGATAGGGGTTTTCATGGTTATAATCATACGGGAAATGTCCAGGCCTTTCCGCATTGGTGTTTATTATAAGATCACTAAGTAATATCGTAAAGTTTTCCTACCGATTTATTGATTTTCTTATAATAAAACGCTTTTTGTATTTATTTTTTCAATGTAATTTATAATATGCGTAATATATTATATAAACCATCGGTGGAGTGAAGTCAGTGATTGAAATTCTTAAAATAAAACGCTTTTTCGCATAAATTGCGCCACCAAATACCGGTCCAACCACAGCTCAGACGAAGCGTCGCACACGCATCCACCTGGCGTCCGACTCTGAATCATGGCTGGTATTACTACTAGCTATAATAAACCGAGACTCGTTTATCCAGTTTTTCCACACAAGTGCTTAAATAAAACGCCATTCATGCGCACTGGCATGTAATGGAACTTGCTCTTGTCAGTTTTACGTATGGTGACGACATTTCAATTTAAATTTTTACTGATTTTTGTTTTTGCCGAAGAAATGTTGATTGGCACTCTCTGTTGGTTCGTAAATTGGCATAATTCTCGTATATTTCTTTTTTAATTTGTTAACTTTTGACTACCTTATTTCACTTTCCCCAGACAAAAAGGTTTAATTTTCCAATTTAATTCACATTGTCGCTATAGGTATATGTATCGAATAGGTTATATTGTAAAATTTGCAATCCTACACTCGTATAAGAGATGCATTTCATCGCTTTTTAAAATTGCGAAGAACTGAAATCCTTTGTCATATTTCCATGCTTACGAGGATCCAATATTTTCGTGTGACATGTGATAAATCTTTCGCCTAGAAATTTGATAGAGGGACGAAATTTTTTAGAGGGGTTTTGATTATTTTGGCCTAGCTACCGCCTACCAATCGGTATGTACCAAAAAAAAACTATTAATCAATAGCTGGCATCAATACAAGCACGTATTATATAAGATAAATCTTCTAATGGTCAGGTTTCCGAGATATATGCTATCTACTCGATGTCGATGTACACCAGTACAGCTTTGATAGCTTATATCTCGGAAACCTGACTCTTTAGAAGATTTTGTCTCATATATTACTTGCTTGTATTGATGCTAGATATTGATTTGTACAGGTTTTATGAGTGGACGTTATTTGAAAAAAATAGGGACCATAGGTAGGTCAGGCTCGATACAAAAATATTCAAATTTCAAAACCCCTTTAGCCTATAAATGGGGTATGGTTGGGCACCTATTATCAATACTATTCCATACAAATATCATAAAGCGAAAGTGTGTCTGACTGTCTGTCTGCTAGGCTTTCACAGTCCATCTGTTTAACTGATTTTGATGAAATTAGGTATAGGGATAGCTTGTATCCCGGGAAAGTTCATAGGCTGCTTTTATGACGGAAAATTAAACAGTTTCCGACTTAATCCACGCGGAAAAAGTCGCGGGTATCATCTAGTATGAGCATAAATGGTTGTAAAATGACACAATGGTATGAAACAATTGCAATTCTCATTCATCAGTGCAATCAGCTCGGCGGATATCGAATCAATCCCATTAATGATGTCCATCGGAACACGCGCGAAATGGGAGCAAATATTTAATCGGTTGTAGTCTGGGCGCCAGTGACAAACAGAGAGGTCAAATGATAAATGATTTATTTATTTCATGTAGGACAACTTGTGTCACTTATGAAACGCGAAGACTCTACCACCGTTTCGGATAGCTGATTCTACTGAGAAGAGCCGGCAAGAAACTCAGTAGTTAGAAAGACAGTAGAAACTCTTTTCATAGATAAGAAAAGTTTACACTGACTTGTGGGTCACTGGATGCGAGGCCGGTTGCTTCCATGCAACTTTGTCGTTAATAAAATCATCGATAGTGTAATAACCTCGACTTAACAATAGTGTTTAACGAAGTCTTTAAATCTATGTAATGGAAAATCCAGAAACTCTTTGGGAGCCATATTATAAAAGCGTACACTCGACCCCACAAAGGATTTCTGCACCTTGTTCTGCACACGATACGACGCTGTTACTAGCTTATGGCGGTTTCTAGTATATCGATTGTGAGTATCAACTATTTGCTTATAAAGATTAATGTTCTGCCTAACATCAATCAATTCACTTTTCAAATAGTATGAAGGTAATTTTGCAAAGCTATGGGCTGTGAATTAAACAAATTACGCTACCTATCAGTTACGTGTAGCGTCAGTTAGTATCTCATTTGTAAGAGAGGAATGTGCACGTCCACATAAGCTCAAGACTCATGACAGTCTCAGGACGTGAAGCCAGAAAATGTGAGCATAATATTAGTAGTAAACTAGTTAGTAGTAACCTATCTGTCTAAATAAACATCCATACTAATATTCTAAATGCGAAAGTGTGTCTGTCAGTATGTCCACCTGTCTGCAGTCTGCTACGCTTTCATGACCTTCTTTTCAACCGATTTTGATGGAATTTGGTATAAAGATAGGTTGTATCTCGGGGAAGGATATCGGCTACTTTTTATGCCGGAAAATTAAGGAGTTTTCGCGGGAATAGACAAAACTTAATCAACGCAGATGTTGTCGCGGGCATACATCTAGTTTTACATAATTGGCATTGAATTAAACAAATAGCCAATGAACCTGTAATGTTTCTTCATTCATTCATTCATTCAAAATAAACAGCCAATGTACACGTATTGTTTCATCATTCATTCATTCATTCATTCATTCATTCATTTTTATTTATTTCAGGCAACAAGGCCAATATTATAAATTACATAAATTAAATTATTACTTAAAAAAAATATATAAGATAAAATAAAATACAACCATAAAATACTATAAGTAGGTAAATACAATATTTAAAAAACAATAAGTAATAAAAAAGACTAATACTACGGTAGGGATTTTTCTCTCACTTCCCTATAGCGACGGCACACTATGCCCTCAGGCCAAAAGTCCGCTCTGAGGAACACATTTTTTTTTATGAAGTAATTTCCGAGCAAGTAGGAGAAAAATACATTTTGCATTAAAAGTACCGGCTCTCAGACCATAATGCTGAAATTATATGAGTCTATGTGCTCTATGTAGCGAGTGAGGTAAAATTTTGGAGTATAACACAAACAGCGGAACATGGCGGGATGAAAACAATGCGCATTTTGTTGACAAAGCTGGGAATAACGCGATCGTGTGCTATGAAACGTTGGTTTATACGCCGCGCTATTCAAATTATGCAGATGTGTCCGCTATTTATTATTACCTACTACCTAATGTCCCTGTTTGTGAAACATACGGTCCCGGCCATTGTCGCTAATATTCAAAATGCCATGCATGTATGTGTGTATATGTCACCGTAAGATTGTAAAAAAAAAGTTAGATTATAATATGCCATGATAAGGAAGAAGACGTTTTCCCTTCTGAGAAGACTGCGTTCGAGCTCCAATAGTATCCTGAAGATGTTAGCGGGCAAGTTGGACTCACCAATCCTTGAACACTTCTTGAAAGTGCTGATTAGGTAAAATCTGAAGTTGTTTTGTTATTGTGTCAAATTCTTATTAAATTTTTATTCATTACTAACATAGTCATAAGTTTATGTACTACTAACAAATGGGCCATTTTTGGTTGCCTCTATAAATAAAGTTATTATTATTATTATTATAATCTAACTCGCGAAATTGTAAACTGTCGACAGATTACAATTTAACGCATTATTGGATCGAAACCGAGACCTCCGCACGTTAAGACAACAGCACTCAACACTGCGCCACGGAGGTCGTCAAAATAATAAATGAAAATATAAGTAATCACTTTCCAGGTCTTCAACTATATCCATGCAAAAAATCACGTCGATCCGTTGCTACGATTCGGTATCCAACAAACTTACATCTTTTCCAACTTGGAAAACATTATCAACGACCACCTAGTGATTTAGATAGATAGATAGATAATTTATTTATTTGCCCACGAAAAACAATTTACAATATTTACCTACTTAAGTAATTACTTAAATCTATTTTTACAATTCGTGAACAAATAGGACTCCTCGCTCAGCACAAAGCCACAGCGAGCTGCAGCGCTGGTTTTCAGGAGTAGCCTTAAAGTGTCCATAGACGTGTTTCCAACAGTTTTTGTCACTAAAATATATAAATTAAGTAAAGTGGCCTAGTAACAACAATTCATTACTACCCTACTAATTGCTGATAAACTGATATCATATAAATATAAATCACCTACATTGCTTAACTACTTTAAACTATAACTAAAAAACTACTTATAGCTAAGCTAAGAACAAACTTTACTGATAAATTATTATAACCCAAATATTCGTTCGTCAACTTGCTACATCGTAGAGAGCAAATATAAATAGTATGAAGATATTAAGATTTTACGTCCACATTCCCACGGTTAACATCAAGAAGTAACCGAATGCATAACAACGAAGCATTTACAAGTAAATCGACTCAGTATACGAAAACAACACCAGTGTATATGTTTAAGTACACGTACGAAGAAAGAATGTCAATAATAACCGAATACGAAACACGATGGTCTAAGAACTGGTGGTAAGTTTCGTGAACATATTTGATAAAAGCATAAAGGCTTGGGCACACAAAGAACAACGGAATCTATGAAGCAGATCGTTAGACGAAATCACGCGCCCGTTTTGACGTTATTAAGACGTTTTGCCAAGTACAGTTATTTCAAAGACTTTCAAATCGGGGGAGTATGATTTTAAGTATTATTATGGAACTGTGAGAGCAGTTTATTTTGCAATTTCTATTTCTGCAAAAAAATAATACTTCCATCAAATTAATTATCAGCTTTAATAAAACTGAGATTTGAGATCCCTGCGTGGAAAATTATTGGACATGAACGTAGTTGGAATTAAGTAAATCTTGAAAGTACCACAAAGCTTTAGACCAGTATAATGTTCACTCCCTGGTTTTTGAACCTTATTAATTCTTTATGAAACTATGCAACCTAGAATGCATAATTATAGTGAGTATCCTGTGCGAAGATTAAGCCTTTCCTAGAAATGTATCGAATAACAACATTTCACCTCATATTATTTCAAATTTATCAACTTCCTCCTCAAAAATCCCCACAGCCTCCGCGGCTATAATATCCGAATACGAAACACAATATAACATTTGCATAGAACACAGCAACACATTGCTATGCGATACCAAAACACGAACATTTACCTTTCATGTCGGTATTGGAATCCCTAAGCTATCTTACAAAACTGAGATTGCATCTATTTGAATGTTATCTCAAGATATGCATAGAAAACTTTGTCACACTGCAGTGTATGGATGGAGAACATGATTTTTCGTTTAAGAGCCGTTCGATTTTGGTATCTATATATACGAAAGGTGTCTTTGTATTTGTTAATATTAGTATCTTTTGCCCGTGGCTTCGGTCACGTTAATTTCGATCTTCATACAAAATTCAAATCCCTATTTTACCCTCTTTGAGATTAATTATTCAAAAATCCTTTCCTAGTATATTTAATTTTTTTATTTATTTAACTTATTTAGTACCAAAATGTTATAAAATAAGAAGAAAAACATACGTAGTGGACAAGGAAGCACTTATCTCTATAAGAGATCTGTACTAGTGACCCTTGGCAGTGAGAAAGGTTGTATATTCCTTCTTAACCCGACTTCTGCCCTAGGAAGTTGGGTAGGTATCTTATGAAGATTTTCCCCCCTTTCATACCACGACAAATCTGTAAAGTCGTGACAAATTAACTACCGACTGAGTCATCATCGCCCAGCCCTTGGACCTAGAAAGCTCTTATAACAAGGAATTACGGCTTTTACGAAATTCCCACTGGAAGCAAAGCCGCGGAAGGTCTTTAGTAACGAATAATCCCAATAGGTAGCATCATCTGGGTAAGAAATAAGAACACTTCTAGGAGCTTACTACAATCGCTTAAAACAATATTAATTAAAAATAGACGTTTTATTTTTATTATTTATTTTTTTGTGGAATTTAGAAATAACACAATATTTTAAGCTATATTAAATACTAATCTAACCTAAACCAAACTTATTTTATTTTATATTTTCTTTAATTCACTTACTTTTATATACCTCCTTATATATATTTTACGAATAACTGCAATGTGAACTCGTTATCCTCGCATAAACGTTAAAGTTTTTAGAGGATGACTAGTGTATAATATGTCACCGTAAGATTATAATCTAACTCGCGAAATTCTAAACTGTCGAAAGATTAGAATTTAACGCATTATTTTCCGGTAGATTGTAATCTGATTTAAACCCGATAAAACCTAAGTGCCCGGCCGAATATTTCAAAAATTGACACTCAAAACATTGACCAGTTTACAATCTTTCGACAGTTTAGAATTTCGCGAGTTAGATTATAATAGGTTTTTACAATCTTACGGTGACATATATACCCATAATATCAATAAATGTTTATCTTGAACAATAAAAAATAATAATAAAAAAATAATAATATGACGTTACGATGACCTCCCTAAAATAAGGATTACAATCCTGAAACAAGAGTCAAAAGATCAAAATAATACTGCTATAGACGTTGGTAGTACTGCTCAACTCTTGAGAGGTCGATACAAAAGTTGCGAGGTATCACGTCTGAAGTGAGCTCAGGCGAATATAAAATTCCGTTAGACAGCGCCGTGCCACATCTCCGGCATGCAAATCAGCATTGGACCTGTGCAAGGAGTTTGCCGAGTTGAGCGTGAATATTTAGGGTAGGACACAAGCCACACACCTAGCTAAAAAGCTAAAGAGTCTGTAATAGCCTAATCATTGTACTATTACCTATTCTGTGGCCTAATAAGTACTTTATTTTCGCGCACGAGCTCCGAGGAATCGGGGTCTGAAGAAACGACGGCCGTCCGCCACCCCCGATCGTCGCTCCATATCCAGCTCGCTCCCAGCACTAGTTTCGAGCCTGACGCGTGTCATTTTGCGATAGCAGTATTGTTTTGCACTATAAACAACTCTCGGTAATTACTTTAACATTCCATAGGATTCCTAAGAGCTCTAAGAGTCTCGCGCGGACTATAAGTACCTTTTGTAAGTTTTAACTTGTAAGGATATATCATAAATATACTTGCGGTGTAGTATTACTGTGTAGGTATAAACACATGTGCTCGGTCATAGTCCAGAGAGGGCGCACGACCTCTATATATAGGTTCTACCATATGTATTTCAATGCGCAAACCGAATTATACCATTGAAAATAGTTATCAGATGTAAATACGTCTCGTATTTTTGGCCATACCTCCGAGGATTTTGAGAGGATCGAAACGGGAATAGTACCATGACTTAAGGAATTTATCGAGACACGTGTGAGCGTTTGAATTTTGAAAATCTGCTGGTAACTTTTTTTGGAATTTTGAAAGATAAGTGCATAAGTCAATAAATTTTTGAAAAATTTTGAAGAAGAGATTATTCGCATTTTTTTTTGTAAATTTTTGTATTTATTTTCAATGCTCCGATTCTTGCTCCGGGACTGCGAAATCTGTGAATTATTTTTATCTAGTGACAGACTAAAGAGTCATGTATATGAGCGAAACAAGGCTGACAACTTCTTATATCAAAGGCCAAACCACAATCACCGTTTAGGGAAATCATAGCTAGAAGATACTCCTCGTAAATTAGATTTATGATAATATGCGTTTTATTCACAAAAATAAAGACGGAGACAACAAGCGTAAAATTGTTCATCATAAAAGAAAAAAAGCCGTTCCGTCACCGCAGTCAATCAAGAGCATTCCCAGGGGAGCATCACTTTTTGTACCTCCTCTTATTTCTCGGGAAAGTTCCCAGGAGCGGAGGAATCATGGAATCTCCGTGAAGAATGCGAAAGGGAGAATAATAATTTGAGAATAGACATCCTACATTTACGAATGCCTATAGAACTATAGATGGTAACAGAAGAGAAGAATGTATGCGTATCTTATACGAGATTTGATATAGGGTGGGTGACTTGTGTGTGATGTATTGTATCCATACTAATATTATCAATGCGAAACTGTGTCTGTCTGTCTGCTACGCTTTAACAGCCCATCTCTTTAACCGATTTTGATGAAATTTGGTATAGAGGTAGTTTAGATCCTGGGGAAGGACACAGACTATCCCGGTAAATTATAGAGCCCGCGGGAACCAAAAAACCTCAATCAACATGGACGGAGTCGCGGGAATCAGTTCTTTATATTTATTTAAGTAGCTCATTCCAATCCGATTAAATGTACTAAAACTTTTTGTCTAGACTAAACTGGATATAAAATTACAATTACAGACTATAAAGACTGTTAGATTGCTCTCATAAAGACATTCATAAAGTTTCAAAGACAATAATAATATTAAAGAAGATTTGCGAAAGAAATTGCATGAATCTTGAATAATTTTTAACATTTTTCATTTTATTTTGAACTGTATAATGAATCTAAACGAGCAATTCTTGTATAATCTGAATCTCGGAAACGGCTAAAACGATTTTCATGAAGGTTTCGGTGGCGATAAATCGACCTACCTAGAATTCATGTTTAGAAAATGTCGTTTTATCCGTATTTTGAGTGAAAGCTCCTACATTAGAATACGAAGGTAGATTTCGCCGTCACCTACAAGGTTATAATAACTCAGTTGGGAAATTGGGCGGTCCAAAAACCAGAAGGATATTTCTTCAGTATGTAATTTGTATTTCAATATAATTTCCAAAAAAAACAACCAATACTAAGATAAGTCGTACAGTAAAAATGCTTACTGTATGGCAGTCCGCATTTTTAACCACCTGCCCAACTCAATAAAAAGTTTTCCTCTAGCAAGGTTTAAGAAAGCCTTATTTGACTTGCTCTTAGATAAGCTATATTACAAAACTGATGACTACTTACTTGAAAAATTTAACTGAATTTCCGTAATTTATTGATGTCTGACATTTAATTTATTGTAATTTCTTAATTTTAACTTATTAATTTGGCTTTTGATTATTATTAAAGGTATTATTTTATTTATTTTATTAGCGACATATACGTATGATGAATCTGAATAATGTTGTAATGTAACTGTTATGATGAGTCTGAATATTTGAATACTTTGTTGTTTAATTGTCAAATATTAATTCATTGTTAAGCTTAGGAATAAAAATTATTTTGCACGCCAGACCTGGCAGGATATGCGGACTTTATATATTTATTAACATCCATGTCATGTACCATGTTCTGGCAAAAAATAAATGATTATGAATAAGATATTAACAGGATGGAAACCACCTGACAATAATACATTTACACAAAGGGCGCGAGGTGCTAATGTAATATTTCATACAAAAAGAGCAGTAGGCGAAGGCCACAATAATTACAGCTTAATGTCGCGCTCGGTAAGCGGATTATTACGACGCTTGTCTGCAACAAGGGTTCGGGTGACAATAAATTGCTTCAATACAAATAAATATATTATCTTACTTTCTCTATACAAATAATCGCCGTCTTGATGCTTGGCCTTTCAAAATTTTGTTTGTAACTTCTTTTTCAACACTTTTTTTTGCTCGAAAAATGCACTCACGGAGGCAGTAAACAAGGCTTCATCAAAAAGTGTGAGATCATACCCAAGTAAAAATTAATTTCAATAATGTACCTTATTTTCGTCAAGACGAGAGACGTTTGAGTGATTGTAATAATTATGATATTGTAATGTAAATCGTATTCAAAATTCGCAAAGAATGAGATATTCCAAGATTAAATTTATTCTATTAATTTTGTTTCATCTTAATCAACGTAAGACGTTTGAAAGATTAAGTAGTACATCAAAACATACGCTGTATTTCACAAAACCACCTGTAAACTCCGACACGATTCAATTAATCAACACAAAAGTTAATCTACTTTAAGTCGTTAAATCGTGGACAACCCGCAGCCAGGTGTCGGCAAATCCGTCATAAATTAATCTGATTTGACACTTTCAAACAGGGACGTAAAACAATTTGGGGGATGAATTTGATAAAAATTTAAACCGCCACCTCCCGCTTAGGCACGCACCATTTACGAAACTTCGCCGCCTCAGTGTCGTTAACGTAAATTGGTATCATAATTTTTCGGCATTTGATCTTCACACCGAGGTTTTTAATCATTTATTGGTAGCGATAAACGTTTATTTGAGTGCCTCTAAAAATATATATCTCCAAAAATTGGGGCATTGCATCGATTAGGAAGTTTTAATAGCTTCAAAACTTCAAACGAAAAGATAGAGTTCATCAACAAAATGTATACTTAAACGGATACTTCTAGAATATGATATTAGGGCCAAGGTAGTAGAAGTCAAAGTTACCTACCAAATACGCAAAATAACAACAATCACAGAATAATATTAGTGTCACGTAGATGAAGAAGCGCGCAATGAAGGTAGTGCTCTAGAAAAGTTACATTACAAATATTTGTGACAAAGTTGCCGTACGTGACTTTTATTTCAATAATTTTGCAACGTCGAAATGTTAAAAAATGTAAAATCGCCGAAGATATTCAAGAGGCACTTCAAATTCGACTGGCAATTGCAGAAAAAAGCGATATCTGGCGGGCGATTCCATTCCTTTAACGAGCTGCGAAGGTAGACGAAACAGCCAATATGCTTGAACAACTGGCTATTGTTTTTTTAGAACACCTTTTTGAGTGACCTATAAAATGGAATTGGGTTAACAGTATATTTCGTAGCGAATCAGGCAGCATGTGGAACTTTTTTGCCCGACATAATAGGCTATTGTTGATAAGTTATGAGTGCTAAACAACATTGACGATGTAACAAGGGCAAGGGTTCTTTATAGCGGTTGAGGTCTGAATAGATCGTAACGTCAGGGTTCAGGAAATCCGCGGGGCGATGGAGTACTTGCGAGATAACTCGTAAAGTTGCCTGATTTAGCGGCGGTGTCGAATAACTCCATCCAAGTTGGTACCAGCAATGGAAAGGAAAAAGTTGATAGTGAATGTGAAAAGACAGTGATTTGCGACAAGCTCAGGGTATAACTGCTCCGCTTGCAATTGTGTAACTTTTCTCAAGACGGAAGTTAGGAAAAACTGATTCAGCTATGTTTTCCGTACTTACTACGTTATCCGTTATCCAGATTTTGTTGAATAGCTCCTGATTTTCATCTTAAGAGACGGTGAAAGACAAATCTCTAGAGTAAACTTTATCTTCAAAATAATTGTCAGATTTTGATCAATTATAAAACTTTATTCTTAGTTAATTTGAGCCTCAGTTCTAGACAATTTGTTAAGTTTTACGCAGCAGTTTAAATTTCCCCATAGAGTATTATTTTCTCATAAATCAACCCTTCCTCGGGTCGCAGTGGCCCTATCACTGAGTCTACACGAGCTACCAATCCCAAGTGATTAATTGATTAGGAGCGGTTCGTTCACAAGTAATATTCATGATTTATTAGTCAACTTTAAGTAGTAACTCAACTGTATGGGTTTCATATCGCTAACAAAAAGTCACGCAAGCAGTTTTTGCCCAAAACGCTTTTAAAACAAAGCCTGTAATGGTTTAAGTAATTAAGCTGTAAAAGGATTTCCTAATATGAATTAATTAACTAGGTCAAAGGGTGCGTGACGACGTTGGAGTAAATGGCCTGTGTACAAAATGAGTCAACGTATCAAAACAAGGGTCTCTAAAAACGACGTTGTAAGTGAAGTGCCGACTTATGCTAATAATACTTCATATCCATTGGATTATTCTAATAATTTCTTTCATTAGAAGCTAGTTGACCGAGCGAAGCGAAGGTCTCTGAGTCTACTTGAGTGAATTTGCACTTGTCCGTCGGTCCGTCTGTCAGAGCCTTATAACTTCTGAATTACTGAACGTAATTACTTCAAAGGAGATGGTTCGGATTTGTATGGGGTGTGGGCCTGATCTTGTACAAGTAGTGAAAAGAAAGAAAATAAAATATTAAATAAGCTTTGATTGTTTAAATCCACGAATTCGTCGTTATTTCAGTGGTGAAATTATTTAATCTTTCCACGATTAGCAACACTAAACATGAGTAGGTGACAATGGCGGATACATATTTTTGACGTTTTGTGTCAAATGTCAAATATTATGAAAGAAAAATAACACGATGACTCACGTCACTTGTGAAAAATGACATTTGTCACATTTCGCGCCTACTGACTTCTCTATGGCTGAAAAGCGCCATCTTGGAAGCATATCGAAAAAATTGAACTAGATTTTTATTTTTTGCACGTTATTTAGTTTGCTATTCTAATTTATTTTACTTTTAATAAAATCTATGTATTTTACTCTATTTATGATAAAGTGAACATAGACTAGGCCCAAAATCAACCTTTTCTTTTAAATATAATATGTAAACCAATAACCTACAGCCGAATATGGCTTAAAAAATTATAAAAATCTTTATTTCAGGGGGGCTCTCATAGAAGCGAATGCGAAGTAAAATATTTTTATACCATTACATAGGGTTTCGGTATATCATTTTAAAGATATTAGGAATAGAGTCCAAAAAAATTTTTTTTTTAAATTTTCTTTTTTAAATTGACGAAATGGGGGGCTTTCAAAGTGGCGATTTTCTAACGTCCAAATTTGACCACAGAACTCTCAATTATCTGAAAGTCTGATCCTGAAACTTCATCAATTATTTGAATTATATCCTGCACTTGAACAGCAAACACTAAAATGAGATTGACAATGATGTCAATATGCCACTCTGTGAAAGTTTATTCGTTTCTCCAATAACTATTTAGCTCTTTTGTGTCTAATGTTACAAGTTAACTAACCGCGAGGTCTCAATTCGGGGCGAAGCACTAGTTAGGTTAAGCTTAAAATAAAATAAAACTAAACATGTAAACTTTGACTTAAAACATTATGATACACAATTAGACGTTACTGTACTGAACACTCGTATGCTTTGTTAATTATAATTTACAAGAAAAAAAAATGACGTGTATGTCGAAGCAGCCCCCCGTTTCTGTAATTCAGTGGCTATCAAAAAATGAAAGCCACTGACATATATTTCTTATCCATTGAAGGTTTACTATGAAATAAGAATAACATAGTAATCAATAGCAAACTTTCATAGGATAAAAAATATATATCAGAGGCTTTCATTTTATGATAGCCACTATTCGGAAATTGACAAGCAAGGACAAATCTGTAGCTTTACTGCTACTAATAATTCAATTGCGTAGATTTGGAGAAATTTGATATTAATTTATTTGTACACAAACGATTAGAGTAAACAATTGGCTGTCCACAAATATAATTTTCCTCGGTGAAACGAAATCAAAACGAAATTGCGACTTCAAACGGGAATCGGTATCAATGGCCGATGTCAATAACGTCGTTTACAAAGGCACTGAAATTCGGTGAATCAATTTCAAAACCTTTAATTGGCCCTTTCCAGTAAAGGCTTTTTGATGTACTTCCCAAGCGATTTAAGAAAATGGAGGGAAAGGTACGACAAAGAATTTAATTGATTCGAGAGAAGAACGCCTTTTCAAGACGGAATCCCGAGCCTTTCTATATCTCTATTATTGGAATAGTTTTACCTCCAAGAAACGATTTTCTCTAATAGTGGATTTTTATGTTCTTGTTTTAGTCTATTTTTAAATTATCGCTCGTTTCTACAGGTTTATCATTTTCCAACTCTGAGAGTTTTCTTCTTCTTTTTAAATACCTACGGTACTTGCAAATTGTACCGTTTTGTTTGAATATTGAGGATTTCGAGCTAGTAAGAGATTTTGTGGGATATTATAGTCAAATTAGTTATAGAAGTAAAATATAACGCCGTTGATTGTTTGAAAGTTTCATTTAGGTTAAGCAAAATAAGTCTCGTGTCAACTCTACTAATAAAATAAATTGTTAAAGAAGATGAACAGAAGATGAACATTTACAAGAAACAAACCAAATTGAAATCACGTTGTTCAAAGACTCAGTTGGTAACTTGTAAACAAAATATAGCATCCACCGCTTGTCTCGGGGCTGGGGATTTAGTTGCAAACGGACTTATCCATTTCAAAGTTGGCGTGCGGCGGGAGGACACGTTTTGAGCATCCGTAATCAAATTTTACTTGAGTCTTTAAGGGTTAAAACCGGCAACTTTGAGCCACCCTAATAAATTACGTTGCCGACAAAACTGCTCCCGAGCACGACACAGTTCGTTGGATCATCTAATTGGTCGAAATTTCAGACTTCATAATTGGCCGGATTCGGGACGTGTACGCTGCAAAATTGGAACGATTTCTACTTGGAGATTAGAAGTGTCAAGGAACCGCAAGACTAACACCCTTCAAACATACGTAATAAGTTTGGACTCGTAGAGAGCTAATGAAGATCCGCGAAGACGCAAAACAAATTTTGAAGTTCCGGGGGTGCCGACTTAAACTTTGCGGGGGCGGCGCGGTTTGAATACAGTACATTCTTGCTTAATTAACGCCTACCGAACGCCTGTTTCCTTGGTTATGTAAGTATAATGTACCACATTTACACAACAAACTTATTCATTGTTCACTAGAGAGTTCTAATTTAATTCTACAAACAAAAGTATTTGATCAGAATCTGAATCATTAAGTTACATTTGGTACTAGGTACATGGATTGTTTCAGTAAAGCATTCAACAAAATTTCCAAATTTATTCCAGTCTCACAGCATTATCCAGGGACTAAACAACTAATTCGGACACAAATTAGATTTTTTGCTCCAACGTACTAGTAGTAAATACGCACAATAAAAGCAAAATCGCCGAAATCGCACCATGGGCCCAAACCCTAGATAAAATTAATGATCCATTTTGGAGAGAGCTGTATCACTTCGGTATTCAATCTGTACCGTTCTTCTGATTGAATTGGGCGTCACATACGTTTGCGTAAGCCGTCGTAAAGCCTAACCGTATTACGTATTAAATTCACGTATGTACGTGTCTTTGCAAATTTTAATTACAGATCTGCGTACGTTATATCATAAGATTTGTTCGACGTTCGTGCTCTTCACGAAAAGTTTCACAATCACAGTTTCGTTGAAACAAATTTCTTAACAAAGTGAATTCACTAAGATTCCCAATTAAACGCGATGGAGTCCCGAACTTCTCCTGGGGCGACAACTTCTGAATCTCGAAAAGAATTCCTTCTCTAATTAGAATAAGTTTATGCATTCGGAGGCAGGTCGACCGGAAGGTGGTGTAACCAAGTTTTAATTACAGCTACATCTCAGCGTCAATCAGAAATGTTTTCGGCTCTTTTTATTCGCTTTCGATAAATCCCCGCCGCCATTATTCTCAGATTAACGACGACCAGCTGCTGTGTAGGGAATAATGTTTTTGCTTAGCGAGTTTCCGACCACGCGATTAATTTATCGCGACTTCGTACAGTTAGGGACGGCGCGGAGCTACAGTTGTGGAATTTCTTTAGATGTAGTATCGTTTATAGTGAACAAAGCACTAACAAAAGTTGTTGGCGCTTTGTTTTATGTGTCTTTATACAGAATGCGAGTGCACAGTAACGGCAAACCGCAAGCATAAAGTGTAGCACCTCTTTGTTTCCCTATAGCGAAGAGTTATAGCATTAAGAAAAAGCTACTTTGAAAACCGCTTTTCATGATCCGTACTAATATTATAAACGCGAAAGTGTCTGTCTGCTACGCTTTCACGGCCTATCTGGTCAACCAATTTTGATGAAATTTGGTACAGAGGTAGGTTGTATTCCGGTGAAGGACATAGGCTACTTTTCATCCCGGAAAATCAAGGAGTTCCCGCGGGAAATAAAAAACTTAATTTTAACTTAACTTAAGTCGTGGGCATCACACACAGGCATCACGTAAGAGCGGATTTTTAGAATTTCCAACCAAGCGAAGCCTAGTTGAATCTGCTAGTAATATAATTACATAGTATATACCCACAATTGTTTTTGATTCAATGTGCCTTAATTGGATGAGCATTGACAACGTAATCATTAAAACAATCAACTATTAATTAATTTAATATATACCGGAATTAGAAAGCTATCTATCTTGAAAGACAATCTAAATTTCTATAAACGCATTCATAAATAATTTCTATTGCGTGATACGAAATTTGAAATTTTTCCATTATTTACTTCAGCATTTTTTTTAATCCACTACAAGTTAGCCCTTGACTGCGATTTCACCTGATGGTAAGTGATGATGCAGTCTAAGATGGTAGCGGGCTAACCTGTTAGAGGCATGGCAGTTATATTAAAAACATACCCCTATTCTATTTTGTTTCTATCGACTTAGGATTTTATACAACATAAGGAATTATATCGATACCGACCTGAGAACTAAGTTGTGCGAGGCACTTATATTATCCAAGCTAAATTATTGCATAAGTGTTTATGGTCCATGCTTACTTCAACGTTCCATGCGATTTATTCAAAGAGCGTGTGCTAGGTTCTGCTACTATATTCCTCCCCGTACCCATGTGACTCCCTATTTAAATGATGCCAATATACTCAATATGAAGTCGCGTATTAAACTGCATTTCAGCACACTATTGTTTGGTGTTATCAAGAACAAAACGCCGGATTATCTTTATAATAGGTTATCTTGGCATTCGCCAGCTTTTAATGCTCGAGGGCCACTAAATAGGCTGATTTGGCCACGTCATAAATCAGCAGCATTTCGTGGAAGTTTTCGATATCTAGCTACTAAATGCTGGAATAATATTCCTCCTCCGCTGAGGAATCTAAGCTCAGTTCCCGCGTTTAAGAGCACTTTAAAAAATAAACTTTTAAACGATCAAAAACAACAAACTTCAACTAGTTCCAGCTTATGTAGCTTGGTGGTTTGAAGCTGCTATATGTACTCACGTAATATGCCCATTTTTTATTTTATTATCTCTAATATTTAGTTTTACTCACTAGGTACACTCACTGCGCAAATTACATATTTTATTTTACTCCATTTTATCACACTCTACCCGTTACTGCAGACGGCTGCGAAGACTGTCGAGCTCGTGCGTGTCACTCGTTTGGGTTCCGGCAGAATACCAGCGCTCAGGTTTTGCTTTCAAAACCTGCAGCATTAATGCTGAGTCGGGGCCCTTTCATCTTGTGCCATGTGGGTGCAAAAGCCATAGCTTAATTTTATATTTTGATGTTATGTACGAGGCACAGGATGAATAAATGATTTTTCTTTCTTTCTTTCTATTCGGTTTCTACACGGCATCGTACCACCGTAATCGCTTGGCGGCACGTCTTTGCCGGTAGGGTGGTAACTAGCCACGGGCGAAGCCTCCCACCAGGCCAGACCAGGGAAAATTCAGAAATTATAAATTCCCAAATTGACCCTGCCGGGGATCGAACCCGGGACCTCCGCACGTTAAAAAAACAGCGCTACAGACTGCGCCACGGAGGTCGTCGTAAAACGATATCGCAAAGGAGGAGACTAGATAGCTATCTATCGTTAAAATATCTTAAAGCGATACTCACAAAGGATTCTCGTAAGCTTCCTCCCGCCTATCATCTTAGGCGAAACTCATTTCATGCAAATAGCGGTGTCCCGCCCCCGTCGCCTTACTATCGGGATAAAAAGACGTTAGTTGGCCGCTGTCGTTCACGCTGTTATAAGGCAATTTAGAGAAACTCTGATAATAAACGTCCAGCCTTCCACAGAAGTCGAGAGCCTTATCTCTGACGAGATGAAGGCTGTCGAGAAGAGTTGGGATTAAAAATAATAAGCAGTTTGAAATTCCGATTGGTGTCATTTGCATTTTCGTTATTGTACAGTTACATAAACAGCAGGGAAGACAGTTGAAGTCTTATTCAACGCATTCTTAACTTATCTAGAAGTAAAGAGCAAATTAGGATTACCAATAACTGCTCAAGTAATTTATTTTCATAACTATTCATTTGACATACTTGAATGACACTTGACTATTCACATTCATTTGACGATTCTAAAGCATTTGTAAAAATTTAATTGAATTAAAAAAACATTTGGAATAAACATTTGAATAATAAAGATATTATATTCTTCAACTACATTTTATCAAAAGTATAAAAATAAATAATGTAAACGTATTCATAATACTATTGCAAATATGTATGGAATATAAAAACAATTTTTTTTAACTCGCAATTAAGCCCAAATATTTCGATATAGTCCTTCAACTTCATAGAGGGCAAAATTAGTCGCCTGTACCAAATCAATTGATTAAAACCAATTAATCAGAAAACCGTCGACTTTCACCATTTATTCAAACAAATTTGTTTGTTGGTTTGTGCTTCAATCACGTCGCAACAGAGCAACGCATTGACGTGATTTTTTGCATGGGTATATTTGAAGACCTGGACAGTGACATAGGCTACTTTTTATCCCGGAAAATTGAGGAGTTTCCGTGGGAATTTAATAAAGCTTATCCCACGCGGGCACTAGCTAGTAGATAATAGTAGGTACTGACGAGCTCGGGTACGGTAATGCGTGGCTCGGGCCTCTAATGCTTCGGAATAAGCCCACCGCATAGTTAGGTTGCATACTTTAGGTTTAGGTATAACAAAACGAACTAGTCTAATCCAATTTTATATTAGAAAACAAAGCATTTCAACTGTTATACATTGCTCTGATGCAATCCTACACATTCACTTCAACATGAATACCAAAAACTTGCTAAAGATCAATATTATTCTTCGTGTACAGAATTATCGCGATTGCCGTATTAGTATTAGTTGAATCAGACTCATGAATCATTGATTATATCTGTTCGAAGATGTTAATTTCGCAAATCACGGCTCCGTCAGAAACACCCAGTCATCCGATATAAGTGAAAAGATTTGTACGTACATGTTGTATCCGTTCTCTTATCCATTCATTCCTTTTCATTGATTCAGTCAATTATTCATGCGTCAATACGTAACCCCTTGGAAGCTTTGGAATTGTTATTAATACTCACAGCGTGATTCGCCAGTACCTAGTCACAACTGTATGAAAATGTTTTATCTGCTTTACTCGAAAGCTTCTAAAATAAAATTAATATCACGAACTAGCTGATGCCCGTGACATCCGCATGGAATACGTTTTTTTCAATTCCCACGGGAATAGTCCTTAATTTTCCGTTATATAAAGTAGCCTATCTCACTTTCTAGGTGCTCGACTATACCTGTGCAAAAAAATCACGACCGTAGCGGCGTGATTGGAGGACAAACCAACGATCTCCATAGAATAACGCACGGGATTAGTTAGTCCAAATAAAAATTTACTGCAATTCGCTTTAGCGTATAACTTTGATGCACAGTGTTATATATTATACCGACTTTCGTTAGTCTATCAGTTTTATACTCGTAAAAAGATTATATTAAAAACATTCTAATATATTTTTCATGTATTTTCCAGATGATTACAATTTCGTTCGACAACCAATTTGAATATTCTATTGAGAAATTCTCGTCAATTTTAATAAATTCGATGAAGTACTTGTGCGTAATGTTTAGAACATTTATTTTTATTTGAAGCATTAATAAATATAATTTATTGTTGTTCTGATCTTTTAAAAAAAAATCTTTTCAAAGTCACTTTTCAATTTATATTTTTCAGTAACTACTTACTTAGTTGAATTCTAGTTAAGCTTTAGATTGAGCAAGTTAGCATTTTCACTGTAAAATTATAAAAGCAGAGTGCTATATCGGGTTTTTTATTATACATCTTCCAGTATCGCTACTTCTCTGTTTAACTATCTTACCAAAAGTTGCACTCAAGAGGTTGCTGTAGCAATAAGACTGCCTTTCACCCTTCTATATTTAACCTTTCAGTTTTTTCTGTATCGTACTTATATTGTTTTCTACAATTAAAGTATACACAAAGATGTTCACAATAAAGAATTCCAAATGATGATGGATTAAAAAAGACGTTTAAAAAGAGAAATATTTTAAATGCTTGGCCAAGATTAAATATAAACTACGTCGTTTGCTCCCACTGTGATCTCCCAGGGGTCACAACTTCGTAGACGACAATTTGTCGGCTTTCCGCTGCCGGCGATCGAGTTTGGACTATTTTTGTTATAGAAGATCCCTTCTATGGCGACTTTTGTTAAATATTTTGCGGTCCGCCCGCGGCTGACATTTTGTTGCTCTATATTATTGTTATGATTTTGTCTGCCTTTTATATGACTCCCAAAAATTGGGACAAGAAAACGAATAATTGTTTCAAATTAAAATGGAAAAACATTGAAATGTTAATTTTCTTAACTAAATATTTTTAAAAATTCATTTTAAGCGACGTTGGCTTGAGTATGCAGTATTACATATGAAAAAGATTTTTTCGATTACAAAAATATTAAATTATCATAAAGCGTTTTTTTACTATACTATCATCACATACCAATTACCATGACTGAAACACATCATGATGATATATGAAATACGATTGCAAAGAAAATTTTACTTACTCTATTTTTATTCTTGCTAGATAAGTACTCTAAATTAAAAAAGTACTTTTTTCCACGGGTAAGATCAATATCAGAGCTCTAATAACGCACACGCATTTTTAGAGCTCTGATAGTATTTTATTTTATTTTAATTATTAATATGTTTTTAAAACACTGTACTGTAGAGACCATATTCAACTTGCAAGATTAATGTTTAAGGTTTTGTTATACTCGTATGTAATCTTACGGCTGTGTGAACAGGCCAATGAGTACAAAGAAATAAAAGGAAAAAAAGCGGGGCGGCGTTTGCAGAAGAAATATTACTTATTTCTCTTAGCGGTAACGCAGACAACCGCTTCGTGATTAAAACCGACTTATAGCCTCAATAACGATATTTTTAGACTGTTTTGTTGCACATATTGGTCTGTGTATGCGCGTAATCACTGTTCATTGTTTATTCACACGATCTATGGTCCTCTCTAACAAATATCTGATAAAATTTGCAAGATTTACGTTTTCTTCATCATTACTCTCAGAGCGGTCGCTGTCTTTATTGCATTGTTATAACATGCTAAATTTGACTATCCTACTCCATTTCTCTCAGACAGTGGTCTTTCTTGTGAATTTATTTAAAGGCCCTCACTTGTTCATGTCCCATCTCTCGTCTACTCATGCACTGGCATCCTCTTACTATTTTATAAACTAATAGGACTCCAAACGAGATATAATCGGGTGCGTGACAAAAAAAAAAGTGAGAATGCAAGTAGTAAGACACGGTCATACATACTCTCATTTTTGGGGGACGTTTTCGTTAGTGTTTAAATAAATCATCATGTCTAATATTATCGCTGATTTTGCGCATCCGATTTATATTATTATACGATACGATATTATTTTATGTCGTCTGCGGTAGCTCTTAGTCGACAACGCGGTATGGTGGTAATCACATTTGCTTTTGTTCGTTTCGGCCCTTTCATTCGCTTAATCGCGTTATTTCGGGGCTTTGGAGCAATCTTGTCTCGCGCGGGGCATAGCGGGAGATTGACCGGGTGATTTATTAGCGTTCCCGGGACAATTCTAAGACGTCCAACCTTTTTCAATTTATATTATACGTAATGAGTCTTGTGTGGTGTTTAGACTTGTCTTTGAAAAATGGGTTACGAGTTCAATTGCGTATAGATATAGACGCAATAAAATCTAGATGCAGTTTGAAACCTAGTGTTTAAGACTTCATTCGCTTATTCAGCAATTGGGGTACTGATTCTGGGACTACTTCTTACTTTTTGGAGCTATTTGTGCTTTTTGACTAGTTTATTTTATCACTTGCTTTGTTGCTACAGGAAAACATTGTGAGGAAATGTTGTCAAGTATGAGTGAAGTCTTCCAATCCACACTAATTCATTGTGGTGGCTTGCACTGTAGGTACCTTTGTAGATTGTACAAAAGAGTTTGGCTTAAGAAGACTAGCTGATTTAGATGCAGTCGTTCTTTGCATTCATTCGATTGAAATTAAAGTACGGGTTGCCTACAACAAAAATGCATCTGAATTAAAGAAATTGAACATTAACGCTAACAAACCAAATAAAGTGTTTCCTCATCTTAATACTTGTTTTAAAAAGGGAGGGGAAGTGTCACTTTAAAGTTTTATATCCCTCATTAGGTATATCGGTTGTCGACAAAGGCTACCGGCGGAAGACTGCGTCAGGGAGATAATTAGGATCCACGACAAAACCGACCAAACGAACCTGTCTGAGTTTGGTCTATTTTAGAAATTAAACTAATGAGTAGCTTAGAGATATACCTATAACGGTTAAAGCCAAGCGTGGTTATGTCGATGTAAGGCAGTTTTTTAGGAGATAATCCTAGTATCATTGGACATCCTAGTATAATAGGACATCATGCTAATATTATGAATGCGAAGGTGTTTTGTATAGTTACCTGGAGTACCTGGGTACCTGGAGGGTGACATAGGCTTTTTATCTCGGAAAATAAGAAGTTCCCGCGGGAATAAAAAGCTTAAACCACGCGGGCATCAGCTAGTAATATTATAAATGCGAAAGTGTATCTATCTGTCTGTTACGTCATAAGCTACTTCTTATCCCCATTGATTTTTGAAATAGTAGGTAAATCATCTCCTGAAGATGCTCCGGTGTCAGAGTGAAACGTACGTTGAGATTAATTTGGAAGATTTGTGCGGTGTGGTGAATATCACAAAGTACAAATGCAAGATAGACACTGTACTATATAGATTTATAGATATTACCTATTGTGGCGGCGCAAAATACAGGTATTTTTTTTGGAATGGAGAAAACTGAAAACCAGCGCTGAGCACTACTTAATTGAAAAAATAACTGAATTTCAGTAATTTATTGATGTCTGACATTTAATTTATTGTAATTTCTCAATTTTAAATTATTAATTTGGCTTTTGATTATTATTATAGGTATTAGGTAGGTTTTGTTTATTTTATTTGCGACATATAGGTACGTATTATGAATCTGAATAATGTTGTAATGTAACTGTTATAATGAATCTGAATATTTTTATACTTTTATAGGGGTTTAATTGTCAGATATTAATTCATTGTTTAGCATAAGCATAACAATTATTTTGCACGCCAAACCTGGCAGAATATGTGGACTTTATATATTTATACGACTGCCTGAAAAAAATGTATGTATGTATGTATGTATGTATGTGAGTTTGTATATTCCACCATAACTTCTATACGCCTGAACCGATTTTGATGAGTGAGGTATCGTTAGAACCCTTAGCTTATTCCGGGTGACATAGGCTAGTAAAATTTAAAAAAAAATTGATGGGGGTGACCATGGTCCCGCATTAAAGACCAAAATTGAAAAAAAAAAATCTAAAATAAGATTAACTATATAATCATCATCTAGAAAATGATGAGTAGATTCCAAAAATATATAACACCATAGTTCAATATTTGGTGATTCACAAAAAAATATCATTTAATAAAAAATGTGAATAAGATTCCAAAGGCTATATATGCAAATCGTTTCTTAAGGAGGTAAACTCCAAAAATAATATGGCAGAGCAGTCGCATTTTTTAAATCGTTCAATTAATTTCACTTGTTATTAACATCTATGTCAAAATGTTGCATGTAACATATTCTGGTAAAAAAAATTTATTATGATTATGATTATCAGCATTGTTGCAAATGCTCGGCAATGCTGAGGTTGTCTTCAATTGTTTTGTTGTCAGTTTTATTTTTTATTTAGCCCTAATATAAATTGTGCTCAACCGCTAACAATAATGTAAACAATAAAGCTTTTTCATTACTCATACACGGAAAGTAGGTCTGAAGTTGCCTGAGAAGCGGGTTGAAAGTAATACTTTTCAGCCCTAGGGAGAATCGTTTTCAACTGACAGCTGTCAAATAATTAAAAAAAACTAGTTGTCACATTTTTATTGGAGTTCAAATGAAACACGACATACCCGAGTGCATCCATAGACAAGAAGAAAGATAGACTTTATTCATAAAGTAAAGACAACTGATTCATAGACATTCATAGACAATCATAGACAATACTTGACTATTAAAAAGCTTTTGACTTTCCTTATATTCGTAATGAAAAGCACAGTGTTTACCTCGGGATAAAGACTTATTTAGTCCCTAGGGTAACAATGTACTATTATTTATATATTTATTTATATCGAATTAAACTTTTAGTCCCTTCGTTGACTAGGTAAATACACGCGGAAGCAAATCACTACATGGCATATTCATTAAACTAATAGAAAAAGCCTCGTTGTCAGCAATACCAGCAATTTAGCGATCGTTTCATTCGGCAAAAAGATCGCTTGCCTACAGAATATAGATTAGATAAATGAACGAGTTCCATACAAAACGGGGAGATGTTTCATTTCATCTGTGTCAATAAACTTTGCTTGACTTAGCTATTTGCTTTGTTAATAGTATTTTTTTGTAGTATCCATTTATTATAAATAAACTAGATGACGACCGCGACATCGTTGATAAAAGCTTTTTGATTCCGTGGGAAATCTTAAATTTTACGGGATAAGTAGCAATCAATCGATATTTATTTATTCAATTTAGGTACACTAGGGTTCATTAACTCGCGGGAACTCTTTAATTTTCCGGGATAAGTAGCAATTAATCGATATTTATTTATTCAAATAAGGTACACTAGAAGATGTAGCCTATGTCCTTCCCCGGGATACAAAGTATTTCTATACCAATTTTCATCAAAATCGCTTTAACAGATATGCCGTGAAAGCGTCGCAGATATACATGACAGACGGACAGATACACTTTCGCATTTATAATATTACTAGCTGATGCCCGCGACTTCATCCGCGTGGTTAAAGTTTTTTTTATTCCCGCGGGAACTTCTTGACTGCCTCGTTGGTCTAGCGGTTAGCGTAGTCGACTGCGGATCACTAGGTCCTGGGTTCGATTCCCGGTCGGGCATAAAAATTGTTAGGTATTGGGTTTTTCAATTAAGAAATTCTCAGTGCCAGCCCGGAGTTAGGAAGTTGGCGGTGTTTCACCCCCGTGCCTCGGAGAGCACGTTAAGCCGTCGGTCCCGGTTATTATCACTAACATGATAATAGTCGTTAAAGCCCGCCAACCCGCATTGGAGCAGCGTGGTGGGTCTAAGCTCTTAATTCCCTCTCTCCTATGAGAGTGGAAGCCTGTGCCCAGCAGTGGGACGTTAATCGGCTGTAGTGGTGGGAACTTCTTAATTTTCAGAGATAAAAAGCCCATGTCACCCTCCAGGTCCTCAACTACACCCATACCAAAAATCACGTCGATCCGTTGCTCCGTTGCGGCGTGATTCAAAGACAAACCGACAAAACACACTTTCGCATTTATAACAGCGTGATGTATTTGGATTATCTCCTAAAAAACTGGCTTACATCGACATAACTTATTAAATAATATATATATATTATAATATATATATATTAATAAAATTATTACTTATCTCTTTGTTATCATAAGTAACGACATATTTATTGTTTTCTTTCTAAAAGTACTTATTTATGTATTTATTGGAATGCCTATTTAGTTTATGTATGTCTATTATTATTACTTTGTATATATTAGTTTATTAAAATATGTTGTAATATATGGTATTCGTTAGTTTATTTAGTTATTAGTATTTAAGTTTATTATTATTTTTGCACCACCTCCCTTTATCTTCTTTTTCATTTTCTCCCTAACGTTAAGGTTGTCTGGAAGAGATCGCTGCTTAGCGATAAGACCGCCTTATTGTACCTACTTATAGTTGTATTCTTGTTTGTAACATGTTGTGTATTTGTGGTGTACAATAAAGTATATACATACATACATACATACATACATAACTACGCTTGGCTTTAACCGTATAACTAGCTAATGCCCGCGACATCGTCTACGTGGATCGAGGTTTAATATTTGTATGGATGTGATATTGTGTAGGTATATCTGTAACCTTTTCAATCCGCTTTCATCCCGGACACGGAAATAATTTCGTGCCGGAAAATCACAGAACTTATACCGGGAACCCTATTACGGAATATACTATAACAGTAGTCCTATCCTATTACTAACACGGCATGGATAAAAGTCACATAATTCACTATGAATAGTGTTCATTTGTCACGCAACAGATAATATGGCTGTTATCGATAACCGATTTAATTTAGGGTTTACCTATCTATGAATTGTGACAGTCTATTTTTTATACGACTGCCTGAAAAAAGGAGTATATTGTTTTCAGGGTTCATGTATGTATGTATGTGTGTATGTATGTATGTGAGTTTATATATACCACCATAACTTCTATACCGATTTTGATAAATGAGGTATCGTGAGCATCCCTAGGTTATTCCGGGTGCCATAGACTAGTAAAATTAAAAAAAAAAATTGATGTCATCAATTTTTATTACAATTTAATTTATTAATCTATCAATATTTAAATTAAAATATATTAATTACTAATTTAATTTATTAATCTATTAATATTTTATTAATCTTTAATGCGGGATTAAAGCGGGGGAAGATAAATATTGAAAAAAAAAAATTCGAAAATAAGATCAATTATATAATCATCATCTAGAAAATGATGAGTAGATTCCAAAAATATATAACACTATAGTTCAATATCCAGTGATTCACAAAAAAATAGCATTTAATAAAAATGTGAATAAGATTCTAATTTAACTATTTAGATTAATTTAGATTTTAACTTTTTAGTTCGTTTTTGGCAGGGCAGTGGTGTTTTTTAATTTTTTAAATTATGTCTTGTGAGTAAAGTTTGTAATAATGTTCGGTTTGTAGTAATCATCGGTTCGTGATATTATAAATGCGAAAGTTTGGATGGATGGATGGATGTTTCTTCAGTACTCAATCACGTCCAAACGGCTGAACGGATCTGACTGAAATTTGGCACAAAGATAGATTATAGTCTGGAATAGCACATAGGCTAGTTTTTTTCCCGGAAAAACTACGCGGACGAAGTCGCGGGCATCAGCTAGTCTAACATATATTTTATCCTCAGAATACTACCTAACTGCGTTGATTTGAGCGAAGAAAGCACTTTTTCCTTTCGAATCTAGTAACAAACTTTTGCAACTTTTAAGTAATATAACGTCTACAGAACGTAAAATCAAATCGCTTCCTGAGGAATGTGCGGGCCATATCAGATGATGTCATCTTTGCCTGTACGTGGGTGATATGATAATATTTAAATAATGGATTGTCATTATTTTGCACTGTCCGGAGGACATAATGTTAAAGTGCTCCCTGTGTTTTTTGCGCTTTAGATAAAAACAGAATCTATATATACATATTATAAATGCGAAAGTTTGGATGGATGGATGGACGTTTGTTACTCAATCACGCCTAGAGAGATAGATTATAGTCTAGCTCTAGAATAACATATAGGCTACTTTTCATACTTACGTACCTACCCCGGTAAATTGAAGAGTTCCAGCGGAACCCAAAAATCCTCAATCCATGCGGATTGCGGACGAAGTCGTGGGCATCAGCTAGTATTTACTACCCTAAGTGTTAGATGATTAATATGTAGGTATGACTGCCTCGTTGGTCCAGTGGTAGGCACGTTCGACTGCGGCCGACGAGGTCCGGGGTTCGAGTCCCGGGCCGGAATAATTGAGTATTGGGTTTTTCTGATTAGAAATTCGCAGTCCTAGCCCGGAGTAAGAAGTTGGCGGTGTCTCACCCCCGTGCCTCGGAGAGCACGTTAAGCCGTCGGTCCCGGTTATGATCACTAACATGATAATAGTCGTTAAAGCCCGCCAAACCGCATTGGAGCAGCGTGGTGGGTCTAAGCTCTAATTCCCTCTCTCCTATGCGAGTGTGGAGGCCTGTGCCCAGCAGTGGGACGTTAATGGGCTGCAGTGGATATCTGTATCTGAATAGGTACAACGTATTAGAAAATTGTAATAATAATATTTTGTTTCACTGCATGCCCGTTGCACAGTTGACAAATAGTAATTGCTCTAAATTTTATCTAAATCACTCCACTAAAGCCTATGCTTTTCTAAAAGTTCGATCTATCTTAAGCTTTTATCTTTACTAGCGAATGTCCGCGACTTCGTCTGCATGGTTTGAGGTTTTTTGGTTCCCGCGGGAACTCTTAAATTTTCCGGGATAAAAAAATATATATAGATAGATTATAGTCTAGAATAGCACATACACTATTCCAGACTATAATCTATCTCTGTGCCAAATTTCAGCCAAATCCGTTCAGCCGTTGGGGCGTGATTGAGTAACAAACATCCATACATCTATCCAAACTTTCGCATTCATAATATTAGTAAGATAACGTCTTTACAGTTATAGAACGATTTTTAATTTAGCCCAACAAAATTCTACTAAATCCTTCGAAAGTTAATTAAAGACCTCTATCTACGTATCAACCTATTCATGTATATGCCTATCTATCTTGTCTAGATTGATATATCATCGAATGATCTCAAATAAATCAAAATCAATCAATAATAATCTCAAATATCTGATGAAGTTGAATCTATTGATTTGGCATTATAAATTGAATTTAAATTAGGCCCAAATTAAGAGAGAATTTTCCAAAATTCCAACCAAGCGAAGCCTAGTTGAATCTGCTAGTAATATAATTACATAGTATATACATACTATGTAGTATATACCCACAATTGTTTTTGATTCAATGTGCCTTAATTGGATGAGCATTGTCAACGTAATCATGAAAACAATCAACTATGCAAATAAGGTTTAATTATTTAATTACTCGACGTTTATAAATTGCATGAGAGCTCTTTTAAAACTTTATTTATTTATCTATTTACATATTATTTCGGTTAAGTATAAACATTTAAAACAAATACACCTATGAACATTCGAGTGTTTTTTAAATTTAATTAGCGCCAAATAGTTTTCATTACTGAATTATTTCTGTGCATTGAATGATTACTTACCTAGCTACACCAAAGCTGTCAAAATTATTTTAATTTATCAGTGAAAAATTCTTTAGGTACGATTAAAAAATCGACCCTTATAAGGTTCTATTCATAAACCAACATCAGCTATTAACAGGTTCTTAAGTATCGGTCTTAAGCATAGATTGACCGATTACATGAGAACGTGTTTTAGATGACGTCAATTTATTAAATTCGAGTCTTTGTGTAGGTATTAGTATGATATAAAATCTTAACAATTTGATTTACTCAATAAGACGATAGATGCTCATTTTGCTCTGAGATGTGTTCGACGTCGAAAAGTCAAACGTCTCGTCTGTATTTTTAGGAAATAGCATTGAGTTAGTGTTGATATTTTGTTTTATCGCTACAGTCCATTATGTATACCTCGATTAGAATGACAGAGCTGTCAAACTAATGTGACTCCATCTGAAAAAGAAAGAGAATACTCCTTTCTCTCTATTTCGCAGCTCTATCAGTCATTTAAATTAAGCTATATTTTAAGTCTATCAGAACATCGCTTGGTTTTTAAACATAGTACTCCTAAAAAGGCTGTCTTTACCCTACGATCTACATTTGCATAACTAGCCTGGTTCTTTCTTGTAGCAATACATTTAGGTATTTTTTTTTCATCTTAAAAGAAACAAGAAACTTAAACTTATTTCCTGTGCTGGTGTTAAACTGAATATCTCAGGAAAACTCTTGTTTCCCTTGACAGCACAATAAAAGAAAATTACTCCAACTCCGTTCTGTGTACTACAGTAAAGGCACTCAAGTATAGAGTTTACTCTAACAATTGAAACATCCAAGCTCTCATGAATATAAATAAGTAGGTAGTTGCTCTATTTTATCCTTGTTGAAACTAATACGTGTCAATTCTTATAAATTCTGAATGTTAGGAGTTTTAATAGTGCTGGTGTGGCACTAATAAAAGCCATAAACCAAAATAAGAAGAAGAAGAGTTTTAATAGTAAGCCCAATACTATAAAACCTAAGACCTTGTCCAGAAGGAGCGAATTCACCGCGAGTCGTTTCGAGCGAATTAACGCATCGCGCGAATTAAAAATACGCACGAAAATCGCGTGTAGTACGCCAGACTCTAATTTGGAGTGCAAAATTGCATCACTCGCGCGATTAGGTATAGACTCCCTGTTTGCGTCGAATATACGCGCGAACTTCTGAGCCATTGCATGGGTCTAGATTCCAGAGATGCTAGATTGGGCGCTAACGCATCGCGCGAATTAAAAATACGCACGAAAATCGCGTGTAGTACGCCATACTCTAAGGAGCGCGTCCAAAGCGCATCACTCGCGCGATTATAGACTGCTTGTTTGCGTCGAATATACGCGCGAACTTCTGAGCCATTGCATGGGTCTAGATTCCAGAGATGCTAGATTGGGCGCTAACGCATCGCGCGAATTAAAAATACGCACGAAAATCGCGTGTAGTACGCCAGACTCTAATTTGGAGTGCAAAATTGCATCACTCGCGCGATTATAGACTCCTTGTTTGCGTCGAATATACGCGCGAACTTCTGAGCCATTGCATGGGTCTAGATTCCAAAGATGCTAGAGATAAAGCAGTAAAATTTCTACGCGCGCTTTCTACAACAAAGCGTTCCTTTTTTTATTATGAGGCTTCGCACTCGGACGTAGCTAAAAGGCAAACTTTAATATTATTTCTGTTGTCATTCCGGAATATTTCCACTTTGCCGTGTTATGGTAATTCCCACGACCGACCGGTGTAATTTTTATTTCTTTCGACTCGCGGCAAGATTTTATGTTGTTTGTATAAAAGATTTTAGCGAAAAATAAAACGATAGATTAAAACCAACGTCAGATTATTTTATAATTTCTCTGCGAGGCGCAGGTGAAAATTTCTCGCGTTATTAAGGACAATTTATTTCTTACAAAGATATAATGCGTTCTTTAGAGAAGGAGCGTCCCCATATACTTAGATAAGAAGTATGAATATACCTATGATTAATAATTATTAGGGCGGTTTCAGATTAGCGTATTTTTTGCGCGTGCAAGCTCGTATCGGCTTCCAAACGAGCTTCCACGTGCGCCTCATTTTTCGCTTCAAAAAAACCGAATGCGGACCGGCTCGCTCGGATCCGTGGGTCAGTTAGAAATCAGTACCCTTACTCTGAGATTGATGAGAGATGAGAGCTCCTCCATACATCTACAGCCAGCGCTCCAAGCGAAAACAAGGTGAACAAAAAGTCAATGAGCCATTCCAAGCGAAATTCGATGAGATAACTCACAAAACGTACAAAAAATAGCATATGACTGACGTCATTTGCTATATTGGCACTCCGAATGTTACTTTTCACACAGATTGACATCTCAAAATGCGAGAATGACGTCATTTTCACATTCGATGGCGGATTCGTAACCCACCGAAAATATTCGCTCACACTTGGCGTGGTGAGCTCTCACGTCGATTTTGATTTAGAGTGTTCGCGGTTATTTCGCTAATAAATCCGAAAACATATTTTTTGGGATTTTTTGCAAATGTTATATGCAGTAGCGGAATATCTAGTTTCGTGCCTGACGCCTAAGAGTTGCGTGTGTGACAGTTCACGTTCAGGATTTACAATACAAAAATCATCAAGGAAGAGGTAAGTTTTCCAGTACCAAACAAAAATTAAATCTTACAAATTTAGTTAGGCACGTTTCGCACATACATAGGTACATGGCAAGAATCTCGCTTGGTACATTATTGCAGTAATACATATTTCCGTATCTACTTAAAGATAATTTCTATGAATTATGTTTTATTTAGAATAGACTTGCGCTTGACGACAATCATGCGTAGTGAAACGCAATGATGAGGTCTAGGTTGGAACACGCTTGCCTAGAAGATGCCTATTCGCTCTTGACTTGAATGCTCTTACTTAAGTTATATGTGGCAGTGAACACGTGCGCTGGGAGGGTGTTCCAAACCCCAGCGGTTCGTATCAGAAACGTTGAGCAAAAACGCTTCGTGCGAGCAGAATTCTTAAAATGTTTAGCTAAATGGATGCTTGTTTTGGTTTTGTTAAAATAAAAGCAAACTTTAAACCAAGATTTCCGTAAAAATTAGCATAGCACAGGGAAGTGGCAATGCAGCGAAATGACAACAACAAAAACACAGGAGTTTGAATAAAACAGCAATATTACAGCGAAGCCAGCGGAAAAATTTAAATGAGATGCAAAAAACCATTGCGGTGCACTGCGCTAATGGTGTTGCCCGCTTACAAATTATTTTACCCTCGGAAATGGGGTTAGTCGCGTCTTAATTTTTTTATGCCACTACAAGGAATACTGCAATATCACCTGACGATAACTTGGTAAGTGATGATGCAGTCTAGGATGGTGAGGGGTTACACCCATACCACTGATCGGTTTCTACATCATACCGGTACGCTTAATCGTTAAGGTTCGTATGCCAGTAGGGTGGTAACTAGCACGGTCGAAGCCTCCCACCCAGCCAAAGAGGAAAAATCAGAAATTAAAAATTCCCAAATTGACGCTGCCGTGAATAGAACTCGGGACCTCCTACTTGTAAGAGCACAGCACTAACCACTGCGCCAGGGAGGTCGTCATTAAACCTGGCCATTGTTCAAGAGGTTTAAAATCATGGCTCTGATGCTTTTGTTTTAATATGTAAATTTACATTACGGTGTTGCCAGTTACGAAAATAGGCGATGGTAGGGAGTCAGGCCTTATTAAAGTCTTAGCAGATGAGATTATAGGGGGTTTCCTTTGCTTTAGCAATATTTAACCATTGTTTTCACCTGATTATATCGGCATTATCTTATTTTGTTGGATGACAAAGCATTTATTGCAAACGGCGAAGTCTGCTAATCCGTACTGGGTCTGCTTGGTTAATTATGGCCAAATCCCTCTCATTCTTAGACGTGACTCATGCTCAGTGGAGAATCGGCAATAGGAAGGATCGGCAACTGCTGAGTTTCTTGCGGGTTCTTCTCAGTAGAATCAGGTTTCCGAACCAGTGGTAGATTCTTGCGACTTATCATCATAAGTGGCACAAGTTGTCCTACGTGAAATAAATCATTGAATTTTCATTTTCATTTTCAGAAGTGACTTTTTTCCAAGAATTATAACATTCAATCTTTGATCAATTCAGTTCTTTACACGTAGAAATCAGTATTCTTTACATTTAAAATCGTTACGCAGAAGTAGCACAAGTAGTTCCATTGGGAGCAGCTAATAAAGATTCAATGAAAAGCACCGATTGAAAGCGACCCGCCGATACCGGGGCACTGGAGCCGGGGGCGCAAGATACGTTCCATTGAACTGATGAAGGTGGATTAGTAATTCTAAAAAAAGATGCGACAGGTTTACCTGTTTTACTACGACAGATTTTTGATGAAGAAGGTGAAAGATTGTTCATTATATAATCGGCTTCAATCAAAATGCATTACTATTTATCACAATATAAATGCCAAATTGTTGGTTTGTCCATTCCAGAGACATTAAATTTATCCTAGGTATAGTTAAAAAGGCTAAAGTTAAAGTTAAAGCTTTAAGTTTAGAGTTACTTTTTCTCCCAAAATATCAAAAGGTCCCATGGCATTTTTTAAATCCCAAATCCACGCGAATAAAGTCTCGGACCATCAGCTTGATTTTAGTAACTTAATAAAAAACCCAGTCATCAGGTTACCTAGTTAAGACATAATTGATATTTTCATTAATTAGTATAATATTTAATATTTAATTAGTATAATACCCTTTTGAAATTATTGAAGACTGTTACAACTAAGATAAATACTGCAAAAAACAGTCACAAAACAAAAATACTTTACGAAATACGAAAAGTTTAGGTTTCCAATATGACATTTAATTTTATATAAGTTTTTGAAGAAAAAAGCGACAACTATAAATACCTCGTATATATTTTATCTAATTGTTATATAAACATAACTCAACACAAACAAAAAGTTGCTAATCGATTCAACGTTTGTCAGCCCTACGCAAGTCCTGTATCAGCCTTGGTATTTGAGCCATCCATTCAGGGTGTAAACAAAGAGGCATCGCAGGCTGACTTTTAGCCGGGTTAATTAGAATGTCAACGACACTTATTAATCAAAACAACATAGGCGTTCGCTCGACGTTCACCGCTGCTTTTGTCTATACAATATTTTGTGAAGGCCCCTTTCGACGCAGCGTTTTGCGTTTGACGCGTCATTTGGAGGCCTTTAAAATGTTTAATTGTTGACTCTCCTATTGTTCATATACAAATGTATCCCTATATTGTAAACAAAAAATAAATAGATTCCTCTTTTATTTGTCGTTGTAGCTTTCTTTAGATTTATAATATTAATTAATCATCTTAAGAATGAAAGCGGTTCACTCTTAATAGATGACTTTTGCTTACGATTTCCATAACATCTACAGAAGTTATATTTCCATTCCGTATTTTTAGGCTGTGAGCAAATATCTCTACCATTTTTTGTTCTTTAAAGTTTTTGTGACAAATTAAAATGTTATATAAAAATGACACTTTTTATCATCAAAAGGGCTCTTGCCACCATAGATATTCCTGCGCTCATTGAGCCGGCAGGGATTAGTCGGGATGATGGCAAGAGACCTGATGGATTGACGCTGGTTCCCTGGGAACGGGGACGGGCGCTAATGTGGGACGCAACATGCGTAGACACATTGGCCCCGTGTCATATCAGGGAGACAGCAGAAAAGGCTGAAACCGGCAAGCGGCGGAAGTATGCCTCTCTCATAGAGAGTTACATATTTGTTCCGTTTGCCGTGGAGACCCTTGGGCCGTGGAGTCTTAGTGCCAAAAATTTTTTGCGAGATATTTCACCGCGGTTAATTGCCTCATCTGGTGACAGAAGGGCTGGCTCATTTTTTGCGCAAAGGATCAGCCTGGCTGTCCAGCGCGGAAATGCAGCCAGCATTCTTGCCACCATTCCACGTGGGCATGATTTATATAGTAATTAGGTTAGGCTAGCTAGCATTAAGTTCTATTGTATTATTTTCAATAAAAAAAAAAAACTTTTTATCATTGTAATGTAAAGCATATTCTGGAGTGGAGACCGCGTATCCATAAACAGAATCAGGACGACCTCTAGGCCGCTTAATCTAAAGAAGCTGGTGGATCATTTCATTTACTTAATCTTTTGACTGTAACATAGTTTAAGATCTTAAAATAATTTTACATAGTAGGAACAGTCTATAAAATTATATTAAAGTCATACTTAATATCAACATTTGATTAGACAATTCATAATTGGTACAAATTTTCAATTAGTAAAAACAGATAAGTCCTCAAATAACTTTACATGAACTTTAGGAACGTTAACCATACAAAGCCTAAGGTTGAGTTTTATTCTCAGTATTGTAACTACATACGAAGAAGTTATAAGAAAACAACATGTCCACCATAATAATCTTTTAATACATCTCAGCGTTATCTTAAATATTATCCGTAAATACGTTAAGGATCACACCCACATCATGCAAGCGTACTTGTGACGTTGCGGTGACGTCATCAATCATGTGGAGAAGGGCGGGATCATGGATGTATTAAGGCGGGATACATAAGCGTCGCGACAGAAAACGCGGGGGCATTCTTCATTAGATGATTCCCGAAAGACTTATTAAAGTCAACTTATTATGGGTTTTCTTAATTATTTTGTAATCCATGGTGTCACGAAATAATTAAAATATTTAAGGTTTAATCTTAATGATGTACATTTCGTGCCAAAAATTTTATATCGTTAGAAATTTCACTTGGCAGAAAGAGTGAAATAATGTAATTTTTTTTTCCAAAGTTCATTTCAAACTTTTATTCAGTATACTGACAAGAAACGAATAGGTAACATTAAAACGATGACAATAAAAGAATATTAAAACTCCAAGTCAGCTTAAACCTAAAAACATCAAGAGATAGGTATTTAAAGATTTGGGAGACGAGATGAAGCAATTCAGTGGTTTTAGTTCCAAACTTTTCAAGCATTGCCCACCAAAAGAAATTTCTCGAACGTGAAACTAACTTCTCTGAACAAACAAGGACTTGCGAGGAGATAAATTTCGCGATGAAAGTTACTGAAGGAAAGTATCACACGCTTAAGATTACGTAACTAACGGTCTCTCAGTAAGTTCTATATTTTTGCAGTATCCGATGGTCTTAAATGTTCCGAAGTTTTATAAGTCTTTAAGGACATCGTGTCTCTTCAAAAGCAACGATCTTTTCAGCATTTATCTTGCATCTTTTAAGCCATTTTAGAATGTAGTAATCCAGCGGTTTGATAACATGGTGACTTTCAGAATGATATGCGCTGGAAAGTCTTGAAACGAAGATGACATCTCACGAACTCTTCTACAAAAGTCAAAAGTGATCATCGATTATATAAAATACTGAGATTTTAAGTTAGCTACTAAAGTACTTAGAACCATTGTATTTTTCAGGTTAAATCTTGTGGCATCAATATGTAATGTAATACGAGAGCCAACTATAAACTAAAAATATAGATGTAAAACGTAAATAGCGTGCCAATAACTAATAACTTGGCGATTCGTATAATCTTAAGTACTAATTCATTTCTATGAAATCTCAAGTCAATATTATCATAAAGGGTAATTAAGTAAGAAGCCGGTTCACTGGTCACTATATCAGACTGCCATTACTGACTTTCATGATAAATCAACATGTTAACATTTAAGTTCGCAAAAAAACAATTATTTCCCTCTGTAATTGGATGCCATTCTCTCATTCCACGAGTTTGTCACTTTTACTCCTTAAATGAGATGTTTTATGGATTTTTTATTCGCTCATATGTCAGACATGTCATTATTTTGTGTAAGCTAAAAGCTTACGAATCGAAATCGATCTGAATCGAAACCAATTACTACGAATCGAAACCGATCTGAAATAAATATTCAATAACTATCTCAGCCAAAGCTGATTTTATAATTGAAAAGGTGTCATAAAAGATGTTATATTGATCTAGAAATTATGCTTAAAACCAGCTTTTTAGTGAAAGGACTAACGAGGTGTAGTCTATAAAAACATAATGAGTGTTTATACCTGCCCATTTGTTTCCTGGTCTTATATAGACGTCTATCGCTAGACATCCTGAGAGTGGAGGGTTTTTTAAATTATGTTTGTGCACTTATAACTTACGGAAAATAAGTGGACAAAGGTAAAGCTTATCTCTCGAATAGAAATTTCTTGCAGCTTTCCTTGAAAGTGACTAAGGTGGGTTATTTTTTAAAATTGCGAAATAGGCTTACGCTTGACGATCATGCTATGATGAGGTCTAGGTTGGAGCTAAAAAGAGAGTTGTAGGGTTGTAAGGAATTCTATTCACTACGACTTTGCGATGCCTGGATCTTTCTTTCTATAAAATGTATCTGCAAAATCTTTTATTAAAACATAATTATTATCTTGTAAAAACCGTTAGATTATAATCTAACTCGTGAAATTGCAAACTGTCGAAAGATTACAATTTAACGCATTATTTTCCGGTAGATTGTAATCTGATAGGTATTTAAACCCGATAAAACCTAACTACTAAAAAGCCACTACTTTATTATTTATGTCGAACCCTAACCTGACCTACAAGAAACAGACAAGAAAACGTAAATATAATGAATATTTCAAAAATTGACACTCAGAACATTGAACGCTTCACAATCTTCCGACAGTTTATAATTTCGCGAGTTGGATTATAATCCAACAGTTTTTACAATCTTACGGTGACATATATATATTTTTTCCTATAATTTTAATGCCTTCCATTTTTCACCTTTTTCCGTAACAACAAAAAAGTAGTAAACAAAAAAATGTAGAAAGCACGTAAAACCAATTATTATTCAAATAAAGCGAGTTAAATCAGCCATAAATCGTGGGTAAGTATCACGTGACGCATGCGCCTCGCGTGTCTCGTGTCTGTTTCGAATCAAAGCTGTCGGTTCGGGCACGCGACCTGTGAAATACACTCATTATAAATAACACCAATTAACACCGGAAAAACAAAGGCTTGCTGTGTTGGTCTACTCGATTGCAATTGATTAGTTTTATCAAACGTATCATCCATATACCTAGGTTCTGCAGCGATGTTTTCCCAGACGCGGACAGATGGCTTTGATGGTATCTGGCGCAAGAAAACTGCGTCACTGCTGTCCAGAGTCCTTGGAAGTCGCAACAGCATCCTGACTAGCATAGCAGGGCAGATGGATAGTCCTCTGGTGGGGAAACTCATACAGAGGACTAAATCCCTTCTAGTTATTAGGTACTAACATAGTTCTAAGTTAAAATGTTACTAACACCTTAGATTGTAAGTACTAACATAGATATTAAGATTATATTGTTACTAACAATAAAGTGGACCACAAATGTTGTCTATGAAATAAATGAATTGATTGATTGATTGATATCCAATACTCAATATCATTTCTTCAAAATAGGTACACTGTAGGTACACTTATTGACGTTAAAAATTACTTACATATAAAACATGATGGTGATAATTGGTTACGGTATCTTAAAACTAAAGCTACGAGGGTTCCAAAAGCGCCCTGGTCTGAGAAGAGCCCACAACAAACTCAGCCGGGTTTTGTTTTTCTTTTTATTATCACCATCTCACAAATAATCTTAACTAAGGAACTATCAGAGCCATAGAGCAAATTATTGGCAAGCTTCCTTGTCGTTTAAGTAGTCCTTTACATGGTAATAAGATTTTTCAATGAGTTTACGTTTTACATTAACTTTGAACTTATTTAGAGACATCTTTAACATGTCTTCTGGGAGCTTATTGTAGAAGCGGACACTGGTTCCAACAAATGAAAAATCCATACTTAGTATTATAAATTCGAACGTGTCTGTCTATCCGCTACGCTTTCACGGCCAATCTATTCCACCAAATTTGATGAAATTTGGTAGAGGGATAGGTTGTATCCCGGGGAAGGATATAGGCTAGTTTTTATTAAAGAGTTCACGTGGGAATCAAAAAAACTTAATCCACGCGGGCATCCTCTAGTTGTGGATAATTGGTACTGAGCTGATGCTTTTAGACTAAGCACCTGTTTAATCTTAAGACTTAAATCACTAAAATAAGTGTTTTCTTTATACATAAGCCTCTTTATCCAACGACCTCTATTAGGTATTAATGTACCTACTTAAATGTCTGTAACCTTGTAATTGTTTTTAACGTCTGCGAGATTTTCGATAAAATATTCATTTCACTAATCATTTTACAACTTCCAAAAAAAAGGCGGTTCTCAATTTGGCGCGTATCTTTTTTTAATTCAGAGAACTTTCGGTGAAATATAAATGCGCATTCTATAACAAAATTCCACAACCTATTTTAAACTTGCCTATACACAAATTAAAAAAAAAATTAAAAGTATGCTTCTGAAAAAAGCTTATTATACTGTTGAAGATTATGTAAATTATAGAGGAGCATGGATTTGACTCGCTCCAGCAATACTAAGGACAGCGCTTACTTAAATTCACAATACACATTGATATAATAATTCTAAATTAATTATTTAAAAAGAGCAACCACTGAGTTTCTTCTTATCGATAGAAATGGTATTCAAAATCAGTGCTAGATATTCGACGATACAAAAGCACATTTAATAAGTTTATTTGAATAAAAAAATATGAGTTCAAGTGAGAATATGTGTTCTTCTGTTTTGTATCTTATTTGGTGTACAATAAAGTGTTTTTTAATTTCATTTCATTTGAGTTTGTGTTTGAGGTTTAGGTATTGATAAATTTTAACAACCGATACATAACAATGAAATAACTCGCTGTATAACAGTAGTCAATCGTAACAAAAACGAACGTCAAACTAAATGTAACTGGTCAAACTTCTGATATCTACCATTGCAATAATACATCAGCCTCCCTTATTCGAATACTTTGTCTATTTCCTGAACGAATTCGTTCACCAAATCGCTTCCGATGGGGAGGATATGGCACAGTATGTACCAACAGGGGCACCATTGTTTGTGATATTTCGACCAGAAATTATTGAGTTAAATTCCCCCGGAACCAATCCGCGAGATGTAAGGATATAAGCCGACCGCTTTGTGCGTTATTCGTTTCATCTTTATTGTTCAGAAATTTCCGGAACAAAAAAAAACACATTTTGTACGTTGCTATTTTTTTCTTTGAAGGTATACCTATCTATCCGTGTCCGTTTTTATGATTTTTGTCTTTAAATGTTTACAGGGGACTTGTTATAATATTTTTTTGATGTTCGCTTTGTTTCGAATTTAAAATTTAATCACTAAATAGCTTCGTTCGTTACAAGAGATGAGGACATTTTTATGAATAATTTAGTTGATTACTTTACTTTAGTTTGATTTAGTATGTATATTTTTGTAGGATCCCATTGAGTTTTAGACAAAAATACAGAAATTAGACCCTCTAGCTAATCTATCTATCTAAAAATTAAGATTATAGATTGTTACTATAAGTAATAAATTAAATACTGCGTTATAGGCCACTCTAGCCTACACGGCCAGGCTTCGCTCCGATGTGATTTCTTTATTTTCTTAGTGGAGCGGTTGAGGTCTACGTTGTAGTTATAGTATCACAATACCTACTTGCACTTGCAAAAAAACACTTGCAAAAGTTTATTTGAATAAGAACATTTCAATTTCAAATAGAAAACACAAGTTAGTAAATTTAACTATTTTAGCCGTAGATGGGTCATCCTTTAGACTTTCCCATACGAGTAAACCGTGCGCTTATAGATCGATATGCCAATGGGAGATGCTCGAAATCTCAGCTACCTATCTATTTCAGTTGACTTATTCGCAGTTCCATCTCATCATCGGTTCGTGTTCAATCTTCTAAATAGAAAAAGTGCCGTCACCGAACCGGGCCAAGCGGTTCGATACCTATCGAATGCCAATACTCTAATACCGGTAATGGAGGCCGACATGGGACCCCGATAGGGTTGTCACACATTTTTGAAATTAATTTGGATATGATATTTTAAGTCTTGTTCTTCATCAAAACTCATGGCCAGTTTACTACTGTGTAAGAGTCCACCACGCTGGCCAAGAGTGGATTGGCAGACTTCACACAACTTCAAGAACAAGAACTCTCGGGCATGCAGGTTTCCTCACGATATTTTCCTTACCGTATGAAGCAATTAGTGTTATATAATTAATTTCTTAAAAAGCATATAACTGCGAAAGTTGCCCGGGGATCGAAACCGCGACCCCGTACAGGAGTGTTTTTAGTGACTTTTTTTAGTTTTCACTAAAATAGATGGCGGCATTACAAGCAATCTCCTACTGTAGCCTAATTATGTAAAACCTGCATCAATCATCATTATTATCAGTCTCAATTGTTGTGATTGGCTGAATTTATGGTATTCTTGCTGCGTCAATGGACTTTGGCCAATAGCGGAATAGTGTTAACCAATCAGAAATTATTGCGATCGTTACACTGTAGCTGTCGTTTTTACATAGTCGGCCCACTAGGTCTTCTCTTTTGATAGACGGAATTAAAAAAGTTTGAACAGATTTAACATTTAAAATGAGAAAAATATCAAATATGTTTAAAAGTATCTTACTAGAACTAAGAGAGAGGTAGCGTGCAGATGTAAAGCGTTTATCTTTAATTTTTAAAATGTATAGCATATACTCTCAACGAAATTTTACGGCGAAAGCATTCGTTATAGACTCTAGGTACCTAACTAGATATAGGAATTTATGAGGCGCCTTAGATTTGTTACAAACCACCACCACCACCACCACTACAGCCTATTAACGTCCCATTGCTGGGCACAGGTCTCCACTCTCATAGGAGAGAGGGAATTAGAGCTTAGACCCACCACGCTGCTCCAATGCGGGTTGGCGGGCTTTAACGACTGTTATCATATTAGTGATAATAAACCGGGACCGACGGCTTAACGTGCTCTCCGAGGCACGGGGGTGAAACACCGGCAGCTTCCTAACACCGGGCTAGTACTGAGAATTTCTAGTCAGAAAAACCCAACACTTATTATGGTTCGACCCGGGACTCGAACCTGGGACCTCGTCGGCTACAGTCAAACATGCTAACCACCGGACCAACGAGGCAGTTACAAAACTAAAATATATTTCAGATTTTCTAGTTGTAATGTTTTTAAAGAGAGTAAAGTGGCAGCCCTACCCGTAGTTCGATTTTCCGAATCGTTTGCGCCTTGCCACGGCAGATAACAAGAAATGTCGCGACTATCTCTTTATGTGCATCGAAAATTGCCGCGGGGCGTTCACCAGCCACCTCTGGAGACCTCCTCTAACACGCGTTCAGATCTGTCTGCGATTGCCACGGAACTGGGATTATAAAGCTTATTGTATCATTGGTTAAATGCTTCTGATTTTAAGATAATTTATTCGGGCACATCTCAAGTGACTCGTGGAAGTCACTAGAGTAGTAGACTAGTGGTAGTTAATACACGTTCAAATCTGTTTTTGATCACCACTGAACTGGGATAATAATAATGCTTATTCTTGCAGTTAAATGCTTTTGATTATAAGAAAATTTTATTCGAAACTTGCATCATTTTTAATGAAAATTTGGCACCTCTAGAGACCTACTAAAACACGGTTCAGATCTGTCTGCGATTGCCAGGGAACTGGGTTTATTAAGCTTATTGTATCATTGGTTAAATGCTTCTGATTTTAAGATAATTTATTCAGGCACATCTCAAGTGACTCGTGGAAGTCACTAGAGTAGTAGACTAGTGGTAGTTAATACACGTTCAAATCTGGCTTCGATTACCATGGAACTGGGATAATAATAATGGTTATTATTGCAGTTAAATGCTTTTGATTATAAGAAAATTTTATTCGAAACTTGCATCATTTTAAATGAAAATTTGGCACCTCTAGAGACCTACTAAAACACGGTTCTGATCTGTCTGCGATTGCCAGGGAGCTGGGATTATAAAGCTTATTGTATCATTGGTTAAATGCTTCTGATTTTAAGATAATTTATTAGGGCAACTCTAGTGACTTCCACTAGTTAGCTAATAGACGTTCAAATGTATCTTCGATATTGGTCAGATGCTTCTGATTATCATATCGTACTAATATTATAAATGCGAAATTGTGTTTGTTTGTTATTTTGTTCTTCAATCACACCGCAACAGAGCAACAGATTTTTTGCATGGGCATAGTTGAGGACCTGAAAAGTGACATAAGCTACTTTTTAAGCATATTTTTATTCCTGAAAATTAAGGAGTTCTAGTAGGAATTGAAAATATTTATTTCACGTGAACGAAGTCGCGGGCATCAGTTTGTAAGATTAGGTATAATACACCTTCAAGTCTGTCTTTGATTGCTATGGAACTGGAATGATAATGCTTATTGTCTCATTGGTTATTCTCATTGGTCATTGCTTTTGATTATTGAATTATATTTTATTCGAAACTTGCATAGTTTTTGATTATTTTATCTTCTAAGGAAAAGGTGATTGAGTGATTAACGCACAGCTTAATCCACTGGACGAGTCATGCTGGGCATACCGACCCCTATTATACGTAAGGTTACCCCTTTGGGTAAAGTGGTGGTTTGAAATTCGCCAATCAAAATCGATTTTAAAGTGAGTACAGCAGCGGGCTAAAGCTAGTTTATCGAAAAAATTTAACATCAATACTATTTTAAAAATTATATTGAGCGTAAATAATTGTTCCAGCCCAATAACCCCGAACGGGAGATGACTCTTGGAGTAGGTATGAGTTTGGGAAGATGGTCCTCACATTTTGCTGAAGTATAACGGTCGAGGGCTCTTAATTTCTTGTTATAATGAAAAATGGTGTGTGTACCGGTGTAATAAAAATTTTCGCTTACACTTTCGCTTTTACTTATATTAAGTTAATATATGCGGCCATACTGCCAACGCTTAAAGCCATATTTACTTTCTTGTTTTAGAATTATTATAATCCTTATTTTAGAAAGGTCAAAGTACATGATATCGAACTGTCATTTTGAGTAATATTGCATAAGTATTGCTTTAAGCGTTGGCCTCAGAAGCCATTATAATTGTACCGTGCCTACCACTGCAACAAGTGAAAATAATAAAACAAAAATACACAAAAGTGTTACTGAAATAAATCTAGAGTCTCGTAAAAAAAATAGTATCATGAAAAATTAAATACCATGAATGTTGTCTCTTGCCCCTGATGATTGTCATCACTGCATTATCTGAAAAGGAAAAATACAAAATATTTAATAAAAGTATCACAAAAGCAACCAACTATTTTGCGTTGCGCTTTGTAGGATCGTATACTCCCTACTAATTTTGTAAACGAACATGTTTATCTGTTTGTGTTGATTTGTCCTTCAATCATGCCGTAACCCGTCGATTGATTATTGACGTGACTTGAATTTGTATAGTTGAGGAACTGGAGAGTGACATAGTTTACTTTTTATCCGGATACCCCATGGTCGTGGTTGAGTCAGTCAGTGATTGAGTGATTGAGCGAGAATTTTTCTTTTCTTTGCATGATAAAAGAAGATATTATGTCCCTTAGCTATAGGTCTACACAATGTAGAAGCGCAAACTAGAACGATGCGGCTTCACATAGCTGCATATATTAATAACATGAATGTACTTATAAAGCTGGTTTAAAGCGAAAGTGGGCACCACAGACAGTGTGCAAACAAAGTAGGCGCTCAAAGTTGCAGGAAAATGTTCTGAAGTTTGATTCACAAAAGCGAAAATGCTCTTAAGCACAAGTACCTGAGAAAATAAAGCTAAAATGCGGCTTCTTCTTTCTGTGAATTATGTTGTAGCATCCTCTATTTTATTTTTGACTGCTATCTCACCTAGTACTTGGTTATAAGTGATGATGAAGTTTAAGATGTTATCGGGCTAATCTCTTAGCTAACTATGGTTGTGAATCCACTATTATTTTCTCTCTCTTATCCGGTACGCAGTGATAATCATGCTATGCGGTGGGTATCAGATAGGAGATCATTTATATAGGTATATGTCCAAAGTATCTGTCATGGTTTCATCGAGGGCAGGCGATAGATTTCATGATGCCCGGACAGATCAGATGTGACCTGACCTTTAGTAAGTTGAATAACCCCTTCATTTTTCCTTAACAAGCCTGCAGTCTATTGTGCAGAGGAACATTGCAGCGTACGCGTGGGAATGCGATGCGATTTCGAATCATCTAGATCAGGTAGGTGCCTTTTATGTTACGAAGATCGTTGTTACAAATAGGTATACTTTTTACGCATAATGAGTTTTGCAGTCGCAATCGCTTAACTATTTAGAAGGTGACAAAGCGAAATAGTCCCCTCCATATTTGTAAGGACGCGTACCTCTTGGATGCGAAAGTGTCAAGACATACCAAAAATTATACCTACTTCCTAGCAAAATTGAAAGCTAAACAATTGTAATTGCAGGTAACTTCTTGACTTGTGGCAGTTTCATTGTCAAATCGCAAGTAAGAACGTCTCCAGAGCTGTGCCTGATGTTGTTTACTTGACTAGAGGCACTGTCTACCAATGGTTATCACTTATGAAGAGTAGTACTGATAAGATCGATTTTAATATAATTTTGGCTTTGTGGAAAAAATGACAAAATTATTTATCTTAACTTAGACAGATTTCTGCCAATAACATAATGAAAGCAGGAGGAATAATATCAACTAACTTAACATAAACAAGGACACCAATATAGTCTTTATCTCGTCGGACTTCGAGGAGGCATAAAAAAAATTCAAAGCTTCATTACAAAACCTTAAAAAACAAGCTAACAGTTGTAAGTCTCCAACAAGTCTAGACGCGTAATTTAATAAACAAATCTTCATATGCCGTCTTAAAACGTGACTAATATGTCTACAGTCTTACGTAAGCCGGCGATTACGAAGATGATATCATTTTCATGTGTCAACCTATTCAGTGGCCTTTGAATTACATATTAGTACGCAATAAAAGTCAACTCGTTCTCACCTTAATGTGATCACTAACGATCATCATACTTGCCGTTTCTGTTTATTTGCACCACAAGTTATCCCATGACTCGATCTTAAATGGTGTTAAGTGTTAATAGTATTAGATGGTAGCAGGCTAACCTGTTAGGGGTATGGCAGTTATATTCTACCCATATCACTAACCAATCGGTTTCTACACGTTATCTTACCGGAAGGCTTGAATTTGCCGGTAGGGTGGTTACCAGCCAAAGCTGAAGTCTCCCACCAGACCAGAGAAAATTTAGAAGTTAAAAATTCCCAAATTGACTCGACCTCCACAGGGCTCACCACTGCATCAAATCTGAATTCTAATACAGAGTGTGATTTTTTTATTAAATTCAGATTAAGTATCCCACTTCTGATGTTTTGAAGAAAAAAAAGTTAATATGCCTAAGTATAAAAGTTGCTAAAGCTTTACATATTATTAGGTATCTGGTAGTATTCAGAATTACCAGAGCAACATAAATAATCAAGAGTCGGTAAGCTTCAAGAGAAAAAAATATAAAATTCCAGGAAACAGAGTGGTTTCTTTTTATAAGAATTTTATTTCATCGCCATTACAAGAAATGTTTATATTTTAACAGCTTTACCTTTTATGCTTTTACTTACCTAAGCTTTTAACAATCAAATTCGTGTCCATAAACTTCCCGGAAAACGGTTTATTAAGTCAAAATAAGTCATCACGCAACGCCTAACCAAACGCCCCTGTTTTCCAAAAAGTATTCGTAAAACGACTTTTATATTTACCAGTCGTTCGCAGTTAATTATCTGTGAAATTGGTGTTGCCATCTGCATTTTGATTGCAGGCCATCGCCGCGGGTGAATGAGGCAACACTGATTCACCTCTTAGGGGCGGAGAAATCCCTGGAGATACATTGTACTGTGACTTTTGGATTAGATACAAATGTATGCGCAGTTTTGGCACAGATATCAACTTTTGTCTTCGTGTCTAGACCGATTTTTATGAGTAGGTATGTGCAAGATTCCTGCCAAAGGAGCGAAGTTATAGGATATTTTAAGATAATAATCTGGGAGACAATAGGCTGATACATTTATGTATATGTCACCGTAAGATTGTAAAAACCGTTAGATTATAATCTAACTCGCGGAATTCTAAACTGTCGAAAGATTAGAATTTAACGCATTATTTTCCGGTAGATTGTAATCTGATAGGTATTTAAACCCGATAAAACCTAAATGCCCTACTTGATTATTTATGTCGAACCCTAACCTAACCTACAAGAAAGAGACAAAACAACGTAAATAAAATGAATATTTCAAAAATTGACACTCAGAACATTGAACAGTTTACAATCTTTTGACAGTTTAGAATTTCGCGAGTTAGATTATAATCTAACGGTTTTTACAATCTTACGGTGACATATACAAGAAATACACATAAGTATGTATTCCTGTCAGCCTTTTCAATACTCATTGGTCAAATTTGACGAATTTTTTAACAGAAATAGCTTGGAGATCTTTAAACATGAAAATAATAAAATTCTCATAAGATTTTTCAAAAACTAAATCCACGCGGACGAAGTCGCGGGCATAATCTAGTTATGGCACTTGAGCAACAACTGAATCTTGAGAGTAATCCAACTATCTTATTTTGTTTCTGATCGCACTACGTAAGAAACCACAAAAGGAAACGGAATCTATTCGCACACATTCGACTATCCATATCCTTTCAGAAGCCCAATGAGCGAATCGACATCATTTGACAGGTTAAAACGTATTACTCGAACTGTTTAAGGAGTTCATACATGCTTTTTGACGTGCAGGCATCTGTCAACTCCTTAAACTGGTCGAATAATCCGTTTGACAAACGATTACGATTGCCTTACACAATCGGGGGCTGATAAGTACTTAAATGAACTATTGCTCGATTTTCATTGCGTAAACTCTTCTAGCTGTTAAGTGTAAACTGATCGCAAATTTTGATACATCTTTCTAATCTTGCTATACTAATATTATAAATGCGAAATTTTGATGGATGTATGGATGTTTGTTACTCAATCACGCCCCAACGGCTGAACGAATCTGGCTGAAATTTGGCACAGAGTACATAGGCTACTTTTTATCCCGGAAAATTAAAGAGTTCCCGCGGGAACAAAAACCTCAAACCACGCAGACGAAGTCGCGGGCATTCGCTAGTAGTAATTAAGAATGCATCCTATGCTACTTTAGTACATTATACATTCCTTGACAGCAGTAAGTAGGTACCCAATATTGCAGCCATCAGAAACTAAACTTCGCGATCCGGATAAATCCCGGTCAATCCCATCCCGGGATCCGTTCGGACACGGGACTAATGTCGCGGCCGCCCGGACAAATTGTCCTCTGGATTAGCAACGCCTTGATTAACTAAGCCAAGTGGCGTTGTTTACTCTTGTTTTGCTATGCACCCCTGGTACTTTGAATTTGGATTAACTACGTGTGTTCTACTAATGATGTAAAAACAAACCCCCTTTTTGCTCGTTACAAAGGGGTAGTTTGACCTAATCAGACTCTTGCTGGATATACGACCCAATTTGGTTGGATGTTGACTTTGGGGTTTGAAAATATAGTTTTCTAAACGTGTTTAAAGTAACATCTACATTCTGGTCAAAGAGATAATAAAGCAAGCAACAAACGCCGAAAAAATCACGTTTCTTGTATGGGGACCCTAATCATTTTTTAATTTAATTAGATTTATATTATTTATTGCTACAGCGGCAATAAAAATACTAATAAATTATTTTATATTTTTTTTATTTTTAGCAGTGAAAATTCCACGGGCTCGTACGAAGCAATTTGCTTCCTCTCTCTAATTTGAACCGCTTCCCCTCCTCTTTTAATATAGGTACCTTCACATCAAGGGTGAATAGGCATCTTCTAGGCAAGCGCGTTCCTTAGGCTGCATCACCACTTGCAAGCAAGTCTGATTGCAGCCAAGCGCTAGCTTATATATAGCGCTGACAGACAGATAGACAGACGCCTGGACAGACGGATGGACAGCCGAGGCTTAGCAATAGGGTCCAGGTACCCATTGGGTATAGATTCATAACAAAGTTGGATCAATTGGCGACACAAGTCTGCCAAACAATACAATTTATAAGCAAGCTCACCCCCTTGCGATGTCTCCATAACAATAATTGGTATTAGTTACTCTTCGTAAGGACTCGGCGGATGTATGTAATCTGGTATACGGGCCGTTTAATGGCCGAATTAAATGAATGGTCCACTGGGGACGAGCGATAGGCCCTGTGGGTTAGTACGAGCCCACAACTAATAAGGTTTGTATCGTTTGCAGTCTTAATAATGAATGACATCGTGGGTTAACGAGAACATCAGATAATTTTGCGTTATAGGAGACTTTCAGACTTTAATTTAAGCAAAGTATAATACTGTGGCCAGTCTGTGGGATAAAGAAGGTACATTTTCACGCAAGTTGTCTTTGTTATATTATATGCATATCATAATGACGGCTTTTGTTTTGTATTAACATAATGCCGTTTAGCCGCTGGTAGTTAGTTAGTCATCAAATGATAAAGTCCAAATCAAATAATGTTTATTCAATTTAGGTAGGTATACTACACTTATTGATATGCTTTTGGCCTTTACTAATTTAATCACATCGTTAATACCGTGCTATAAACATTGACATAATGCATCTGAAGAAACTCAACAAGCATTTAATAGACATCATGAATCATCGCAATCAAAAACATGGTTGTAAAAACACACGTATACATGTCTAAACATTCCAACTCTATACCTGGGAGTCGAATCCAGGAAATCCGCTGCAGCGAAACGTATACCGTTACAATTGCATCACTATGCGTAACGGCACTCCGTAGTACATTCACATAAAGGCTCAATTATATCAGAACCGGAACACAGAGATTGCTTTAATTCCATAATGATTGTGTGGTGGAAAGGGCCATTTTGCTGGACCGCTTTGTTAGGGAAGAACAAGACAACTGGGGCCAAGTTGTACTGGTCGAGTTGTGTATCGAAGTCATCGCTCATACTCTTTGCAGCGTCACGATCAGACCTCGAGCTTTATCTAATTTAAAATTTATGCTGCCTATTCAAAAAGTCCAGCGAGTACTTCAGTTGTGAAGAGAATATAGGTACTAAGCTACTACTGAATTCCAGTGGGTGATGTCACAGTCTAAGAAGACACGTCTATTCCTAACAGTCATTCGACGGAGGCGGCTACACAGAGCAACGGGGGGGAGACGTGGTAGAGGAAACTGGCAGAATTTTCAATACAAAATTCGAAATCATCATCATTTCAGCTTGCGGACCTCCTCTGCTGAATGGCCTTGGTCATGGTCAAATTCCTTTGACCATGGCTAAGAGCCAAAGCAATGACCAGTTATTCTGAATTCTATATTCGGTCACCATGATCGAATATCCCGTGCATTTATATGGGCGTACTAGCTAATGCCCGAGACTTCGTCCGCGTGGATTGAGGTTTTTCGGTTCCCGGGGGAACACTTTAATTTTACGGGATAAAAATTAGCCTATGTGTTATTCCAGACTTTAATCTATCTCTGTGTCAAATTTCATCCAGATCTGTTCAGCCGTTGGGGCGTGATTGAGTAATAAACATCCATCCATCCACTGTCACCGTAAGATTGTAAAAACCGTTAGATTATAATCTAACTCGGAATTCTAAACTGTCGAAAGATTGTAAGCTGTTCAATGTTCTGAGTGTCAATTTTTGAAATATTCATTTTATTTACGTTTTCTTGTCTCTTTCAGATAGGTTAGGTTAGGGTTCGACATAAATAAACAAGTAGTGCCCGGCCGCAGGCCAGGAACTTAGGTTTTATCGGGTTTAAATACCTATCAGATTACAATCTACCGGAAAATAATGCGTTAAATTCTAATCTTTCGACAGTTTAGAATTTCGTGAGTTAGATTATAATCTAACGGTTTTTACAATCTTACGGTGACATATCCAAACTTTCGCATTTATAACATTAAGTATAGATGGGTATGGGATTATTTGTATGTATTTGTATGGGCGTCGAGTGTTGAACCACTGCATGAATATAATATTTATACTGGGGTGACGTCTTAGGTACGCGTGAGGCCGCATTGACCACCCCATTTAAATATTCACCTCTTTGAGTTTATTTTTAGAGGCACCTTCCGTAGCGACATGCCTTCCCTTTAATCATAAGCTTGCACTAAGTGCCGTCGGAAAACGCAATTAGCGATTCTAATTGTACGTAGCTGCTTTCTCCCCTTCATTATATTTTAGAAGGTTTTGCAAGTCTTGTGCTTTTATACGGACAAGACGATGGGGGATGAAATGTCATAGAAATGGATAAAGCTTTAAGTTTTTAACTTTAGTAAAATTACATTATTATCAAAGAATTTTTCTAAGGGTCATTAACGGTCAATCATTTCTATAATTTCAATTGTGGGGATTGACCGAATTTTATGGTAGAGTATTAAGGTCTAAACCCACTACAGAGACGCGGTGCGGAGCGGCACGCAAAGGCAAATATTCTTTGTATGAGGTTGTATTGAGCTGGGTCCATAGTGACGTTCCGGATATCCGTTTCCGTATCCGCAGATATCCGAGGGAGAAAAAAGATCCGTATCCGTTACTTTTTGGCAAATCTTTTACGGATCTTTTACCTTATTAATTTTCATAGATGAAATTCTATATAATATAGGTGATGAGGTACCAATGATTAACTATTAAATTCCATCCAGATTAAGTAAGAAAGTTAAGATCCGTATCCGTATCCGCGGATCTTGACACCAAATATCCGTATCCAGATCCGATCAGATCTAATAGAAATTCAAGCAATACGATAAACTCGTCATTTTCATTACTCATATTGTATAAACCCTTACAAATATCGCATTGGTACCAGATCCGACGCTTTCAGAAAATTGAATCAGCCTCAAACACAAAAGCGTGATCCCCGTTTTGCGTAAACATAGCATTACCTTTACCAAAAGATTTGAAATCATACACTGAACGCGAGCGTCGAAGCACTTTGGTTTTAAAGTAAAATGCACCATAACGACCTTGTTTTATGGCTCAAGTGCATCTATATATCCACAACCTGGATATTGAATTTGTGACTTTAAATCCAGAGTGATTGAATCCATTTTAATTTAGATGCTAAATTCATTCGACGTCAACGCGTATCGTTGGTGTTATTAAGGTAAAAATAATTCCATGCGTGACACTACACGAGATTCAAATAGCGACAATTTCAAAAGTATGATACAATGTCGCAAATTCTATACACACTTGGCGAACTTGCGACATATCGATAATCTTGCTAATGAATATTTACACAATGAAAAAGTATCGAAACTGTGGTGTGTACTGTATACTGTAGTGCCACAGTTTAGTCAACGCACAGTTTGGAAATTATACTCGCTGAGAGCAAAATTATGTGATACTTGTGAATACTTGTGAAAATTGGATACCCTATAGACCTATATGGGTGGCTTATCGATGAAAAAAATGTTGACGGTTGGGAAATTAGCGCAACGACCGTTCTATGGCGTAGAAATATCAAGAAATGCGTCCCTTGAATTGATTAGCTGATACGTAAAATATGTCCTTATATGCAACGTGACTTGTGATTTGTTCTCACAAAATGCCGTGAAGAAAAGAGTACACAAAGTGTGCTTCACGTGCTGATTGTAAAGACATTGTGGCCTAGGATACAATGAATCAATATGAGTCGATTTCAACACGACATCGAACATCAATTATTGTAAAAAAAAACTTTCAAAAAACCGACTTCCAAAGTCACTGTAAAGTAAAAATAATAATAATGATTTCTACACACTATGTTGAAGTCGGGCGAATCAAGATTCAAGTATGCAAGAGTATATGACACATAATGTGTCGAAATCATTATTATTTTTTCTACTTTACAGTGGCTTTGGAAGTCGGTTTTTTGGAAAGAATTTATATTTTTAACTTTTTAGTGTCAGAATTGAGGATTTGGAGTCAGATTTTTTTATGGGACAACCTCGAGAGCTTCTTCTAAGGACTAAAAAAAAATTATCGGTTCGGAAACCACGGAGATATGCACCGACATACATTAAAAAAAATATATACGCGCCGAATTGAGAACTTCCTCCTTTTTTGGAAGGTTAAAAATGAAGTAAGGCTAAATCCCTCTAAGGTTATATGTATCACGGTTACTGAGCAAATTAATTCATAGCCGGCGGCGGGAAAATCACCCACGATAAATGGAATTTTTAATCCACTACAAGTCAGCCCTTGAGTGCGACCTGCGTGCATTTGTGATCAACAGAGCTACTGTATGATAGCTAAACAGCGTTACTGCAATGCCTTCACGGGTGGTTTCGCCGATTTCGTCGGTGATGAATGTCCCGGAAAAACGCTCGTCTCGTTTTGTTTACCCAGGTATCTGCCCGCATTAAGCTGATTGGTGCCGGGGAGCCAAGGGTCCTCACTTACTGTAATTAAATCCTTTAAAGGATCCCGTTGCGTTTAAAGGTTTCAGACGTTAATATTTTCGATTTGATGGAGCCATCGGGTTCGACGCTTTTACTGATATTCAGGATTTAAAATGCAAAGAGGGTGTAGAAAATGGAGTTTGAAATAAAAGTAGGTACACTGACTGACTGGTTGTCTGGAGAAGATCACTTTTAGTGATGAGAACACTTTGTTTTTCTGTAAGTACTTGTTTGCTTTAAATCTTTATGTTTGTGTGGCAATCAAGAATTTATCTATGTAGTGTGAGTGAGTGTTTTAATAACTATGTAATAACGCGATTACCCGTGCCGTGTATTATGCCGTGTAGAAACCAAACAGGGGTATAAGTTTAATATAACTGCCATGCCCCTAACAGGTTAGCCCGCTACCATCTTAGACTGCATCATCCCTTACCATCAGGTGTGATCGCATTCAAGGGCTAACTTGTAGTGTATAAAAAAAACGACTAACACACTATCGTATCATACTTTTACTAATATTATAAATGCGAAAGTGTATTTGTTTGTTGGTTTGTCCTTCAATCACGCCGCAAAGGAGCAACGGACGTGATTTTTGGCATGGGTATAGTTGAGGACCTAGAGAGTGACATAAGCTACTTTTTATCCCCGAAAATTAAGGAGTTCCCGTGGGAATCAAAAAACTTAAACAACATCAGCTAGTATTTATAATATAAAATGGGATTTATGATACTTATTTGTTCAACATTAAACTTGTAAAGGAATTTGATACACGTGCTTCGCTTTTAGTAAAACCTCCATGAGTCATGGCGGACAATTTTCCACTCTCAGTAAAGTGTAAACCAACCCATGTAGTAAAAGCAGTTCGTAATAAACAACACTTTTGTAGAATTACATCATTTGAACACGGTTGAATACTTGTACTAAATGGGTTTGCCATACTTGAAAAACTTTACCACGGACAAAGAACAAATAAGAAAGAAAAAATGATGACTCAAGAAAGAAAGTAACGACTAAAATTTTGAAACAACTAAGGTTTCTTAGTTATTAATTTTAATAAAAATATTGTAATTTAATAATTGTACATTTATTTAATATGTCTATACTTAATATTAATTAATATTTTTATATTAAATGCGAAAGTTTGGATGGATGTATGAATGTGTGGATGTATGGATGTTTGTTACTCAATCACGCCCCAACAGCTGAACGGATCTAGCTGATATTTGGCACGGAGACAGATTATAGTCTGGACTAGCACATAGGCTAGCTTTTTATCCCGGAAAATTAAGGAGTTCCCGCGGGAACCAAAAAAACTCGATCCACGCAAACGAAGTCGCGGGCATTAGCTTGTATTTTATATAGTTTTAATAAATCATATTAATTGATTAGTTTATTCCGGGGTTGAAAGGGATAGGAGAGGTGTAGAAAAATGAACTTAAACACCTTATACGGCCTTGTGCAAGTATGCCTTGTAGATTTTCATATATAACATATTTTATTATATCATCAAATATCTATACTATTGCGACAGTAACCAGTCAAGTAATAGTTACGACTTTTTTTTTTTTTTAATACCTACAGCTAAATACTTACTTAATAGGTAAGCTTTTCTGAAATTTTGATTAAGTGTACTTACTTACATACTTTGATCTTTTCAATAGAATTTGCTTTGTAAACCAGTCGCAGAGTTTTGACTTAGAATAAGTATAATATAGGACAACTTGTGTCACTTCTGAAACGTTAAGACTCTACCACTGGTTCAGAAAGGTGATTCTACTGAGAAGATATTAAATATGGTCTAAATTCTTAAGAGATCTAGGAATTAATCGCTTCTGGATTTAACGAAATACGAACCAGAGAGAACATAATCATTTTTAACAATCGTATCCCATACAATCGTGTTAGTAAATAAACGCCGGATACGGAGGAAAATTTTCATCCGCACGCCTTCCGTACGAATTCAAAGGACACGTCCGAGGCGACCCGGTCGGATGGTGACCCTATTTACACGGCCATTATAGTTGTCACCGTAAGATTGTCACAGTAAGATTGTTTAATCTAAGTCGCGAAATTGTTAACTGTCGAAAGATTGTGAACCGTTCAATGTTCTGAGTGTCAATATTTGAAATATTCATTGTATTTACGTTTTCTTGTCTCTTTCTTGTAGGTTAGGTTAGGGTTCGACATAAACAGCCCGCCTAGCGGCACGCCCCAGGGCCCTGCCCCAGCGGGGTCGGCACCGAGGCCACGGACTCGGCCGGAGACGGAGGACCCGCTTCCTTCCTCTTCTTCCCCATCCTCCGATACGAGGGAGGCGAGGAAGACGAAGAAGAAGAGGAAGAAGTCGAAAAGGAAGGGAGGGAAGGGTGGCCAGATGCCTGGCCCTCAAGAACGGCGGCCACAGCAGTCGCAGCAGCCGTCGTCGGAGTGGACGAGGGTCGGTCCTGGGGGGCGTCCAGAGGCGAAGGGTCGCGCCCGCAAGCCCCGAAAGCTCCGCACGCCTCAATCGTCGGCGGTAGTTTTGACGCTGCTGCCGGCGGCAGAGGAGAAGGGCGCCACCTACGAGAAGGTGATCGCCGCCGCGAAGGCGAAGATCGACGCGGCGGACCTGGGCGCCCAGGGGGCTCGGTTCCGGAGGGCGGCAACTGGGGGCCGTATATTTGAGTTCCCCGGCGCCGGAGCCTCCAGTGCGGAGAAGGCGGACTCCCTGGCCAATAAGCTCCGGGAGGTCCTGGGCGACGAGGTCGTCCGAGTGACCCGCCCCGTAAAGTCGGTCGACTTGCGGGTGTCGGGCTTGGACGACTCCGTCACCAGCGCGGAGGTAGCGGCGGCGATCGCCAGGGCTGGGGAATGCCCCGCGGAGCAGGTGCGAGCCGGTGCGGTGGGGGTGAGGCGCGACGGGTTGGGCGCAGTGCTGGTGCGCTGCCCCGTCGCGGCCGCCAAAAAGATCGCGGCAGGGGGGCGCCTAACGGTGGGGTGGGTGTCCGCTCGGGTCCAGTTGCTGGACGACTTCCCCCTAATGTGTTACAGGTGCCTAGCACCTGGGCACGTGGGCACCCAATGCGTGGAGGGGGTGGACCGCAGCGGACTGTGCTACCGCTGCGGCCAACCAGGCCACAAGGCCCGCGGTTGCACCGCGGCGCTTCGCTGCGCCGCCTGCGCGGCGGCCGGGCGGCCGTCAGAGCACCGGGCGGGTGGCAGGGCCTGCGTGCCCCCGCCTAAGGGGAAGAAGGGAGGAGGGAGCGGCGACAGGCCTTCCCCCGCATCCCAGCAAACGGAGGCACCGCGAGGGGCTGAGGAGGAGGTTCCAATGGCTACGGACCAGTAATGGACCTGAACCTCCTCCAGGCGAACATCAACCACTGCGCCAGAGCTCAGGACCTCTTGTTCCAGAGCATGGCGGAGTAGTCGATCCACGTGGCCGTGGTCGCCGAGCCCTACCGCGTCCCATCTGGGGACGATTGGGTGGGAGACAGGGACGGCGTGGTGGCGATGACGTCCCGTCCCGTGGTGGGTTCCCCGGCCTTCGTCGACGTAGTCCGAGGTCGGGGATATGTCTCTGCCGTGGTGGGCGACATCCTGGTCGTCGGGGTGTACTTCTCGCCGAATCGGAGTCTCGCCGACTTCGAACAGTTTCTGGACGAAGTCGGCGTTCTGATCGGCAGGAGTCGCTCCGGCCACGTGCTCGTCGCTGGAGACCTCAACGCTAAATCTGTGGCGTGGGGGTGTCCAGCGACGGACCCTCGGGGGCAGGAGTTGGTGGAGTGGGCGACGGCGACCGGCCTCACGGTCCTCAACCGAGGGTCGGTCCACACCTGCGTGCGGCGGCAGGGCGGCTCCGTCGTTGACGTCACCTTCGCTGATCCCGCCCTGGCGCGTCGCGTCCGGGGCTGGAGGGTGATGGAGGACGTGGAGACACTGGCGGACCACCGCTATATCAGGTTCGCCGTCTCCGCGAGCGCGGCTACCGCGAGTGTTGCGACTCGGCCCTCTTGCCTCCCGGTCCGCGTTGGTCTTTAAAACGCATGGACCGGGACTTCCTGGTCGAGGCTGCCCTCGTCGAGGCCTGGTTCTCGGCGCCTCGAGAGGGCGGTCTGGGCGGTGTGGAAGCCGAAGCGGCGCGTCTTGGCGAGGCCATGACGAGCGTCTGCGACGGGGCGATGCCGAGGGTGCACTCCATCCCCTCGAGGCGAGCGGTGTATTGGTGGTCCGACGAGCTCACGCTGCTGCGCAGATCCTGCGTGGCGGCGAGGCGCCAATACACCCGCTGCCGCCGGCGGAGGAGACGGGACCCGGCGGAGGAGGAGCGGCTCTACTCCCTCTACAGGGACGCTGTGCGAGCGCTGCGCGAGGCCATCGGGGTGGCCATGGACCTGGCGCACGAGGAGATGCTCGAGACTCTGGATGGGGATCCGTTCGGAAGGCCTTACAAGGCGGTCCGGAAAAAGCTCCGACCCGCGGCCCCTCCAATAACATCGAGTCTCGAGCCCCTCGTAGTGGAGTCGGTGGTCGCGACCCTGTTCCCCGAAAGGGCCGACCGCGGAGCGCCTCGCATGGCGCCTCCTCCCGAGGAGAGAGTCCGGAGCTCAGCCGCGCCCCCGGTCGCGGAGGGAGAGTTGGCGGCGGCGGTGTTGCGCATGCGCGCGAAGAACACCGCCCCGGGTCCCGACGGTATCCCTGGCCGCGCCTGGGCTCTCGCCCTGGGGCCGCTCGAGCCGTGGGTCCGGGCCTTGTTCGGTGCCTGCCTCGAGAGGGGCCAGTTTCCCGGGGCGTGGAAGAAGGGGAGACTGGTCCTGATCGGGAAGCCCGGCCGCCCGGCCCATGAGCCGTCGTCGTACCGACCGATCGTGCTGCTGAACGAGGTGAGCAAGCTCTTCGAGCGTGTCGTCGCCGCTCGCCTCGTTCACCGCCTGGAGAGTGTGGGGCCGGACCTCAGCGACAACCAGTACGGTTTCCGCAGGGGCAGGTCCACCGTAGACGCCATACTACGCGTGAGGGCCCTAGCGGAGAGTGCGGTGTCCCGGGGCGAGGTGTTGGTGGCGGTGTCGCTCGACATCGCGAACGCCTTCAACACCTTGCCCTGGAGCTGCATTCGGGAAGCGCTGAGGTACCACGAGGTTCCTCTGTACCTCGAGAGGATCGTGGCCGCCTACCTCTCCGGGCGATCGGTCGGGTATCCGACCAGCTCGGACTGGTCGGAGAGGACGATGTCGTGCGGTGTTCCACAGGGTTCGGTTCTCGGGCCCCTCCTGTGGAACGTCGGGTACGACTGGGTGCTGCGCGGGGCCTTGATGACGGGCGTCGACGTGATCTGTTACGCCGACGATACCCTCGTCACGGCTCGCGGCAGCACCTTTCGAGAGGCTAGACGTAGGGCCACGGCCGGCGTGGCCCACGTCGTAGCGAGGATTCGGGCCCTGGGCCTGGAGGTGGCCTTGCACAAGTCCGAGGCCCTGTGTTTTCACGGGCCTCGGAGGGCGCCTCCCGCCCGGTCCGAGTTGGTGGTGGGCGGAGTGTCCATCGGCGTCGAGCGTACGATGAAGTACCTGGGACTCGTCCTCGACAGCCGGTGGACATTCGAAGAGCACTTTCGGCGTCTCGTCCCGAAGCTCGTGGGAGCTGCTGGAGCCCTGAGTCGGCTCCTGCCAAACCTGGGCGGACCGAGCTCGCGGTGTCGGCGCCTGTACACGGGCGTCGTGCGGTCCATGGCGCTCTACGGAGCGCCTGTCTGGTCGGACACTCTGACCGCCCAAACTCGGGCCCTGCTGCGGAGACCGCAGAGGGTCATGGCGGTCAGAGTGATACGGGGTTACCGGACCGTATCGCACGAGGCGGCCTGTGTGCTGGCGGGGACGCCACCATGGGACCTAGACGCCGAAGTGCTCGCGGCGGCGTATTGGCGTAGGGTGGATGCCCGCATCCGGGGGGAACACCCTACGCCGGCGCAGGATCGCGCCTGGCGGCGGCTGGCGGAGGCCGATCTCGCCGCTCATTGGCGGGACCGTCTTCTGGCGCCGACTGCCGGCAGGCGGACGATCGAGGCGATCCGGCCCGTCCTGGAGCTCTGGACCGCCCGGACGCACGGGGCCCTCTCCTTCCGCCTCGTGCAGGTTCTCTCGGGGCACGGCTGCTTCGGGAGATACCTGTGCGGGGTGGCGAGACGGGAGCCCAGCGAGGTGTGCCACGAGTGCGGCCACGCGGAGGACACGGCGCAGCACACGCTGGAGTCGTGCGCCGAGTGGGCGCCCCAGCGCGCCGCACTCGCGGCAGTGGTGGGGCCGGACCTCTCGCTGCCCGCCGTCGTCCGAGCCATGGTGGGCAGCGAAGAGTCCTGGGACGCCGTCGCCTCCTTCTGCGAGGAGGTGATGTCCCAGAAGGAGGCGGCGGAACGGCTGCGTGAGGCTGCTGCCGACGCAGACCCTCTCCGCCGCCGAAGGGCCGGGCGCAGGAGGCGCGCGCAAGACCGGCGCCTCCCACCCTGACGGGAGCTCCGGGCGGCCAGCCCGTCGTCGTCGTCGTCGTTTTCGTCGTCGTCGTCGTCGTTGTCGCCCGTTGAGCCTCAGTCGCGGAGGAACATCAGGGGGAGTCGGGGCAGCATGCCCCCCGCAGGAGGGTCCGCTTGGGCGGACGTCGCTGGCTGGGTCGCGGATGATTGCGTGTTCCCGTAACCCAGCCTTAAGGCGATGCGCAGGAGCGCCGCTGGGTTTTAGTGGGTATTCTGGAGTGCCAGTGAGTCCCACATACCCTCTCGGAAGCACCGCAGTTTCACACTGCCTGCTTCCGAGAGGGATGCCTAAACGCATTTCCCAGCGATAAAAAAAAAAAAAAAGGGTTCGACATAAATAATCAGGTAGTGCCTTTGGGTACTATTGGGTTAATAAACCTAACGGATTACAATCTACCGGAAAATAATGCGTTACATTGTAATCTTTCGACAGTTTGCGATTTCGCGAGTTAGATTATAATCTAACGGTTTTTACAATCTAACGGTGACATAGTCACCACGGAGACGCGTTGATTTATAAAGCCTTCTAATGAGTGTGAACCTTTACAATAAATAAAAGCCATACTAATATCATAAATGCGAAAGTGTCTTTCTGTCTGTCAAGTTCACGGCCTACCTGTCATATCGATTTTGATGAAATTTGGTACAGACAGTAGCGTGCAGTTCATAGAGGCGTAAAAGCACTGCTTACCCAAATGGGGTCATTTTTCATCAAAACAGCTAGTAAATAGGTATTTTGACTAACGAATGCCTACCCTAGCCTCAAAACCTGTGCACGCCATTGGATACAGAGATAGGTTGTATCACGGGGAAGGACATAGAGTACTTTTTATCCCGGAAATCTAAGGAGTTCGCGCAGGAATTGAAATCATCTAGTTTTATTATAAGAGGCACAATATGTTGTCCGACCTGAAATAAAACAATTCATTGGAAAACAACATTCGGTATGGAATAACATGACAATAATTTTTAAGAACTACTACAACTCCAACGCGACAGGACGAAGCGTTTGTCCCATACGACTCGACGATCTGTGTGGACGTTTTGCCATGTCCAGTCCGTAGTGTGTTTTCGCCCTTATTATGCTTGGATCACGCTAATTTAATGCATGCCTTTCAATGAAATAAACGTTTTCAAAAGCTCCGTCGGCAAATGTCACCGAACTTCCGAAACTATCCACAATCCACATTATAAATTGAAATTGAACAGTTCACCGCAGGCTGACTTTTAACCAGTAAGCATAAATTAGCGCTAATTTTGACTTTATGGGCGAAGACACACTACGGAGTAAATAAATCGTCTGGCACTCTGGCACGAAATGATCGTGAAAGCTGTTTAGGGCGAAAACATACTAGAAACTAGACAGTTCAAAATGTACGCACGAAACGTCGTTTCTAGTGTGTTTTCACCCAAAATGATGACAGCTTTTTACCTCATTACCGCGACAAGTTCAATGACCTTTAACCGAACAAAAAATGCCTGTCCATCATCGATATTAAACTACGTAGATGTACATTTTCAAATATGTAATGTTATGTGTAAATGTGACCAATTTGTACTTAGTAAAAAAAATTTTAAGTAAGTAGCTTGTAAGCAGGGGCCAGGGCACTGCATAAAATATTATTTCTATTTTTAATCCATACTAATATTGTAGATGCGAAAGTGTGTCTGTCTGTCTGCTACGCTTTCACGGCCCAACTACTCAAACGATTTTGATGAAATTTGGTACAGAGATTTTACAGAGAGGTAACATCCCATGGAAGGACATAGGATACTTTTTATCCCGGAAAATTTAAAAAACATCAATCCATGCGGACGAAGTCGCGGGTATCATCTAGTATGAAATAAGAACTGTAATTTTTTTAAAGACTAGCGCTTAGCTGCGTCTTAGTGGTTATCGCTTAGTAGTGATGCAGCCCAAGGTGGTGGATATAATTGTGTTTAAAAAGAATTCAGTTCAAATGCTGATCAAAATATTCATATTTTTGGTGCATATCAAATATTAAAGAAATACTTTGATTTACTTTTTTGACGAAAATCATCACACAATAAACTTAGCTGATACAGCACAAAAGCATTATCTTTCATATGAAGAAGTTAAAATACGAAATTGTGTCATGAGTATCTCAGGAATCGTGCATCTATGCTTCTATCCGAATAAAAAATGTCCGCCCATTTGCCTCGCATGTGTTGGAGCAACGACAAAACTTATATTAAGATGAGTTTTACTACTTTTGATCTTGACTTCCACCGCCCGACTTTCAAAACGAATTACAACCATTTGTGGTTGTAAAAATGTCATAGCACATTATCATAAAAGTACCAAACTTTATATTAAGTAGTTTTGATTCAATTTTAAAAATACTTTTCAAAGGAACTTACTCGTCGCCTTTAATTAAATCTGTCTTTGGTATGTCTGTTTCATTTGCATGCTGGGATATTTTTTATGTTATTGTCACTGTTTACAGGAAATTGTAGATTGGATACAGTATCAAAAATAACTGATGTGAACTTTTTAGTTTAGTAAGGGGATTCGACCGTGATTAAACACGACTCTATCAGCTAGACTAACTATCTGTCTAATTATAATATTACTAGATATACAATTTTAAAAATACTTTTCAAAGGAACTTACTCGTTGCCTTTAATTGAAACTGTCTTTGGTATGTCTGATTCATTTGCGTGCTGGGACATTTGTTATGTTATTGTTACTGTTTACAGGATTGGATACAGTATCAAAAAATAACCGAATTTGAACTTTTTAGTTTAGTAGGGGGCTTCAATCGTGATTAAACACGACTCTATCAGCTAGACTAACTATCTGTCTAATTATAATATTACTAGATATTCAATTTTAAAAATACTTTTCAAAGGAACTTACTCGTCGCCTTTAATTGAAACTGTCTTTGGTACGTCTGATTCATTTGCGTGCTGGGACATTTTTTATGTTATTGTCACTGTTTACAGGAAATTGTAGATTGGATCCAGTATCAAAAAATAACTGATGTGAACTTTTTAGTTTAGTAAGGGGATTCTACCGTGATTAAACACGACTCTATCAGCTAGACTAACTATCTGTCTAATTTTAATATTACTAGATATTCAATTTTAAAAATTCTTTTCAAAGGAACTTACTCGTCGCCTTTAACTGAAACTGTCTTTGGTACGTCTGATTCATTTGCGTGCTGGGTCATTTTTTACGTTATTGTCACTGTCTATAGGAAATTCTAGATTGGATACAGTATCAAAAAATAACTGATGTGAACTTTTTAGTTTAGTAAGGGGATTCGACCGTGGTTAAACACGACTCTATCAGCTAGACTAACTACCTGTCTAATTATAATATTACTAGATATACAATTTTAAAAATACTTTTCAAAGGAACTCACTCGTCGCCTTTCATTGAAACTGTCTTTGGTATGTCTGATTCATTTGCATGCTGGGATATTTTTTTATGTTATTGTCACTGTTTACAGGAAATTGTAGATTGGATACAGTATCAAAAAATAACTGATGTGAACTTTTTAGTTTAGTAAGGGGATTCTACCGTGATTAAACACGACTCTATCAGCTAGACTAACTATCTGTCTAATTATAATATTACTAGATATTCAATTTTAAAAATACTTTTCAAAGGACTACTCGTCGCCTTTAATTGAAACTGTCTTTGGTACGTCTGATTCATTTGCGTGCTGGGACATTTTTTATGTTATTGTCACTGTTTACAGGATTGGATACAGTATCAAAAAATAACCGAATTTGAACTTTTTAGTTTAGTAGGGGGCTTCAATCGTGATTAAACACGACTCTATCAGCTAGACTAACTATCTGTCTAATTATAATATTACTAGATATTCAATTTTAAAAATACTTTTCAAAGGAACTTACTCGTCGCCTTTAATTGAAATTGTCTTTGGTATGACTGATTCATTTGGGTGCTGGGATATTTTTTATGTTATTGTCACTCTTTACAGGAAATTGTAGATTGGATACAGTATCAAAAAATAACTGATGTGAACTTTTTAGTTTAGTAAGGGGCTTCGACCGTGATTAAACACGACTCTATCAGCTAGACTAACTATCCGTCTAATTATAATATTACCAGATGATGTCCGTGACTTCATCCGCGTGGAATAAGTTTTGTTTCCCGGGGGAACTCCTTAATTTCCGTGATAAAAAGTAGCCTGTCCTTCCCCGGGATGTATATGTCACCGTAAGATGGTAAAAACCGTCAGATTATAATCTAAATCGTGAGATTGTAAACTGTCGAAAGATTGTGAAACCGTTCAATGTTCTGAGTATCAATTTTTGAAATATTTATTGTATTTACGTTTTCTTGTCTGTTTCTTGTAGGTTAGGTTAGGGTTTGACATAAATAATCAGGTAGTGCCCGGCTAGCGGTCGGGTTAGGTTAGGTTTTATCAGGTCAATATACCTAACAAATTACAATCTACCGAAAAATAATGCGTTAAATTGTAATCTTTCGACATTTTGCAATTGCGCGAGTTAGATTATAATCTAACGGCTTTTACAATCTTACGGTGACATATACAAGTTTGTGATAGTCAGGTACACTAACAATCACAAACTGTATAGGAATTTTCACCGTATAATTCGCATAGGGACTTCGCTATTCATACCTCCTCCGTGAAAAAATTTAGCCCATGTGTTCATTCGAGATATAAGCTATCAGCATTCCAAATTTTAGCCAAATCGGGTCAGTCATTGTGGCATGAAGGGGCGACAAACATCCAAACTACCACACTAATATTATTAATGCGAAAGTATGTCTTTCTATCCGTCTGTTATGCTTGTTATCTATTCAACCAATTTTGATAAAATTTGTGGTGTACAATAAAGAATATACATACATACATACATACACTTCCCGCGGGAATAAAAAACCTTTACGCGGAGCAAATCGTTGGAAATATCAAGTTTATAATTATTATGGAATATGATAGGATTTATATAGTCTTCGCCAATGAAAATCCTAGATTTTTTTTAAATCAAGTTCAGAGCAAATAAAATACTGAATGAATGATCACGTTATAAATAAATTTATAACGTGAAGTTTGAAGGTAAAATAAATTCACTGTTTGTATTTAAATAACATTGAATAGTCCAAAGACGTAAGCTCCGATTTTCTTTACGGAAAAGGGGTGAAATCAAGCTTATCCTTAAATCGGATATTCTGTCAATTAGCGAGTAGATTAATTACTTTGGAAATTTGCGTAATCTTTTGCCTTCAGGAAAATCCGGCCTGAAAAATGTAAGGGCTTTGAGCAAATTATAATACGACTAATTTCATTGTAACTTTTTATTTCTGTAATTTTTTTTGGAGGCTTAAGATCTTTTCCACTTGGCTGTTTATACATTATCTAGCTTAAGTTCTTGGGTTTTTTTACATTAAATAGGGAAATATTGACATGTTTTCTACAACACATGACATTAGTAAATACAATTAATATCTATACTAATATTATAAATGCGAAAGTTTGTTTAGATGTATGGATGGATGGATGGATGAATGGATGGGTGGATGAATGGATGGATGGATGTTTGTTAATCAATCACGCCAAAACAGCTGAACGGATCTGGAGGCACAGATATAGATAATAGTCTGAAATAATACATAGGCTACTTTTTATCTTCGAAAATTAAGGAGTTCCCGTGGGAACTAAAAAACCTCAATCCACACAGACGAAGTCGGGGGCATCAGCTATTTTGCAATAAATGAATCTTGAATTTATGCATTAGATGAAAACTTTGGAATACATCATGGAAAATTCTCGACAAAGAACTAATTTTATTTTCCGTGCAACAGTCACATTATACCTCTATTATAATATTACACTCTCTCCGTAAGTGCAAATTGGCTAAATAATTTTCTATTACAGTTTAATCTTCAATTAATCCTAACACAAATTTGTAACATAACTAGCTGCCGTTCTGCGTTTCTCTTACAGTTCCAATCAGAACTCAACGTTTTTAGTTTTAAAGTCGAATTTCTCTTGATACTGAACTGTGTGAATGGTTAGTGGTTGGGTGGTTGGATTATGTGACGTCATGTTATCTGCACCTAGAATTAAATGTTAGTCTGAAGGATCCTAGGGGATTAAAGCGAGGTCAGAGTCATTAACCTTTACGTAAGGCTGATAATATTAAATATTGCTTGCTACAAATTCAAAATCAAATGTTTTTCTATTCAAATAAGAGACCTCATTGAATAGAAAAACAAAATTTAGTTCCTGAGACGACAACAAAAGCTTTTTACTTTTTATCCACTAAAAGTTAGCCCTTGAATGCGATCTCACCTGTAAGCGATGATGCAGTCTAAGATGGTAGCGGGCTAACCTGTTAGGGGCATGGCAGTTATATTAAGCCCATGCCCCTATTTGGTTTCCACTCGGCAGCGATGAAGTCGCAGGCATCATCTCGTGTTTGAATAAAGCATAATACATGAAGTACTTATCGCTATTTTCAATACAAATCTCACTTCCCATCAGGTGTGATTGTGGTGAAGCGTAAGCCTATAATGAATTTAAAAAAATTGTCTTAGTACCAACGCGGTAACTGAAAAAAGGATAGTTTTGCTGGTTTCCATGCTTTAACCACTAAGCCATTGGCAATAATCTGAAATAAATGATTGTCCCTACCTACTTCAAAAGGCAAAATAATTACAAAACAGTTGAAGTTTTTGTTCCGAGATCAAAGACCGACATTTTTGAGTTTAAGTAAAAAGTTGTAAGGAAAATTTCCTTTTCGAATAAAGTATAATTATATTTTATTATTTTATAAAACATAAGTAACACATCTAAGAGAAGACATAGTACTTAATCAAATAATGATGACCACTTTCATGCGAGCCAGAATTGTAATTCAACCACTTGCCTAATGGAAAATTGATTTAACTGTAAGTAAAAAAAGTTAGGGACCTTCAACCATCTTATCTTACTAATATTATAAATTATAACCTACGTGGCTTAAACATCTGCAAAGTGTTATGGTATTTACTATTTAGTCTTGTATACCTCGTTGATGTAAATACAAGAAAAATAAAACAAAAATATTTTATTCATATGTATTTAAAGTTAAGTATACAAACTACGCGCAAATAACATACATCTGTAAGACTACCCGCAAAGCAGCAAAATATCAAAAATATGTCACTACACAGTATCATTTTTTGGACTCTATGGTCATGCATTTTGACAGATAGTTAATAAAGTTTCATATAGCTACTGCCTTCAAAGAGTCGCGTAGCTTTTTGTTATCAAGGAATATTTCCTTTTGAAGTATTTTCTTATCACAAATTAGAGAGTGCTTCGAGGTTATATTCTCTGTACGGAAAACACTTTGTAAATATTATAACACAGTTATCAATTCTTTAGGGGAAAACGAGAAAGTAAGGATAGGCCTTGGGCTATCGAAGCCAAAAGACGTAGGTCCCTCTAATGAGTAATATACAACATTATAAAAGATCTCTTCGGCACGAAATTTTCCATTGAAGCAAAATATCGTGAATGTTTCTTTCATCGTTAAAGCTAACGCACGCTAAAGTTGAAAACGCACGTAACAGAAAAGTTACAAGTATGCGTGTCCATGGATCGAACCCGCGACCACCAAATGTAAGGCCGAACGCCCATACTAACTGACTCTCGAGTCACAATTCAGTGTTTCCTCCTGCTCAGTCCCCTCAGGGGGAAAGATAGGAATAGAAAGTTCGATCTGTCCTCCTGCTGTTTAGTCCCAGGGATCGAACAGCAGAATCCTCTAATAGGAAACCTTAGCTATTAGTGAATGAATAAAATACTTTTTACTGTACAGTGTACGCATAGGCATATACACGAGATATACATTTAAACAAATAACAAATGAAAAATCGGTACAAATGGCGACCTAATCGCTTTGAAGCGACTTCTTCCAGGTAACCAACTTATATAGGATTTAACAAATAGTGAACAAGGGTAGAGGGTTTACGTAAGTTTAGGAGGAAATATAAAAATAACTAAAGCTTTTAGTGACTAGGCTATCACCGCTCTTAAATTACGTAACGTACCAACAAACCAACAAAACCGTAGCTCTTTAATGTTAGTAGGAAAATATTTGTTTACGTGGCGCAGTGACCCAGAAACCCAAACTTTGTGGACGTCAATTCGGGCCACGGGGAAGCCGTATTGTGACCGCCTGGCAGAGAGTACTTACTTTGTACTTGCTCTACTAAAACTTGCTATATTTTTAAGACTTTACACATAATATTGTGCTACTAAGTACCAATGTTATATTACTCAGATACACATTCTTACAGATACACTGACAGCTTGTACTAACTTGTACTCACTCTACTAAAACTTGCTATATTTTTAAGACTTTACAGATAATATTGTACAACTAAGTACCTATGCCATATTACTCAGATACACATACACTGACAGATACCTATACTGACAGATTGTACTAACTTGTACTTGCTCTATTAAAACTTGCTATATTTTTAAGACTACAGATAATATTGTGCAACTAAGTACCTATGCCATATTGTCCAGATGTATGTATCTGTCAATGTATACACTGACAGCTTGTACTAACTTGTATTTGCTCTACTAAAACTTGCTATATTTTTAAGACTACAGATAATATTGTGCAACTAAGTACAACTATGCCATATTAATCAGATACACATACACTGACAGATACACTGACAGCTTGTATTAACTTGTACTTGCTTTTCTAAAACTTGCCATATTTTTAAGACTTTATATATACTATTTTGTAACTAGGTACCTATGCCATATTGCTCAGATACACATACACTGACAGCTTGTACTAACTTGTACTTGCTTTTCTAAAACTTGCCATATTTTTAAGACTTTATAGATACTATTTTGTAACTAAGTACCTATGCCATATTGCTCAGATAAACATACACTGGCAGCTTGTACTAACTTGTACTTGCTTTGCTAAAACTTGCTATATTTTGAAGACTAAATATCATGCTGTACAACTAGTACCTAGGTATGTCATATTTCTCAGACACTCAGAGATAGATTGACTGCCGGCATCTTGCAGACGGGCCTAGGCTACTTTTCATCCCGAAAAATCTAAAATAGTTTGACGGCCTTTTTAGCGTAGTGGTGAGCCCTGTTGTCTTAAAAGCAGGAGGTCCCGGGTTCGATCCCCGGCAGCGTCAATTTGGAAATTTACAATTTCAGAATTCCCACTGGTTTGGTGGCTTCGGCCGTGGCTAATTACCTCCACACCGGCGGACGTGAAACGTTAGCGATGCCGTATAGATACCGATTAGGGGTAGGTATGGGTTCAATAATACTACCATACCCCTAACAAGTGAGCCAGCTACCATCTTAGACTGCATCATCATTCATTACTTATAGGTTAAGTTTAAAATCATTTGTTTAATTTCTATTGTGTAAATTATTAGAATATTTTTGGAAAATAAATTGATTTATTTATTTTTATTTATTCATTACTTATACCATAAGGTGAAATTATAATCAAGGGCTAACTTGTAGTGGATAAAAAACGGAATTTAAAAAAAACTTAAATTCATGCCGACGAAGTCGTAGACATCATCATATCATATTAATGTTGCGAAATGCGAAAGAAAGTCTGTTTGTTTGTTGGTTTGTCCTTCAATCACGCTGCAACAGAGCAACGAATCGACGTGATTTTTGGTATGGGCATTGGGCATGGAGAGTGACATAGGCTACTTTTATTTCGGAAAATTAAGGAGTTCCCTCGGGACGTTAATCCACGCGGACGAAGTAACGGGCATCATCTAGTCCAAACTAATACTATAAATATGCGAAAGTGTGTCTGTCTGTCTGCTACGCTTTCATGGCCCATCCGTACAACCGATTTTGATGAAATTTGGTACAAAGATAGTTTATATCCCGGGGAAAGACATAGGCTTTTACTTGTATTTTCTTTGGCTTTTTAACCCGAAAAATTAAGAAGTTTCCGTGGGAATCAAAATGATTTATTCCACGCGGACAAAGTCGCGGGCATTATCTAGTCTTACTAATATTATAAATGCGAAAGTTTGGATGGATGAATGGATGTATGGATGTTTGTTACTCAATCACGCACCAACGGCTGAACGGATCTGGCTGAAATGTGGCACAGAAAAAGATTATAGTCTGGAATAGCACATAGGCCACTTTTTATCCCGAAAAATTAAGGAGTTCCCATCGGGAACCAAAAAACCTCGATCCACACAGACGAAGTCGCGGGCATTAGCTATTTTATAATAATTGGCAACTTTCCCCCAAAACTGTGACCAAAAACTTGTCCGTACTGCAATGGCGAAGTGAAAATGCAATTAACACGAGCGTTATTCAATAAGGCTGTTTTTAACTGAATAATCAGCGATATTATCTCGTTAGGCGGACTCCCGGTAAGGGCTCGGTCACATTGCACGAGACCTGTTCGTTGTAGGTAATTAGTATTACTTTCTTGCATAAGTTACCTTTATATTTGACTCGTTTATAGCAATGAGGGCTACCGTTGTTATGCTCACTAGTTGTCGCCACTGACAAAAAATACGTTTTCATCATACCTATTCGAAAAAGGAATATTGGCTTCAGAGGATAGCGGGAGCAAAATGTAATTTTTAGGCCCATAGGACTTTTCATTTCTCTGTTCTGGTTGGTCCGCGTTCGTGCTTCTGATTGGTGCTTAAACGTTTATGTAATGTTGATACATAGTACGTTGATACTCCTAGCTTTTTCTCATACGTAATGATGAAAAATAGTGTGTGTCACTCGGGGCCAAAATTACGATTTAAAAGTATTTTTTAGTATTTTAAAGTAGAATTCGAGGATAGAATTTCGGGATTTTAAAGTAGAATTCGAGGATAGAATTTCGGGATTTTAAAGTAGAATTCCTCGCTACGCTCAGGATTCTACTTTAAAATCCTTCACTTCGCTCTGAATTCAAAATAGCGCCCTCGGGGAGCAAAAATTTTCTTTGGCCCCATATAACACAAATAACTATTTTAAATAGTAAGCACACAGGAACCAGGGACATAATGTACTTACTTCTAAATTCTTCTTTCAATCCGCTTAATTTTGCACTTTTTTTTCTTAGCTCCGCTTTCAAAGCGCAGAACACTGACATTCATTGTCACGTACCTTACATCTTCATTAATTAATCCGGTATTGCTAAATACATTAATGAAATAATTTAGATAATTTAGAAGGCCCAGTGATAATAGCTATTTGACATGTTTGTTTTTACTATTTCTAAGTGCTAAGCTACCTTTAGTTTAGACTTTAGAGTAATTACAACTGAGTTTCTTGGCATAGGTTTTTTTTTAATTATATAGGCTAGCGCTCGGTGATGCAGCCTAAGGTGGAGCGTGCTTGCCTAAGCACAGCTCTTCTCAATGGAATAGGTGGTAGAATCTGAACATTACTTAACAGCCTAAAGTTTGTTTCTGTCCCATTAAAATATTCTGACTTTATTCGATGAATTTAAAAATTTTTTTAACTGTTATCTGTTAGCAGGTAAATCAGCAACAAGAGAGAAAGAGCGGCATAATTAAGATAAACAGACAGTGGAACTTAATATTTTGTTCTCATTATGGTTCAGAAGGACTGATGCAGATGGATGAAATGCACATTAACCCAAGTACCTAGACTTAGAGACCTTGCGTCGCTCTGTTAATGACTAATTTTAGATATTTTATTTATTCAAATTGCTTTTTAAATAATGCTAACAAAAATATCAAATTACTTAAAACTATGAAATACATTAAAATATAAATTAAAAACCATGCATTTCAAAAAAAACATCCAAACCAATGAGGCAATGTACCCAGAACACTGGCTGCGTTACCCCGCTGAATAGCCAAACTTATATGTTGGCTGAGCTAATTGCCAGATGTGGACTCTGTGAGACTAGAAGATAGATCCTTAAAAAAGGATCTAGCATCTTCTCTCTACGACCCCAGGGTTTCAACACCAAAAGGCAATCGCTATTCACACCAATTCAAGATTGCCATCACATAAGTAAAAAATCCTAGACTCATCCCGCTGTGTGATGGAAATTAGAGAAAAAAATACAGCTCTGTGAATGTGAGCCTGCCTTTATAGTTAATTTGTCCATCATGATACGCATCCGCTGCAGCCGGAGGCAGGAATTGGGAAGGACAAAGAGCGTCATGATTGAGATAAATTAAACGGACCGTGGAAATTAAGATTTGGTTGGCGTGAGATTGTATTGCAGCTCGAACCAGTGTCATTACTAAGTACTTATCCTGCTAAATATTATAAATGTGAAAGAAAATAAAGTGAAAAGATGGAGGTGGATGGATGGAGGTTTGTTACTCAATCCACGCATGCCAGAACGGCTGAACGGATCTGGATGTCTGGATACCTCTGTGCCAAATTTCATCCAGATCCGTTCAGCCGTTCTGGTGTGATTGAGTAACAAACATCCATCCATCCAAACTTTCGCGTTTATAATATTAGTATATTTATAATAGGCTATGCAGCTTTCGCTGATGCGCCTATATCAAATCTTACGCTTTGTCTTTTAGTGCTCTCCAGTCTCTTCTTGAACTGATTTACAGAGCTTCAGATAAACATCTCGGGTAAAATCTAAATCATCTTCATCTTCAGATTCTAACTACTGTAAACATTCCCTCACTACGGCATTGATTATCGCAAATACTAAGTATTTCATGAAACAATTCCTCAAGCAATAGGCATGATGACTGATTTTGAAAAATGGTCAGATTATATTCGGAAGTATCTATTATTTCGATAAAATATCTTATTTCAGCAGAAAAATAAGGTTTGGTAGAAAATATTGGCATTTGAAATTTAAATTTTAAAATTAACGCCAAAACGCTCGCCGGTGTCATGGCGTCGTTTGTGAAGTCTCTATTGTTTTTACCGATGTACTCTGTGCAGTGTGCAGTAAACAATCATGTGATTGTCAAAGCTCGAAACCAACAATTGTGACGTCACTCGCTTTTTGGTGTTTCATCCATTATGGCGGATTGGTGTATTTTATAGATAAAATAATATAAAAATAAATAGCAATCTCACTCGAAATAGAAAAATAAATACGTTATTTATATTCCGTGAATCCTATTTCATTGGATAAATTCATAATTTCATTGATTCTTGGATACTGTCATCATGCCTATTACTGGTGCTATTGATTTAGTACAATTAGGTTCACACAAGTAAGGCTGTTGTCTGTTATTGCAGGCGGATTAGATATGTTAATGCGTTAAACTCAGGCACTGCTAAGCAGGTGTCATGTCGTACTTAGCGATTGTACGTGTTATAATAACTTGGCATAGATTTTTGACGATCTTCCTAACGCAGTGGTGAGAGCTGTTGCCTGAACATGGGACGTCCCGGGTTCGATCCCCGGCAGGGTTCATTAGGGAATTTATAATTTCTGTATTTTCTCTGCTCCGGTCTTGGGCTTCGAGGCTTCGATCGTGGCTAGTTACATACCACCGTACCGACAGAAACGTACCGCCAAGCGATCAAAAGCATTTTTAAAGTTTAATTGAATAAAAAACATTATTTATTTAGCGTTCCAGTACGATGCCGAGTAGAAACCTATATGGGGTATAGGTTTAATGTAACTGCCATACCCCTAAACAGGTTAGCTCTCTATCATTTTAGACTGCATCATCTTACCATCAGGTGAGATTGCAGTCAAGGGCTAACTTGTATTGGATATAAAAATGACTGAGTTCCCGCGGGATTTTTTGAGACCTAAATCCAGGTGGTTTAAGTTAGGGGTGTCACCTAGTACCTACCTTATGTATAACCAGGTTATTATGACATCAAGTTATACTGAAATAATGTGGCTTTTGGTTCGTATTAAATGATGGAGACTGTTAGTGAAGACGTCTTTATTCTACGGTGTCTTAATATCTACTCTTTACATACTAAGAAAATTAATAACGAAACCTTGCTTCCTCTTATTATAATAATATTTCTTAATATAACCTATATTAGCGGCACGCTATGATGGCCGGTTTGACGTTTGTCCGCTCATGAAGTTCCGTATTAATTGATAACGACTTTGAAGGAAATAATTGTATTACTTTATTGACGATAGTGATGTGCAGAGATTCATAAATTTTATCGAATGTAGTTTTAGGTTTAGGACTCAAAATTTATTTATTAAATTGATTTCTTAAATGTATATAAGTGTAGAAAAATCAGTTTGCACCATTTAAGGGGTGAATGTACTTGTGAATATGAACAATTTTCACTATGTGGACAAACCTCTGAAATCGCAAAAAAATATCAATAAATTTTTAAAAATGGAATCTAATACGATCGTCACATAGGATCGCTGGCTAGCACAACTACTACCTCCGGCAAACTCGCGTCAATGCTCAATGCAAAACAAAGCAGTTTCGAATTGACGTTGCTTCGAAAAGTATAAACTGTCAGTGCAATGCGATTGTTATATAGTTTTGACCTGGCTTTGGATTTCAAATATTGATACTGCATTACTGTTGACCCTTGCTCGTTAATTTGGACTCTGTTCAAGCCCTTTGTTGTGGATTTCGTCGATATGACCGAACGTACGCAGAGAACTGTTCTAAATAGTCAGACACGTGAGTTCGTAATACGCCTTCGTAACTATTTCGATCGTGAAGCTCAAAATGGAGGGCCAATTTTACCTATAACGTCAGTGGTTGAACGCGTAGCTGATGCGCTTAATATTGGACAACGAACTGTTAGACGGATAACTAAAAAAAAATATGGCGAGACTGGCACAGAAGAAAATAAACTTCACACACCAAAAAAGAGAAAACGAGCAAAACCAGTCGTAGGCATCGATAGCTTTGATGCCGATGCTATCCGAAGACATGTTTACGGCTACTATTTACAGAAGGAGTATCCAACAAGAAAAAAGTTGGTGCATTCACTGAAGGAAGCTGGATTATTCTTCGGTGGGGAAAGTTCTTTAACGAAGATTTTGAAGACCATTGGATTTCGATACAAAAAATGTAACAAACGCAAAATATTGATGGAAAGATTTGATATAGCGATGGCAAGGTATACTTTTTTACGGCAAGTGAAACAAATCAAAAATTGGCAAAATGTTGTGTTCTTGGATGAAACATGGCTTAATGCTAACCATACTGTAGGCCGTTCTTGGAACGATGACACAGCAGCATCTACTTCCAAAGTTCCTGTAGGAAAAGGATCGCGACTTATAATTTGTCACGCCGGAACCATCAACGGGTTTGTCGAAGGTTCTCTCATGGCTTTTGCGTCAAAAACCACTGGAGACTATCATGAAGACATGAATGGAGAAAAGTTTACTGAATGGTTTACCTCAATGTTGTGTAGCCTCCCTGAACCATCTATTATAATTATGGACAACGCCCCATACCACTCGATGCAAATTGACAAGCCACCTGCCCAATCCCAAAAGAAAGCTGATATCGTCGCATGGCTTCGTAAAAATGGCGTAGATGCAAACATGAATATGTTAAAAGCGGAATTAGTACGTCTTTTAAAAGAAAACAAACCAACCAAGATCCGATACGTCATTGACGAAATAGCATTAGAACATGGGCACAGAGTTATACGGTTACCGCCTTACCATTGTGAGTATAATGCGATTGAGTTGGTGTGGGCTCAAATTAAGGGATATGCTGCAAGACACAATACAGAACCCCCATTTACCACAAAAAAAATGCTAAAATTATTAGAAGAAGCTTGTGAACATGTGACTAAAGGAGACTGGGAAAAGGTTGTGAATAGAACTGTTAAATTAATAAGGGAAGATTATGAAAGAGATGTGAAAATAGATAATATTATAGAAAACGAACATATAATTATTAATGTATGTGATGATAGCAGTGACGACAGTGAAAATAGTAGTATGGACGAATCTGATTAATTATGGCCTTTTGTGGCACCTTTTTTGGTATCTTTTGTATTCATATGTTTCTTGTGTGCATATAAAGTATGTATATTCATTTTCGTTCAAATATTCAGTTCGTTCAAATAAATTAAATAAACATATACATTTTTGTTTTATTAAACCTATTTAATCAGGTACAAAAACAAAACTTAATTGTTTTTTGTTCGAGAATAAATTGACATTCCACATCACTATTGTAATGTGTCAAACCGGCCATCATAGCGTGCCGCTAATATAGTTACATTTTAAATGCACCTTTCTTCCAATTTGATGATAAAACCTACATCGATTTATTGAGGAGTTGAATCTTTATGTTGCAACTTCAAACTGAGGACATATTACAATACTGTAGGTATAACTTGATACCTAACTATAATCAGTCAAACAAGCTACTTAGCTAAAAGCAACAGCTCGTAGTTATCAACTTCAAGTTACAACTTGGTTTACATCAATAATCCATTGCAGCTACAACAAACTTCAACTATATGTTAATGTTCAGCCGCTGTAGTAATAACCTACTTACGAGACAAGCTACTGATTAAATCTTACTTATTATTATAAATGCAAAAGTTTGGATGGATGTATGGATGTATGGATGCATGGATGTTTGTTACTCAATCACGCCCCAACCGCTGAACGGATTTGGCTGAAATTTGGCACAGAGATAGATTATAGTCTCAAATAGTACATAGGCTACTTTTTATTAAGGAAAATTAAGGAGTTCCCGTGGAGAACCAAAAAATCTCAATCCACGTGGACGTAGTCGCGGACATCAGCTAATTTTTGTTCAAAATCATAATAAACTAACCTCCATAACTTGATTATAAAGTTCAAACGTTATTTTGAAGTGACTATAAAGTATGAACTGGACTAACTACCTAAATTAACGTCTAATTTACAGTTTGCACAATATTAGAACAATTTTGCGAGCTCTTCGTGAAAAGTGGCTCTCGTCCCGTCCAATATTGCATTGTTCTAAGCAAAGTTAGTTAATTTTGCACTTTTAATTAACAATATCTCAGCGTCTCCAAGGTACAGCTTAATCTCATGACTCATGAATAAAGAACAAGGTTACTTTGTAATAGGAGCACAAAGTAAGATTTATGTGAGGAAAAAAACGACGTCTTTAACTATGAAAAATTTCTGAAAGACTGCGATCATTTTATACGACTGCCTGAAAAATCTGCCATCTAAGTATGTATGTATGCATGTATGTATGTATGTGAGTTTGTATATTCCACCATAACTTCAATACGCCTGGACCGAGTTTGATAAATGAGGTATCGTTAGAATCTCTAGCTTATCCCGGGTGACATAGGCTAGTAAAATTTTCAAAAAAATTTATGGGGTGACCATGGTCCCGCATTAAAGACTAAAGTTGAAAAAAATAATTCGAAAATAAGATTAACTATATAATCATCATCTAGAAAATGATGAGTAGATTCCAAAAATATATAACACTATAGTTCAATATCCAGTGATTCACAAAAAATGTCATTTAATAAAAATGTGAATAAGATTCTAATTTAACTAGATTAATTTAGATTTTTAACTTTTTAATTCGTGTTTTGGCAGGGCAGTCGTATTTTTTAATTTCTTTAATTATGACTTGTTACTATAGTTATTTCAATCCAGTACAAGTTAACCCTTGACTGCGATCTCATCTGATGAAGTGATGATGCTGTCTAAGATGCTAGCGGGCTAAACCCAGTTATATATAACCCATATACGTGTAAGACATCCGTGGCGCAGTGTTGAGCGCTGTTGTCTTCACCTGCGGCGGTCCCGGGTTCGATCCCCAGCAGGGTCAATTTGGGAATTTATCCTGAATTTGGGGAATTTGGGGATTTATTATAATTTCTGAATTTTCCCTGGTCTGGCCTGGTGGGAGGCTTCGGCCGTGGCTAGTTACCACCCTACCGGCAAAGACGTGCCGCCAAGCGATTTAGAATTCCGGTACGATGCTGTGTAAAAACCGAATAGCGATATGGGCTTAACAACTGCCATGCCCTTAACAGGTTAGCCCGCTAACATCTTAGACTGCATCATCACTTACCATCAGGTGGGATCGCAGTCAAGGGCTAACTTGTAGTGGTAAAAAAAATCCCTAATCGGTTTCTACACGGCATCGTACCGGAACTCTAAATTGAATGGCGGTACGACTTACAGGTGTCAGCTTGTGACTGGTAGTCACAACCTTACAAAGAAAAAATTAATTTACAGCCTCCCACCAGGTCAGACCAGAGAAAATTCAGAAATTATAAATTCCCGAATTGACCCTGCCGGGAATCGAACCTGTGACCTCCCACGTTAAGACAACAGCGCTCAACACTGCACCAGGGAGGTTAAAAACATTTCAAACCATCGCCGGTGTACTACTAGGCAAGAGTCTGCTCTCAGGGATTGGCCATATTTCCCCACGCTGGTCCCGTGCGGATTGGCAGACTTCACACGCCTTTGCAAACACCATGAAGAACTCTCAGGCATGCAGGATAATACAAGTAAATCCAATATATCCAGTACTATCTGATGCCCGCGACTTCGTCCGCCTGGATTAAGGTTTTTTGTTTCCCGCGGGGACTCTTTAATAAAAAGTAGTCTATGTGTTTTAATTTCAGACTATAATCTATCTCTGTGCCAAATTTCAACCAGATCCGTTCAGCCGTTCGGCCGTAATTGAGTTACAAACATCCATCCATACATCCACCTATCCAAATTTTCGCATTTATAATATTAAGTATAGAATATGAAGGTTCTCATAATCTTATTACAAACTTGGTTAGCCAACAAAATCCATCAATTTAAGCTATCGTATCTAGGTCAAACAAATATAGCTAGTTCTTTGTACTTATTTAAATCCCGCAATAATTTAAAAGTAATTTATGTGTAATTTGGTTCCCTTTTGAAAAACAGTTTTCAGCCGCAATCATCGAATACGAATGAGCCTTTAAATTCGAAAGTTACATCAGTAAATACATTTTCCTATCAATTGAAATCAGGCTTGTAGTACGAGCCTGTGAAATACATTTATCTGTACTACATAATAAAATGATATTAAGGAAAGATAATTAAGAGAAAATAATTAAAAAAAATAATAACTGCCTCGTTGGTCTAGTGCTTAGCATGTTTGACTGCGGCATGTTCGAATCCTGGACTCGAACCCGGGACCTTCGCTTATACTTAGCTTATGTGTACCTGTATATTATTTTCCGGTACCGAGATAATGAGCAAGTTTCAGTCTAGTGGTTAGCATGACCGACTGCGATCGACGAGGTCCTGTGTTCAAGTCCCGGGTCGGGCCATAATAAGTGTTGGTTTTTCTGACTAGAAATTCTCAGTACCAGCCCGGAGTTAGGAAGTTGGTGGTGTTTCACCCCCGTGCCTCGGAGAGCACGTTAAGCCATCGGTCCCGGTTATTATCACTAACATGATAATAGTCGTTAAAGCCCGCCAACCCGCATTGGAGCACCGTGGTGGGTCTAAGCTCGAATTCCCTCTCTCCTGTGAGAGTGGAGGCCTGTGCCCAGCAGTGGGACGTTAATGGGCTGTAGTGGTGGTTGAAGTAAGAAAATATTTCCATATTCGTTATAATGTTCTGTCATTCCATAAGTTATGCTTACGAACAATAATTATTATTCGTGTTTTTACATTTTTCTGAAATATGAAGCCTTACAATATTGATTTGTATTTTTGTCCATCATTTTCCGATTTTTTTTTAAATACAAATTTTAGTTTTGTTTGACCGAAATTCAAGGAAATTTCGAACTAAAATCACTAACAATCACAAATAACGGAACTCAAAAGATCCACGCTAGATATTAGATAAAATCCTAGCGTGATGAGCGTGATGAGGTTATCTTTTGAGTTATTATCTAATTAGAATTTCAGAAATTAAAGTGAGTAGGTGGTTTTTGTAATTAATATGAGTACAAGAGTATTGCACACATTATCTGGTCATTCACATACCGAGCTTGCTGAATGTTGATATATAGATTTTTGAACGTAACATTTACAATTTCACAATGGTACTTACGATGTTCTTCCATAAGAGACTCACTTCTATTGCCTACGAGTATCATATCATACTAATATTATATATGCAAAAGTGTGTTTGTTTGTTGGTTTGTCCTTCAATCACCTCACAAGTTATGGAACACTAAACATGAGTGGGTAACAATGGCGGATTCATATTTTTTGACGTTTTGAAAAGAAAAACACGTTATTTTGACAGTGACTGTCAGAAATGACATTTGATACATTTCGCGCCTGCTGCCTTCTCTATGGTTGAAGGTTGCCATCTTGGAAACGTATCGAACACTTGAAATACATTTTTATTTTTTGCTTGTTATATATACTTTACTGTTCTAAATTATTCTATTTTTAATACAATCTATGTGTTTTCCTCTATTCATGGTAGAGTGTACAAGATTAGGCCTAAAATGTACCTTTTCCTTCCCGCAGGAAAGAAAAAAAAACTTAAACCACGCGGACATCAGCTAATTTCAGTTGTGGCGTAGTTTATCGGCAAGTTTGCATTAGATTAAGCGATTTCCATTAAACAGTGCCATCTGTCACGGCGTAAACCAATATTCGCTCGCAATCAGTGGACTGGTACGAGCAAACTGGCGAACACGTGGGCAAACATGACGTCATCGATAATTTAAAATTGGATTAACCGCAACATCGTCGACCGGCTCGCAATGTCGATTACTCTGAATCAATTTTATGACTGATATTTTGGCGTAGATAACGCACTGGAAATCAGAAGTGCGTTAAATTTAATATCGCAGTAAGTTATATAAACATTATCGAGATGATATTAGAATAATAGTTATTGATAGAGTCACTGGTACCAATAGATGTAGAGTCTAAGGAAAACGTACGGCTAGCTGCTGTGTCCAATTTTGCTCACCTGAAAGCCGATAATCTTAAATTGAACGGGGCATAAGAAGCCTATTATGTAGTGCAAAAAAAGTTTGCATCTTAGCGATAGTGGTCGGTAACTAAGGCTGAAAATAAAAACGAGTTACTGAAATACATATATTATGTATAATTCGAACATTATGACGTAGTTTATCGGTAAGTTTACCTTAGATTAAGCGGTTTCCATCAAAAAGTGCCATCTGTCACGGCGTAAACCAATATTCACTCGCAATCAGTGGACTCGGACGAGCAAACTGGCGAACACGTGGGCAAACATGACGTCATCGATAATTCAAAATTGCATTAACCGCAACGGCGTCGACCGGCTCGCAATGTCGATTACTGTGAATCAATTTTATGACTGATATTTTGGCGTGGGTAACGCACTGGAGATCAGAAGTGCGTTACATTTAATATCGCAGTGAGTTATATTACATTTCGTGCGAGATAGTATTAATAATTACCTATTGATAGAGCCACTGGTACCAACACATGTAGTCTAAGGTAAACGTACGGCTAGCTGCTTTGTCCTATTTATTTGTTCACCTGAAAGCCGATAATCTTAAATTAAACGGGACATAAGAAGCCTATTATGTAGTGCAAAAAAGTTTGCATCTTACCGATAATGGACGGTAACTAAGGCTGAAATAAAAACGATTTACTGAAATACATATATTATGTATAATTCAAACATTGTGACGTAGTTTATCGGTAAGTTTACTTTAGATTAAGCCATTTTCATCAAAGAGTGCCATCTGTCACGGCGTAAACCAATATTCGCTCGCAATCAGCGGACTGGTACGAGCAAGCTGGCGAACACGTGGGCAAACATGACGTCATCGATAATTTAAAATTGCAAAAACCACAATGGCGTCGACCGGCTCGCAATGTCGATTACTGTGAATCAATTTTATGACTGATATTTTGGCGAGGGTAACGCACTGGAGATCACAAGTGCGTTACATTTAATATCGCAGTGAATAATAGTGTATTATTCATTCGGCTTTGCTGGTAGTATGGTAACTGGCCACAACCTAGGCCTAACCTAATTAGCCTAGCTATTCAAAGGGGGAACGCTGCCAGCATCTTCGGAACCTTGCCTAAAGGTACTCCTTTTAATAATATTTATTAGTTATTATATTATATTTTTAAGGTTTTAAATATTATTAAGTTTCCTTTTATTTCTTTGTTGAAAATAAATCTTATTTTGTATATTGAAAAAAAATTCAAATTCAAAGTCAAATGTTTTTTATTCAAATAAACTTTTACAAGTACTTTTGAATCGTCAAGTGAATCTACCGCTCGTTCGGAATGTCATTCCTACCGAGAAGAACCAGCAAGAAACTCGGCGGTTGCTCTTTTGAAAACAAATATTTACAATTTAATTTTTATAGAATACATCCATTTATAATACTATACAGTTCTGACGGTAGGTACCTAATAGGTAGCGCTGCAGTAGTAGGGTGGTATCTAGGCACGCCCGAAGAAGTCCAACCAGACCAGACCAAAGTCAATTTAGTGAACAATTATTATAATAAATCTGATGATTATAGACTGCCTCGTTGGTGTAGTGGTTAGCATGTTCGACTGCGGCCGACGAGGTCCCGGGTTCGAGTCCCGGGTCGGGCCATAATAAGTGTTGGGTTTTTCTGACTAGAATTTCTCAGTACTAGCCCGGAGTTAGGAAGTTGGCGTTTCACCCCCGTGCCTCGGAGAGCACGTTAAGCCGTCGATCTCGGTTGTTATCACTAACATGATAATAGTCGTTAAAGCCCGCCAACCCGCATTGGAGCAGCGGGGTGGGTCTAAGCTCTAATTCCCACTCTCCTATGAGAGCCCGTGCCCAGCAGTGGGACGTTAATGGGCTGTATTGGTGGATTATAAACCTCAAATTGCCCTTCCAGGAACAGAACCCGGTAAGTTCCATTTATACAACCACAGTACCCACTTTACGCCAGGGAGTTTGTTTTCAACATACACAACATAATACTACGAACGATTTATACGTAAATGCTAACTTCTCAACGGCATCCTATTTCAATACACGAACAGCCAATAATATAGGGGTTGTATCCCGCAGGGGTCGTTTCTCAACGCTTTTATGACACTATGGAATATTATAAGAGCTTTATACCACCGGAGCCAGAGGGGATGCATGGATCTACTATATGGAATTATTTGTTACTTACTAGTATAATGACTGTAAATTCGTCCGAAGAGATTTACGTTTTTATATTTTCTTAGGTCTTTTTTATATTTTCTTGGGTCTTTTTTTTATTCCGTGCGTCAAAGGAACCCTTGTAGGATCACTTCGCTGTCCGTCCGTCTGCCTGTCAGTCTGTTTGTCAACATACTTTGCCTCAGGAACGCGTTGAGGTATCAAGTTCAAATTAACATCGATGTAGAATTTCTATTTCACTGTCAAATATAAATGCATATTTTAACATGCCTTAATAAATCAAAACCTATAGGATACTTCCCGTTGACCTGAAAGGTTAGAAGTAAGTCAACAAACGCTTCACAAAATAGACCCTAATGGTTTCTAAGACAGTTTCCCTGTATCTCCTTTCGTGTTTCCTTTCGGATTTCCCTATACAATTCCAGTAAATTAAACACACTGTTGTGTGTGCAATTCACACACAGCGGAAGTGGAACTTCATCAAGTAGCCTACGAGAGAATGAGATTAATAAAACTTGCATTATATCTCATTCTCTCGCAGGCTAAATACTATTATGAATGTGTTTGTCTCATTTTGGTGTCGCTTTTTCGTTTCATCGAATTTTCAAACCACAACGATCCTAAAGAAGTTTCACTTCAAAAACACACTGTAAAACTTCTATCACTATACACTCAAAGCACGTTCCCTCTCGACCCCTGATCAGCCTCGAGCGATAAACACGGCGATGGCGAGCCGATAACTTTGTACTAAGTATTTTTAATCTTTGAAGTGTTCGGAAAAAGTTTTTTAAAAAATAATCCAAGCTGAAAGTAGAGTGAATGTTACGATTTTTTGCTGCTTCGTTTAAAAAATTGTGGCTTAGAGAAATGAAATGTAAGGCGTAATTTATTGGATCCATTGATACATATTATTAAAGCTGGATTATTCTTGCTAGCTGGACTTTCATAACACCTAAATCAACTCAGGCATAGGAACTCTTTGATTATCTGAGATAACAAGTAGTCTATGTCCTTCACCTCGACGTAAACCATTTGTCTAGTTATTTACAACTGCTGACCTACAAAGTTTCCTCATAGTCGGTTAAACAGTAGGGCCGCGGGAATAAAGCAGACAAACACACTTTCGCAATTATAATATTAAAAGTGTGGATTTAAAATTACGTCCGTACGTAAAACTACGTCCACCAAAAAATTGTTTTACTTTTGCAACAAAGCACCACATTTTTTTTTCGATAATAAAGATTGCCAGGATGCTATAATTGGTTATTTGACTACTAGTGAGATAAATTATCTTTTAATGATTATTAAATAAAGAATCTCCCAAAAGTCGTAATATCCACGTCCCCTGCTAGTTTTATTTTGAATAGCCATTTTAAACTATCGATTAAAGTAAAAAACGTCACAGCTTAAACCGTTACACGTTTGTACACGTTACGTTACGTTGATGACGTTACAGTTTTAACACCTATGTAATAATGTGTTGCATGTACCATATTCTTGCAAAATAAAAATGATTATGAATATGATTAAAATTTCATACAAAATCCATACTAAGCACGCGTTTTGACGTTCGAAAAAAAAAGTTTCTGATTTGACTAGTTGTCAAATACCCAATTACGTGCTTCTCTGTTGTTAATGCTATTACCGTACACGCCTTTGATAAATACACCAATCAGTTGCGTCCCTATCCGTTCCATAATTAAACCCCGCAATCGGTGAAATAGGATCGCGATCGAATTAATACTCGCACCGTTTCTTGGCTTAATTTCAGACTGCCCGGCCGGATCCGTTTTGATATATAATACCACAGTGGAATTATCAAGCCCTGGTCATTCATGACGCGCTACGGGAGCGACGCGGGACAGCGACAGCCCTAGCAAAATCTAAGCGAAAACGACGAAATTCTGCTGACTTTTTTTACTAACACAGCGATGTAAGGCATGATGACTGATTTTGAAAAATGGTCAGATTGTGTTCGAAATTATCTACTATTTCGAAAAAATATATTATTTCAGCAGAAAAATAAGGTTTGGTAGATAAAATTGGCATTAGAAATTTAAATTTTAAAATTCACGCCAAAACGCTCGCCGGTGTCATGGCGTCGTTTGTGACGTCACTATTGTTTTTACCAATGTACTCTGTGCCGTGTGCAGTAAACAATAGTGTGATTGTCAAAGCTCGAAAACAAACAATTGTGACGTCATTCGCTTCTAGGTGTTTAATCCATAGTGGCGGATTGCTGTGTTTTATAGTTTTATTTTATCAAAATAAATAGCAATCTCACTCGAAATAGAAAAATAAATACGTTTCTTATAATCCATGAATCCTATATCATTAGATAAATTCATAATTTCATTGATTCTTGGTTACTGTCATCATGCCTATTGCTGAAGAATTGTGGGCCTGAGACGCAACTTTTCTCGAATACCGTATTTCAAAGTTACCTTTTTTTACTTTGAAGGCGGGTGTCAGAATAAGCGGGGAGCACGTCCTTTGAGAGTTCCGTGCTTTGCCATTTTAAGAGTTTATGTTGTAAATTGTAATAAAATAAACTCTTGCCTACTGCCCTGTCTGTATATGAGCCCTTACTGAACGCAAAAGTCGAATAGTAGCAAATTATTTGTATTGAAACTTCTTGGAGCAGCATAGGAAGCACTATCGTTCCGCGTTCCATGCGACCAAGTCTCTAAATCACAGTGGGAATAATAAATAGAATCGTTCGGGGAATCCTGATTAGGCTGAGACAGCACCTGCTAGCGTTATTTATTATTACATCGTCGCTTACTCCGCTTATTGTATAAATGATTTTCAATTATAAGCGTTTTTTTTTTCCACGAGCCTGGTTTTTAAGCTTCAGTGCAATTATCTACCACCACCACTACAGCCCATTAACGTCCCACTGCTGTGCCCAGGCCTCCACTCTCATACCAGAGAATTAGAGCTTAGACCCACCACGCTGCTCCAATGCGGGTTCGCGAGCTTAAACGACTATTATCATGTTAGTGATAATAACCGGGGCCGACGGCTTAACGTGCTCTCCGAGGCACGGGGGTGAAACACCGCCAACTACCTAACTCCGGGCTAGTACTGAGAATTTCTAGTCAGAAAACCCAATACTTAATTATGGCCCGACCCGGGACCTCGTTGGCCGCAGTCGAACATACCAACCACTAGACCAGTGGTCAGCAAAGTGCGGCTCCAGAGCCGCATGTGGCTCTTTGACACCTTAAGTGCGGCATTTGTTGTTCTTTCCGTTTTCGGTTCTACATATATATATATATTATATCAGTATAGCTAGTATAGTATAGCATAGCATAGCTAGTATCCGCTTCGTAGTAGGACTTCGTCCGCGTGGATTGAGGTTTTTTGGTCCCCGCGGGAACTCTTTAATTTTTCCACATTTTCTCACCGTTTAAACCTTCCCTGGACATTTCAAAACCAAAATCAACTAAATCGGCCCAGCCATTCTCGAGTTTCAGCAAGACCAACGAACAGCAATTGATTTATATATATATATATATGTAGCAGTAATCTTTTTCAAGCATGAACCTTATCAAAAGTAAACTGAGAAGTCGTCTTATTGATGAGAACTTGGAATCGTGTATGTGTAATAAAAGTTTACTGAATAAGCAGACAGTACTGCCTCGTCGGTCTAGTAGTTGGCATGTTCGACTGCGGCCGACGAGGTCCCGGGTTCGAGTCCCGGGTCGGGCTATAATTAAGTATTGGGGTTTTCTGACTAGAAATTCTCAGTACTAGCCCCGGAGTTAGGAAGTTGGCGGTGTTTCACCCCCGTGCCTCGGAGAGCACGTTAAGCCGTCGGTCCCGGTTATTATCACTAACATGATGATAGTCGTCAAAGCCCGCCAACCCGCATTGGAGCAGCGTGCTGGGTCTAAGCTCTAATTCCTTCTCTCCTATGAGAGTGGAGGCCTGTGCCAAGCAGTGGGACGTTATTAGGCTGTAGTAGTAGTAGTAAAATAAGCAGATTTGGCTACCAATTTTTTTTTTTGAAATTGTTGTCATGTTCATATTTGGCTCTTTGGCTAATAAGTTTGCCGACCACTAACTACACTAGACCAACGAGGCAGTCATAGCCTACTAGCAGTAATCGAATTTATGTTTTACCGACAGTGGAACCGTCGACCCCGACTATACCCGAGATTACCCGAACATTGCCGAACATAGCCGAACCGCGTTGCGAACCATCATGCCAATTAGTACGTTCCGATAATGAGTTGTCAAAACAAGGATTTCATTACGCCAACTTACAAAAGCTGCTCGCGTAACTCTTTTCGCCATGGACATACGGTTCATTTTTAATTGACGAGCCCGTTCATTAATCTTGCTTAAACACCAAAGTTGAATGGTGAAAGTTCCGTTCGCTACGTCGGATTTTAAAGTTTTACGCAAATCCGACAATTAGCGTATACCCGTGTTTTTTGGCCAACGGCAAATGTTGTGGTAGATTTGAGTGTTTATTTGATCAATTGGGTGTTTGACAACTATTCAAATGAATATTTTTTTTAGTGATTATTAAATAGAGAATCTCCCAAAAGTCGTAATATCCACGTCCCCTATTAGTTTTGTGTTGAATAACTATTTTAAACTATCGATTAAAGTTAAAAAGTGCGTCGAACTTTGATGAAGTCACTATGCAATATTTCATCCAAAAACCCATACTAAGCACGCGTTTTGACGTTTGAAAAAAAGATCCTGATTTGACTTGTTGTCAAATACCCAATTAAAGTTTTAAAAAAAACATTTTATAGGGACGCGTGAATACATTTATGCGTAATAATAATGTAATGTATGTGCAATAATAATGTAATGCAATGTAATGTAATGTAATGTGTGTAATACAATAATAATGTAATGTAATGAAGAATAATGGTGGCAGTAGAAATAAAGGCTTTTTTTTATCAATTAATTGGTTTTGATATGCGAACCCACTTACCTACTTTGTTCGCCTGACTTAATAATTGACAAACGATAGAAAAGTAAGTAATTCATTTAAATCATACTAATCTTAGTATATAAAACCAAGTCGGGTTTGTTCGATCACTTATAACTCTAGAACGGCTGGACCGATTTTCATGGTGAATATCATGATTTGATATTATATATAAATTTTAATGTCACATAATTTTTTCACACTGTCTCTGACAGAAGATTGTGTACGGGAAGATTTTACTTATACAGCTGTTATTACCCACAATTTTGCAAAATAAATTACATTACATTTATGATTATGGTTTTTGATTTGTTGTATGTCTCCGTCCCGAATAGCAGAAAACATTGGAAAAATTACGAAAAAATACAATAAAAGAAAAAACATTTAGCTTCATATTCCTAAACAAAAACGAAAATACGCAGGTGGTCGCGGGCATCAGCTAGTATATCATAAATGCAAAAGTGTGTTTGTTTGTTGGTTTGTCCTTCAATCACGCTGTGACAGAGCAATGGATCGACGTGTTTTTTGACTGGATCGTCACGTAGACTACTTTTTTTTTTATTGAGAAGTCGCCGTGGGAAAAAAAAGTAATTCCACGTGGACGAAGTCGCGAGCATCAGCTAGTTTTTATTAATAAAGTGTCTTCCTTTAAAAATATAGTACATCGGTCTTATTTCTGTACCAACTGTATATTACACTAGCGAATGCCCGCGACTTCGTCTGCGTGGTTTGAGGTTTTTGGTTCCCGCGGGAACTCTTTAATTTTCCGGGATAAAAAGCCTATGTGCCAGACTATAATCTATCTCTGTGCCAAATTTCAGCCAGATCCGTTCAGCCGTTGGGGCGTGATTGAGTAACAAACATCCATCCAAACTTTCGCATTTTTAATATTAGTAAGATTAGTAAAATAACTACTTACTAAGATTAAAAAAAAGTTAGTATAATATACATTCTACATGGCTTCAGTTTAACTACTTGAAAGTGTGTGATAACAAGGTCGTAAAAAAGGAAACGGCTCTCCTGTGAACACTTACAGTTTCCAAGACGGATTGTTATGGCGTTGCTCTTTGGTTATTTGGTAACTTCTCATAATTGCCTAGCTGCATGTTGGTTATCTCTAATCAATGTTTCAAGTGTTTTTATTGGATAGAAACAGACGTAACTTTGCGGAAGTCCATGACAATGAAAAAACTTGTGTTTTTATAAAAGTTTAATTCGCTATAATCCGCCACAGAAGGCAAATCTATGTAGTACAGTGCGTATCATATTTAAAAAGCTGCTATGCAATGGGTATAATTTTTTTTAACGCACTACCCAAAGACATACAGGTGATGCCATTACAAAAATTTAAATCAACACTGAGAAAATGGCTTCTGACTCATTCCTTCTACTCAGTGAAGGAATTTCTGGAGCTAAAAATTTATAAGGCATAACCATTTATTGACTTTGACATTTATTTATGCTATTATTTTCAATTTATGCTACTAATATAATATATATATATATATATTTAAATATATAATAATTATAAAAGATTGAACGTTGTGGTGAATTTTATTAATTACTAGCTGATGCCCGCGACTCCGTCCGCGTGGATTGAGGTGTTTTGAGGTATGAAAAATAGGTAGTAGCATCTCAGACCTTTTTTCTTATCCACTACAAGTTAGCCCTTGACTGCGATCTCACCTGATGGTAAGTGATGATGCAGTCTAAGATGGTAGCGGGGCAATGCAGTTATATTAAACCCATACCCCTATTTGTTTTCTACACGGCATCGTACCGGAACGCGTAATCGCTTGGCGGCACGTCTTTGCCGGTAGGGTGGTAACTAGCCACGGCCGAAGCCTCCCACCAGGCCAGACCAGGGAAAATTCAGAAATTATGAATTCCCAAATTGACCCTGACGGGGATCGAACCTCCGCACGTTAAGACAACAGCGCTACACACTGCGCCACGGAGGTCGTCAAATGACCTACTGAATATGCATATAAAATTTCATAAAAATCGGTCAAGCCGTTTCGGAGGAGTATGCAGGTAACTAACATTGTGACACGAGAATTTTATATATAAGATTACGATTGATTATTAATGGTTTAAATATTGTGATTATCAATTACGTACTTACCTAAATCTTAAATTTGCACGTCAGCATTGACGAAACATGTGTGGACTACTTTTGAACTGTCATCATATTATTGTACAATGTTTCAAGCGATTGATTGACTGATTGATTGATATCTTGAACTTGCTGCCCGCGATATTCACAACACCACATACCCTCGAAAATACCCTCAGCGTACGTTTCACTCCGAAAACTTATATTCACTCATCTAACAATCATTATCACTTCAATTAATTAGAGAACGTTATAGGAAGAACTTGCAGGAGTGAAAATTTTCTGACAATGAAATCTTTAATCTTCGTCGTTAAATCAAGTACCTAATATTAAAAACGCATTTAAGTCCGAAAAGTTACAGGTGCACATCTACAGAGATTCGAACCCCTGATCCCCGAATAAACAGGCCGCTGCTAAAGCAAAGGAACTGCCCCCCGATTATGTAAGGAAATCGTAATCGTAATCATCCGTCAAACGTATAATTCGACCTGTTTAAGGAGGTCATAGATGCTTGCACGTCAAAACGCATGTATGTACTTCTTAAAAAGTTCGAGTTATACGTTATGAACTGTCAAATGAATACGATTGGCTTAGACAATTGGGGCTCTGTTGTCATAAGCTGTCTGTCAGTCAGAACGCAACAGTTGAATATTAACCTCGCCTCCGCTTCCATCAATCAAAATAAATTACACCCGACATTAATAATGCGGAGGAAACAAAGGTATACCTACTCAGGTTTACCGATTTGATAGAAATCCGTTCGTTTCAAAATTTCACAGCCCTTGTATTATTAACTACTAGATGATCCCCGTCCGATTGCCGCGAGAGCTCTTTAATTTTCCGGGTTAAAAAGTACCTAATGTCCTTTTTCGTGATACAACTTATCTCTGTACAAAATTTCTTCAAAATCGGTTAAAATGATGGAACGTTAGAGTGTAGCCGACAGAAAGAACACTTTCGCATAATCATACTAATTTTTATAAATTAATTTTATAAATGCGAAAGTGTTTGATATGCGAGATATGCTAGTTTTTTCCCGGAAAATAAAGAATTCCTTTTTTCCCGCGGGAATAAAAAAAAACTTAAACCACGCGGAAAAAGTCGCGAGTATCAGGTAACTACGCGGGGTACCATTTTTATACGACTGCCCGAAAAAGGAGTAAGTTGTTTTCAAGGTTCATGTATGTCTGTATGTATGTATGTATATATGTATGTGAGTTTGTATATTCCACCATATCTTCTATACGCCTGAACCTGATAAATGAGGTATCGTTAGAATCCTTAGCTTGTTCCGGGTGACATAGACTAGAAAATTTCAAAAAAATTGATGGGGTGACCATGGTCCCGCATTAAAGACTAAAGTTGAAAACAAATATTCGAAAATAAGATTAACTATAATATGATCATGATCTAGAAAATGAAGAGTAGATTACAATATATAACACTATAGTTCAATATTCACAAAAAAAAATATCAATGAATAAAAATGTGTATAAGATTCTATTTAACTAGATTAATTTAGATTTTTAACTTATTTAGTTTTTTGGCAGGGCAGTCGTGTTTTTTAATTTTTTAATTATTAATTATTTCCTACGTAATTCCTCTCCGAACAAGCATCTCGAAAAGTCTGGTTTCCAATTAGGTGTACCTACTTAAGTCAAGTGAGAAATACAACTAAGCAATTTGCAGATGGAAGTCTTAAAAAACACGTTTGCAATATCCAAACGAATTTTGGGTTTATACAGATGTAAATCGAAACAAGACGTAAATTGAAATTGGTTTGAGGTGCTAAAATATATACTTATTATGTTTCTTCCAAATGAAAATACTCACCGAGATGAAAATCAGATAATGAAAGCGGGCTCACCTGCGAACAAGAAAATATTTACACGTTAGATTTGAGCAGTATTCGCTTTATGGTGATCGCACACTCAGAGACGACCCGCTAGAGCCGCAATAGCCGCGAGAGCAGCAAAAAAACGCATACATTTTTTGGTACAATCATCCATGCCATATTTATTTTTTTAATGCAAAAGTGAGTAACCTTTGCAAGGCACTAAGAATTTAACGAATTACAATGATCGGGATAGAGACAGCTAGTATCCTAGAGACGTTGTAAGGCGTTGTAAGAGCTACCACTGAGATAAACTGTTAACTGACTGACTAATATTTCAAAGATAAGCTTTTAAACCGAAGTTTTAATTTGGAATGGATAAAAAAGTATCCAAAAAGTCGCGGTTTACATGTAAGTTATGACTGTATACTTCAAATGACTTCAAAGACAAAGACAAATAAGGTAGGATTTTCAGAACTGAGTGAGGCTAGCATATTATAATGACGATTTGTGATAAGTGCCACATGTGTACCTATGCATGTGACTTATACAGTAATGATCAAACAAACACATGGCTTCTGTAGACGTGACGCTGCTAGTGTATCCTTTGCTCTTGAAATTATGCGATTATACTTAATTTGCACATTACATACTTAATTTTAGTGCTTTAAATGAACCTCTCGTGGATTTAACGGCTCTTGCGAATCTTACAGCAATGTGCGATCTTTTTTTTGGAAGCAGTCTTCGCATAACACGGGCTAAGTGTGTTTCTCATTGAATCCAATTTCTTTGTGCGTATCAAAAAAAGTTGTGAATAGAAGCCCCCATTCATATGAGAGCGGCGCCTTTCAAAAACTTGCACGTATGAATGTACGGCATGGTTGAGTGACTGGGGCGAAGAAAAGTGTATTTAAAATAAATACGAGAACATACAAAATGGCAGTCGGATTCACGTACTAAGAGTTTTTTTTATAATTCAAGCGCGTGCAGAAATTTTAAAGAAACGAGCTCACTACTGAGCATGAGTATTTTCTGAGAATGAGATGGGGTTGGCTATAGACCACCACGGGTCCGAAATCCTGAGAGATATCTTTGATTCTTCGTATAAAAGTAGGCCATGTGTTATTTCAGGTTCTCAAGTATAGCCATAAAAAAATTCACGTCGTTCTGCTTCTCTGCTGCGTCATGATTAAAGGACAAACCTTGTTGGTTGAAACACACTCGCATTTATAATGTATATAATGGATTTACAGATTTCAAGTAGAACAACCCACCTAATAAATATTGCCTACCGGCTCTCAGACTATAATGTATGAGTTTTTATGGAAAGAACGATACTTCGTTCTTCATCTTAAAAAAGACGTTAACATGTGTAGTCACGTTTATATAGGCAACGTTACATGAGATAACATGGCATATTCATGCAGTTTGTTTACGTGGAATCTGTATAGTAAACTAGATGCGGCCCGCGACTTTGTCTGCATGGATTTAGGTTATATGTCACGTGCCTTGACGTTCCTTAAATAAGGATTATAATTCTAAAACACGAAAGTCAATAATACTGAAACAATATGGCTTTATATGGAAACGGCGAGATTAGTTAGATTATTTTGGTTACTTTCACAGCATTATGTCATATGGTATATAATGGCTCTGATAATTCCTTAGTTAAGATGATTTTGAGATGGTGATAATGAAGAAAAAAACCCGGAGTTTGTTGTGGGCTCTTCTCATACCAGGGCGCGTTTGGAACCGTAGCTTTAGTTTTAAGTTACCGTAATTATCACCATCATGTTTTATATGTAAGTAATGGACGTCAATATGTGTACCTATAGTGTACCTAAATTGAAAAAATGAATTGAATTGAATTTAAGCGTTGGCAGTATGGCCCCTGTTCTCTCTTTCACCAACAACTTGTGTGTAAGACTGTACACAATAGAAGTGGACAATCAACGTCATTACTATCGAACTAATTATCACCATCATGTTTTCTAGGTAAGTGATGGACGTCAATATGTGTACCTATAATGTACCTAAATTAAATTGAATAAATGAATTGAATTTAAGCGTTGGCAGTATGGCCCCTGTTCTCTCTTTCACCAACAGCTTGTGTGTAAGACTACACAATGGAAGTGGACAATCATCGTCATAACTATCGAACTAATTATCACCATCATGTTTTATATGTAAGTAATGGACGTCAATATGTGTACCTATAGTCAGTGGCGTTCACATCATAGAGGCATAAAAGCACTTCTTACCCTATTATTTTCCATTGTGACGAGCCAGTAATTATAGGTTTTTACCAAAATGCCTACCCTGGCTTCAAATCCTGTGCACGCCACTGCCTATAGTGTACCTAAATTGAATAAATAAATGAATTGAATTGAATTTAAGCGTTGGTAGTATGGCACCTGTTCTCTCTTTCACCAACAGCTTGTGTGTAAGACTACACAATGGAAGTGGACAATCATCGTCATAACTATCGAACTAATTATCACCATCATGTTTTATAGGTAAGTAATGGACGTCAATGTGTGTACCTATAGTGTACCTAAATTAAATTGAATAAATGAATTGAATTTAAGCGTTGGCAGTATGGCCCCTGTTCTCTCTTTCACCAACAGCTTGTGTGTAAGACTGTACACAATAGAAGTCGAAAATCATCGTCATAACTATCGAACTAATTATCACCATCGTGTTTTATATGTAAGTAATGGACGTCAATATGTGTACCTATAGTGTACCTAAATTAAATAAATGAATTGAATTGAATTTAAGCGTTGGTAGTATGGCCGCTGTTCTCTCTTTCACCAACAGCTTGTGTGTAAGACTGTACACAATAGAAGTGGACAATCAACGTCATAACTATCGAAATAATTATCACCATCATGTTTTATATGTAAGTAATGGACGTCAATATGTGTACCTATAGTCAGTGGCGTTCACATCATAGAAGCATAAAAGCACTTCTTACCCTATTATTTTCCATTGTGACGAGCCAGTAATTATAGGTTTTTACCAAAATTCCTACCCTGGCTTCAAATCCTGTGCACGCCACTGCTTATAGTGTACTTAAATTGAATAAATGAATTGAATTGAATTTAAGCGTTGGCAGTATGGCCCCTGTTCTCTCTTTCACCAACAACTCGTGTGTAAGACTGTACACAATAGAAGTGGACAATCAACGTCATAACTATTGAACTAATTATCACCATCATGTTTTATATGTAGGTAAGTAATGGACGTCAATTGAATTGAATTTAAGCGTTGGTAGTATGGCCGCTGTTCTCTCTTTCACCAACAACTTGTGTGTAAGACTGTACACAATAGAAGTGGACAATCAACGTCATAACTATCGATCTTCGAGGCAGGACGGCACAGACACGTAGCCACTACAGCGGTAATGGATGGCCGGGGGACGTTGCGCGACTGTACAGTGTACTTACTACACATGTATATGACGACCTCCGTGGCACAGTGTGTAGCGCTGTTGTCTTAATGTGCGGAGGTCCCGGGCTCGATCCCCGGCAGGGTCAATTTGGGAATCTATAATTTCTGAATTTTCCCTGGTCTGGCCTGGTGGGAGGCTTCCGCCGTGGCTAGTTACCACCCTACCGGCAGAGACAGAGACCGGCAGATACGATGCCGTGTAGAAACCGAATAGGGGTATGGGTTTAATATAACAGCCACGCCCCTAACAGGTTAGATTGCTACCATCTTAGACTGCATCATCACTTACCATCAGGTGAGATCGCAGTCAAGGGCTAACTTGTAATGGATAAAAAAAAACATGTATATGGTGCAGAATTGAAGAAAATCTATTGCACTTGGCTGGATTTATTTAGGTTGCATGTGTTCTTCAATTGCCTCGTTGTTGTAGTGACGGCCGGGGCTGACGAGGTCCCGGGTTCGAGTCCCGGGTCAGGCCATAATTAAATATTGGGGTTTTCTGACTAGAAATTCCCAGTACTAGCCCGGAGTTAGGAAATTGGTTGAGTTTTACTCCCGTGCCTCGGAGAACACGTTAAGCCGTCGGTCCCGGTTTTTATCACTAACATGATAATAGTCGTTAAAGCCCGCCAACCCGCATTGGACTAGCTTGGTGGCTCTAAGCTCTAATTCCCTCTCTCCCATGAGAGTGGAGGCCTTTGCCCAGCAGTGGGACATTAATAGGCTGTAGTCGTGGTGGTGATTTTCTTCAAGTAGTTTCTGGTGGTCGGGTATACAATAATATCTCTTTCTATTGAAGAATTACTAAGAATACAATGAAAGCATAACCTGTAGACCTATTGTATCAAGTCGCCATCATACAATGCAATCTCAATTGATGTGATTGACCGAACTTAATGTATCTATTGCTGCGAAGACCGACTTTTGTAAAAAAAAAAAATGTGATGTTTTCTCCAATCAAAAGCAAGCTATCGAAGGTGACTGTAGCAATTCTTTTAACGTAATAGGGCCCTGGTTAAACGTTACTATCTCCTCCACTAGGTATGGGATTTATTTAAACTATCAGCTATCAATCCTATCGATCTCCAAGGCGGACTTCTGACGTCACCGACCCAGTAATAATGAATTGAGTTGTAATTGATAGATATCAATTGGGTATTTGACTACTAGTGAAGTAATTTATTTTTTTGTGATTATTAAATAAATCTCCCAAAAGTCGTAATATCCACGTCTCCTGATAGTTTCATTTTGAATAACCATTTTAAACTATCGATTAAAGTAAAAAAAGTGCGTCGAGCTTTGATGACGTCACAACTTAAAATTTCGTACAAAATCCATACTAAGATTATCATAATCTCATTAGAATGATTTTAGATATAATACTATTCCTAATGAGTACTTACATTAAATATTTGCATGCTAATTTATAGTAGAATATGAAGAACGCCTTAAATTTGTAACATCTGTACATACTCATATTCAGCAAATAAATTTCATTTCATTTCATTTAAGCACGCGTTTTGACGTTTGAAAAAAAAGTTGCTGATTTGACTAGTTGTCAAATACCGAATTGTAGAATGTAAAGACAGGAGACGTATAAGCTGCAATTAGATGTCTTATCAGTTACGGTGGAGCACTTTGTTACCAATCTATTGGTAATTGGAGGATTCGATTGATTTGGTGTCTGAGTAGTTAAGTTGCCCAATTTTTCTTGACTTCGACTTTGCATTAAACGGAATTTTATTGATATTTTTTATTGATCTATCTTAACTTCCTCGTTGCCTCGTTGGTCGACGAGGTCCCGGGTTCGAGTCTCGGGTCGGGCCATGATTAAGTATTGGGTTTTGCTGACTAGAAAATCTCAGTACTAGCCCGGAGTTAGGAAGCTGGCGGTGTGTCACCCCCGTGCCTCGGAGAGCACGTTAAGCCGTCGGTCCGGTTATTATCACAACATGATGATAGTCGTTAACGAAGCCGCATTTGAGCAGCGTGGTGGGTCTAAGCTCTATTCCCTCTCTCCTAAGAGAGTGGAGGCCTGTGCCCAGCAGTGGGACGTTAATGGGCTATAGTGGAGACCAACGAGGCAGTTCAATTACACCTACGTGGGTCAATAAATAGGACGAGTAGCTTTTTCTGTTCCGAATTCAATTTGCATTGGAAATGCATGCTCATTGTTATTCCAGTTTCTCAATTCCTTCCAAATTCAACATGGTGGTCATGGAAAACAATTCATCGCCTTGGTCATGGAAAACATCTAGTCAACAGTCAATTAATCTTAATACTTATAGATAATTGTTGTATTTAGTAAATTAATACATATATTGGATAGAAGCAGGCGTTACTTTGCGGAAGTCCATGATAATGAATAGACTAGAAGATTAATTCGCTATAATCCGCCACAGTAGGAGGTATATGCGAAATTGCGTCAGTCTGTCTATCTTCCACGCTTTCCCGGCCCATCTTTCAATCAATTTTCACAAAATTAGGTAAGTATAGAACTAGGTTGCGTCTCGATGATGAACATATTATAATAGGCTATAGGCCAGTGTGGTTGACTATGGTTAAAACCCTTCTCATCCTAAGAGGTGACTCGTGCTCCATAGAAAACCGGCAAAAGGTTGAAGCGTTGGCTTTATAGAGTTAAAGCGATAAGTTATTTTTTCGCGGGAACACTTTAAATTTTCGGTATAAAGTCTATGTCCTTCCCCGGGACGCAATCTTTCTCTGTACCAAATTGACTCATGTTAATCGGTTGGAAAGATGGACCGTTATAGCGTAGCAGACAACCAGACAGACACACTTTCACATTTATATTAGTATTGATATGGATATATCTTCAATGTTCAAAGTCGCACATAGTTTGCGTCGACGTAACTCAAGCCGGTTGGGTCTTGGGACGACGTTGTGGCGCCAAGGCTCTACTTTCACGACCAGGGCAAAGATTAGGCATCGTTTAGTAGGCAGATATGATAAAACATTCATTTTCATTTACCTACATGCTTCTACTTGAATATTTTATCGTTGTCTGCGCTCATAAATATGTGCTTTCTCAGCTTACAAATTCATTGGGATATTCTCAAAGTTCAAGATCTCACAGTGGGCGATGGAGAGAGTTATTCTGGGGTTGTCTTTAGGCGATCAAACTAGAAATGAGGAGATTCGTAGAACTGAAGTTATCGACAGAGCTTGACGTGTTGCAAAGCTGAAATGGCAATGGACAACATAGTAGAGCGAAGACGTTGGGGTCCAAGAGGCGCAAGACCACATGTGGAAGTCCATACAAGAGACCTATGTCCAGCAGTGGACGTTGACGACGACTATGTTTATTAATGTTGCCCAACTACGCACAGTCATTTCAAAGCTGGTCATAAGCAATTTCGAGAACATGACGCCACAGAAGATCCTATTCCTTCCTAATCGATTTTATAAATTAAAATCCAAATAGGTTAAAATAAGATAAACCAAAGTTAAATAAGTAGGTGTACGTATAGGTATGTTCTAACGTAACTATAACTACTTATTTAAAGGTAATTTCGTACATTTTTAAGAGTTGAGTAGGGTTGTCAGCTTAGTCAATGAGCCCAAACCGTTCCGTGACTAGAATATAAAGTATGCTTCATCTAAGGCCGTTTGTTGATATCCTCCCTGATTTATATTATGTGGCTGTAATTCAATGAATTCAACCGGCATTTGGTACCTATTTATATTATCAGTATTTTATATTATGAGTTTATTTTTAACATTTGATTATAAGATAGGTAACATAAGGATATACTTAAAGTGAATATTATGATTATTATAGGGGTAACTAGTGTTAATTTAACAAGCTACTAGATGATGTACGCGATTTTGTCCGCGTGGATTAAGGTTATTCAAATTCAAACTTAATCTTCCGAGACAAAAAGTAGCCAATTTCCTTCTTCAGGATACAACCTAACCTCGCCTTTCATAAAAACCGGTTGAAAATATGGGGATATAAAACAGTAGCAAACTGTCAGACAGACAGATATACTTTCGCATTGGATTTTGCGTAATTCGTCGTTCATGCGATGAATATATGTTTCGATATGCAAAAACTTTTGCAATCAGAAAAAAACAAAAATCGAGAGAATTGAAAAGGTTTATTAATAATTGAGAATTTATGAGCGATTTTAATTTTTTAGAGGGATTAACACAAGAAAAATATTGAAACGTCCCATCTGTTCTCAGCTGTTCTCTTCATTGGCTGTAGGTATAGCATTACATCCACCGCAGATTTCATACGCTCTGGAGGATCTCGCATCGGGTTCCCTGCTCGATTCACTCCGGGCATTCCGTGACGGGAATAAAAATTATCCTTTATCCTGATTCCTGATAGGAAAAATGAATTCGGTTTAATACCCAGTGACCCAGAAGTTAAGATCTTTGGGCAGAGTTTCTCTGTGTGTGGCTCCTCATAGACAATGAGGAGCCACTTCCAATGGTTCGAAGACGAAAGTTAATGGATGAGGAGTAGAAAGAAGTAAGCTAAATAATACTTGAGACACATTCTCGAAATGTATGGCTTGCGAATATGTTACCTTTAAATAAAATTAAAAATTAAAGAAAATATATATTTATTGCAAACAAGGTTTACAGTCATTTTTTAACTTTAGTCTCCACACTAGGGAGAGATTACCTAAGTTTAGACTTATGTGATCGGGCTAAACCCAGGACCTTGTGATCCGCAGTGGACTATGCTAACCGCTAGACCAACGAGGCAGTCATATCAAAGTCCGTTCGTTGATAAATTTTCATCTTCATAAGTGCATATAGTTCGCGTAAATTGAATGGTGCGCTTAAATTGAAACGGTCCTAGGTATGAATGGTACGTCGAATTCAGATCGGCGAATAGGATTCAATGTTTGTGCAGTTAAATACGATTTAGAATTTAATGGTGGACTTAATAATTCTGTGGCCAAAGCATCGATATAGTTAAATCGTGAAAATGTTATCATTTATTGGTAAAGTAAGTAAGTTTAATTGAAGCTGAGGTTTCATAATGGAGGAACAATTTCACGAACTATTTTCACTGAATATTTTACACTTTATGATGCACGGTAAAAGCTGAGCTGTACATCTATTCTAAGTGGTGTCACAGACATACATATTATTATCAGGTACCATAATTAATCATACTAATATTATAAATATTAAAGTGTGTTTGTTTGTTGATTTATTGGTTTGTTTTTCAATCACGCCGCAACAAAGCAACAGATCGACGTGATTTTTTGATATAATTTGAGAGTGACACAGCCGCATTAGAGCAGCGTGGTGGGACTAAGCTCTAATTCCCTCTCTCCTATGAGAGTGGAGGCCTGTGCCCAGCAGTGGGACGTTAATGGGCTGTAGTGGTGGTGGACAGGCTTCTTTTTATCCCCGAAAGCTTAAGGAATTCCCGTGGGAATAGGAAATATTTATTCCACGCGGACGAAACCATGGGCATCTACTGGAGTATTATACTTAAGTTAATTTTATAACAAACTTCTTTTTCATTGCAATAGGCTTGCGCTTGACGACAATCCTGCTCCATGTAAAGCAATGAATAGGTCTAAGTTGGAGCTTGTCTAGAAGATCCCTATTCACTCTTGCCTTGAAGGTACTTAAGTTATACGTGGCAGGAAACACGTGTGCTGGAAGGGCATTCTTCACCTTAGCGGTTCGTATCAGACACGTAGAGCAAGTAAACTTTCTTTCTTTCTTATTAAGATAGGACGAACACAGATATTTTTTTCCAGAAATCCCGGAATTTCATCCAAAATTCACAAATCATTGAAAATTTAGGCTACCATGTGTCATCCCGGAAAAAGAAGGATTTTTAATTTTTAAAAACCTAAATACACACGAATAAAGTCGCAGGCATCATCAAGTTTAAAATAAATTAAAATTACTCAATATCTATTCAAAAAATATATTCGGCAATTTTTTTGTGTTGAAATAGATTCAGTTTCCAGTTTGAAAATAAGGTTGATAGAAGAAAGCGGTTTATGGCAAAGCAACATTCCGAGATAAAGTCGTAATTAGTTTTGGACACAAGATATAGCTGTTACGAAAGCCAACCTACGTATTAATTAATTATACGATAATGTACTTTGTACTTAATTGATTTAGTTAAGTGAATGTAAATATTTAGGATCTTCTCATACGGTCTCGCTGTAAGAGGATTTTTGTGTCGCGAACACAAATTTCAGACGGTTACACTTCTTATTCAAATTTTTCAGTATAACATTCTATTTTTTTTTTAACTTAATGTTTCCGTACCGTTTTAACTAATTCCGTAGTATGGAAAGAAATGTACTATTTAAAAAAAAAATTTGCTCCTCTTTGTCATTATTATTCTAATCTTCTGTCCTTCTTTAATCACAATATTTCTGCATGCAAGCATGGCTTCATGGAAGATTAGTGCTGTGTCCTAAGAGAGACAGCGCTTGCTGAGTGAAGAACATTTTGAGGATCAAATTTCAGTCTATATGCATCTTTTTTAATCTTCTCATTCATATTTTTATGTTTATACCCCCAAATAAAGGCTTCTTCCTTTTGAGGTTGTTTGTGGGCTGTGGCCCTCTGGTTTTGGCAACGTGTACGATACGTTTGAGGATCCTCTGGAATATGTATAGCTGTGTCAGTTCTGATGCTTTGGTTCTGTGCGTTGTCCACAGGATACAAAGCATTCTCCTCAAAAAAGCGTTTTTTTATTGAAGCCAGAGCAAGCAAGCAAGCGGGAGCTTTTTATTCTACAAGGACGTTTATTGGGTTCCATTAGCTTTTTAGTGTACATCAATGACTCCCGCAACGAAACCACTACCGAACCAAAAAATAAGCACATCGTCATACAATCCCTTTTGTTTAAACGCCGTATCCAGTTATTTGTGTTCTTTGTTTCCGGCAATGGTCCTCGTAAAACAATAAGTGGGCATTGTTCGTTGACGGCAATCATCGTAAAACGCTTGCATCTGTGCTTTTGCCACTTCATCGAGTTTTTATATTTGAAATGGCCGCTTGTTGCGTGTTAGATTCACGCAGAATACTGATCAGGGTTCCATTTGAAGTTTACTGTGAGAAAAATTGATTAATAAAACCTATAAATTTGGCTTTGCTGCAATGAGACCTGTTTTCTAGTGGTGACGCAGCTTAAGGTACGCACTTGCCTAGAAGATTCCTATTCACTCTTGATTTGAATTTCGGAAGTGTATTTATTATTTCTAATAATACACCTACGTATTTGATATTATTAATTTATTTTCTATTTTTTCATTCATTCTTAGAAATATTTAGAAGAATTCGGCCATATTTTAACGTGCTCATACAATTTCCTTTTTTATATTTACGGAAAACTATGCTAAAAGGGAAAGCGGAGTTCGTTCTCGTGAACCGTCGTTTTTATTATTAATGTCGTTAGTTTAGTTGAGATTAGGGTTGCTAACAGTACCATGATATAATATATTATGTTGTATTATATTACGCAAAAATACTAAATTTCATTTAGAGGGATCGATATTTTACTTTACAAAAAAATCCCGCAATTTGTGAGGTTGTAATTTTCCTGATAAAATGGCCTCAGAGAAGCAAAAACAAGTTGTACCAATACAATGTTGTTACAATATAAGTAAATCACCACAGAGAATTATAAAATTGTAAACAATAGGTACATCTATTTTTCGTTGGCAAAATTTCTGGATCACTCGCTTAACTATTTTTTAGAAGTGCAACAAATATATTTTTTATGGCTTATTCTGAAATATATCATACTAGATGATGCCCGCGACTTCGTCTGTATGGATTAAGCTTTATATGCCTACAGGAGCTCCTTAATTTTTCGGGATCCAAAGCCTATATCCTTACCCGGGACGCAATCTATGTCTGCACTTACCAAATTTCATCAAAATGAGCCGTGAAAGCGTAACAAAAAATTTAACTCACATTTGCACAATAATTACCTATATTAAGAAAGGATTCAGCCAAAAACTTGTTGGCAACCCTGGTGCAGATGTTTATCGTAATAGTTACTTGTAACGTGAAAAATTGTTTTGTGTATTTTGTAACACAAAACGGGTAGGTACCTACGTGTTCCGGTGTACGGCGTGTTTGTGTGCGTTGCGTAACCGGGGAATGTATGGAAATGGTGACATTCAACGAATTTTTGTATGGATCCTTTCTTTTGAAACGTGCCTCAGGCACTATTCGATTGTGCGTACCATTTAACCTTTACTAAACTCAGCTTCAACTTAGAGATTTGACGACACAGTCTCGGATTAATCTAAGCTAGACCCGCATTAATAAACTCTATTTGTGAGGTATTTGTCTATTTCTCTCATAGTCTTAAGACCGGTCTTAACCTTTGTAGGTTCTTATCTCTTATGTAAATCTAATTAAGCCTTAAAGGAATCTAAAGTAAGACTAAGCCTTAAGTAAGCCCTAGATTTGTCTTCCAATGTTGAGGTGGGTAGAAAACTTTTGAAATGATTATGGATGAGTTTTGGGTTATTAACATTTAAAGGTTTAGGTCGTGCCTCTACCGGGTATCGAACCGCCGGCTAAGATCAATGCACCAGGAGGAAGCTCAAAATACTTAAAGATAATGCAGAAAGTTTTTACTTTTAAACCTTTGAAGCAGTACAATTTTTATTGATAATAAAATTAACCATTAAAATTTTACTGCTTTAGTATTGTATAACTTAATCATAGAAATATTCATCTCACGTGGGCGAAGTTCAAGTTTGTATCGCATCCGAACTATCGGAAAACTCATTTGGGCGTGTTCACATTTACAACATTTTATGTATCTGTTTGCTACTTGAGTATGAAAGCATGACAAGTTGTTTACTAAGAAGAGCAGTAGATACTTTCGAGAAAAATATAATTTATGTACAACTAGCTGATGGTCGAGACTTCGTTCGCGTGGATTGTGGTTATTTGGTTCACAGGGGAACTCCTTAGCCTATGTGTTATTCCAGACTATAATCCATCTCTGTGCCAAATATGATCCAGACATACAAACTTTCGCATTTATATAATTAGTATATATGCCACCGTAAGATTGTAAAAACCGTTAGATTATAATCTAACTCGCGAAATTGTAAACTGTCGAAAGATTGTGAACCGTTCAATGTTCTGAGTGTCAATTTTTGAAATATTCATTGTATTTACGTTTTCTTGTCTGTTTCTTGTGGGTTAGGTTAGGGTTCGACATAAACAATCAGGTAGTGCCACTTAGGATCTATCGGGTTAATATACCTAACAGATCACAATGTACCGAAAAATAATGCGTTAAATTGTAATCTTTCGACAGTTTGTTTTTACAATCTTTTGGTGACATATAGATTCCGTTCCAATCCTTTATGCGTCCACTGCTTGGAAGTGCTATTGAGTCCTTTTTCTTACTAAATATCATTTTCAAGGTATGGATTGAGGCGGATAATTTATAGCATTCTTATTCTCACACATTATGAGACACAAATATATTTCATCAACTTTTAAAAAACGATTTAATTAATGAATCCATCAATCAAATATCTAACCCATAAAACTTCTTTCCCATACATTATAAATATCTTATGTTGCCGTTTTATCTAAAATACGAAACTAGTATGGGTCTTTCACAACATAAAAACGGCCGTTCGACTAAACACCGAAAATCGATGATATGTTAAGTTTATCTCGCGTTGTAAAGATAACATTAACTGTTCGGTCGAGAGCTGCGGTGCATTAGCTGGTGTACCTCCAATTAGGGGGGTTTCTATCAAATTAATAGCCCCATCGTGGGGACAATGAAATGCTGACTTGTAGATCGAGAGCTGGTAACCTGAGGCCCAATTGTCTAAGCCAATCGTATTAATTTGACAGTTCATAACGTATAACTCGAACTGTTTAAGGAGTACATACATTCTTTTTGAGGTGCAAGCATCTATGACCTCCTTAAACAGGTCCAATTATACGTTTGACAGACGTTTACGATTACGATTTCCTTACATAATCGGGGGGCTGTTTTATAATCTGTAGGTGTAAGATCTATCATGCTAATAATATTTGATAGTTTGTTGGTTTGTCGCTCAATCACGCTGCAACGGATCGACGTGAGTTTTTGCATGAGAACTGGAACACCTTGAGTGGGGGAATTAGGCTACTTTTTATCCCTAAAAATTAAGGGCTATTGAACTGCGGGTATTAAAAAATACAACAATAAATAAAGTCGCGGGTAAAGTCGTCCATCAGCCTGTATTTATCCAGAGCTGGACATAGGACATAGGCTATCGGGTTTTTCCGATTAGAAATTCCTGGTACTAGCCCGGAGTTAGGAAGTTGGCGGTGTTTCACCCCCGTGCCTCGGAGAGCACGTTAAGCCGTCGGTCCCGGTTATTATCACTAACATGATAATAGTCGTTAAAGCCCGCCAACCCGCATTGGAGCAGCGTGGTGGGTCTAAGCTCTAATTCCCTCTCTCCTATGAGAGTGGAGGCCTGTGCCCAGCAGTGGGACGTTAATGGGCTGTAGTGGTGGTGGTGGTGGACATAGGCCTTCCCGCCACGTTTTAGAGGATGTCGTCGCCAACTTTGCATCTTAGGGTTCGAATTTATGCGGGCTTATGAGTTAATCTATCTATGAGCGTAGGTATATCGAAAGTAAAATTGAAATGAATAGAATTATATATATATCACCTTTATCAATCATTCCAAAATTAAATTATCACTAAAAAAGCGAGCGAGGCGAGTGCGAAAATATAACAGACATATCGTTATATTTTAATAAAATTAAATAAGAAATATAGGTATACTTGCAGGGAAATCATAACTCTATTCAAACTTTTTCTTTTGCAGTCAAATTTGTAACGCCATTACAGTACCTACCAGACATAGGCATCAAAGCAATTGTATGAAATCATACTATTATTATACATACGAAAGTGTATTTGTTTGTTGGTTTGGCTTTCAATCACGTCGCAACGGAGTCACGGATCGACGTGATTTTTGACCTGGGTCTAGATTAGGACCTGGGCAGTGACATACCCTCTTTTTATTCCGGAAAAAGGAGTTCCCGCGGGAATAAAAAACTTAAACCACGCGGACGAAGTCACGGGCATCAGCTAGTAAATTATAGAATAGGAAGGTAGAGCCGGTAAAAGTAGTTAACTGCTTGCAACTATATGCAAGGGTATCGATTGTATAAGCTGAAAAACTTTAACATAGTGCCTAAATCCACCACAGCCCATTAACGTCGCACTGCTGGGCACAGGCCTCCACTCTCATAGGAGGGAGGGGATTAGAGCTTACACCCACCACGCTGCTCCAATGCGGGTTGCCTGGCTTTAACGACTATTATTAAGGTAGTGATAATAGCCGGGACCGACGGCTTAACGTGCTCTCCGAGGCACGGGGGCGAAACACCGCCAACTTCCTAACTCCGGGTTAGTACTGAGAATTTCTAGCCAGAAAAACCCAACACTTATCATGGCCCGACCCGGGACCTCGTCAGCCGCAGTCAAACATGCTGACCACTAGACCAACGAGGCAGTCAGTGCCTAGATAAAGAATGAAAAATATTTACTTTGTCATACCAACACCAGCTCTAAAACTAGTAAAATGGGTAGATATACAATATAGACTTATGGGTCTGCAGTGTGAGAGCGGTGTCCGATATGTCGGGAATATTAACTATCGAGAGTCGTTCGGTGATAGTTTAACGTCGACACTTGTTTATGAATGAGGCAACAATACGAAATACGAAAACGATACATCTATAGGTATTGTATTAAATACGTTTTTTTCATCTATGCTAATAATATAAATGTGAAAGTTTGGATGGATGTTTGTTTTGTACCGCACGCGATTCCCTGATAACGTAGGTACATGCAAATTATACACTTAATTTCTTTGCGGTAATGGCTCTATTTCTAAATGGGTTTGTAGTTTACATATGTGGTTCATTCTATTCCATACTAACATAATAAATGCGAAAGTTTGGATGGATGTTTGTTACTCAATCACGCCCCAACAGATGAACGGATCTGGATGAATTCGGCACAGAGATAGATTATACTCTGGAATAACACAAAGGCTACTTTTTATCCCGGAAAATTTAAGAGTTTCCGCGGGAACCAAAAAACCTCAATTCACGCGGATGAAGTCGCGGGCAGTAGTTTAGGTGAGGCCTTGACTGTGATGTCACGTGGTTAGGTTAAAAACTGTCAGTTGTGGAATTTTGTTATAGAATAGAATGCTCATTCCCACGAACGACCTTCGGACTTTCTTGAGGCGGAGCGATGGAGTCACGAGCCTATGGCTGTTTCTAGTTGGCCTATCGTGCAAATCGCATATTCTTTTTGAAGGTGCTGTTTTACGAACATTAAATTAATTTATATATATTGCGAAGCTACTGTAAGAATACCCATTTCCTTGAATTTCTCACTGAAGGGATTCACGAGGTTTTAAATTATATATTGCACGTATTGCCCTTTTTTGTAATACAAAAATTATTTTGATTACCTGCCGCCTTACCCCATAGCAAGTTTCCATAAGACATAATACCTACTATGAAAATAAGCAAAATAATCTTTGCAGTTTCAACGTCTGTTAACTGCATCCGAATCTTTCTTACAACGTAAGCAGTAGAACTGAGTTTACCAGCTAGATTTGATATATGGGTGCCCCATTGAAGCTTAGCATCTAAGGTCACTCCCAATAACACGGTGGCTTCTTATTTTTTTTAACATATCATTATTTACCACTAGATTAGGTAATGTCACGTGTATTCTTGGTATTCGGCAGTGCGAACTCAATAAGTACACTTAGTATTTTTTGCATTTAAAAGTAAGTTGTGTACAGTAAACCAGTGAGTGCCCTCCCTGCTTCACAGTGAGTGGCCTGTGAGTCTTCCTGGTAGGAGGCTTCGGCGGTGACTAGTTACCATCCTACCGGCAAAGACGTGCCGCCAAGCCATTTAGCGATGCGGTACGATGCCGTGTAGAAACCGACGAGGGGTATGGGTTTAATATAACTGCCATGCCCCTAAAAAGTTAGCCCGCTACCGTCTTAGACTGCATCACCACTTGCGATCAGGTGATGATGCAGGTCTTGACTTGAGAAAAGACCAGACACGAGAAAATTCAGAAATGTTACTCATTTTTCCGGCTTGAACGAAATGTCCGCTTCCAAGGGTTTATAATTGCACTAGCTAATGCCCGCGACTTCGTCTGCGTGGATCGAGGTTTTTTGGTTCTGGCGGGAACTCTTTAATTTTCCGGGATAAAAAGTAGCCTACTTGCTATTCCATACTATAAATTATAATATTAGTAAGATTAGTAAGATATGTTTTCTGGCCAGTTTTCAGACCTTACACGCTTTCTGAACATTTCGCTGGTATTCCTCATTTAAACGACGACGCATAATTTTCTTGGACGAATCGAATCTAGACTGAAGTATTTGTATTGTATTATTGTGTATTTGTGCATTGAAATATGTTCAAGCAATCAAAATTATTCAGACGAAAATCATCACAAACAAAAATATCATAAGCCGAATTTTAATAAATATGCAAGCCAATATTGCATTTTTATTATATAAACAAGTTGGAAAATCCATTGCCCAATTAAGCAAGTTATTCCAATTATTAAAATAGTTATACATTTTAATTTTTAATTAGTCCTCTTATCGACGGGGCTGTGACGTCCAGGGTTATTAAAATTCCATATTAATTCCCATGGGAAATCACATTTATTTTACCAGGGCAGATAAAATAGACAACTCGTGTCAACAGCAGCATTCATAGGTTTCGGTAGAAACACTTTATTACACACCAACGAATTTTGACGACCTCCGTGGCGCAGTGTGTAGCGCTGTTGTCTTAACGTGCGGAGGTCCCGGGTTCGATCCCCGGCAGGGTCAATTTGGAAATTTATAATTTCAGAATTTTCCCTGGTCTGGCCTGGTGGGAGGCTTCGGCTGTGGCTAGTAACAACCCTACCGGCAAAGACCTGCCGCCAAGCGATTTAGCGGTCCGGCACGATGCCGTGTAGAAACCAAATAGGGGTATGGGTTTAATATAACTTCCATGCCCCTAACAGGTTAGCCCGCTACTTACCATCAGGTGAGATAGCAGTCAATGGCTAACTTGTAGTGGATAATAAAAGTATGTAATCACTTATTATAGTAGGTATGTACTTATGTATTTTTATGTTAGTCTATTATATCATAATGATTAACTCACACGTGTGCAACAATGAAATTATAAATTCTCAAATTGACCCTGCCGGGGATCGAACCCGGCAATGCCGCACGTTAAGACAACAGCGCCACACACTGCGCCACGGAGGTCGTCAAAAAATACCACTGTCCATGTTACTTGTTTACATATATTACACATATTTAAAAATATGCCTAAATTGGAAAGGAATTTTAAAATATATAACTAAGTATAAGTCATGGTTTATTGGTTCGTTGGTTTGTCCCTTCAATTTGCATGGATAGTATAGTTGAGGATCTGCCGAGTGACATAGGCTACTTTTTGTCCCGGAAAATTGAAGAGTTCTTGTGGGAATAAAAAAACTTATTCCACGCGGATGGAGTCGCGGGCATCTGTTAGTACATAATAATTAATAGTGGTGATTAGAGGCAGGGGAAGTTGAACAAATTCGGGATTAGACAGCAAATTGTTAACGAATGCCGACAGTATGGTAACTATACTCGGCGCGGCGAACCTTGATCCCTATGACACTGACAGCTAATGTCACCATATAACATTGTAGTGGCGTCACCATTAAATTGGGATCATATTGGGGGCGTCTAGAAATGCCATTTATAAATTTTACGTAGCTTTATACCATTAGTAATGATATTCCGTTGATATTTTTAACAATTCTTAACATTTACAAGAAGTTATCTCAATCTGAATTTATGTTTACGTCCTGCAAAACTTACGTCGTGTGACGTTTATCGACTAGGGCGGCAAGTATCAATAAAAAAATGTCGGTTAAGGAAACGAGTGCACAATTTTTTTTCATACTCACATATCTAAAAATATCCTATAATATTATTATAACCTACAATAACAACCGAAGACACGAGTCATCACTAACACGAACTGTCATAGGGATCAAGGTTTGCCGCGCCGATTATAGAAACGGCTGATTCCTCCCATCAGACAAGGCCAGAGCTAATTCAGAAATTATAAATTTCCAAATTGATACTGTGGTTAATCGAACTCGGACACTCCAAATAAGACAGCGCTAATCTCCCGCTAGGTAGGTTTTCCAAATTCTAAAGCCATTGAACGTTCGTACTTATCTGTACTTCAGTTCGTACTTATCAGTACTTCGGATCCCCGAATGTAGATAAGTCTAACACAAACTAGGTTACCGCGAGGGGCTTTGTGCAGGACTCCATCCAACATCGAAGTCAGTAAACTTGAGTTATACATGTATTAGCGGTGGTTAGAGGCGGAGGAAGTTTAATCAATTCGGGATTAGACTGCAAATTGTATAGGGGAATTGATTATTGTCTGGAACACATGTATATCTAGTGCAACAAAATATAATAGAAAATCAGCGCTGTATGCTTTTGGGCTTGCACTTAACATACAGCATTATGCTGAGTCTGGACCATTTTTATACGACTGCCTGAAAAAAGGAGTATATTGTTTTCAGGGTTCATGTATGTATGTATGTATGTATGTATGTATGTGAGTTTGTGAGTTTGTATATTCCACCACAACTTCTATAAGCCTGAACCGATTTTGATAAATGAGGTATCGTTAGAATCTCTAGCTTATTCCGGGTGACATAGGCTAGTAAAATTTTTAAAAAAATTGACGTGGTGGCCATGGTCCCGCATTAAAGACCAAAATTGAAAAAAAATATTCGAAAATAAGATTAACTATATAATCATCATCTAGAAAATGATGAGTTGATTCCAAAAATATATAACACTCAAGTTCAATATTTAGTGATTCACAAAAAAATATCATTTAATAAAAAATGTGAATAAGATTCCAAAGGCTATATTATATGCAAATCGCTTCATATGGAGGTAAACTCCAAAAATAATATGGCAGGGCAGTCGTATTTTTTAATTCGCTATATTAATTCGAGTTGTGCCATACGTAATGCAGTTCATTCCAGCGCCTCTTTGCTGTAGTTTAGATTCTTTATCTTTTCTAGATCGTTGAAGTGCTGGGGTGATAGATACCTCTTTAGGTATGCTGTTTATGTGTGGCACAATTTTGGAAATAAATGTTTTGTTTTCAACAGACTTCGGCCCCTATTCGGTGGGCCTGGGGACCAATTCCCGGGCACGCATCTCTACATTTTTTGCGTATTTATATGAAATGTTTTTTTTCATGTAAGACAACTTGTGCCACTTATGGTACGTTAGGACAATTCAACAAATTGAAGGTAAGTACATTTTACTGTTACATAAATCATTGTGACAATCTCTATTGCAATTCACTGGATTTATGGTAATTATGATTATTATACGTAGAGCCAATTATCAGAGTCGATTGCGATCTTTGCACTGTAGCAATCATTTCCCCTTAAAATTATTTATTTATTTTTGTACAAAAATATGTCTTATATCTGACAGAAAATAAGGGAACAAAGGTAAAGCTTAGTTAGTATAAAATTAGTTTATGATGTTCGCTTAAAATTTATTCGTTCACCCAATTCCCGTTAATAAGCCCCGTCGCCCGTATAATTCCATTAATGGGTTAACGTTGAACGCTATAGACAAGCTGGATATTAGCTATAATCGGCGTGATTAGGACCCGCGTGAAATAGCCCCCCATAGCTTGAAATAATTCATGCTGGAACGGACGCAAATGACACGGTACATTGTACCCGGCCGGGGTTAAATTAACAATTTGTTTTATATGTAAATTCTATGGCTTTGAAAAATTTGTTTTAAAGTTTGTTTTTTTATATTTTGCGGTAATTTGTGCATCTTTTGATCATTTGTTTCATAATTTGTTTAAGTTTAGTTGATTAAACGCCCGGTTTCCTATATGGGTGGTCAGGGGTTCTGCCCCCAACCGTTTTCCCAGGTGAGCGGTAAGGTCTGTCATACATAGTTTTTGTTATAAAGTTTGATTGTTATGGCTGTATAGCAAACTAAGTATTTGATAGTAGGTACTTATGTAACTATGCGTTACATAGACGTATCCTATACAGGAACAAGCGCCGTTATTCGTCTCTTAGCTCCATTGTAAACTGTAACAGAGGACTCACGTGAAAGACGGTCCGCTTATTTATAAGTAGGGTGTCATTATACCCTGTAGTTTTTTTATAGACATGCTGTTTAGAGGTGCTCACAAACGGATACATTTTTGCCAACTTCTCGATGTATTCTAAATATATAAAAAGGCTGGTTGACTGACTGACTGATCTATCAACGCAGAGCTCAAACCCCTGGATCAGGTTGACATTTGACACACAGTTAGCTATTATGACATAGGCATCCGCTAAAAAAGGATTTTTGAAAATTCAATCCCTAAAGGGAAGGTAAAAATAAAATACATAAAGCTAAATCATAATCATAAATCATTTATTTTGTAAAATTTAAAATAGAGCTTTTGAAATTATATGAAAATCGAACCTAACGTGAGTTGAATCCGTGAGTAAAAGTTATACTATAATAATATTTACCTATCAAACAAGTCACCATATTTTCAAGCGAGATAAAGTTAATTCAGGTGTGAAAACTTATGAACTTTGAAGTACTCATGTAACTTGTGTCCGAGTTTTTCTATTCAACTGAATTTAAATACTATGAACGTAATAAGTGATAACCCAAAAATATACCACGGCTTCGTCCAAGGAGTACCTAAACAAACATCCAAACTTACAAACATCTAAACTTTCACATTTATTATTATCTATCAAAATATTAAATGTTCATCGTGGTAGTCCGTGAGCAAATCGAGAATATTTTAATTTTTTTTTTCTCTATTTCGTCCATCTGCGATCAGTCCCTCGACTATAAACAGATCTGTGCTTATTAATTTTGAGAATATTTTAATGATATTCTTTTTTATATAGAATCACAGTCACCCTATGCGTATCCCGCGCCGGTACCTATTGTGGACACGCCTTTATCTGTCCGATAACTCGAACCGACATCGTGTGTACACAGTGTTCGACGTCGAGTTGAGAGTTTTGATTGTGAGTTGAGAGTACGGAAGGATTGTGGGATAAAATGTGTTCTTGTTGTTTACAATGAATTCGACGAACTCTGATTATTTTATGAGAGCCTAGTACTTACTAGGTAGATTAAATAGAAGGCACAGCTAGAGGTCCTGAGTTTGAGTCCCGAACAGACACATTCGACGTCGAGTAGCTTTGATTGTAGGTGACAGATGTACGGAAGGATTGTGGGATAAATGTGTTCTTGTTGTTTACACTGATTTCGACGAACTCTGATTATTTTATGAGAGCCTAGTACTTACTAGGTAGATTAAATAGGAGGCAAAGCTAGAGGTCCTGAGTTTGAGTCCCGAACAGACACATTCGACGTCGAGTTGAGAGCTTTGATTGTAGGTGACAGATGTAAGGAAGGATTGTGGGATAAAATGTGTTCTTGTTGTTTACACTGATTTCGACGAACTCTGATTATTTTATGAGAGCCTAGTACTTACTAGGTAGATTAAATAGGAGGCAAAGCTAGAGGTCCTGAGTTTGAGTCCCGAGCAGACACATTCGACGTCGAGTTTTGATTGTAGGTGACAGATGTACGGAAGGATTGTGGGATAAAATGTGTTCTAGTTGTTTACACAGATTTCGACGAACTCTGATTATTTTATGAGGGCCTAGTACATACTTGGTATTAATAAATAAAACTAGAGGTCCTGAGTTCGGAGTTCCGAGCAGACATCTCAGTCAAGCGTATGACAGTACTAAACAAGTCATCATTAAAAAAACTTAAAAACACGACTGCCCTGCCAAAAAACTAACTAGATAGTTAATAATCTAAATTAATCTAGTTAAATTAGAATCTTATTCACATTTTTATTAAATGGTATTTTTTTGTGAATCCACTGGATATTGAACTATAGTGAACTTTTTGAATTTTACTAGCCTATGTCATCCGGAATAAGCTAGGGATTCTACCGATACCTCATCAAAATCGGTTCAGGCGTATAGAAGTTATGATGGAATATACGAACTCACATACATACATACATACATGAACCCTGAAAACAATATACTCCTTTTTTCAGGCAGTCGTATAAAAAATAAAACATTTTAAGAAAAAAGTCTTTATGAAATTATGACCTCCAAGTGGTCCACAGTACTAAGTCTGCATGATCCCACTGGGAAGCTGTCAGTTACCGTCTCGAACCAGGATTGACAAATTGACCCGAAGCTCGCCCGGTCTGTACTCTGTACCCGGGGGATACGGACGGACGTCTGCTTATTTTTATTTATAGCTAAATAAGTAATGAGTCCACTGAGACTTCATTATTCAGTGTTAAGGTATTTTTATATGCCGAAGTTTATTTTATGTGTTTGTATCCAAGCTATGATAATCAGGGTCTTTATTACGTAAAAATGATTACTACAAATTATCACCTCTGATTGGATAACACTCTCGCTATTGGAAATAACGATTGTCGCAAGAATACCATAAATTTAACCAATCACAACAATTGCGACTGATACAATTATTGATGCAAGTTTTGCATCATAGGGCTACAAATGGTATAAGCTGCTATGACTGGCTGTGTTTATGGTGCTGTTGTTATGATTTAAGAACCATTTTAGGGTAAATTTTAGCCTAGACTGCAATAAAGTACGTAATCATAGTAATTAATAGTATTAATAGATTAGTTACTATAGTAGGTAATGCAATCTAAGATCGGCCAGCTTACTTGAAAGATATGACAGCTTTTATTTAATACAGGGAGGTAATAATTCAAAATGACAGTTACAATATTATGTCACCACTCACCGGTCACGTACCTTGACTTCCCTCAATTAAGGATTATAATTCTACGACACGAAAGTCAACGATATTAAAACAATATGGCTTTCAGCGATTGTAGTATACCGCCAGATAGGGGTAATAATAATGATTAACAGGTTCATTATATAAATCCTACCATCGTTTGGAAGGAGGTTGGTTAGGTTAACTGGTATTACAGGCTGAGAATTCTGTATAGAACGCATTGATGTAGAATTTTAGTATCAATGATAGTCCGTGAAACATATCTAACCCGGTGTCAGCGTCGCTTGTATCTATTAAAAATAAAACAAAAACAAAAACTTATCAGGCATAAAAATTAGTTCCCATTTTGACCACCGGGTCAGATAAGTTTGTCGGACTGAAATAGCATCGTTGAAGTAATGTGTACTAAAGTACGTTAGTACATTATACCTCAATGAATGCTACTTTTAGTGGAGATTGACTTACAAAAAAAAAACAAACTCAGCTTCCGCAAATCGTAGTTTTCAATAACACACGACGCTTACGTCTTGTTGTATTGAATCTGCAGGCGGCTAGGGAATCAGTATGCCAGTCACGGGTAGAGTTATTGAAGGCTAACTTACGCATCCCTTTGAAAGGCTCGCGTCAGCCCCAGCGGGGTTTCGCGATGTTTCACACGCACACACATACACCCACAATCATACACACACTCACGGAATACACATAAACATACACACCTACATGCGGTGCTTATACACTATAACAACTTTGGTTGGAGATTGACCTGGTCCGTAATAATAAACTGAGATCAGTTAAGAAAACGTTTGCCCTTCATGCGGAAGAGTACGTTTAATCCCACATACGAACTTTCTTGAGGCGGAGCGAAGAAGTCACGAGTCTGTACAAACAAATCCTACGAAGTGATAACAACGACCGTATAAATCCCTAAAAACCCATATCATACGTTTTGACAACTTAATTAGAAGCACTCAATAACGATCCAAGTTAAAAAGTCAGTTAAAAACTGACGCACTTCGGTTCGGAATGTTACCGCTATCGGGACGTCAAGAAAGTTTGTTTAATTAATTGATACACCGTGTACTACAAAAACTGGTAGTGCAAGTAGTCTAATGTACCGACCAGTGTACACGGTGCACTGAGTTGTAGTCTGAGAAGTGGTGGGCGATAAAACTAAAAAACAAATTAAAATGGTTTTTATTCAATTAAACTTAGGATAAGTGCTTTTAAATTGTCATGCCAATCGACCACTGGATCGAAATACAATTCCTACCACTCAACTTGACTGTTGCTCTTTTAAAATGTATGAAAATAATTAAAAATACACAAGAGTCCATATGTTACCGCAGTCAATCGCATTGCTGGAGCGAATGTCCACTTTTTTTGTCATTCCCCGGGATGTAACCTATCTGTATTCTGTATCACATTTGATAAAAATCGGTAGAAAAGATGGGCTGTGAAATCGTAGCAGCCAAGCAGACACACTTTCGCATTTTAAATATTTGTATGGAAGTAAGAATTAATGCAGGCACAAAGAGTTCGAAAAAGTTTTTCGACCTCCCGGGCGCAGTCCTGGGGTCTGTCGCAGCGCTGTAGTCTTATCAAACAAGAGGTCCCGGGGGTCGATTCCCAGCAGGGTCAATTTGGGAATTTATAATTTCAGATTTTTTTCTGGTGTAGTCTGGTGAGAGGCTTCGGACGTGGCTAGTTACCAGTTACCACCCTACCGGCAAAGGCGTACCGCCAAGCGATTTAGCGTTCTGGTACGATGCCGTGCAGAAACTGATTAGGGGTATGGGTTAAATTTAACTGCCGTACAGGTTAGCCTACTACCATAATATGAGACTGCATCATTATTTACCATCAATTGAGATCTCTGTGAGCCAGATTTTGTTTTTTTTTTATTCAACTACAAGACAGCCGTTTTGTAGTTGAATAAAAAAAGAGACCAGCATTAAATTCTTCGTTAAAATGTTCGCCAAAATGTTCGTTAGCTCCCGGACTAAAAGTGACAGTGTCAACTGCCCAGATAGCTGGCCCCGATTATGAATTATTAATTGGCCGGTTGTTAATTAAACATTTATCTCGGGAGCCATCGGTCATGCTCGGCCGAGGTGTCCCAAATCTCATCGGTAGATAAACCACACGCTTTTAAATATCTCGCATACCAATTTACAAAAGAGTTGGTAAGTATATCTAGTGAAAATGATCTTTGTTTACTTTATCAATTTACTAGCTCTTGCCCGCAGCTTCGCTCACGTAAATTTCGATTTTCATACAAACAAACCCGTATTGTATCATATTTTAGTGGTTGAATTTTCATATTTTAGGGGTTGAATTTCGTATTTTAAGGGAATTATGAATTTTCGAAAACCCTTTCTTAGCGTATGCCTATGTCATAAAAGCTATCTGTATGCCATATTTCAGCTCAATCCGTCCAGTGGATTGAGCTGTGCGTTCATAGATGATCAGTCAGTCAGTCAGTCCGTCAGTCAGTCAATCAGTCAGTCACCTTTTCCTTTTGGATATTTAGACTACTGATGCATAATGCATCATGCGACTTAGGCAGTGTGTTTTTTTTTATTCCCGACGGAACTCTTTGATTTTCTAGTATAAATAAATAAATAAAAGTTTATTGACCAGCACTACAATTCAATATACTTAGCATAACTAAACTTATACAAATACAAATTAAACTTAAATTGTTAAACGTGCGGTCAATGGGCCACTTCCTCAGCCCGTGCCACAGCATGAGAGTTAGGTATATACCTACCTAACACACTGCAACGCTGATTTTCAGGAGGGGCCCAAGGGTCAAGACGTCACGGACCATCACTTACGCCTAATAAAATATAAAAAATCAAAAGAAACTTAATTTAACCTCTATTACACCAGTATATAAAAAGTAGCCTATGCCACTCTCCAGGTCTTCAACATTATGCATGCAAAAAATCACTTCGATCTACTTCTCAATTGCAGCGTGATTGAAGAACAAAGTACCTAACAAACACACTTTCACATTTATAATGTCTAGCTGATGTGATTTTATACAGCCCATACAAATAATAGACCCGACCTTTATGACAGTTATAGCATTATAGAGGTGCGATACTCTCACCTAAGATCTAGACTTCTAGAGAGTTAGGCATTCTTTAATGAAAAATCTGCCTGTTTTCCCCGTCATGTTCCAGTCAAATGACACCCCGCAGCGTTGCTCTAGACCGGCCTCCGCCATCGACTGGTAAGTAAAAACGTAAGACTATGGTCTATGGTACAAGTAATTAAAAAAAAAACATTATAGGCTTACCACAATCACACCTAATGGGAAGTGATGATGCGGCTTAAGATGGGACGCGCTTGCCTAGATGCCTATTCACTCTTGATTTAAAGATAACCGGATTGTAACTGGTGGGAAACAGTTAGTGGGAGTTAAGTAAGCAAGGAACAGTTAGCTTAGGTCCTAATAGAAATGACACAGTTTCGTTGTGGCTTTAAAACGTTTCACAATTCTGCACACGTGCGCTTCAAGCTGCAGTGACAATTAGGTATTTGACTACTAGTGAAATAAATTATTTTTTAGTGATTATTAAATAAAGGATCTCCCAAAAGTCGTAATATCCACGTCCCCTGCTAGTTTTATTTTGAATAACCATTTTAAACTATCGATTAAAGTAAAAAAAGTGCGTCGAACTTTGATGACGTTACAACTTAAAATTTAATACAAAATCCATACTAAGCACGCGTTTTGACGTTTGAAAAAAAAGTTGCTGATTTGACTATGTAGTTGTAATACCCTATTATGTCGTCACGATACAAGGTTACAGCTGAACGCGGGCAGGGGCCATACTGCCAACACTCAAAGCAATACTTTAGCAATATTACTTAAAATGACAGTTTGATGTCACGTACCTTGATGTTGCTAAAATAAGGATTACTAGCGAATGCCCGCGACTTCGTCTGCGTGGTTTGAGGTTTTTTCGTTCCCGAGGGAACTCTTTAATTTTCCGGGATAGAAAGTAGTCTATGTGCTATTCCAGACTATAATATATCTCTGTGCCAAATTTTAGCCAGATCCGTTCAGCCGTTGGGGCGTGATTGAGTAACAAACATCCATACATCCATACATTCATACATCCATAAATCCATCTAAACTTTCGCATATATAATATTAGTAAGATAATTCTAAAACACGAAAGAAAACAATAATGAAACAATATGGCTTCAAGCGTTGGCAGTATGGCCCTGTTTATGATTTTACACGTTACACTTGCAATCAACGCAAAGTGGGTTCCATAATATATACCTACATATAATAAACTAGATTATGCCCGCGAGTACGTCCGTGTGGATTATGTATTCCCGCGGGAACTCCTAAATTTTCCGGGATACAAAGTAGCCTATGTCCTTTCCCGGGATACAAACTATCCCTATACCAAATTTCAGCAAAATCGGTCGAATTCAATTTTAACAATCGGTCGGATGGGCCGTGAAAGCGTAGCAGACAGACCGACAGACGGACAATCAGACAGCCAGACACTCTTTCGCATAAAACCAGCCAATCGCGAGTCGGGCTCGCAAACGAAGTGTTCCGCACTCTCGTATGTACTTTTTAAATACAAGCTTATTGTATGGGGACCCCCTTTAATTCTGTGACTGTGAAAATTACAACTACAAACTATTACGGTTCATGAGATACAGCCCGCTGACAGACAGACCTGTAGACGGACGGACGGCACACTTTCTGTACGGAACCCTAAAAAACATAATTTTCTGTGTGTGAAAAAAATAAAGCAAAAATACTTTAATCTTTATCTACCTTTACCCTTGTAGCTGTAGCCCTTTCAGCTTCAAAATACTGAATACTCTCTTACCTGTAAACAAAACAAAAAACAAATTAGTGATACATAGATATCATATATAGATACACGTGGAAGCGATTAGGGAAACAAATGATACATTTTTTTTACTTTTTTAACCACTACAAGTTAGCCCTTGAATGCGATCTCACCTGATGGTAAGTGATGATGCAGTCTAAGATGGTAGCGGGCTAACCTGTTAGGGGCATCGCAGTTATATTAAACCCATACCCCTATTCGGTTTCTACACGGCATCGTACTGGAACGCTAAATCGCTTGGCGGCACGTCTTTGCCGGTAGGGTGGTAACTAGCCACGGCCGAAGCCACCCACCAGGCCAGACCAGGGAAAATTCAGAAATTATAAATTCCCAAATTGACCCCGCCGGGGATCAAACCCGAGACCTCCGCACGTTAACAGCGCTACACACTGCGTCACGGAGGTCGTCAATATAATTGGCGATATATTGAAATATGGAATATTGAGATATATTGAAATATCAGTAATGCAGATAAGGGAGTATATTCAAGTAAATATAAGATAGTGGACCTACACGCGTAGGGCCAAGTTTACCTTTAGGTTCACTCACATTTCGCAACATAACGGACAAATGACGTTATCGGTATGCTATCGGCACGCTATCGGCACGTTATCGGTCGACGACGCTTCGATTCTGTGTCAGATACGATATGCCGTGTTTGTGGCAAATATTTACATTGTCGTTGCGTCAATCCTTTGATGTTTTTTTCTATATGTTTTGTGGTACAGGGAAAACAGTGGGAAGTATTGTAATATTTATATTGGTTTACTTTGTAGGGGTTACCAGGAGCCTGTTTCAAAAAGCCTGTACCTAGTACCTACCTATCAATTATTGCTACAATTGGGTATTTGACAATTAAGTTATCAAATCAGAGGTGCGATTATAACAGTAGTAAAATAAACCATAACACCATTGAATTAGAGCTCAATTTCGTGTATCTATTCTCAGACGATGGGATGCGTGGAACGTATGAGAATGGTTACACGAAATTGAGCTCTAATTCAATACTGTTATGGTTTATTTTACTTTGACGCCGAACTTTGACGATTGGATCGGCAATTCTTACATAATCGCACCTCAGGTCCTTTTTAGCTCATTTAAGAAAAATATTAAGGGACGTGGATATTGCCGCTTTTGGAAAATCCTCTATTTAGTGATAACTAAGAGAAACTACCTGTGTGTGCAATTCACACATGGCAGAAGTGAAACTTCAGAAAAGTAGCCTATACGAGACAGTGAGATAAATATAACTTGTATTCTATGTCATTTTCTCGCAGGCCTCCTATTTATGAATGTTATACTCTTTTTCGCTTCATAGAATTTTCTAATCACAACGATTCTAAACAAGTTTCACTTCAAAAAAATATTTTTGAAATAGGCAGCATCCCAATTTACTAGATAGAATATCACAGTACTTGTATATGTAGGTATAATTATCATGACAACGCATTCGAGATAGTCACTAGTCACTAGGCCTGTTAAATTAACGTGAGCTAATGTGTTACCCGTGTTTCGTGTTCGTGTTTCGTGTAGTGAAGTTACTCGCACGTTAATACGATGCGGAAGCTTGGCTTCAGGTGGTAATTGCACAGTGTAGATCTGCCATAACTATACCGCCTTGTTTAGCTTGACCTGCATTATATATTCCAGATTTATAATATAACGAGCGGACCTGATAGACGTTGTCCTGCATTAGTAGTTTGTGATATAAGAGCGGTAAATAGGTTTTTACATACGAGTTGACTAATGTCAGCCCGATGACGCCAGTCGAGGGCTGACCGTCGTCACGAGTATGTAGAAACCCTAACGCCCGTGTATCACACAATATTTTTCAATACATTTGTGAGAAAAGTTGAAAATAAAAGTCGATTAGGTAGGTAGGCACTAGGTGCTCACTAGAAAATGGCTTTTCACGCCCATACTTATTTCGAGATTTTTGGCGGCTAATAAAAGCGCGTTTTTTTTCTCAGATCTAAAATACCTAATTGTTCATTTAATTTTTAAATTCCACATCACATCTACCACTCATATTTATTGATAATTTATAAGAAAAATTCTATGACTATTAACTACGGCGCGTTGTAGTAATTGCGTTTTCTTTATTAAATTCATGGCTCTAGGTTCTAGTTCTTAGCTCCCAGCCTTTCATTTTTTGATTTATAAAACTTAAATCAACTTTAATAAATTATATTATTTTTTATTTTTATTTTATGAATTAATTTCATCAATTCACATATAAATGTCATTATTTTTAAAGTTTTCTACATACAAAGTCAATCTCATTATGAACCTTCTTGCAAGAAAACTTTTTATTTATAAGTAACGTGGACTAAAAAATTAAAAAAAACTGCAAATTTACTGCACGAGGGCAGTAAATATTTACTGCACGCGGGCAGTAAATTTAACTTACAAGCCCTGTTTACTGCCTCTGTAAGTGCATTTTTCGAGCAAGTGTATTGAAAAATATATATTGTAACTTTGTCCGCCGCAGCAATAATGCAGCGCCATCTGCCGGGCTGATTTGTGAATCTAAACCATCCAGGGCGCCATCAAAAGCCGTTTAGGAGGAGTTCAGTGACATACACACGTACAGTAGAATTATATATATAAAGATTGGGCGGATTTTATAGCCTTACCGATTTGCTAAAACTGTGCAGTAGATAGAGGCTGGTTTGTAAATTGCTTTTATTATTTTTACTAAATAATATCATCGACGTCATCCATTATTCCTACGACGCACGATGTGAGACCAAATTTTGTTTGAGACCAAATAGTTGTTCATATATAGACCAAGACCTCGTGTAGCGAAGTTACTCGCACGTTAATACGATGCGGAAGTTGACTTCAGGTGGTAATTGCACAGTGTAGATCTGCCATAACTAAACCGCCTTGTTTAGCTTGACCTGCATTATATATTCCAGATTTATAATATTAAAATTGGGTGGATTTTACAGCCCTAACGATTTGCTAAAATTGTGCAGTAGAATAGTCTGCTTTGTAAATAGCTTTTATTTTTAAGTACTTTACTTCTACTCCATAAAAATAACATTGACGTCATCCATTATTTCTACGATGCGCTATGAGACCAAATCTTGCTTGAGACCAAATAGTTCTAACGGGTTCACAATACATACGACTTTCATTATTATAGTCTACACTCTACATCTACCATATATACCTAGACCAAGACCTACATACATCACATAGATATTCGATGTTGACAGTACCTAAATCAATTAATTCAATTCTAGAAATCAGTTTATAAACAATTTATGTTTTGAATTTCTAATCAAAACCAGCCCCCCGAATTGTGTAAGGAAATCGTATTCGTAATCATTTTTCAAACGGATAATTCGACCTGTTTAAGGAGTTCACAGATGCTTGCACGTCAAAAAGTATATATGAACTCCTTAAACAGTTCGAGTAATATTTTTTTAAGCTGTCAGAAAGAAAGAAAGACAATCTATTTATTCTCACCATTGTGCCACACATTACAATACCTTAAGGGAAATGCTACCATGGCGCCTCCAGCACTTGAGCATTAAACTCATGGCCAAGCCCTAGAGGCACCCTGACAACACTTGTCGTGTGTGGCACAACCTGAAAGAAGGCATCAGCTCAGCATAATGCAGAAAGCCTTGCAATAAAATATGTCTGTCAAATGATTACGATTTGATTAGACAATTGAGCCTGGGAATTGAATTGCGTGAACAAATACATAGTTGTCTCAATCTATATCTAGTATACATTTATTATTAACAACATAAAGAAGTTGAAGTAGATTGATCTAATTTAAGAGTTTTCAATTTTCCGGGAGACAGAATGATTCCATACTAATGCTATAAATCCGAACATGCGCCTGTCTGTCTGCTTCGCTTTCACGGCACATCTATTCAACGTATTTTAAAGGACATAGGTAGGTTTCCTTGTAGAAGTACCTACATAGGCTATTTATTACTCATCCCGTTAAATGGAATAAAAAAGCTTACTACACGCGCACGCAGACGCGTTTTTCAATGAGTAAGGTAAATAGGTTCTGCTATCTGTGGTTAATGAAAATTTTGAGGTTTAAAAAAAACAATATTTTCACTTTTCACTCGAAAAAGTCTTGCTCGAAATAACAGTACCTATAGGGAGAACATAGATTACTTATAGTAGGGACGTTTACAAAGCCGGTTGTTCAATTAAAATCTACATGAAGCGAACAACACGTGGCCTGCTTCCTTCACGAACACGGTACGCGATATTGGCTCACGTGAAATTTACGATCCTCGCACAAAACTGGTTATAACCGCCCGTAACCGGTTATAGCCGGCTGTATCTGGATATAACTGGATTATTGTCCGACATTATGACGTAGCGGCGTTTTATTCCCGCCACATAATACATAATGTACGATGCGGTAAGAGGGCATTTGCCTAAATGACGCAGAGTGAAGGAATTAAATGGATAGAAACAATGCAATGCCAAAGTCACAAACACCACACAACGCATATTATAAGCATCCCGTTATCAAATAAATAAATAAATAATCATTTATTTGCAAGAATGTTTGTAAGTACATAATGTTGGTAAGATAATAATCTGTTCATAAACATTCAACTAAATTAATAGTGTGCAAATATTATATAATTAGTAGGTAAATTAATAAATTATTAGGATTTCAGTTAAAAATATCAATTAAATTAATTAAATTCAATATAAAATAAGCTAATGTCAGAGAAATTACAGGAAATCAAAATCAAAAAAATTATACAACGCGATCAAAAATAACAATGTCAGTAATTAACAGTTATTGCTTACTGCGTTAAATATTCCTTCACATCATAGTAACATTTTTCTAATAGTAATTTATTGAGTTTGCTCTTTAGCATATTTAAAGTCAACTTTTCAAAGTCAGCTGGTAGCCTATTAAAAATCTGGACCGCCATAGCGTAAGTACTTTTCATGTATGTACTATTACAACATTTGGAAATACATAATTTGTTAGGATATCGAATAGACGTATTTGTTTTAATTTCGCATTTCTTTTTGAAGTATTTTGGATATCGCTTAACAAATACACACATATCCCTTATGTACATAAATGGTAGTGGAAGGATACCTAGTTTTTTAAAAAGTGGTTTACAGCTCTCTAATGGTCCTGCGTTGCAGATAGCAACGCATAGTAGCGCTTAGATTTTTTAATTTCGAATTCGTAGGTGTTTCATACGTAGGGTACATAAGTTTTCCTTTTTCCACTACAAATAATATGTATAGTTACTAGGACTAGCGAAGCTTAGCACAACTGTGTGGGAAGGATTTGTGGAGACGCTATTAATTAATTACAATAGGTACCAACATTGATCGCTATGCATGATTGGCTGAAATTTCAGTATAAGCAATTTTCAAAAAAGTTTAGACTTTTTTAAGAACATTTTGTCATATTTTGCGACTTAAATTTCGCAATATTCTAAAAGTACAATTTATGTGCAACATTAACACAACTAAAATCTATTATTATTATTTTTTTTTTTATCTTCCAGCTTAAATCTATCTTTACAGGTATATCCTAATGCGATAAACTAAGACAAAAAACATATACCTATACATTACAAAAAAATATTTACAATAAAATAGACTTAATTAGCAACAAAAAACATACTTATCCTATGAAACTAACTTAATACAAATGTAACCGTTTTTATGAACTCGCTCAGTGAGCAGAAATCACTTTATGGAACACGGAATATTTTGGATATCCATATTTTGTTCTAGTCTATGCCTAAATATCGGAGGCTTTTAGCGTGACGTCAGATCCAGAATCGTTCGCCGTCTCAATAAACATTCGTCCCTACCTCCTCCGTATTATGGACTCCGGGCCGTCTACTTTCAAAGAGCATTGTATTGGTAAGTTATTGCAGGTACTTGAATAATAAATGTAAACTGTTAAATGTTATTTGAAATGTATACGCCCTGTTATATACCGCAAAGGGAAATATGAATAGGAGCCGTTTATTAATCGATTATCGATTATTATCCATAAGGAATTTGTTGACGGGCGAGTATAATATTTTTCTCAAGAAATTTAATACATACTTAGTACTTAAATACTAAAATCTATAACTATAGTATGTTGTCTTTATTTTCATATTTTATCGGCTCTATTTACACTATTTTTTAATTCCTAGGTTTTTGTTTCAAATTATTTAGAAGACTTGAAACTACAATAAGTTTAGAAAACTATGTAATTTAATGAAGATCGATCAATCAGCGCTAAATGTTGTCTCGAAAACCGTTTTTCATCGGACACCAGTAGGATAAAATAATTTACCAACTTAAATTACTTAAATATAAATCACTTTTGACTCGTACTTTTTGGATTCGTAGTATTTTGCCATAAAGTAATACTTATTATTTACAAACCAAATTAATTTCTATCACGCCTGACACGTAGCACGTTGTTGTAAGATAGTGAAACCACGTTATACGAAGACGCGCGCCTCCAACTTTCGCGTCGTCAGAAAAGTTGCTCTAAACTACATACAAATACATGATTTATTTTCACTGTCATGGCGGAGCATTATTTTTCAGTCGTATCTAAGATTTGGGACCCTGAGACGGTTCATTCTCGATGCAGACTGTGCCGCTGGTTTTTAGTGGGTATTCTGGAGTGAGTCCCACATAACCGCTTAATGCGGTATACGTAAAAGCATTTTTCCAGCGCTTCAAAAAAAGGTGTTTCAGGTAAATACTTTCCTATTCAAATCTTATATTTGAAGGGTGCACTGCATATTAAATGGTCACAATAGTCTTCGTGGATTGAACTATTATTATCAAATTAACTCATAAGCATCGGCAGTCGAAACGTCAATCATTCAGCACCGTGTATCCAATAGCGATCGATTACCCGCTCGGTGACAGATGGTCGAACCAATCGCCAGTAATGAGAGTTGATGAGGTCTATAATACTCTATATAAATAACAGTAAACAACACCCCGCTTTCTAAACACCAATCCCTCTTTCTTACCTCCGTCTATTTTCTAAGCAGCGGTACCGCTTTCCTGGGGCACTATTGCTTTACAGAACAAATTCAATCTACAATCGAAACGTCAACCATTCAGCACCGTGTATCGAATGTCGATCGGTTACCCGCTCGGTGACAGCGATAGTCGAACCAATCGCCAGTAATGAGAGTTGATGAGGTCTATACTCTATATAAATAACAGTAACAACACCCCGCTTTCTAAAAACCAATCCCTCTTTCTTTCCTCCGTCTATTTTCTAAGCAACGGTACCGCTTTCCTGCGGCACCATTGCGTTACAGAACAAATTCAATCTACAATCGGAACGTCAACCATTCAGCACCGTGTATCGAATGTCGATCGGTTACCCGCTCGGTGACAGCGATGGTCGAACCAATCGCCAGTAATAAGAGTAGATGAGGTCTAGTCTATATTCTATATAAATAACAGTAACACCCCGCTTTCTAAAAACCAATCCCTCTATCTTTTCTCCATCTTTTTTCTAAGCAGGGGTACCGCTTTCCTGGGGCACCATTGCTTTACAGAACAAATTCAATCTACAATCGAAACGTCAACCATTCAGCACAGTGTATCGAATGTCGATCGGTTACCCGCTCGGTGACAGATGGTCGAACCAATCGTCAGTAATGAGATCCTCGCACTGTACCGTTTATATAGGTTTAGAACATCTCATTTCGCATCCTCCAAACCGAAGAGAACTAAGTGTGAAGTTATGGTTTTCTGGGAGAACCACTTCAGCCTATTAACGTCCCACTGCTGGGCACAGGCCTCCACTCTCATAGGAGAGAGAGAATTAGGAGCTTAGACCCACCACGCTGCTCCAATGCAACCCGCATATACCGCAATAACCGGGACCGACGGCTTAACGTGCTCTCCGAGGCACAGGGGTGAAACACCGCCAACTTCCAACTCCGGGCTGGCACTGAGAATTTGATAATTGAAAAACCCAATGCCTAACAATTTTTATGCCCGACCGGGAATCGAACCCAAGACCTCGTGATCCGCTAGACCAACGAGGCAGTTCTGGGAGAACGGTGTCGTCAAATAGTGGCCGTAGTAACGTCGTATGCTGTATCATGAAGCTATAGTCTATAGACGCTACGGTGCAAAACCCCGAGCTCTAGGAAAAGCAGTCTTGTTACTGAAGACAAAGTTTCAGTCACAGCACTCGACGTTGTTGCATCGCTTTATAAGAAACCCTGGCATTGAGATTAAATTGACACTACATTTATAGACAGGTTCAGAAAGACGGATTTTTTAAAAATGCCATTTTTTCAAGTAAGTAATTAGGTTTATATAGCTTAGGCAATGAAACGCAAATAGTAAACAATGCCATGACAGAATGGCAGATTATTGCCCTACCTACTTACAAGCACTTTCTTAAAGTACAGATTCTTGACTATTTAAATTAGTTTAGACCCTGACCAGACCAAAGGTAGGTAAGCTAAGGCACTTACTAAAGTATTTTTTATGAATATCACGAAGTCATACATTGAACAAATGCAAATTCAATTCTTAATAAAGCTCAAGCATGCTGCTCAAAATTTGCTATGTTCATAATGATAAGGCCGGATTTTTTTTTTGTTTCTTTTTGTATTGAAAATAATACAATAGAACTTAATGCTAGCTAGCCTAACCTAATTACTATATAAATCATGCCCACGTGGAATGGTGGCAAGAATGCTGGCTGCATTTCCGCGCTGGACAGCCAGGCTGATTCTTTGCGCAAAAAATGAGCCAGCCCTTCTGTCACCAGATGAGGCCGGATTAAACTCAGTTCGTTTAACTAGGCTATTAGGACGAGCTTTCAGGTTAATGTTACCCAATACCCTAACATTGTGTGTTAGGTCACTTTGGTCCGAAGGTGCGATATGGCATCCACATTAAGCAATCATAATGATAACAATACGACATTGTCATTATTGGAGGGGTTACGTAATCTACGCATTGTCTTATTTGATCGATGGGCTTTGATATAATGGCTGTATTACATTATTATAATTGGTGGGAATATCTTTCATTATTATTTAGCTGTAATAGTTTCTGTTATTTCTTTGTTCGCTATCAAAAAATTGAACAAGCCGAGTGCGGTTTGGTGTCATTGGAAACCCCTTATGTTCTTGTCGATATGTCGATATTGTATTAAAAAATGCGAAATATTGACCACCTCCGTGGCACAGTATTGAGCGCTGTTGCCTTAACGTGCGGAGGTCCCGGGTTCGATCCCCGGCAGGGTTTGGAAATTTATAATTTCTGAATTTTCCCTGGTCTGGCCTGGTGGAAGGCTTCGGCCGTGGCTATTTACCACTCTACCGGTAAAAGATGTGCCGCCAAGCGATTTAGCGTTCCGGTACAATGCCGTGTAGAAACCGAATAGGGGTATGGGTTTAATATAACTGCCATGTCCCTAACAGGGGCCGCTACCATCTTAGACTCGCACCTGATGGTAAGACATCTTTACTTACCATCACCCGCCACTAGCTTAGACTGCATCTTTACTTACCATCAGGTGCGATCGCAGTCAAAGGCTTGTGGATAAAAAAAAATTGGCGAATTTCATGAGGGATTCGAACATGCGACATCTCGGTGAAGATATTTTACTCCGAGCGGTGGAACTTTTACCGACTGAGCTACTAGAACCTAAGTACTTGGAAGTCTTCAAAATTTTTAACGTAATAATTGTAATAATTGTATGTATACCTAATACCTATAGGTACACGATCTCTCTCTATCTATAATAAACATAGACTATACTAGAGGGAGGGAGAGAGAGTTCAACGCTTCGTCACGTACGATAACTTCTATACGACTGAACCAATTTTGATAAATGAGGTATCGTTGGAATCCCTAGCTTATTCCGGGTGACGTAGGCTAGTAAAATTTAAAAAAAAATTAATGGGGTGGCCATGGTCCCGTATTAAAGACTAAAGTTGAAAAAAAAAATCGAAAATAAGATTAACTGTATAATCATCATCTAGAAAACGATGAGTAGATTCCGAAAATGTATAACACTATAGTTCAATATCCAGTGATTCACAAAAAAATATCATTGAATATAAATGTGAATATGTTTCTAATTTAACTAACTAGATTAATTTAGATAATTATTTTCAATTTTCAATCTAATAAAAAAAAAAAAAAATTTTGATAAATAATTTTTTTGTTCGTTTTTTCGCAGGGTAATTGTGTTTTTTTTATATGAGTTGTTCCAGCCTAAGTCTGCAGATGGGATATTTAGAACATTAGTTTCTATGCCGTAAAGAAAGCTTGTTCTAGATGGCAGGTTAAAACATTCTCCCACCACAAAGAACTTACACTCTAAACATCCTAAACCGATTGAGACTAACGTCCTTGATACGAAATGTCAGTAACAGCCCTGGGCAAAATTTGTAGGCATTTTTTTTTAAATACTGACTTAATTTATTCTTGGGTAAGTAAGATTGTAGTGAATACGAGTCATGCAATTACTAATTATACATAATGCAGCATATAATTTTGCATTGGGTTTTATTGCCCTTGTGATTACAGAAACTTGCGTAAAAACCAGAGGTTTATTTTAATCAGTAAGTATCATCATAATAACTTAATAAGCAGCTTACATTTAAAATCAACGTCTTTCGTCAGTCTTAATTAAAAGAGCTATCAGATGCGGAAAGGATTTTTTTTGTTGATTACCTAATTACACTTATAATTTTGACGACCTCTCTGGCTTAGTAATGAACGCTGTGTCTTATAAGTGGGAGGTCCTGAGTTCGATCAATTTAATCAATTCGGGAATGTATAATTTCTGAATTTTCTATGGTCCTACCGAAGACGTACTGCCAGGCGTTTTAGCGTCCCGGAACGATGCCGTGTAGAAACCGACTAGCGGTATGGGTTTATTAAAACTGCTATATATCCCTAACAAGTTAGCCCGCTACCATCTTAGACTGCATCATCACTTATCATCAAGTGAGATCGCAGTCAAGGTCTAACGTGTAGCGGAATAAAAAATAACTCTTTGGCCCACCAAGTTGCCCACTGGTGCAATAAAATGACTCGAGAGATTCAGTTAAGAAATCCTGCGATGCAAACAAACAGTATGGAAAATCTATACTTCTATACTAATATTATAAATGTAAAAGTTTGGATGGATGTATGAATGTATGGATGTTTGTTACTCAATCACGCCCCAACGGCTAAACGGATCTGGCTGAAATTTGGCACAGAGATAGAATATAGTCTGGAATAGCACATAGGCTACTTTTATCCCGGAAAATTAAAGAGTTCCCGCGGGAACCAAAAAACATTCACTTGTATATGTACATAATATGAAAGATGGAGTTCCACTACAGCCTATTAACGTCCCACTACTGGGCACAGGTCTCCACTCTCATAGTGAGAAAGGGAATTAGAGCTTAGACCCACCACGCTGCTCCAATGCGGGTTGGCGGGATTTAACGACTATTATCATGTTAGTGATAATAACCGGGACCGACGGCTTAACGTGCTCTCCGAGGTACGGGGGTGAAACACCGCCAACTTCCTAACTCCGGGCTAGTACTGGGAATTTGGAATCAGAAAAACCCAATACTTAATTATGGCCCGACCCGGGACTCGAACCCAGGACCTCGTCGGCCGCAGTCGAACACGATAACCACTAGACCAACGAGGCAGTTAGATGGAGTATAATTTGGAAATTAATGGAAATTCCAAGCGTAGAGCCGTTACACATTCGTAATTTAATTGTAGCGGACTGAGAACTGCGGAATTGCTTTGTAGTTGGAATACAACAGCTATTATCCTAGCATACGCTAACAGACGAACCAACTTACTTGGGACTGACCGACGACCGTGTTGGATTGTCTGTTATTAACGTCCCACTGCTGGGCACAGGCCTCCACTCTCATAGGAGAGAGGGAATGAGAGCTTAGACCCACCACGTTGCTTCAATGCGAGTTGGCGGGCTTTAACGACTATTATCATGTTAGTGATAATAACCGGGACCGACTGCTTAACGTGCTCTCCGAGGCACGGGGGTGAAACACCGCCAATTTCCAACTCCGGGCTGGCACTGAGAATTTCTTAATTGAAAAACCCAATACCTAACTATTTTTATGCCCGACCGGGAATCGAACCCAGGACCTCGGGATCCGCAGTATAGACTACCGAGGCAGTTACGTGGTTATAACACCCTACAAATTGTATGATCACTAATATAATCAAGTCGGAAAAATCTAATCTAGTTGCAACGTGATTAGAAGACCTAACAATTTGGATTGATACTAATTTAATCAAGCCGGACCAAATCTAATAACTTTAGCTGTATGGTTTCCTAGGATACTAACACTAATGACCCGAAATATTATATTCTTAAGCTTTAATAGTATATATAAGTTAGCAATAACTTACAGGATTGATTTTCAAAAAAACAACCAATTGTTTTTTTTTTGAGCTACATTAAATCCTATCATATTAAGTATTATGTTTAAATAATTAACTTTTTAACTTATTCTCGCAGCTTCGCTTACGTTAAGTTCTATTTTGATACTTTCAAAACCCTAGTTTACCCCCCAAGGGGTTGAATTTTTAAAAATCCTTTTTTAGAAGATCCTTACATCATAAAAGCTACCTGTATGCCAAATTTTAGCCCGATCGTATACATGCATAAACACATTGATAAATTCAAGAAGAAAAGTGATTGTCATTATGTCAATACTAGAAATTAAAATAAATTTGTAATGCCTGCTTCTAGGCTTAGTAAAACTAGCAATTCATTTGCTGGAAACAGTGTCCGCTTCTACAATAAGCTCCCAGAAGACATGTTAAAGATGTCTCTGAATAAGTTCAAAGTTAATTTAAAACGTAAACTCATTTAAAAATCTTATTATCGTGTAAAAGATTACTTAAATGACAAGGAGGCTTGGCAATAATTTGCTCTAATGGCTCTGATAGGTAGTTCCTTCGTTATGATGATTTGTGAGATGGTGATACTGAAAAAAAAACCCGGCTGAGTTTTTTGTGGGCGACCAGACTCAGACTCAGACCAGACCGCGTTTGGAACCCTCGTAGCTTTAGTTTTAAGATACCGTCACTAATTATCACCATCAGGTTTTATATGTATCTAATGGACGTCAATATGTGTACCTATAGTGTACCTAAATTGAATAAATGAATTGAACTGAATTGAAATTGAATTGATCCGTCCAATGGTTTGAGCTGTGCGTTGAAAGATCAGTGAGTCAGTCACCTTTTAGTTGTACATATATTTAGATAATACCCGCGATTTGGATTTCTCCGTGGTTTGTGAGAATCCCTTCGCAAATATTTAATTTTTCGGAATAAAAAGTATCATAATATCTCCTTCCCCAGGATGATAATAAATTGATACTTAGTGAAGTATGGATTCAGTAAAAAAAATCAGTTAACTACTTAAGCAGAGTTTATTTTCAAATTCACGGTAGCCATTGAAGATTTATTACTTACTTAATACTAATTAGGTAGTTACCTTGAAAGTAATATTCGACGAATCTTAAGAGCTTATAATAAGCTTAAGAAAGTAGACTAAACATAATACTATGTTGGGTATGAATTAAGGGAAAGGCGCTCGGCTATTCCGAGAAGTTAAGGGCACGAAACAAAGATCCCAAACATTTCGAAAAGGAGCTCAAAACCGCGACATGGAAACTGCGGGTAGGCGGTGAATTCTGGGAATTTCACTCACACAATACCTACAGATAAGTACCTACGTAAGTACAGGTAAAGTAATAATATTATCGTTGATTTAACTCGCTCCAGCTAGGCGTGAGACTGCGGTTTCATTTGTGTATACTCTCTCTATATTTGATACCTTAAAAAAAATGAGCGACCGCCGAGTTTCTTGCGAGTTTTTTTCAGTAGGAATGACATTCCGAACTAGTGATAGAAGTTTGAATAAAAGAAACATGTATAATTTGATTGGCTTTCTTGAAATCAAAGAGTTCACACGAGTTTTTTATTATTTTAAGTATAAATAATTTACGAAATAAATACTAACTATACAGCTCAGTTTTAACCAGCCGTCAATGAGGTAGCGACGTTTCAAAAGTTTTTCTATTGTCCCACAAATTTATCTGGAACGTTAACTAAAATTTGAACTGATTTTTAAGCCTGTAAAATTTTTGTTTTTATTTTATTTTTCATATACGAGTATATTATACTAGCGACGCTGTCACCGGTTCAGATAGGTTTGTATGACTATACACACATTTAGACCAAACGTGAACATTGTGTCCATCGTACACGCGATGAAAAATGTTATTCCACTGACCGGCAAAAAGGTCGCCCGTCGACCGATAAAAAATACCCTACGATCGCCATACCGTCACGGCTAGGAAAAATCGCGGATAATAAATACCTCAATCGAATAACGTTGACGGGAATTTTTTGCGCTATGAAGGTCCCTTTTTGCTGGCGAAATTCTATGAGGGTCCATGCGTTATATAACAGAGATAAATCGACTTAAAATGGACATAACTAGCTGTGACTGGTGAATATATGCTTACAATGAGGACTAGATAATGGCTGCGACTTGGATTTCTCAGTGGATTTAGGTTTATGAGAATCCCTTTGCAACTCTTTAATTTTCCAGGGTAAAAAGAAGCCTAAGTGTTATTCCAGACTATAATATACCTCCGGGCCAAATTTCGTTTAGGTCCATTCAGTCGTCGTATGTCGTTTTCATGAAAGTTCTTTACTTAATTTGACTTACCTCTGTCATATTATATGTGCATAAAACGAGAAAGTTGACTGGCATATCAACTTACACCTCCAACCACTGTACCTAGATTTTAGACCATTGAGGTTTTGTATTTAATATGTACATAGGTTGTCGTTATAACGTATCTAAATTTATATTAAAGGAATCTGCGAATTGAATCTCAGAATAACAACCAAACGAAGCCTGGGTCTGCTAGTTTACTTATAACTAGTATTGAGTTACTTTAAACTCATGGAATAATCCGTATAGGTTCTACCATCGCGTAAAGCCTTATTGTTTTAATATTGATGATGTTCGTGTTGTAAAATTTTAATCCTTATTTTAGGGCCGTCAAGGTACGTGACATAAAACGGAAATTTTGAAATAATACTGCATTAATAGATACTCCTGTGTGTGGTAACTTCCTAAATCACGTCGACAAAATTGTTCGCACCCAATCGCGAGACAAATGTTTAGTCATGGGAACCTACGCATGTCTTTATAAGTAATTGATGCTATTTACACATTGGGTAATGGATCGGTGTGTATCGTCAATCCGATAGGTCAATAGTTAAACACGAACTTATAAAGGAATTCCATGTTTGACCGCTTTTAAAAGGCACGAAACGTCACGAAATCTGTAAACAATTTCGGTGAAAAAATTGACTAAATATGTCTCTGTTGAATAATGGCATAGAAACTTTTTTTTTTTTAAATTGATAATAATACAATAGAACTTAATGCTAGCTAGCCTAACCTAATTACTATATAAATCATGCCCACGTGGAATGGTGGCAAGAATGCTGGCTGCATTTCCGCGCTGGACATCCAGGCTGATCCTTTGCGCAAAAAATGAGCCAGCCCTTCTGTCACATGAGGCAATTAACCGCGGTGAAATATCATAGAAACTAATTAAGTAATTAGACTTTTTTAATCCGTTATTGGATCACGTTTGATCACAATCACACCTGATGAGAAGTGTTGGTATGGCCTAAGATGGGGCATAAGAAATTGGTACGAAATTCGAACTGTAAAGATATTTTAGTTTATTCTTTAAAAGCCTGTATATAATTCGTAAGTGATCTCAGCTCCATACAATACAAATAATGCCTCGGCTCTGTAGTGGAACTAGAGCCTAGGATATCTTAAGGATTTCTCGTTTTACAGCCCAAAAACTGTTAAGTACCTACTAGCTAATGCCCGCGACTTTTTCCGCGTGGATTGAGGTGTTTTGGTTCCCGCGGGAAATCCTTAATTTTCCGAGATAAAATTGGCCTATGTGCTAATCCAGACTAATCTATCTCTGTGCCAAATTTCATTCTGCTGATCCATATATGATCCATATATCTAAACCTTCGCATTTATAATATTGCCCCGTTGGTCTAGTGGTTAGCATGTCCGACTGCGGCCGACGAGGTCCTGGGTTCGAGTCCCGGGTCGGGCCATGATTAAGTATTGGGGTTTTTCTGACTAGAAATTCTCAGTACTAGCCCCGGAGTTAGGAAGTTGGCGGTGTTTCACCCCCGTGCCTCGGAGAGCACGTTCAGCCGTCGGTCCCGGTTATTATCACTAACATGATAATAGTCGTTAAAGCCCGCCAACCCGCATTGGAGCAGCGTGGTGGGTCTTCGCTCTAATTCCCTCTCTCATGAGAGTGGAGGCCTGTGCCCAGCAGTGGGACGTTAATGGGCCGTAGTGGGGCATTTATAATATTAGTATAGAAATATAGATAGTTATTACGAGCTGTCGGTGATGAATGAACTAGAAGTTTAATTCGCTATAATCCGCTACAGTAGACGGCACTGTGTGGTACAGTGCGTGTCTTTCACCTGCAGCATGCGACACCCACCACCCAGCAATTCGCACAGGCACAACACCACACCACACAAATCCTCCAAATCACTCTCAACGTACGTTTCACTCCGACACCGGAGCATCTTCAGGAGATATTGACTCGATAATGCACGATTGTGAAGTGATTGTGCACCATTCTGTACCACACAGATTTGTCTACTGTAGCGGATTATAGCGAATTAAACTTCTAGTTCATTCACTATCATGGACTTCCGCAAAGTAACGCCTGCTTCTATTCAAGAGCTGTCGGTGAGACATAACGTTATTTAACCAAACTTTGATTCACATACGAAGGCCAATTACGCCGACACAGTGTTCATCAAACGAGCTATGATAAATGTTTGCCCGCTGACCGGCAAAAAGGTCCTCCGACGACCGATAAAAAATAGCCCGGGATCGCAAAACCGTCACGGCTGGGAGAAATCGCGAACATAAATCTATATCCACACTTCCATACTTTTTTTTTTTACAAATTAATACTCCACTACAGCCTATTAACGTCCCACTGCTGGGCACAGGCCTCCACTCTCATAGGAGAGAGGGAATTAGGAGCTTAGACCCACCACGCTGCTCCAATGCGGGTTGGCGGGCTTTAACGACTATTATCATGTTAGTGATAATAACCGAGACCGACGGCTTAACGTGCTCTCCGAGGCACGGGGGTGAAACACCGCCAACTTCCAACTCCGGGCTGGCACTGAGAATTTCATAATTGAAAAACCCAATACCTAACAATTTTTATGCCCGACCGGGAATCGAACCCAGGACCTCGTGATCCGCAGTCGACTACGCTAACCGCAAGACCAACGTGGCAGTCAACAGACAAATTAATACATTTATTGAAAATAATACAATAGAACTTAATGCTAGCTAGCCTACTTCCATACTTAATATTACAAATGCTAGAGTGTGTATGTCATATTTGTCTGTAGGTATGTTTGCTACGCTTCCCGGCCAATCTTTTCAACTAATTTTAATGATATCTGGTACATAGGTAGTATGCTTCCCGGAGAAGGACATAGTTTTCAGATTCCGGGAAATTAAAGAGTTACAACGGAAATTAACAAAAACAATCCACGCGGGCAAAATCGCGGACACAGCTTTTTAATGAATAGACTGTACCTACACTTACTAAAATTATTAATAAATATAGACTGTACACTCACTTAATTCAAATTTGTAAAACTAAAAAGTAATAATTATTATCTGCTTATTATGAAACTCTGTAGGTAAATACTCAGTGGTTTTGAAGGTGAGCTAAATACCTAACGATAAGCAAATTCGCTGTTCCGTGACTGGGGGCGCAGCTTAGTTAATAATAAATTTAGTTAATACCTTTAAGTGTAGTCCCACAAACTTATCTGGCCCGGTGGCCAAAATTAGAGCTAATTTTTATGCCTGTTAATTTTTGTTTTTATTATATTTATCATAGATCCTAGCAAGATAAGTTTCTCGGACTATACAACGGTCAACTTTGACTTTCTGTCACGGTACCCTCATTATATAATATGAAAAACGTTTTTCCGTTGACCGGTGAAAGGGCTGGTCGATAGAAAATTGCCTATGAGTGACGTTACGTCACGGTTAGGAAAAATCGCGGGTATAAATACCTCAAATAGCGTTTACGGGAATTTTCTATCCCGTTATGCGGGTGCCCGTTTTCTCGAGATATATAGGGGTTCAATATTATTGAGTTAGTTACACCTGAGACCTGTCGTTCCTTATCACAAACTACGTTTCTTAGGGAAAACCGTATGAACTTGAGATTTTTTGGGCAAACACAATGTTTGATTTTTTTTTTAATATTTATCAAATATTTTTTATCAAGGTTTGTTTTAAATAATTTTTTTTAAATAGTCTAGCGCTTGGCTGCAATCAGACTCGCATGCAAGTGGTGATGCAGCGTAATACGCTTGCCCAGAAGATGCCTATTTTTTATTTTTTTTATTTTTTTATTTTTTTTGAATACAACAATATGTATAAATACAATATACTCCTTAAAAAACTAGACAAGGTTATTATTATTTCGGTACTTATGAACAAAGGTGTGCTTATTAATATTTGATTTGAAGGTACTTATTTTAAAATATACATCATAAGTAAAAATATATATACTTAAATACTTAATTTGCATTATTTTACTGACTATTTTATGCGTTCTACCTTGGCACTACTCAAATTAGATTTAAAAACCGGCAAGTACGAGTCAGACAGAGTTCCGTACCTCCACACAATATAAATTGTTTTAGTAAATAACAAGATAGACGCCATAGTAACACGATAGAGCCTGACAAACAATTCAATACTCCATGAATACGGAATCCTAATTAACGATTTACGGATTTTTCCCTATAGTTGTGCTGTAAGACCTTGCTTCTTGTCAAATTTCATGCCTAGGTCAACGGGAAGTACCCTACAGGTTTTGATTTATTGGAGAGTGTCAAAATATGCAAGATTGCGTTGACTTAGAAGCTTGATTTTATTACAGCTCCAAGGGACCGTGGACCTAAGTATTTGATATTAATTTCAACTTGATACGCCCACGCATTCCTGAGAAAAAAGTAGTTGATAAACAGACAACAGGCGGACAACGAAGTGATCCTATAAGGGCTCCTTTTTTCCTATTGAGGTACGGAACCCTAAAACATATCGTCTCAACAAGTCTGGTTAGTTGTCCAATCCATGTAGGTATAATAAGTAACTACCCATTCAATTTCTCATCCAGAACCATCAAAATCTAAGCCCGCACCGAATCTCCCATCCAATTTCAATATCAATTTTTAACTAGAGATCCAAAAAAGCGATTACACGTACCAACGAGTAGTCAAAACGAAAAGCAATTGATTCTCTATACGACCTGATATTGAATCTAACAGTAACGTTGCGCCATCGATTTCGATTTACAATTCATTATTGTAACATCTTAATGGGTTATTTTCTTTTTTTTTTACTTTTTACTTTTAAATTGTTAGGGCCTTTTTTATGGTTGAGCCAAAGCTGTAGTGATAGGCCTATTTCTTATATGAAGCTTGGCGATACTTTTGAATAAATATGTTATTTTAAGAGAAATGAGAGGGAAAAAGGATTATTTCAGAAAACTATTTTTCACTCGCGAATAATTTTACGTGATTCGTTATAGTATTTCAATTTATATGTCAAGCACAGAAATGTAAAAACATATTACAGTCAGCCTAAGCATATCATTAGCATTATCAGTGATCATGACATCAAAGATCCGATAAAAAAGAACAAACACCCGAGAGCTGGCCTCATCAGATAAAGCAGACCGTAGAGTGCATAAATCCACTTTTTCCGCACATGCGATTAGCTCAGAGAAATATAGGTTATAATTCTAGAGCAAAATGATAAGCTAGATAATAACATAAATGGAGGAAAGAGAACGCTTGTGAAAACTGTATGTTCACTAAGATTCATGAGCTTTGATGTTGGAAATGATAAGTGTGATTTATTCCCATATATGTAGTTACATATAAGTCACGTCTACCTACTAACGACCGATCTGTTAGACACTTCGAATCAAATTAGTAAGAGCTTTCTACTCTTCCAGAGACAAAGATTGTTATTCAGGTCAAATTGATAGGTAACTAGGAGTCCCACTAATTAACTATAAGTTGCTGGTACTATACTTAAGTTGCGGAAGTAGGTAATTAGTATTAAACATCACTCGCTTTCGCTACCTATATACAGACTATAGATTGTAGCTTATTATGTTTGTAACGTGAGTGAAATTATAATATTATGTGCAAACTCCAATTAATATATTATAAATCAAATGCAAAATTATGAAATAATGCGTAGGTATAACAGCTTAAGCAACTACTCATAAGAACGCAAAAAAAATATTTAAAAACCGCAACGAATCTGCCGTAGGGCCGATATAAAATTTGAACCCTCGCGAATCCGACACTAGGGGAAACTGCCCTCACACAAAAAAATAATACATTTACTATTCACGCAACGAGATAAGTAAAAATACGAGCTTGTTAAACCGTAAAAAGTAATAATGGCGTTCGAAAAGTCAACAATGGCAAGGGATATTATGGGATACACGCTGCCGCCATTTCGACAGCCGTACCCAGTGCACGTAATAATAAGTAGGTAACCATATTTAACGAATATACTTATTATTAAATCAGGATAAATCTATTACTAGCTATATTCGTCCTATTTCGACGACTAGCATGCATAGCTATGCTAGGTAATTATTATTTTATTTTACTTAATACGTAATTAAGACCGCGACTTCTTCTACGTGGATTATGCATTATTGGTTCCCGTGGGAACTCTTTTATTTTAATTAATCTAATCTAACTGTAACTCTGTGCCAAGTTTCATTCAGATCCGTTCAGCCGATCTAGTGTGATTGAGTAACAAACATCCATCCATCCATCCAAACTTTCGCATTTAAGTATAATATTAGTATATATTCAGAAAGTAATAATATAATGCACCACAATCACACCTGTAGGGAACTGTTGACGTGGACTAAGATGTCCCTAGTAAATGTTTATTCACCCTTGATTTTTAAAGATACCCGGAATATTGGTAACACAGATCTTTATTCAAAACATTAACCACAGATGAATTAATATATTACTTGAAAGAACTTTTACTTTAATTCGCTATAATCCGCCACAGAAGTAAATCTATGTGGTACAGTGGGTATCTTTCACTTGTAGCTTGCGATATTCACCACACCTCACAAATCTTCCAAATTATTCTCAACGCACGTTTCACTCCGACACCGAAGCATCTTCAGGAGATGTTGACTCGACCATGCACGATTGTAGGTATTACAATAGCTTTAGCGAATTAGAGTAATATTCCTTTCATTATCATGGACTTCCGCAAAGTAACGCCTGCTTCTATCCAATATTAGATTACTTACCGTAACCATGCGAAGATTACCGAACCCAACACTGATTGTCTTAAACTTTCTCCCATTATGGTCACCCTAACCATAACATCACCCTAATATAAAAATGCGTTGTACCTCTGCACACGATAATTGGTATAGCAGTAAACGACATTCGGGGTTAAATTATACGTAGGGGTAGAAGAAATTATTGTTTTGCTTAAATTGTAACAAGCGTTGCAACTGGTACGAAAATGTTATAATTGCGACTATAAAAAGTAACAAAAACAGAGAGTATTTTTCGGTTTGGAGTCTCAGGGTTAGTGGAGCGATTGCTCGATTCGATGCATAAAAAGTAGATCCCAGGTTCCATTAGAATAGTCTCTGTATTGACATAAGTAGGTACTAAAAAATAATCCATCTTCTATCTAGTTTTTTGGTTCCTGCGGGAACTCTTCAACTTTTCGGGATTAATAATAAATAATGTGTTATTCCAAACTATAATCTATCTCTGTGCTAAATGTCATCCAGATCCGTTCAGTTGGGGCGTGATTGAGTAACAAACATCCATCCACACAATCATACATCCATCCAAACTTTCGCATTTATAATATTAGTATATTAATTAGTATGAAATTGGACCACTTAATAGGTATCTAAATACAATGATTGCAATAGTGTTTGTTGTACAGTCTTATCTCTTGAGGATGCTTCGGTGGTGAAATGAAACGGTCTGCTACCAGGGGATTATAGTAAAGTAAGAGGTTTATAGTTCCTCCGGTGTAATCCGAAATCAAATTGAAACGTGCATAGTGTTTCGGTTCTAGAGGATTTGTTATAGTGGCTTTGCTATCTAGGTATAAGTACGCGGTATTATTTGTTTTGCGATTTCAGCATAATTTGTGGAATTTCATGACGCATAAAATTGAGTGCGTCTATTAATACGGGTACTGTACGAAAAATTTATAATTATTAATACGATTACCGTACGAACAATTTATAATTATTAATACGGGTACTGGACAAACAATTTATTATTCGAAAGATTACAATTTAACGCATTATTTTCCGGTAGAATGTAATCTGATAGGTATTTAAACCCGATAAAACCTAAATGCCCGGCCGCAGACCTTGATTGTTTTGTTTCTGTCGAACCCTAACCTAACCTACAAGAAAGAGACAAAAAACGTAAATAAAATGAATATTTCAAAAATTGACACTCAGAACATTGAACAGTTTACAATCTTTAAAAAAAAATTGAATAAATGTACGAATAAATATAATTTATTCGTCCAGTACCTGTACAAATAGTCACTTCGCATAAAATTCCAGTGGATCGCAAAGCAAATTCATCCATTGTTTTATAATCCATACAGACAACAGCGGTCTACACTGCGCGAGGGAGGTCATCATAAGTAACTCTCTCTCTGCATCGTATTCCTTATAACTGAGGGTTGTGAGTGACCCCTTTCCATTAATCACATAATGGTAGAAGTTTTCTTAGGATGTCGATGCGGTGGGTTTTCAGTACCCACGTCCTTCTGGATACGAATCGACTAAGAGTATTTTTTTATTAATCTAGGTGAGCCACAACTTTGTATTTATTATATCGCAGTTACTTTAAAGTTATTCTCAGTGTCAGTCCTTGAGCTGGTACAGTTTTCGCAATTTGATACGTCTACTCCCCAGCCCCATGTACATGACAGTTAGGTTGAACATAGATTTAGACATAAACATAAAATAAACATAGTTAACAATAACCCAAATTTATTTTCAACAAAGAAATAAAAGGAAACTTAATAATATTTAAAGCCTTAAAAATATAATATAATAACTAAAAAATATTATTAAATGGAGTCCCTTTAGGCAAGGTTCAGAAGATGCTGGCAGCGTTCCCCCTTTGAATAGCTAGGCTAATTCTTTGTCCGAGGTAGCTGCCAGCTCTTCGGTCTCCTGTGATGTCAACTAACCATTTTACTATTTCCATAAAAAGTTTTAAAGCGCTAGGACCCCACGGACCAAGGGTCTCGACACCGAATGGGACAAAATCATATTCGGAGCCGCTGTACTATACTATATAAACTATAACGCTGTACTATACTATATATACTATATAAACTATGTTTATGCAAATACAGGGGTCTACCCTGTATTTGCATAAACATAGTTTATATAAATGATTGCAATATAAATGGTTACATATAAAGTGTGTATACACAGGTGCACTGGTAGGCCTCAAAGTCTGCGATTTGATACATCAGCTGGGGCCTCAAAATGCCCCGCATTACAGCGCTTTAAATTATTACAATGGACTAAGAGTATTGAAACCCTTTTCTTTAGTAACGATTATTATCAGTGATAACAAACGGGACCGATGGCTTATTATGCTCTCCGAGGCTCGGATGAGAGGCCAAATTTGAACCTCCAAATTCGGTCACCCATCCATTTACCGACTTGGGTCAATGTTGCTAAACAATCGCGATTGACTAATATGCGTTGTCCCAGCTAGGCAACTCGACCACAAGTTACTAGTAGCACAGAATACTTAAAAGCACAGGATAGTAGATATTATGTCTCTCACACAGTCTACTCTATGGCACGGGCAAAGGAGCACGTAATAATGATTGGGTTGGAAATAGGAATTAAACGCGCGCGTAAAAACGCGCAGCACCGGGGGGAAACCTTGTTTTTTTTTATCCACTACAAGTGAGCCCTTGACTGCGATCTCACCTGATGGTAAGTGATGATGCAGTCTAAGACGGTAGCGGGCTAACCTGTTAGGGGCATGGCAGTTATATTAAGCCCATACCCCTATCGCTTGGCGGCACGTCTTTACCGGTAGGGTGGTAACTAGTCACGGCCGAAGCTTTCCACCAGGCCAGACCAGGGAAAATTCAGAAATTATAAATTCCCAAATTGACCCTGCTGGGGATCGAACCCGGGACCTCCGCACGTTAAGGCAACAGCGCTCAACACTGCGCCACGGAGGTCGTCGGTGATATCAAGACACGCGGAAGCGTGTCCAGCCAAAGTTCAAAAAAACTGGCGAGCAGCACCGTGTGTAATATTACACGAACCATTTGGAGCCACTTTTGACCCCCTCATAACTCAAAAACTATTTCACATAAACATGTCAAATTTGGCGCATATATTGAGACCCGTGAGATACATATGTGCTCCAAATTTCATAAGCACACCTCAAATGGTTATTTAGATATAAACGTACAAAAATCGTCATTTTTATGATCAAAGGTATAGATCAAAACTCTGACACGAGGCATGCTACCATTGCTTAAAGCCGTATTATTTTAATATTGTTGACGTTTATGTTGTAGTGTTATAATCATTATTTTAAGGACGTCAAAGTACGTGACATTCAACCGTTAGTTTGAAACAATACTGCTTTAAGCGGTGGTAGTAACTCCTTAACTATTGAAAATGACACATAATTATTATTTTAATGTAAATAATAATGAATAATAATATAGTTGCATTAAAACCTTACCTTCGTATTCATACATTTTGTGCAACGAAACGTCATTGACAGAAAAGAAGAAGAAACTTATTTGAAGTCGTCAGTTCAAGCTGTCAGTCATTGTGATTTGTATTCATTGTTTATAGTGGTTTTAGTGATATCGACTGTTTACCGTGCTTGTTTTCAATGTTTCACAAAAAACTTTTGATTTTGAACTTTTGCAATCAAAATTGATGAGATGTAGAAATGTGCTGTAGAGGTAGTCTGACCATAGATGTAATCTGTCAATGTCAGTGTAACTCTAGGTACACTATATATTTTTCTTGAGAATTCTCGTCTTTAATTATCTTGTACAATGAGTCGTACAATAGAATTACTGGTGGGTGACACACTGACCTAAAACCGAATAATAAGTACCTACTAATGTAAAACGTAAACTAAACTAATAGAAAAGTCCTATTACAGTGTAAAGGATTATTTGAATGATAGCAAGGCATTGGTATGAATTGTTACAGCGGCTGATTATGTAATGTTATATTATAAGTACATATATATAATTTCAAATATTTGCGAGATAGTGATAATAAAAAAAAGCGGAGTTTATTGCGGGCTCTTCTCAGACCAGGGCACGTTTGGAACCCTCGTAGCTTTAGTTTTAAGATACCGTAGTTAATTATCACCATCGCCTCTTATGCTCTGTAAGCATGACGTTCAGAAGATGTACTTTGTAGGTACATATTTTTAATAAATATGTTTTGAGTTTGAGATTGAGTTCAATAATTTCTGTACAAAAAGTAATGATATCCCATCAAAAACATAAATGTAAAATGAGAGCCAAGTTCAAAATTGTGATATATATGCCTTGGTTGTTGACTGCAGCGACAAAAGAAGTGAGATCTAAATGGGTGCCAAGTTCAATGGTCAGTCCTGCAATTTATTTATCCCATCAAAAACATAAATGTGAAATGAGAGCCAAATTCAAAATTGTGATATATATGCCTTGGTTGTTGACTTCAGCGACAAAAGAAGTGAGATCTAAATGGGTGCCAAGTTCAATGGTCAGTCCTGAAATTAATTTATAACAACATATAATATTTTATAACAACTTAAAATATCATTTCTTCTTATAACTTAGTATAAAATGTTGAAGACTAAGGCTTTGGCTTGGCTAGTTTCCATATACGGATTATTATTAAGTAGGTACCTAAAAGTACAGTTTCTACCAGCTAGCCAAATTTTCGGAAGAATAAAATAAGAACTTACAGCTTTACAACTTGTGAAGGCTATAATTCGTATATGAAAACTAGCCAAGCCAAAGCCTTAGTCTTCAACATTTTATACTAAGTTATAAGAAGAAATGATATTTTAAGTTGTTATAAAATATTATATGTTGTTATAAATAAATTTCAGGACTGACCATTGAACTTGGCACCCATTTAGATCTCACTTCTTTTGTCGTTGAAGTCAACAACCAAGGCATATATATCACAATTTTGAATTTGGCTCTCATTTCACATTTATGTTTTTGATGGGATAAATAAATTGCAGGACTGACCATTGAACTTGGCACCCATTTAGATCTCACTTCTTTTGTCGCTGCAGTCAACAACCAAGGCATATATATCACAATTTTGAACTTGGCTCTCATTTTACATTTATGTTTTTGATGGGATTGAATATTTAATTGTATGGGGTTGACGGACCAGGGCCAATGACAACTGACTTGTCAGCAAAAAATGTGATGACCTTACCGACTTGAGACAATGGAACAATCGTTCAAGTGTTCAATCGTTAAATCGTTCAAGTTTAATCGTCGTTTTCAAGGTGTTTAGAGTCAAAATTTTAGTCACCTTGAACTCGTCAAACCTTTTAACGACCTTCCTGGCGCCGCAGCTGTGTTCTTATGTCAGACAGACAGACAGACACACTTTCCCATCCATACTAATCCATAGGTACTTAATATTATACATGCGAAAGTGGGTCTGCCTGCTACGCTTTCACGGCCCAACCATTCAACCGATTTTGATGCGATTTGGTACAGGGATAGGTTGTGTCCCGGGGAAGGACATATCACTACTTACTTCGGAAAATCAAGGAGTTCCCGCGGGAATCAAAAAACTTAATCGACGCGAATGAAGTCGCGGGCTTCATCTTGTAATATTATTAATGCGAAAGCTTGTCTGTCTGCTAAGCTTTTATGGCCCATCTTTACAAACGATTTTGTATAGAGATAAGTTGTATCACGGGGAAGGATATAGGCTACTTATCCCGGAAAATTAAGAAGTTCCTCCATTAATTGAAAAAAATTCACAGATTTCGCAGTCCCCACAAGAATCGGAGCATTGAAAAAGAATACAAAAATATACCAAAAAAAATCTGAAATAAAAATCTCTTCATCAAAATTTTTCAAAAATTTTTCGACTTATTTTCAAAATTCCAACTCCAATTTGAAAATCGGCTAGTAACTTTTTACTTTTTAAAAGTTACTAGCCGATTTTCAAAATTCAAACGCTCACACGTGTCTCGATAAATTCCTCAACTTTTGGTACTATTCCCATCTCGATCCTCCCATAATCCTCGGAGCTATGGCCAAAAATACGTCTGAGGCGATTTGCATCTGATAACTATTTTCAATGGTAAAACCTTAAATCAACACTGACGAATTCACGGGCATCATCTAGTTTATAAATAATATTAGTATGAATACAAACCAAATCATAAGTACGTGACTCACATAGGAATCGAATATCACATCGAGTGAAGCTATTTGCGATTGCAAATGTTAGCATCATTGCAAAATGCCCTCCGTATTGCGGTCACGATAAGGATGTTTAAGAAGTTTTAAAAGTTAAATAGTACAACCATTTATGTCGACTGTGCTATTACACTCCAAAACGACCACACAGCTAGTAGCCATAATAAAATTCTGATTAGCATACCTATAGCTACTCAATTTTATTTTAATCCATACTAATATTATAAATCCGAAAGTGTGTCTGTCTGTCTGCTATGCTTTCACAGCCCATCTGTTCAACCGAATTTGATGCAATTTGGCATAGGGATATGTGGTATCCCAGGGAAGGACTTAGGCAATTTTTATCCCGGAAAAGTAAAGAATTCCCGCGGGAATAAAAAACTTGAATACACGCGGACGAAGTTGTGGGCATCACTAGTAAGATATAAAGCGCGCGACTCCTTGTGGATTGTGGAAACGTGGATTTAGGTTTTGTAAAGCCTTAAAAAGGTCTTGGGAACTCGTTGATTGACCGGGATAAAAAGGACAATTTTTACGTCCTCGGGATGCAAGCCGATGTACCGATTTTAGTCAAAATCGATTGAGAAGACGGATAGTTCGAGCGAAGCAGACAGACGGACAGACACCTAGTCATACCTTTTTCTAAAGCTTTTTTATAGTCAAATAATGATTATTGAATTCAGTCTGCCTTTTTGAGATTAAAAAATACGCGCCAAATTAAGAACCTAATAAAAATTCTCATTGTTTTGAACAGGAAAGAATTAGCGTTATAAAAAACGTTAGCAAAGTTACTCAAGTTTTGCGACTCAAGTCTTTGGTCTAAATACTACGATACTAAATTATGAAGTACGCTTGCACTAAATAGGAAAGTAGCTCAATGGCTCTGCTTTTGACTACTCTATGGCTACAGGTACGCATCATAATATCAAACAAACCCTGTCATTACGCCCGGAGCTTTAATAATACAGAGTAATTACGATTTTAAGACAGAGGAGTGGCTCTTTGAATGACAGCGGTCTTTGTGGAAGGCAATCAGCGAAGGAATCGCTTTGCGTTCGACAGACATGTTTAGCAAGATTGACAAGAAAATGTAGCGTAGGTATATACTTTTAAAAAATTACAGATATGCTCGGAAATTACCGTACTCGTACGCACGTCATATTTAATGTTAATAGGCAGTTATAAATCTCTATTAAGTACGTTAAACTACTCTATGGCGATTATTTCAAAAAACTGCACTAAAGGGCTTATAGTTCAAGTGATTTCGAAGAGAGCTCTGCCCCCCGATTGTGTAAGGAAATCGTAATCGTAATCATTTGTCAAACGGATAATTCGATCTATTTAAGAAGTTCAAAGATCTCTGCACATCCAAAAGCATGTATGAAACTCCTAAACAGTTCCAGTAGTTCGTTTTAGGCTGTCAAATGATTATGATTTGTTTAGAAAATTGGACCAAAAATGGTGTTCTTTCTGGGAAAGACAGTGGTTACCTAATTCAATGCTGTTGATCAGTGGCGTGCAGTTCATAGAGGCATAAAAGCACTGGTTACCCAAACTGAAATACTTAAATGCTCGTTTTTCATTATAACAGTTATATTAAGGTATTCTGACTAAGTAGTGCCTACCCTAGCTTCAAGCCCTGTGCACGCCACTGCTGCTGATAACTAGCTCTGTTATCTATCTACTCTATGCAATTTCAGGTAGAGGTCGAAACATCAAACGCACCCTATCATTACGTTCAGGGGCCGAAGAATACAGAGTAATTACGATCTTAAGAGGTGGGCGTGTAGGTTTGAATGACAGCGCTCTTTGTGCAGGCAATTAGGAGGAATGAATTGTTTCACATTCGACCGATATTAGTCTGTGGCGAGATTTGTATCGACAGATTAATGAGCTATTAAGAGATACCTATTGATTGCAAAACTGAAATCGATAGAGCGAATAATGATTTAGTTTTTGAAATGGTCGGTGAACCTTTATGTTGTATTTTAAAAGGGTCTTAGACAAATACGTTAATGTTGAACTATGATGAAGAAAAAAATAAATAATTTTTTTTCTCCACTACAAGTTAACCCTTGACTGTGATCTCACCTGATGGTAAGTGATGATACAGTCTAAGATGGCAGCGGGCTAACCTGTTAGGGGCATTTATTTCAAATTAGATACACTTCTTGAATATCAAATAATTAGATTTTGTTACGCAGATGATTACTTATAGGGTTTACTTATTTAGGTAAATCTATCTTTCTCACAATTTTGATCGGCACTAGTACCTAAACTAATATCGAACTCGATTTTTGCATCAATTAAGTAAGTAATACCAATTAAATCAAATTACATAGAAGTGCAATGATTTAGTTGAATAATTTAAAATGGAATGATGTTAATTGTTTGTAAGCTCTCACCGGAAATCAATCGAATTATACCACAATTCATGATATCGCAGGCAATATTATTATGTTTTTAAATGCAATCAAACAGCAGAAGGTTGTAAAGAAAGTATTCCAATGTATTGCGATGAATACTTGATAGCTATGATAGAATAGAACGTACTTTGTGTAAGAAAAATACATTATTTATAATTTTTTTATGTTAATTATTAATTTAGTAAAATAAAACCTTTTTTACATAAGAAATTATTGAGTGAAAGAAAAGTGACTTCCATATTAGTAGAGCTTTCCGTGCCGTGCGTTATCCGTCCATCCTTTGCCTCATGTAAGTTCACGATAGTAGAATTAATATAAATAAGTATGTCACTGTAAAATTGCAAAAATCGACAATTTTTTAAATATTTTACGGTGACATATACATACCCAAAGTGTTTTTTTTGTTGATAAAAACCCTTTTTCGTTCTGCGATGAATGGCATTCGGTAAACGTTAAGGTATCGCATATTGTCTTTGAAAAAATAAACAAGAACCACTTACTTATAATAATATTTCATTGTAGGTAAAATAGCTATCGAACGATAAATTGCGCTAAAAAAACAAGACAATGGATTTATCATCCCAATACCAGAACGAGCGAACCCAGGTTGGGTCAGCTGTAAAATGAAAACGCTCCACTTTAATACTCTGTTTATTAGCGTTTAATCGCCTAGCACCTCAGTGGTCGGCATCCCGGGGGTGTAGCGTAATCAAACGGGCCATCCGACGGGTCATAATGACGACTTTAATTACGCTGGGACATAAAATTTATTATGCTAATACTAATTAGTACACGAATGGCTCCGTCGTTAATCATTTACGAATGGTATGTATGTACATCAGAGGCAGAGTATGAGAGCTGTGGACCTTAATTAAAATTAACTTTTATAAGTTCTTTGGCGACTTCGTGAAGCTACCTAATGGATTTAGATTAGCAATAAACAGGTTAAGTATCTACTTAAAGACACTGGCGGGTTCGTCCACATGGATTTAGGTATTTTCAAACCATGGACCATGGTCACCAAATCAATTTTTTTTTAAATTTTACTAGCCTATGCCAGCCGGAATAAGCTAGGAATTCTAACGATACCTCATTTATCAAGATCGGTTCAGGCGTATAGAAGTTATGGTGGAATATACAAACTCATCACATACATACATGTATGTGATGAGTTTGTATAAAAGGAGTATAAAAGGAGTATATTGTTTTCAGTTTCCAGAAGAATTTTAAGTCCAGTGATGCAAGGCCGTCCATTCATCCGTACTTTTTCAATTCTTTATTCAGAGATTCATTAATTCTTTTGAATGCTCCAAACTTTTATTCAAAGAGTCATTTGCACTAACTAGCCCTTTTGAGTCGCCAAAGAAACGTCCGTCAAAAAGAATTACTTAAAACCTTCATTTTGACATGCAATTTTAACTAACCATTAAATATTGGATAGAAGCAGGCGTTATTTTGAGGAAGCGTACCGGAACGATGAATCACTTGACGGCACGTCTTTGCCGGTAGGGTGGTAACTAGCCACAGCCGAAACCTCCCACCAGGCCAGACCAGGGAAAATTCAGAAATTATAAATTCCCAAATTGACCCTGCCGGGGATCGAACCCGGGACCTCCGCACGTTAAGACAACAGCGCTACACACTGCGCCACGGAGGTCGTCAAATATAGATTTATGTCTACCGTGGCGGCTCATAGCGAATTAAACTTCTATTTCCTTCACAGCCATATAACGTCATGAAAATCCTACCTAAGTATATCTACCTACTTTTAAACTAAGCTTTCCTAAGTCTACTTGGCCAATTTGCATTTGTCCGTCCGTCCGTCTGTCATGTCTTAATATGAAAAATTGACTGATCTATCAACGCACAGCTTAAACCACTGGACGGATCGGGCTGAAATTTGGCATGCAAATAGCTTTTATGACGTGAGCATCCACTAAGAAAGGATTTTTGAAAATTCAATCCCCAAAGGGGTAAAATAGGGGCTTGGAATTTGTATGAAAATCTAACTTAACGTAAGCGAAGCCGCGGGCAAAAGATAGTAACTTATAATTAACATTAAATTGAGGTCACTGATATCTACTTAATCATAATCAATTTTGATAATGATCGTCCAGTGGCTGACAATGACGATGCGATGACGATGATGATGAAGTATTTATTAGTTAGATTCAATTGATAAAGAAGGTTTAATAAGAGAGAGGGAAGTAAAGGAACTTCTTACTGAACTTGCGTAATGAATATTTGAATATATTAGACCAATCTTATGTAAATGTGAAGGAATTTACAAGCTTAATTTCTACAAGGATTTTGTAAAACTTTCTCAGTATTATAATAATTATGGCCTCCGATAATTGGGAGATAATTTTGAAATATACTTATCGCATACCTACTAAGTATGATATACATATAATACTTTGATATATAAGCGCGTTAAGGCTTTTTATGTAGGTAAGATTTTTTATGAAATAATTAATTAATTACTAAGTATTTACGCTTTTTATTAATTTGTAAGCTTTCCAAAGCTGTAACGTTAATGAGTTAAACTAAAAATCTAGGTATTATTGAGCTTCGATGTTGTGTATTACGTTTTCTTTTTCATCCACTATTAGTTAGCCCTTTCAATCTTACCTGATGGTAAGTGTTGATGCAGTCTAAGATGGTAGCGGGCTAACCTGTTAGGGGCATGGCAGTTATATTAAACCCATACACCTAATCGGTTTCTACACGGCATCGTACCAGATCGCTAAATCGCTTGGTGGCATGTCTTAGTCGGTAGGGTGGTTACTAGCCACGGCCAAAGCCTCCCACCGAGTAAACGGCGTACGGGACCCCACTAATGTACTCCTATATGGGTTTTTTTTTTAATTCATTATAGGCTTACGCTTGACATTGACGATAACACCTGATGGGAAGTAATGATGCGGCCTAAGATGGAACGCGCTTGCCTAGAAGATGCCTATTCACTCTTGATTTAAAGATACCCGGATTGTAATTGGTGGGAAACACAGTTTAAAACACAGAAGAAGGAAGCGGTAGCGGACCTTGTTCTGTGAGACCATTCAGGAGACCTTTGACCAGTAGTCTATTGGTTGAGACGATGACGGAACCCTAAAAATCAATCTTTGCTTTCCAACAGAAATTACTTCCACGTCTCAATATTTATCACTCAGATATAGTCGATAAAGGCGCAATTCGCTTGCGGCCCACGTCACTTTTCCCACGTTGATAAGTGGTCTTTACGTGAGAGAACCCATAGCATTTACGCCCTTACTACTCGTAGGTACTACTTTCATAAGAGAGATAGGCACTCCGGGCTTCAATACCAAACAATTTTTCGGCCTAACAGGAAATCGACCTTGTCATTGTGTCTAGAATCTAGAGTCACCCAAACCCCCGTTTAGGTAAGACCAACGAGGCAGACAATTTCGACCTTTTAGTAAAAGGTAGTAGCGCAAAGAACGTTTAAATGGCTTCAGGAAAGTAGATTGGGTAAACTTTAACACTAAACCTTTAAGCATTAAGTAAGCACCTATTAGGAAGGGTTGTTAAAATTGCAATATCCCTTCTTAAAACTTAAGCAGCCCTTAAAGGCTGAGCGGTAATTGCAAACATAAAACTGCGTGTAAAAAAAACAAAATTCACACCGTACTTTCAGACTTAAATTATTTTAGCAGTCTGCGTCTCAAATTTTTATCCGCACTCCCGAGGCGTAGTCGATAAGGGCGCATTTCGCTTGCAGCTCACGTCGCGCGCCCCACAGTGATAAGTGGGCAGTACGTGTGCGCACTCATCGCATTCTCGCCTCTACTGCCACTCGATTAGACTGGCTTACGATCCGCGCGTCACATGATGGAAATATGGAAGCAATTTTGCTTTGAGGATTAAATTTTCGAAGATGGGTTCTATTTTTTCGAAAAATTCGTGCAGTTTATTAATTTAAGTATTTAAGCTATTACTTTTAAGCCATTTGTGTGCCTATGCAATCGTCAAAAGAGATAATTTTACTCAATCAATAGATTATGATCGCGACTCCATCCGCGTAGATTAAGGTTTTTGTGGTAAATAGCCTATAAAAAGACCTATGTCTTTGCTCAAGATGCAATCAATCTCTGTCCCAAATTTCGTCAAAATCGGTTGAACTAATGAAAGCCGTGACAGCCTCAAGAGGACAGACATACTTTCGCATTTATAAATTAAAACATATAAAAAATCAGATCAGTTAAAAATTCAAAACCCAATAAAGCTATATGAATAATTTTAACGGCATTTTTAAGAACAATTAATCGCTTGATAAAACGACTTAGCTCGCGAGCTTAATCGACGAGTGAGCAGCAAAATCAAAACAAACCAAAACATGAATTGCGTAATGCCTGTTGGAATGTTCCTATGCAGGTACCAGGCAACCATAAAACCATAACAGGATTACAAAACTTACGTTATGTTGTGTGTTGGCCTTGTTCACGTAGCGCGGAATAATAATGCTCTAAACGTTTTATTTCCTCTCTGCAATAAAGCGACCTGTTTTCATGTTTCCCTGGTACCTGCCTCTATGCAACATCTCGTAGAATCTCCCAGGTTTGATTCCCTGTTGTTCCTTATGCTGAGAAATCTCCCAGGTTTGATTCCCTGTTGTTCCTTATGCCAAAAAATTATGAATTAGCTGGTTTATGTACTCTTTCCCTTATTGGTCCCGAGTTCGATTCCTGTTAATATCAATTTACAAGATTATAATTTCCTTGAAATTGCTTTCCTTTTGAGGAAATGATTCTCAGCACAGATCACCTTTCACGGCATCGACCTCAGATAAATACTATGAAACTCACAGCTGGCTTATTTGCTTTGCTAAAAATGCTAATCACTAATTCCCTCTCTCCTATGATAGTGGAGGCCTGTGCCCAGCAGTGGGACGGTAATGGGCTGTAGTGGTAGTATATATAGGAACTATATAAATTATACATGACATTCGCAAAAGACGTAATCTCTATTTTGGTAGAGTGGTAAGTAATCTCTATTTCGCGAGTGAGGTCCTTGGAAGGTCATGTATATTTAATGCTGCAGCTTTACCAATGAGAGAGGCGATTTGAGTATCCATTGTTAAAGACTTAAGCCGCCGCCAAAGTTAACCAAAAATAAAAAAAAAACTTAAAAAAGACAACATAACGGGTCTTAGTAAATTTTTAACGTATTCACTTAACATAAGCAGGCCGAGTGGGAGTTTATTTACATCGATCGCGACAATTTAAGGAAAACACTTGACAATTCCATATAAATCGTAGTCGTCGTTGTCGCGGTCGAATGGGAAAAAAATCTCGCACTAGGCAAATAAAGCACACCTGCTCCCGTTCGTTTGCTTTGTATTGTTTCTTTAGAACTCAAGAGTGAGGAAAGGTCATCCTAAGTAAGGCAAGTAGCTAGGTGTATCTATTTCAAACCAGGAACAGACCTCGGAACCTTTGCTTGTCAAGGGAAATCCCTAATGAACGCAATTTTACCTGACGCTTTATCAATTTCACGTATCGTTACTTCGTTAGCGCGCATGTAACGAGAACAGGCAACCAGAAACTGATGCAAATACCTTTTCTGAGATTCCATGAATTAGCACCTAACTCTAAACATATCGCACATCCCTTTCTTACATACGCATCCCGATAGAGAGAGAAATATAACATTGAAGAGTCACTGCAGGTGCGTTGCGTTAGGTGACAAATATTAAGAATTGGATAGTTGTAACTGAGATTTTTGTCTCTATATTTATCGTATTAAAGGTGGTTATTGCATGTATGATACACGTATGTTGTGTCATAACATAATTATCGTAGTGGGACTTTTGACGACTCCGTTTACTCATTATTACGTGTACATTAATCATTTAACAACGCGGAGTTAATTTCTAAGAAGTAACGTTATTGAGTTTCACTTTCATAGATGTAAATAACTAATAGACTTTACTTTGTGTTCGTTATTATTATCTAACTTTACAGATGCTAGTGTGGTCTCATTAGCGTACTCTACCAGCTAAGAAAACATAGTCTTAGCCTGTCATGTAGTGTGTTTAAACTCGTTATTGTCTACCAATAGACGTCCACAGCTGAACATAGGTCTCTTGCATAGACTTCACACGCAGCGTTCTTGGGCCGCCTATGGGCCATACTGCCAACGCTTAAGGTGCCAGCGGAGGATGAATTGCCCATACAAACGTAATACCAAAATAATTTGTAATTCGAAAATATTTCCACCATATTATGGGATTATTTAAACTGAACTTGTATTTATCTAGGCTCCTGGACAATTATTGTTTCAAAATACTTTTCCAAAATTAAATGTAAGCGCATTGCATTTTGCATGTTTTTACGACATAAATGACATGTTTTCTCCTTATTTGTTTCATATTAAAATGAACGATATCTTACGTACTAATTGATTAAGATCATAGCCTATATTGTCAAGTTAGAGACTAACAACACGAAGTTAAAAACACAAAAAGTTTTCATTCATCATTTTTGGTATTTACGGAACAAGACTAAATGTATAACAAATTCTGAATGCTCGCAACTCCGCCCGCTGCATGTGTCATCAGCCAAATAGAGATAGCAATATACCGGCAAATTTAGGAGGCGTTCGTCGGCCTCTTAAAGCCATATTGTTTCATTATTGTTGACTTTCGTGTTTTAGAATTATAATCCTTATTTTAGGGACGTCAAGCTACGTGACATCAAACTGTCATTTGGAGTAATATTGCTTAAGTATTGCTTTAAGTATGGCCTCTGGTTTCAGCGTCCTTATCGTTTGCTATCCATAGAGCTGTCGGTCTAAGTCTGATTGAACACAAGAATCCCACAGGCAAAACTTTAATCACATTTTGTACGCTCGAAGAACTTCTTGCCAAGAGGCCAATTTCGAAAACGAAGTTTTATTTTAATACAAATCCATAATACTTCCATAGGTCCTAATATTATACCAATACTTCCATAGTTACGTACTAAATACCTACTTATAGTAATATTAATTATTATAAATGTGAAAGTGTGTCTATCTGCTACGCTTTCACGGCCATCCGTTCTACCAATTTTGATGATATTTGGTACAGAAACAGTTTGCATGAGAAGATCATGAGCTATTTATTATCCTAGGAAATCAATAAGTTCCAATGGGAATTATTGCAAACCCAAATACACGCGGGCGGAGTTGCGGGCATCATCTAGTAAGTAACTTAATATGTAACCCAGTAAACTTAAAGTATTCTCCAAGGCACAAAATTGAATATAGACCCTGTTTACTCCAATTAAAACGATAAATAAAATGGCGAAAGGTTATATTAACGCGTGTCGTATAAACTTTACGTCTTTCCAACGATGTAAATTAATAATTCGTTCGTTTCCGAGTCATACATTAAATATGGCTGAAGCTTACCCTCCGACGCGCCTTCGTTTAACGACTTCAAATAAAACTTAATTAAATTCATAACGTGGCAACACTTAAAAACGCACACGTTTACATAAAATACCATCTGCCACTATATTAACATATCATTTGTAACATAAAAACAAAATAGAAGCATGGGACACGCACACACGCAGTTTTTTTTATGTTTTTTTTCATAAAGATTGTCTGGTTGATACTACAACCATTTTGTGTAATCGTCGTATCAAGTTTCTTTTTCCCAAAAAATACCTAGGTAGCTAAAGCTGTAGGTAACTAGTGGGTATGCCTGATGGATAATTTTAGATTAAACTTTATACTTATTACCTGCATCTAAGAACAATAAGTGAGTAAGTACATGAAAGTTCAAGTTTTACGTTTCAGCTTATTTACTTAACTACCTACTTACTTCATTAAGCAGGTACCATAACTACCTATTGAATTTTACCTAAATGTTTAATTATCCTACAAAAATAGATAAATATCTATATAAGTACTTAATTTGAAAGTGACGTAACAACACATTTAAAGCATGTTTTAAACTTAAACGTTTTTTTGTAAATAGATAAGTAATTTATAATTTCCTTTTTTTAATTCGGTCTACCCAAATAACCCAAATAAAATATGTACCCTGTACCGTTCCAGTCCCGCGCAAACGCTGTGTCATAAACCTAATAAAAATGAAATGTTTATTTTAAATTTAGAACTGACAGCCATGACAGCTGTCCGGCGGCCATTATCCTCAGCAAATGAACGTGGATGAGCAAATGAACCGTTAAAAATAACAATTTACTCCGCATTACACGCGCTATTATTGTTATTTAAACGAGTGATATTTTTCATCCAGCAGCGGTTATAAAATGAGTTTATGGTTGGAGGTTCCCGTGTATCATAAACTTTTGATTTTGGATTTCGAGGTATTCCAAGCACAAAACTCCTTAGCGGGTACTCATACACTTTCTTCATGTAGAGCAACTAGTGTCGTTCGCTGTTTTGTCTCCATCGGCAGACTACTGGCAAGAGCCAACAAGAAAATCAACTGTAAAGTATTCTTTCCAAGGCACATATTAACGAATTGGAAGAAATGGAAGAAAAAATTACCAGAAATCGGTGTAGTTTTATTCCGCTGGAGATCCGCTATATTAATTAGTTGTTACAGTTAATGGTATTCAATCATCATTAACTGTAACAAGGCACGTTCAGCCCCCAGCTTATTCCTTAACTCAGTTGCTATCAAAAAGCCACTAGAGAATAGGGCTGCTGAAGTCTACAGGTTTTTGAGCTACAAATTACAAAGTCTTGTCCATTGAAAACAAACGTTATGTTGTGTATCGTTTAGTCTACAACTTGATACTTACCAATCGATTAAAATATATTTCTGCCACATTAATTACGATGTTACAGGCGATTAATCGGTCTATTAATTCGGTAGAAACTAGATATCGATTCGTGATAAATAATAGAGCGTGACATTCAAGCATCTGTTGCTGTGAAGTCATTGTTTACTTTGCCGGTAGCGCGTAATGGAAAAGAGTCCCGTAAAAAATACACAATTGGAAAGTCGGGATCACTTGAGTTTGTTTGCCCTTAAATGTTTTTTTATAAACCATTTTTTATAATATTGCCACAAAATGTATGCATAGGGTTGACAAAACTCGCCATTCAATTTATAATTTCCAATCGTTTTTGCATAAAAAAATATGATAGTTTATAAATAATATTTCTTATTACTTCGGTAACTAGATTGCTTTGTGGTCCTTGGTGGCATAATAATGGTCGATTTGCAGTTAGTTATGGGATGTTGTAAGGGCTTTTCTAAATTAACTAAAAGTCTGAATATTCAGTGTTTTTGAGACACTTAATTTAAAGTTATGTGTTCATAAGAATCTTCTACATTTCGGATTTCACAAAGGTCTCGCTTTTGAACTTCCTAGAAGCAGTTTTCAAAGTAACTGCTTACCTACTGAGTGTGACTTAATTTTTTTTTTGAACTTGAATATAAAACAATACTGTTGGCATTTCTGTTGTGGCAGCCCTGCATCAAATGAAACAGACGGTACATCAAATAAAAAGCTTAAGCACCGTTTAAGTAAACCCCCATTAACGGATACATTAAAACGACTTAATAACGTAAACGTAAAAATTAAACGAAGAACTTCTGGTCTCGAGTTTTATTATCTTTTTAAGAATAATCATGGGCAAGTTTATTTTTTACCGAAAAGCAAGCTGGATCTATGATTTATATCGGCACAAGACCAATTTAGTGCGGAAGACGTCTGTTAGTAATGGGACCTTAATACGTAAACATAATTGCTACAATGTAATGATCGCAATCACCTGATTGGTAAAAACTCTTCAGATTTCAGCCCAAATCCTTTATCGCAGCAAGAATACAAAAAAATAAGCCAATCCCTTAGCTTACTTAATAGGGGTAATGATCTTTCGTCCCATCGGACTATGAGAGTGAGGGAATAGAGTGTATAATAATATGTAATAATATGAGCACACACTTATGCACTATTGTCAACTATGCAGTTGAGTAAAGACTTTAGACTACAGTCAATGGCCACTATTAGCCGAAATTCGGCCAAGAGAACAACATTTGTTATTAATTTTAAATAGTGCCCTAGCGCACTTTGTTTTATTTGTGTGGCGATAATATGATATGAAAAGGAGACACAAAAGATCGAAACCGTTTGAATTAGTGTAGAAAGTGTATAAGTGCAGTGTCAGTGAAATTGTGCTTGTTCTACTTATCTAGGTCATATTAACAAAGACGGTTATTGGACTGCAAATTAAATGTAGAAATTACTCATAAGTAGAAGTTTAAGTTAACGTAATATTACTTATTAGACCATAGGCTAGATCGTAGTATAAAATAAGGCTGCTAAGCCTGCCAATGGTAGATGATGATTTATGGTTAAAGGAAAAAGTTTGTGTGGCAATAAAGAATTTATCTATCTATCGAATCATGTCTAACTAAACAACATTACGTGAAAAGTCTTTAAAACTACTTAAACTAAATCCTCAATCAAATCATTCAATAGTTACACTATATAGTTACCCTTACCCAAGGCCCAAGTCGGTAACCTAACAAACTTGCGAAAGGACCTGTGCTAATCTGGTACGAATATCCTTCGACACAGCTAGTTAATCCGGGTTAACTTTTGGGAACAGTTGGGAATTATTGAGAGATCGCACTCACTTGATTTGGAATACGTCGAACAGTTTGTAGAAAATTAGCAGTTGGGTAAGTAAACGTATACCTATACTTAACTAAATGTCGTCCGAGACTTCGTCCGCGTGAATTAAGTTTTTTTTCATTCCCGCGGGAACTCTTTAATTTTCCGGGATAAAAAGTAGCCTATGTCCTTTACCGGGATACAAACTATTCCTCTACAAAATTTCATCGAAATCGGTTGAACAAATACTTAGACAGAGGGACAGCCAGACACTTAATATTACTTAGTATGAATCTTACCGGTCGACGGTCGGTTTTTTAATTCCCGCGGGAACTCTTTAATTTTCTGGGATAAAAAGTATCATATGTCCGTCTCCTGGTTCTAAGCTACCTCCCCACCAATTTTCAGCCAAATCGGTTCAGCCGTTCTTGACTTATAATATAAATATAGATTACTAGATGATGCCCGCGACTTCGTCCGCAGGAATTGAGGTAGATAGATAGAAAGATAGATAAAACTCTTTATCGCACACTCTTAAGTAAAACAAAGACAATAAACAAAAAGGTTAAAAAACAGAAGGTTTTTTGGTTCTCGCGGGAACTTTAAAATTTTCCGCTATAAAAAGTAACCTTAGCGTTATTCCAGACCTCTGGGCCAAATTTCACCTAGATCCAAGATTGAATAACAAACATCCATACATCCATTCAAATTTCGCATTTATAAGATTAGTATAGGTAATGTCATCCCGTCCGAATTTCGGCCACGGCGGCCAATCTTCGCAAATATTAGATGTTATAGTTCAGTAAAGTCAAATAAAGTTGTTTGGTTCCCGCGGGAACAAAAAACCTCAATCCCCCTCGGACGAAGTCGCGGCCATTAGCTAGCAAATAATACCTATATTTAAATTCTAAGAAATCAGTCTCTTCTAGTTAACTATTTTGTGAATAAAAAGTAGTCATTAGAAAGTCTAGACGGCTTTTGGACTGAAATTCAACAGAAAACGGTTTCAATTGACCTCTATCTCCTTTTCCTTTTATTGCGAAAAGTAAAAACAAGGCTGAGACGAATTGACGAGATCCCAGTTAAGTGCTTGAAAATGAAAAGTATCTATTTCATAAACGGATTTAAACGTTGCTTTCAATACAAAGCACATAAGGGCGAAAATACACTATGCACAAAAAAAAGTTCGACGGCCAATCTAGCCATTACAGCCTCACCTAATACCAATAGGTATGTAGCTTAGAATGGATACGAAGTTGTAGGAACGTGCAGGAAGTAGGTGGCCTGTGGAACAATTGGGTATTTGACAACTAGTCAAATCAGCAACTTTTTTTTCAAACGTCAAAACCCATGCTTATTATGGAATTTGTATGAAATTTTAAGTTGTGACGTCATCAAAATTCGACGCTCTTTTTTACTTTAATCGATAGTTTAAAATGGTTATTCAAAATAAAACTAGTTAGCAGGGGACGTGGATATTACGACTTTTGGGAGATCCTTTATTTAATAATGATTAAAAAATAATTTATCTCACTAGTAGTCAAATACCCAATTACATTATTTGAGTTGTGCTCTGCAATGAACTAGTTTAAGGGTCGATTCGATTCACTCTACGGATAGCTGCATATCTATTTAATATTATTAATGCGAAAGTGTGTTTGTCATTCACGTGAGATTCCCGATCCTAGTCCATTTGTTAAATTAATTATGAAGAAATTTCGGGACAGGACATAAGCTACTTACCTACTTTTTTCCTGAAACTAAAAGCTTTCCCACGGGACTTAAATTACCTTAATGCACGCGGACGAAATCGCTGTGATCGTCTAGTTATTATACACAGTGGTCACAGTCTATGGTATACTAGAAAAAAAAAGCTTTATTCCTTACATAGTGCAGAAAACTATTACCTATGATTATTATCTATCTTTTCAACTTATTTCTATTTACTTAATATGCTTACTCAACTAATTTTACTTAATATAAGTGTACTTGTTACTATTTATTATTGTTTCCTACTATTCCTAATAAATAGTAGGAATACTAGAAGCACTAACTAAATCTATTCTTAGGCAAAGACCACCCGAACGAAGCCCGTACCTATAGTTAAGTAAGTAGCTAGTTTTTATAAAGCCCATTGTCGCAATCAATTAACGTCAACCACATACCATACATCGCCAATCACATACAATTCACTGGGAATGCGACATCACAGTGGTCACCGATGAATGAACAGTGAATACCATTCTCGGAACCAGTTCGATAAAGAGCAGATCTCGGTACGTCTTGTTTGTAAACATTCTGTAAGGTCACAGCGATAAAAAGATCATGGCTCACAAAGAGTTTTTGTGTTTAAATCTTATCAATCACGAATTTAATTACTTAAGTACCTATTGTATTTATTTAAGTAATTACTGTTGTCAGTGCTTGAAGACGATAGCCTTCAAAAAGTTCATAGGAGTTGAGGTGATATGGCCTCACACCGGAAAGCACAGCGTTGGACGACCCCCCAACTGATGGAAGGACGACCTCAATTCTTAAGCGAGTTAAATTAGTTCGTTTGGAGTTTCTGGAAGACAAGACGCTGTCCTTTGGAGAACCATACCTACTAAAAGACCTTCTACCAACAGTGGACGTCCATCGGTTGAGGCGACTATGACGACGATATGAGAGAGAGCTTGTAGAGCCTACCATAGCTCAGATTTTACCTAATGCTCGACTCATGCAGAGTTTATTTATTCGACTCTTTATTTGCAGCAAACAAGAACATCAAAGACATTAAGGCATGAAATAAAATTAAGAAGAAGGATAGCTACAAAAGGCGGCCTTATCGCTAAACAGCGATTTCTTCCAGTGCTAGGAAACTAGAATGCGGTTGGCTCAAAATTTCTACATAATTAAATAATACAATACTACATAATATAGCATATAAAGTTTACCTACTTACATTAAATACATAATGAATTTAATCTAGTTTTTATACCTGGTGAGCAATTCAGTATCGTGATAAATTAATAAAGAGTAGATATAGTTACAGTTAGATCTATACGAGCTAACAGAAAGGTACAAGATAAAGTCTTCAATAATACACAATGCAATAAGTCAAAATATTTCTCGTAGCAGTCAAATTACTGTTGGGGATGCCCACAGTCTTCTGGACATCGGCCAAGATAATCGAGTAACGGAAAAGCAGGGGCGTGTAGTTATTTTTCGGGGTATTTTTGTTTACTACTGACCAATTCAATTAGGGTTGCAAACATGCTCATTATATTTAACTACTCAATTACAGCAAAATTGATTTTTCTGTTCTATTAAACAATGGAATTAAATATATTATTGAATTCTGCTGTTTAGTTACTTTTGTTTTACTATGAAATAAAATGTTTTATTTCATGTATGACCACTTCCGGCTTGCGTTTTCTCCTCCTCTTCTTTTAATATAAGTACCTTCAAATCAAGAGTGAATAGGCATCTCCTAGGCAAGCGCGTTCCACCATAGGTTCCATCACCACTTACAAGCAAGTCTGATTGCAGCCAAGCGTTAGCCTATATGTATATTTAAAAAAATGCCAACTTGAGTCACTTCGGTACATCAGGACTCTACCACCAGTTCGGAAAGAGATTCTACCTAGAAGGGGGAGATCTTATTGAGCAACTAGTGTAAACACATCAAACCGTCGCTGACGCGCGCTGGCCCACTGCTGAGCACGAGTATCTTATCAGAATCTTATGGTTCAGGCCATAGTCCATCAAGCTGACCAAGTGAACAAGTCATAATTAAAAAAATTAAAAACACGACTGCCCTGCAAAAAAACGAACTAAAAAGTTAAAAATCTAAATTAATCTAGTTAGATGGAATCTTATTCACATTTTTATTAAATGATATTTTTGTGAATCACTGGATATTGAGCTATAGTGTTCTAACTAATCTACTCATCATTTTCTAGATGATGATTATATACCTAGTTAATCTTATTTTCGAATATTTTTTTCAACTTTAGTCTTTAATGCGGGACCATGGTCACTCAATTTCTTTTAAAATTTTACTAGCCTATGTCACCCGGAATAAGCTAGGGATTCTAACGATACCTCATTTATCAATATCGGTTCAGGCGTATAGAAGTTATGGTGGAATATACAAACTCACATACATACATACATACATGAACCCTGAAAACAATATTTATGTACTCCTTTTTTCAGGCAGTCGTATAAAAATTGGCTTTTGAGAGCACTATGGAGCTCACTCAGGCATGCACAATAATACGTAATTCCATGGGCAGAAGTGGGCCTAAATTCAAAAATGTACATTTTGAATTTAGGCGAACTTTTGGCCTGTTCAAAGTTATCGAGCACCTCATTTATTAATGTCGGTTAAAGTAATAATGCGGAAAAGTGCATCAACCAGCCCATCAACTAGCTAGGCGGCTTAGGAGCGTGAAGGATCGTAGATCAACATTCCTTCCTCTAATGACGGAGGTTTTCCCACAGAGTTCTTATTCCACGGCATGCGGGTCATTATCAATAACAGCATGTACCTAGTAGCGTAGATACAGGATAGAAACTGGGCGATACTCGCGACTTGATTTGCAAGTACTCAGGTTTTTCTGGATATGTTTTATTTTCCGGGATACCCTACGACCGTTTCCGTGGTGCAACATGCAAGCTATCTCTGTACTTATCAGTTAATAAAGTCACTAACCTACATACTTAAAAAAAAATACCAATTATTATGCAAATTATGGTGTATATATATGCTGTAGGTATTCCCTATATCATGTATGTAACTTATATAATACTTACTTACTTAATTCCAAATTATTTGGCCTATACTATAAGACTACAGCGTCAGAGACATTGTCACTAATTCCATTTTTATACTCTAGGTATTCCAAACCAGTGGTAGATTCACTGAACGGTTCAAAAGAACTTTTTGAAGATTATTTGAATTACAAAAAAACATGAGTTTGAATTCAGGTCACAATTAAACTAAATGTTCATTTCATGTAGGACAATATGTGCCACTTATGATAATACTTATATCAGGACTCTACCACCAGTTCGGAAAACAGTTTCTACTGAGAAAACTGATAAGAAACTCAACAGTTTCTCTTTTTTTTTAAAGAAAGGAAGAAAGAATGTGTCTTGTTACTAACTTCTTAATTCCTGCTTGTTTTGACAACCCTAAAGTTCCGATTCGCGATTCAATAGGCCTTGGAAAGAAACAAGAACTAGGTAGAAGGTACAAGTTCGTGAATCGAAGATTTCTCATAACTAATTCGCTCATTGTTTGAACTCTGAATCAAAGATTGGGTTGTGCAAGCGATGTTCCCGTGATTTGGGGTTTAACAAAGAGGTATTCAGGACGATAATGAAACAGAATTCTTTATTTTAATGGCTTTATGTAAGTAGCTACGAACTACCTAGGTGATAGAAGAATGTAGGTGTGACAGGTGATGGAAGTGATAGCCTATTGGTATAGACGTTCGACCTCTTTTTCAGATCTCAGGGGTTCGATACTCGGACACTTTTATGTTTTCGGAGTTGACTAACATAAGCATACTACCTTTTAAGACAGTTAAGTAAATATCACTTACTTAAGTAAGTACTTTAACGATGAGTAAGAACATCGTGAGAAGACCTGTATGTCAGAGAGTTCTCCATAATCGTGTCAAAGGTGTGTGAAGTCTGCGAAGTCAGTCACGCGTGGTGGACTATGACCCAAACACTTCTAATTTTCTTAATAATGGGCCCGCAATACGTTGATGACGATGATGACTACTTTCAGCTCAATCGCAAACATAATAATATTATGAGCTGCTTATATCTACTATATCCGATAAGAAACATTGATAAGCAAGCGTATGACACAGTTTCCTAGTAATGTTATAATTTATAACTCATACCTTAGTGATTTGTAAAGAAACTTAGGTGAGCTAGATAAATATCTTAGATAGTCTTAGTATCTAGTAGGCAAGTATTTCAGGCAGAGAAATAGTAACTTTCCTATCTAACTAGGTTTTCACTAAGAACTTTTCATGACAATAATATTTTACTAGTAAGAAGTTGGAACAAGGCATATTTTATCTCTCTCTCGATACTTAAATTTACTCGTTGGTCTAGTGGTTAGCATGTTCGACTGCGGACGACGAGGTCCCGGGTTCGAGTCCCGGGTCGGGTCACGACTATTGGATTTTTCTGACAAGAAATTTTCAGTATTTCAGTACTAGCCCAGAGTTAGGAAGTTGGCGGAGTTACACCCCCGTGCCTCGGAGAGCACGATAAGCCGTGGGTCCTGCGCCTGTTCTCTCTCCGGTCGTGTTGGATTTTCCGTCCCATCGGGCTATGAGAGTTAAGGAATAGAGAGTGCACCCATGTTTGCGCACACACTTGTGCACTACAATATCTTCCGCGCAGAAGGCTAATCTATCTGGAGATTGGCCGCCGTGGCAGAAATTCAGTCGGGAGGGCATTATTATTTATTACTTAAATTTAACTAGGCGGATATAGTTCGACAGATTCTAGGTGCATAACGACCTAGTTGTTTACTTAATAGTTTTTTTATTTTACACCATCACCCAGCTAGGTCTAGACCATAGAATACCCAAGTAACTACCTACAAAATTTTAAAAAATATTGCGATATTTACCTATTTTATATACCTTTCTGTGTTTATACCTGATAGATACAGCGTGTTATTATTTTCATTTTGGTAAATGAAAGCAGAATCCATTCGTTCTCGCTCATTCAAAAATGTTCTTTATTTAAAATATCAAGATATAGTAAGTAGTTAAAGTATCTAAGTAAAAAATCGGGAACGTAAGAGAGTTTTAAGGTAGGTAAGTAAATATTATTTACCTACTCTCTGGATGGATAGATTTACTAAATATACTAACTAACCTCTTCTATCCATAATAAATAAGTAATTAGCAAATAGCAATAGGTATTTTTGTCATTATGAATCACAAAACTACTTGAAAAATGAAACCACAAAGAATGTGTTATTTTTATTAGAACAATAGGTAACGTGATCTTATATAAATTACAGTAGTCACCTTAATCAAAATGTACAATCGGATTTTATACATAAAATACTTATATCTACTTATGAATATAAAAACTCTATTGTAAAGAGTAGGCAAGTAACCAGACTCCATGCTTCAGAGAGCACCTAACATGTATGTAAATAAATGAGCTTGGATAAGTAGAACTACCTATAATAAAATTATGATCTAATTATAAGTGAATCTGTGTAGGTGCTACTTATAGTACTTTCTATGGTATTAAGTACACAACTACTTAAAGCTGTGTTTACTTACTAAGTTGGTAAGTCGGAAGAGGTAAGTATATTTTTGTACCTATAAATTAATTATTTAATTACCAAATAGTTGGTTGATGATTTAGGACCTACTAAAAGTACGACCATTATGTCATTCTCTACAACGAACATCAAACCCCACTCTCGAACTAAACTACATTTCTATTTTTAGTAGGGAAATAGGTAATTTTCAAAACCAATTTTACTAATTAATCTACGAAATAAATTAAGTATCTACTTGGCTACATCTAATTAGCAACCTTATACATGAGCATAAGTACATATTTGATATATATGGTCTCACTAAGGCTTTAAAATTACTGCGTGATTTGTACTAACGTAAACAACACCATTTATTCACGTAGTTAATAGTTATGTAGTATTAACTTTAGTTTTGGTACTTAACTAGGTTTGAGTAAGCGAATAAAACACTTGAAGTAGGTATTTATATTTTTTAATTTATTTATATATTTTAATTTCAGTAATTTAAGGTATTTTTACTTAAGTAATTTATCACTGAAGCAAAAATAAACGACAGTAATATTTTTAATTTAAGCAAGTAAGTAATATAAAGATGCACAGATGCATAGTACCTATCGAGCAATTACCTAGTTATAAGTATTTTAAAATTCTATGACATCGAGATCTAAGAATCTCAAGCCAAGAAGTTTTTCATGGAGTCACAAAGCCGTATTATATGAAATGCTTGCATAAAATCCAATTCTTCCTCAAGTCGTAAAGATCTCTTAACCGTTTCCAGATAAAAATATGATTTTCCATTCACCTAACGAAATTATCACACATAACCTTGAAGACTTAGTCACTGTACTAAATAAGCAAGTTTATGATACATAAAAACTATTCACCGAACCGCAGTCGTATACCTAAACGTCTTGTATTATTACATACCTTTAGAAAGGAATCCAGATTATCAAATCAAAGGCACCAAAATTGTTTCCTATTCAACACATTAGATGCAACGTAAATCATACACAGAATTGCACGCTGACTGAGCACATCACATTTTTTATACACTGGAGATGAACAATACAATAGAACGGGTACCCCGGTTAGTTTTTGGAGCAACCTTTAGGGTACACACGTGGAAAACAAACGGGAGTTTTGAAATTCGTCGGCGAATACGCGCTGCTGGCGGTAACATGCAACACGTCTACACACGACGGGTGCCGCCGAATGACTGAGGCCGCGGGGAGCGAATGAACGATTGGAGGGAGTGAACGCAATCGGCGCATCTGACCGCTTGTGAGTTGCGTGTAAACTCGCGAACTGAGGCAGCTGAGCCGATCAAAAGCAAGAATGGAGGAATAATTTTGAAAATCGTAGCTATTTCGAAAGGAAATTAAAAAGCGTATAGAGGCAGATACGTCGAGAGCTATGCTGCGTGCGTTCCTTTATATAAATTATTCATTCATTCATCCATTGATAAAAAAATATTTAAAGAAATCAGTAAAGCCATCAGCCACGGCCTATTCTTTATTTGGTAGAGCCTATAAATGAGTAGATGTGCTATGAGCTATCCAAGTATCAAACTATACAAGTCGAGGGCCCAAATTTCATCACTAGTAAAACTGAAAATGTGTCTTTCTATTGGTCTGTCTGTTAGGTACCTTTTTACGCTTATCTGTTCAAACTAGTTTCACGAGATTTGGTACAGAGATCCCGCATCCTTTGGAAAACCACTTTTTATCCCGTCAAGATTAAAGAGTTCCTTCTGGACTCTAAAAACCTTAATCCATGTGGATTGTGGACGAAGTCGCGGGCATCATGATATCGTGAAATTAAAAATAAAATCTGCTCTTCACAACTGGTAAAAAAATATTATTTTCGAGATTTAAAATATTTGTACAAGTTTTTAGGTCAAGCTTACTTGACCTGATAAACTCGACCTGAAAAAATGGTAACCATATCTTAAATCTCTCAAAACATAGCTAGTGAATAGGTGACCCATACTAATATTATAATTAATTATGCGAAAGTGTGTCCATCTGTCTACTACGTTGTTCTACCGATTATGACGAAATTAGATACTTAAAGACCTCTGTAGCGCAGTAGTAATCGCTGTTGTCTTACAAGCGAGTGATTCCGGTATCCATCCCCGGTCAGGTCTATGGATATGGATTGGATAATTTCTTAATTGTTTCTAGTCTGTTCTGGTCTATTGGAATTGGGGAGGCTTCGGCCGTGGCTAGTAGGTAATCACCGGCAAAGATGTGTCGCAATGCAATTTAAGTTCTAGTACGAAATCATGTAGAAACCGACTAGAGGTAGATAATAACTGCCATTTTTTTTTCAAATATTTTAATATTAGTGTTTTTTTAAGTTAGTCAACATAAAACAAAAATATTATTAATAAAATATACATAATCACTCTTTTCTTGAAGGATGCGGCTTATGTAAAGAATATGTTCCATACCTTAGCGGTTGACGGTTCGCATCAGAAACGTTTAGGTATATATTGAGCGGCCGTACGTACGTACATAATGTATTTAACATTACGATGACTGATTTAAAAATGTATTTTATAGTTAGTTTAATATTTAGATTTTAGTTTAATAATGTTTATTTTGGTTAATATTTATACATAATATTAAAATTTATATTATAGTATTTGTTTATTTTTATACGACTGCCTGAAAAAAGGAGTATATTGTTTTCAGGGTTCATGTATGTATGTATATATGTATGTGTAGCTAGTTGATGGGTTGGTTGATGCACTTTTCCGCATTATTACTTTAACCGACATTAATAAATGAGGTGCTCGATAACTTTGAACAGGCCAAAAGTGCGCCTAAATTCAAAATGTACATTTTTGAATTTAGGCCCACTTCTGCCCATGGAATTAAGTATTATCGTGCATGGCTGAGTGAGCTCCATAGTGCTCTCAAAAGCCAATTCTTATACGACTGCCTGAAAAAAGGAATATTGTTTTCAGGGTTCATGTATGTATGTATGTATGTGAGTTTGTATATTCCACCATAACTTCTATACGCCTGAACCGATTTTGATAAATGAGGTATCGCTAGAATCCCTAGCTTATTCCGGGTGACATAGGCTAGTAAAATTAAAAAAAAATTGATGGGGTGACCATGGTCCCGCAGTAAAGACTAAAGCTGAAAAAAAAATTCGAATATAAGATTAACTATATAATCAACATCTAGAAAATGATGAGTAGATTCCAAAAATATATAACACTATAGTTCAATATCCAGTGATTCACAAAAAATATCATTTAATAGAAATGTGAATGAGATTCTATTTAACTACATTAATTTAGATTTTTAACTTTTTAGTTCGTCTTTGACAGGACAGTCGTATTTTTTAATTTTAGTACTTTTAATAGAACCTATCGCCTTAACTGATTCTTCTACGTCTTCCTAGAAAACCACGCGGGCGATAGCTACTTATCAGAGAACTTATAAAATACCTTTCAGTAGAGTTTTACACAAGTTTTAAACAATATTCCGAGTATTACAAGAAACGCAAGACCGAGACGTGAAGCGCGAAGTTTGCTCGCAAGTAAGCGTTTCACTTCGCTCAAACAGTGTATTTTACTAGTGAATTTTAGTGAGTTCCTCACTCAACTCTTTAGTGAATACCTCTTAGTTGTCCCGAGACACGAGCGACATGTCCCTGGACGAAATGTTTTGTCCTTGCTATAAATGTTTCCTTACAAAAGAGGTAAGAGTTCTCTTTCGGTATATTGAAGCTATAGTCAATTCCTATTCGGTGGAACAAAAGCATGTTTTTGAGCGCTTTCCGAGTCTTCGTGGTCATTGTAGCGCGTTACGTGTATTATACTGAAAAATATTCATAACATACACACTGACTGTATGTTCGTCCGTAGATATTTACCACCCTACTTGTTACTACCAAAAGATATAGCGTAACTATTACTGACTGTATGTTCGTCCGAGGATATTTACCACCCTACTTGTTACTACCAAAAGATATAGCGTAACTATTATTTTATCTGTGGTTCCAGTACGATGCTGTGTAGAAACCGATTAAAGGTATGGTTTTATTAACTGCCAAAACCCAGGTTAGCTCGCTACCATATTCTGAGACTGCATCACTTCACGATGACACTTCACTTCTCTGCATCAATGCATGTTAAATAAAAACGCCCTTTCTATTGCAAATTTTACTCTATAATTATAATAGATAAAAGAACTTCCCTGCTCAGTGATAATTATAGTCTAATGTAAAGTACTAGTTTCTTTACTGTCTCGCAGTGTGAAATATTTGCGACTGAAAAATAAAGTTCCGGCTGTTAATTGATTAACAAATAGTCTCTAGTGTGTGGAGTCTCATGCCAAGCATTACAGTTCTCTCAAACGGTGTATTTTACTATCTCCTTTCAATTCCTCATACCTTTAGTTTTAGACCATACTTCGCTCATGAATGCACTCGCTACTTTGTTAAGTTTTTGAATACTTCCTTTGAATTACACTATAGTATTTTGACTGAGGAATTTACTTGTCTCAATTTCTTTATTTTAATTTAGTTAGACAGGGCTTGAAAACTGAAACAGATATATCATAACTTGGATTGGTAGCATTGGTCACGTTACCGTCGTTATATTTCCTACCACTTCAGCCCATTAACGACCCACTGTTGGGCACAGGCCTCCACTCTCTCAGGAGAGAGGGAATGAGAGCTAAGACCCACCACGCTGCTCCAATGCGGGTTGGCGGGATTTAATGACTATTATCATGTTAGTGATAATAACCGGGACCGACGGCTTAACGTGCTCTCTGAGGCACGGAGGTGAAACACCAACAAACTTCCAACTCCGGCTGGCACTGAGAATTTCTTAACTGAAACACCCAATACCTATAAGTTTTATGGCCGATCGGGGATCGAACCGAGGACCTCTTGATCTGCATTCGACCATGCTAACCGCTAGACCAACGAGGCTTTCCCCCCTTTATATTTATATTCGCGTACAAAATTAATGCGTAATTTCTAATTTTGGACATATAAGGATCAATACACATTGATGCAGAGTCAAATCGAAACGTAACGGAGTGGTGGACTCTAAAATATTACTTGCCATGTTCAACTAACGCTACTTCATGATGTATCAATCACCACCACCCACCACTACAGCCTAGTAACGTCCCACTGCTGGGCACAGGCCTCCACTCTCATAGGAGAGAGGGAATTAGGAGCTTAGACCCACCACGCTGCTCCAATGCGGGTTGGCGGGCTTTAACGACTATTATCATGTTAGTGATAATAACCGGGACCGACGGCTTAACGTGCTCTCCGAGGCACGGGGGTGAAACACCGCCAACTTCCAACTCCGGGCTGGCACTGAGAATTTCTTAATTGAAAAACCCAATACCTAACAATTTTTATGCCCGACCGGGAATCGAACCCAGGACCTCGTGATCCGCAGTCAACTACGCTAACCGCTAGACCAACGAGGCAGTCGTTGGTCTAGCGGTCTAGCAAGATGTATCAATCAATTCATGTTTAATTTTATAGGCTATTTTTTATTAGTAACTTTTATTTTATGTAGAAATATTCTTAAATTTTTAAGGGCTTAATCTTCTTCTATATAAAAATAAGTCGGGTTTTCCTTCCTGACGCTATAACTCCAGAACGCACGAACCGATTTCCACGGTTTTGCATTCGTTGGAAAGGTCTCGGGCTCCGTGAGGTTTATAGCAAAGAAATTTCAGGAAAAATTGAAAAGGAAGCCATCTGGTGGCGGAACGGAGTTCGCCGGGTTTGCTAGTTGGGTTATATTAAAGTTTACAAACTTCTGCTCCTCTAAAACTGAAATAAACCCCTGAAGTCCCCCCTTTATATTAACATCCGTATTATCAGAAAGCTTACATTGTATACAGAATACAACAGAATTATCACACGTATATGATAAAGCTGTGCATGAATATTTCCACAAAGTTAAATTAAAAACAAACATTTACATATTAGACAATGTTGTTATATTGGAAAAAGTTATCCTTCACAGTTTGTTACACGGAGCTTAGGGACGAATGTTCTGCTCCCCTATTCTGTAACTCAGTGGCTATCGAAAAATGAAAGCCACTGACATAATATATATTTTGTCCATTGAAGGTTTACTATGAAAAAATGAAAGAACATTTCATAGTAAATCTTCAATGGATAAAAAATATAAGTCAGTGGCTTTCATTTTTTGATAAACACTGAGTTACAGAATCGGGCTGCTGATCCAGGGCTGACATTTTACATTTCAAGTAGGTAATGTCATATCATGGAGATGGGTTGAAGCGTAGATAACCGAGTGGTTTAGATACGGGGTCGCGGGTTCGACCACCGGCCATGCATCTCTAAGGCCGGCCATACACGGACAGCTTGAAGCAGTCAGGATGGACTGCTTCAAGCTGCGACTGCATAGTGAACTACAGTTTTCCGCGTATGTCTCCGTAAGATTGTAAAAACCGTTACATTATAATCTAACTCGCCAAATTGTAAACTGTCGACAGATTGTGAACCGTTCAATTTTTGAAATATTCATTGTATTTACGTTTTCTTGTCTGTTTCTTGTGGGTTAGGTTAGGGTTCGATATAAATAATCAGGTAGTGCCCGGACACTTAGGTTCTATCAGGTTAATATACTTAACAGATTATAATCAACCGAAAAATAATGCGTTAAATTATAATCTTTCGACAGTTTGCAATTTCGCGAGTTAGATTATAATCTAACGGTTTTTACAATCTTACGGTGACATATACACGTACATGGGACCGCTCGAGTAGTTGAGTCTGCTTCGGACGGTTGGCAGTAAGAACTGAAACAGTAACCGAAATAAGGGGTTTAGACACTGTTTTTTGAAACTGTTATAAAACAGAAACACTTAAAACGGAAACAGAAACGATACTATTATTATTATATATAACGATACTATTATTATATTATACGATACTATTATTAACCCAATCAATCTGTAACCTTTTACTTCAATCAATCATTCATTTATTAAATTCAGGTACACTATAGGTACACATATTGACGTCCATTACATAAAACATGATGGTGATAATTAGTTACGGTATCTTAAAACTAAAGCTACAAGGGTTCCAAAGGCGCCCAGGTCTGAGAAGAGCCCACAACAAACTCAGCCGGGGTTTCTTTTCAGTATCACCATCTCACAAATCATCTTAAATATGGAACTATCAGTAAATCATTGCCAAGCCTCCTTGCCATTTAAGTATTAATCCTTTACATGGTAATAAGATTTTTCAATAAGTTTACGTTTTACATTAACTTTGAACTTATTCAGAGACATCTATATCATGTCTTCTGGGAGCTTATTGTAGAAGCGGACACTGTTTCCAACAAATGAATTGCTACTTTTAGTAGGCCTAGAAGCAGGCATTACAAGTTTATTTTTATTTCTAGTATTGACATTACGACAATCACATTTCTTCTTGAATTTATCAACTTCTGTTATTAAGTATTTTTATTTGTAACCCTAATAGGTACATGGCCTAACAAACTGCACGGTGTGACAACGCGTTCTTCTCACTTCATTGGACTTTACACACACTGTCACAACATGGCCATGTTTTTCTTAAAACAATTGCAACCATCGGTGCTTTAACCTTAGGTTCAACACACGCCAGCAGTAAATTTGGCAACGTCTCTATTTCGGTTACACTTTAAAACCCTTTATTTCTGGTACAGATTCATTTCTGTTACAGAAATATAAGTGTTTCCGGTTAGCAGAATTGAAAACACATTCAAAAGCGTTACAGCTTCGATTCTTTTACACTTTCATACTGTAACACTTATATTTCTGTAACCTTTATGAATCTGTTTTTCAGTCCCTGGATGGCAGCAGTTATCAATGGTAGCTTCAAGATGTACGAAATTTATTATGGCAGCTGTACAATTATAGAGGGTTAGAACTTAGAAATTTATTATTCAGTACTATTCGTACTCTCTAATTTTATTGCACAATCCTCAACAACATGTAACCAATGCCTTGGAGTACCAAATGGCATATCGTTTTGATGGACCGCATGCCTTCACCAAATGACATTCTGATTGATACGTGAGATACAGTATAGCACGAGGCCTATGGTAAGGAAAATAGTCATTACGTAGAAAGAACCTGTATAATGAATGAATGAATGAGTTACGAGTACAATACACTACATAACGGTTTTTTTTCACTACAAGTTAGCCCTTTACTGCGATCAGACCTGATGGAAAGTGATGATGCAGTCTAAGATGGTAGCGGGCTAACTTGTTAGGGGCATGGCAGTTATATTAAACCCTATTTGGTTTCTACACGGCATCGTACCGGAACGCGTGATCGCTTGGCGGCACGACTTTGCCGGTAGGGTGGTAACTAGCCACGGCCGAAGCCCCCCACCAGGCCAGACCAGGGAAAATTCAGAAATTATAAATTCCCAAGTTGACCCTGCCGGGGACCGAACCTGGGGCCTTCGAATTGAGAAACGGTTTGAGGAAGATGCTAATTTAAGTATGCACTTTCAAAGCAAGTCCAATTTAGACCTGCCCCCGGATTGTGTAAGAATTGTCGATCAAATCGTCTAAGTTCGGCGTCAAAGTAAAGTAAACCATAACATAGTCGAATTAGAGCTCAATTTCGTGTACTCATTCTTATACGTTTAGGTATGTACAATACCATAAACGTATGAGAATGGATGCACGAAATTACGCTCTAATTCAATGCTGTTGTGGTTTATTTTACTTTGACGCCGAACTTAGACGATTGGATCGGCAATAGGCATGATGACTGATTTTGAAAAATGGTCAGATTATGTTCGGAAGTAAGTATCTACTATTTCGGAAAAATATCTTATTTCAACAGAAAAAAAAGGTTTGGTAGATAAAATTGGCATTTGAAATTTCAATTTTAAAAATAACGCCAAAACGCTCGCGGGTGTTATGGCGTCGTTTGTTACGTCACTATTGCTTTTACCAATGTACTCCAATGTACTGTGTGCAGTAAACAATAAGTCTTCGTACAGCAATTTAGATATTTTGTGTGAATAATATGAATTCTAAAGTGTGTAAGTCGTGTGCGGTCCCCCAGTGTGATAACACATCAAAATTAACTCCAAACAAGTTATTTATTCACGCGCCACTTTAAAAAACAATGCGATCTAAGGACCTAGCTTAATCTTGCACGGCGAGATCCTACAGCTATAGGGCTAAATTCTACTATTTATCAAAATCCGATGCGTAGTTTTAAAGATCTAAGCATACATAGGGACAGACAGCGGGAAGCGACTTTGTTTTATACTATGTAGTGATACTGTTTTGCTTATAACACAAATAACTGCAAAAAGTTGAGAGATGCGTACCAAGAATCGAACCCCATACGCCCCGAATAGGAGGCAGACGTCATAGAACGCAATCACCGCTCATATTAAGTTATACCTATAGTTTTAAAAAACAACATTTCATACCTCTAATACCTACTTATCATGAAGTGCTTAATATATAAAATAGCAGATTTTACGGGCTGAGAACCTATAAATTATTATGTTATTATTGGATGGAAGTTTTGACGTTGCGAAATTCTGCTGAACAAAAGTCTTTGTTTGATGCAAGATACCCAGCATCAACAAATCAATCCTGGGCAAATTAGAGCTAGTAGCTTTGGTAAATCCTTGATCCATGCCTAACGATTTTTAATTTCATATCTTTGGATTCGGTAAAAGAAAACTAGATTAAGGAAATGATCTTTGGGAAACAAAAAAACACGAAAATACTTGATAAACATTTAAAACACCTGTACTCATAGAGATTGTTGGTCGATTGTCAAAGCTCGAAAACAATAGTGACGTCATTCGCTTCAGTGGTGTTTTATACAATATGGCGGATTGGTGTATTTCATAGTTTTATTTTATCAAAATAAATAACAATCTCACTCGAAATAGAAAAATTAATACGTTTTTTATATTCCATAAATCCTATTTCATTGGATAAATTCATAATTTCATTGATTCTTGGATACTGTCATCACGCCTATTCTTACATAATCGCACCTCTGATCATTGCCTTCTATGAGGCATGATTTTAGCATAGCGTACCTATGTGATATTATTATCATAACAGTGGATCTACGTCCATTCAAATCACATATTCCAGGCCTACTGCACATATACTTACATCTTCGCATATACCTCCATGCTGCATACTAATTTTGTATGAAAATAACTGAATTTATGTAGTGAAATTTCTGCTAGCTTGGAGATATACCTCCCCGTCGCACGCCTGTCACCCCGCAGCGTTTCTCTGTTTAGAGTCTAGACTCTAGACTCTAGACGTCTCGGTCATACAACTGGTAGAAAAGAAAGTATCACCTTAGACAGGGATTATCGATAAACATACCGTACCTACCATTGATGTAGAATTTTAGTAAAAAGAAAAAAAAGAGCAAGATATCATGAAAGTTCTATTCCACTTTTGGGTTTCACTACATTTTTCATAATAGCAGAATCTGTTACTATAAGAAATGGTGCTATTTTTTAAACTTTAAATAGCGAAGTCTTACAGGAACCCGAAGTAATCACATATTTATAGCGTAGTTAGGTATTCTCGCCTCCATCTTTGCGCTTATCTCTAACTAAATCTCTACTTTACGCGGAAACCGGCTATTAGCACCTTAGCTAGTGCCGAGCTTGAATGAAAATGTGTTTCTAGGAAAGAATTGTTACGATCTGCCCTGTCGCCTGAAAAGACGTATAGTAGCTAGAGTGCTTACTACAGATTTTAAAAACTATAATACCTTAGTTCTTTATCACACTTTAGAACAAGTCACAATTAACAAAATTAAAAAACACGGCTGCCCTGCCAAAAAAAAAATTTGTTAGTAGTAATCTTATTCACATTTTTATTAAATGATATTTTTTTTGTGAATCACTGGATATTGAACTATAGAGTTATATATTTTTGGAATCTACTCATCATTTTCTACATGCTGATTATATAGTTAATCTTATTTTCGAATATTTTTTTTCAACTTTAGTTTTTAATGCGGGACCATGGGCCACCCCATCATTTTTTTTTTATTTCACTCGGGATAAGCTATGGATTCTAACCATACCTGATTTATCAAAATCGGTTCATACATACATACATACATACATGAACCCTGAAAACAATATACTCCTTTTTTCAGGCAGTCGTATTAAAAAAATAAGCCATGTGGCGTCGTTGGACATCCTGTAAGAAGTAATCCTGTAAGAATCCTGTATCCTGTAAGTTCTTATCGCTATTCTCATCATTTAGTTACCAAATAGTTTGCAAAGGCATGGCTGTGGGGTCGGGATTCCATAAAACTGAAATTTCATTATGTATGAATAGATTTCATCGTATTTCGTAGCAATTAATTTACGGTGAACAATAATAGCAAATTAAATAATCATCACACACGCCAGCTCTATCAAGATGTTAATTTCGTTACGTGTTGAACACAACTGAATTTGTATTGATATAGCAAACAAACTCCAACCAACAAATTAATGAGTAACAAATAGATACCCGTATCAGGCAATCGAACAAACATTTGGGGAATTACACAAACACCGAATTGTCAAGATCCGTTACTAGATACTGCTGAAAGCAGCCTCAAATACAGTGAACTAAACTCAAACTTTTATATAAATAAATGGATACGAAAATCTACCATAAAACTTTTAATATGGAGACTATTATCGCATGAAGGGTATTCGATTATAGATACGGTAGTCCTGATATTATTTGTTCGTACGATTTCAATAAACGGGGCTACCCTCAGAACATAAATAATGCATGTCGAATTATGTATGGAGTCTGATAAAGATCGATAATAATGGTACAATTCCACGGGACGAAGAATTTGCGTACGCGACACAGATAGTACACTGACTGTTGTATATTTTGTACGTATATGAATCTTATGTCTAGTTCCCTTAAGCGTATAATCGTTTGTATAATTAATGTATGCGGGAGTAACTTTAGTTGACTTTTGCATAATTTTATTGGATGTACGTATTTATAGTGATTATTGATATGAAAGTATTTATGTTTATGTTATATATTTAGAGCAAGTACAAAATAATAACTAGCAAGATTTTAATTGGTCCAAAATACTTTAATACCTGCCTTTAGAACTTTCTCTTTGGCCGAACTAATCGATCATTCTTACTTTCACTCTTGATTTGATTTAAAATTGGCCATTGTTTTATTAACGTTTCAGATGCTGAGAACGGAGAAACGTAAATTAAAGTAAACTGTAACAATGGCCTTATACTTACTAAACATAGGCTACTTTAATAAGAAAAAACATATTTTTTTATATTGTCTGGATTGGGGGGCACAGTTGCCTACAATTAGTCTATAGATTATTGTTTGAAAGTTAATTATATTGACAAGTTTTGTAGGTAGGTAAGTTTTAGGGTTAGATTCTAACCCCTCTTAAATCTACGCGTTCAAACAATGAGAATAAAGAAATCGTCAGTCCACGTGGGCCGGATGTAGATTTGAACGGGATAGAACAATCCAGCAAACCTTTATAGACCCCGGTGTAGAGTAATGTAAAACAAGGCTCATTGCACAAAAAGCGACTTACCTGTACGGGATTTTGTCCAAGGACTATCGTACGACACGACAAAACGGTAACGACTCAACTACGAGTGTTTTAGGTACGTAGGTACCTTTTTCTATGAAAATCCTTTCCTATGAAGTTGTCCTGCAAAGAATTGAGATTACGGAAAGGAACTCACATCCTTCTCAATTAAAATATGTAGAGCAGACAGAAGTTCCTATAGAATTATGAAGGTGATAAATATCATGATTAGACCGATGACAATGCCCGATGATGGTGAATTGCAGAGACACGCTGGGTTCAAGCAGCACAGGTCCCGAAATAAAAAAAATCCACTAAGTGGCCGTCTATCGGTTGACGACGACCACAACGATGATAACGAAGATTAATCTTACTAATATTATAAATGCGAAAGTTTGGATGGATGTATGGATGTATGGACGTTTGTTACTCAATCACGCCCCAACGGTTGAACGGATCTGGCTGAAATTTGGCACAGAGATAGATTTTAGTCTGGGATAGCACAAAGACTACTTTTTATCCCGGAAAATTAAAGAGTTCCCGCGGGAACCCAAAAAACCTCAAACCGGCGGGCATTCGCTAGTTACGATATAATGTTTTTTATTGCTGACACACGTGTATTTTTCTTTTTATAAGAAAGTTACGTACTTACCTAGTTAAAAGTTAAAAAAGGCACTACAGATGAACACAGATTTTGCCAACCAACTTTTTGGTTCTACACTTGGTGTTCTAAATAAGACGTATAAACTGGCTTACGGAGCATCTTATAAGCAGTGAAGAATACTGACACGACATGACGATGTCGTGTCGTTGAAGAAAGAAAGAAATCTTTATTCACGGATGTATCCGTGAATAAAGATTTTTTTTGTCTTGTAAGACAAAAAAAAACAGACTTATAAGAAGAAAAAAAAATGACAAAATGAGAGTTGATCCCCAAAATGGTCTTCACTCAGCATGTGCTATACCTGTTAGGATACAGCGCTGATCTTCGTTGCATCACTTGTAAAAAAACTTACAACAGACTTGGTCGAGTAGTGTCTTAGGTTACCGCTAATCGTATCGTGTGGAGATTATGGAAATATTCCCGCACGTAACACAGCTCCGCGTCATTGTACGTCGTAAAGCAATAGACGCAAAGCATAAAATCTGGTGGCAATAAATTCTGATGGATTTCCAGTCGGCTTATACCGGCTCTCATTGACACTCCCTTTCGGATGGCGATCGTAAAATCGAAACAGAACGGCGATATAAAAGAGACGCGGATGAATATCGAGATGAGGAAACCGCTATTGTGCCCAGACTCACGATCGAAAAGATCAGCAAGCACCACTCGTGATAAACCTAATGTTACAAAAGGAACGTTATGTTTTTCGAGTATATGTACGTGGATCTATCCCTTCGGCGCGGCCTGTCTCCTATACGGTCTAAAAAAAATTATTCGATGAAGTATCGGGCATCTAGTTCTCCATAAGTAGAATTAAAAATAGTTATTTGTGTTATATGGGGCCAAAGAAAATGTTTGTTCCCCGAGGGCGCTATTTTGAATTCAGAGCGAAGTGAAGGAATCTACGCTCGGGATTCTAAAGAAGAATCCCGAGCGTAGCGAGGAATTCAATATACGCCGCCCGAGAACAAAAAATTAGGCCCCGAGTGACACACACTATTTTTCATCATTACGTATGAGAAATATCTAGGAGTATCCACGTATTATGTATAGACATTACCTAAACGATTAAGCACCAATCAGAAGCACGAACGTGGACCAATCAGAACAGAGAAATGAAAAGTCCCATGGGCCTAAAAATTACATTTTGCTCCCGCTACCCTCTGAAGCCAATGATGAAAAAAAAAAATTATCGTATCGTGTATAATCTATTTGAAAAGTTACTTGAATGCGTCAGTATAATATTAGAAATTAAAACTATATTAGAAAAGCGTTAACTCGATCTCACAAATTATTTAAGTGGTTTTTATTTTTGGGCAGCAGGTACCTATCTAATTATATTTATGTTCGACGACAATAATTGCTTTATTTAATTTCATTTGCATCAGTTGTTGCGAATGCCGCGTCCGCGTGGTCTTTTGTTGTGTGCTTGCTAAATATTCCGGAATTACCGATTCTAGTTGCGAGTTAAGCAATGTTTGCGTATTGCATTACTAGTCAAGTATACAAGTTTAAGTAACTAGCGATGCACGCTGAACTTTGCGATTGTCTTTGGTTCGATATTCGAATTCCTCATCTCGTCAATATGCCAATATTTTGTGTCGAAGCCGAGGACGTCATGTTTAGCAATCAACAGGCTATAATATTTATTTATTTATTTAGGACGACCAAATAATTTATACATTGAAAAAAATACTTTTTTTATTTTTATTTTAACTAATTATATTTATGTTTGCCGACAATAATTGCTTTATTTAATTTCATTTGCATCAGTTGTTGCGAATGCCGCGTCCGCGTGGTCTTTTGTTGTGTACTTGCTAAATATTCCGGAATTACCGATTCTAGTTGCAATTAAGCAATATATGCTTAGTGCATTAGGTACTAGTCAAGTATACATGTTTAAGTAACTAGCGGTGCACGCTGAACTTTGCGATTGTCTTTGGTGGTATTTTGTGTCGAAGCCGAGGATGTCACGTTTAGCAATCAACAGGCTTTAATATTTAAAGGCAGTTCCGTGCCTCTATCAGGATTGTGAGCCATAGCGTCTGGTGGATAAAGACCAAAGACAGTACAAGAAATGATAGCTTCACGTACAATTTGTACGATATCTTCTTTATAATAATTCTTAACAAATCAATGAAATTATGGTACCACTAATTAGAGAATCATTAATCAACGTTTTTAATAATTTCTAACATAAAATAATCACTGGATTACGCGGAACAAAAGCGATTCGTCGAAAACGTGGTGCGCTTGCCGTTGACGGTTTAAAATGTGTCGTCCAATATGGCTGCGCTGACCATCGACACGACGCTCCGCCAGACTGACTGTCAAATCTCGTTCCGACTTAATTTAAAAAGAGGGCGCTAGCGATGCGACGCCATATTTATTTTTTATATTTATTTATTTAGGACGACCAAAAAATTTATATATTGAAAAAAATACTTTTTTTATTTTTATTTTATCTAATTATATTTATGTTCGACGACAATAATTGCTTTATTTAATTTCATTTGCATCAGTTGTTGCGAATTCCGCGCTCGCGTGGTCTTTTGTTGTGTGTTTGCTAAATATTCCGGAATTACCGATTCTAGTTGCAATTAAGCAATATATGCTTAGTGCATTAGGTACTAGTCAAGTATACATGTTTAGGTAACTAGCGGTGCACGCTGAACTTTGCGATTGTCTTTGGTTCGATATTCGAATTCCTCATCTCGTCAATATTTTGTGTCGAAGCCGAGGACGTCATGTTTAGCAATCAACAGGCTTTAATATTTAAAGGCAGTTCCGTGCCTCTATCAGGTGTGAGACATAGCGTCTGGTGGATAAAGACCAAAGACAGTACAAGAAATGATAGCTTCACATACAATTTGCACGATATCTTCTTTATAATAATTCTTAACAAATCAATGAAATTATGGTACCACTAATTAGAGAATCATTAATCAACGTTTTTAATAATTTCTAACATAAAATAATCACTGGATTACGCGGAACAAAAGCGATTCGTCGAAAACGTGGTGCGCTTGCCGTTGACGTTTTAAAATGTGTCGTCCAATATGGCTGCGCTGACCATCGACACGACGCTCCGCCAGACTGACTGTCAAATCTCGTTCCGACTTAATTTAAAAAGAGGGCGCTAGCGATGCGCCGCCATATTTATTTTTTATATTTATTTATTTAGGACGACCGAAAAATTTATACATTGAATTTATACTTTAAAAACTAACCAATTAAACACATTGTTATATTATGTCCAATCTATGACAGGTGTCACATCATGCGCCCTAAATGAATAAGTAAAAAAATAAAAAGATTACACTGGGATATAAATCAAAAATGCGTGAAATAAGAACAAAAATTGCAAAACTTACAAAAATTACAGTTAAGTATATAACTAATCACATACTTAACTGATGTCCGTGGATTGAGGTTTTTGGTTCCCGCAGGAACTCTTCAATTTTCCGGGATAAGAGGTGACCTTTATGTTATTCCAGACTATAATCTAATCTGTGCCTAATTTCATCCAGATCCGTTCACCCTTTCAGACGTGATTAAGTAACAAACATCCATCCAAACTTTCTCATTTAGTAAGATGGACTAAAATGAACCACGTAAGCAAACTACAAACCCATTTAGAAAGAGAGCCATTACCGCAAAGAAATTAAGTGTAAAATTTGCATGTACCTACGTTATCAGGGAATCGCGTGCGGTAACACATGAGTTACCGCACGGCAGATTGTACAAAGCGTTAGACTAACGAGCAAAACCTGTGCATTGCACGGATTCATTACAGCTCAGATCAAATACTAATGCCCTCCTGACCGAATTTCGGCCATGGCAGCCAATCTCCAGAGAGATTAGCCATCTGCGCGGAAGATATTATAGTGCACAAATGTGGGCGCATATAATAATAATGTAATGAGAATTTCTTGCCAGAAAAACCCAATACTCGTTATGGCCCGACTCGGGACTTGAACCCGGGACCTCGTCGGTCGCAGTCGAACATGCTAACCACTTGACCAACGAGGCAGTCAAATCAAATAATAAGATAACCGGTATGCTAATTCATTCTCATTTTCAGCCCATTTTTTGTATCCGAGGATTCTGTGTATCTACGTGTTTCTAACATCTAGGTATGGAGCTAACCAAAGAGCATATTTCCATCTACGGATGCTGACTAACCTAATAATAGGCCAGGGCGCGTTTGGAACCCTCGTAGCTTTAGTTTTAAGATACTGTAACCAATTATCACCATCATATGTTTTTTAAGTAAGTAATTTTTAACGTCAATAAGTGTACCTACAGTGTACCTAAATTGAATAAATGATATTGAGTATTGAGTACTATTATAATGTCCGTCTGTCTTTGTAATCCATACTTATATTAAAAATTGCGAGTGTCTGTCTGACTGTATGTGTATCAGCCGTCTGTCTGCTACGCTTTCACCGCGGTTCAACTGATTTTGATGAAATTTAGTACAGATATAAGTCGCATCCCGGAGAAGGACATAGATCCCGGAAAATTAAAAAGTTTTCGTGGGTATCTAAAAACCTTGCTCCACGATATCGAAGTATCGGGCATTATCTAATTCGGTATTGAACAACAAGTCAAATAAATTATTTCTTAGCGAATATTAAACAGAGGATCTCCCAAAACACGTAATCTCCACGTACCCTGTTAATTTTATGTAGAATAACAATTTTAAACAACCGATTAATTAAAGAAAAAAAAATGCGTCCAACTTTGATGTCGTCACAATTAAGTATTTCAAACGAAGTCCCATACCAAGCTCGTTTGACGTTTAACATAAATTTGCAATTGGTCAAATTCCCAATTTATAATATTATTTATATAACTTACTAGCTGTGTGGTTTAAGATTTTTTGAACTCCTTAATTTTCCGGAATCCTTATTTCACTCTTTACATCCTCAACTATATCCATGCCAAAAATCACGTCGATCCGTTGCTCCGTTGCGGCGTGATTGAAGGACAAACCAACAAGCAAACACACTTTTGTTTTTATAATATTAGTATGATTGCATATATCACTATTGCCTTTAAAGTTCACTTATAATATTAGCCAGCTCTTAGGAACCCGTTGTCGTAGTTAAGTCAGTTGTTAATTTACTCGTAGGCATTTGATATACCAACTTGTCTCAGATAAGATCGTTTGACAAACAGCCGTGAAAGTTAATCCGTTGATCTTGCCAACGGCTTTTTTGTCAGTGGAAAACTTAACTGGTTAATATCGGACCAGTTATTATCATAATATTGATTTAATAAGAGGTTATTTTTAACGCAGCTGGGGTTTTTTTTCGTCTTGGAAGTTTTCGGGTAAGATTGGGTAAGGGCTGTTCTGCCGTAATAATAATCCATATTATACTAATATTATAAATGAGAAAGTGTGTATGTATGTCCGTCTGTCTGTCTTGTGGTTGTATGAAATACTGAACTGTGACGTCATCAAAATTCGACGCACTCTTTTACTTCAATCTATGGTTTGAAACGGTTTTTCAAACATAACTAACAGGGGACGTGGATATTACGACTTTTGGGAGATAATCTATTTAATAATCACTAAAATTAATTTATTTGAATATATGTCAAATACCCAATTATCTATTCCCTCACTCACATTGTCCGATGGGATATACTTCGACAAGATTAGGCCATACGGCTGCCATTGATAATGACTCTTTTAGATTTTTAAATCCATTTTAAAATAATAATGCCTAAAAAGCCATTCAGAGTACCGACCTAGAACAGTCTCCGAACGCCATGTCTGAGAAAAAAAAGTGAGGAACACATATAAAAAAAAATAATGCCTAACTAATTCTTTAATTTTCCTCCCCTTCGCCTTTGTTCCAACAGTGTCATATCTGACAAGAAAAGAAGTGTTAAACTCGAATCTAAATCAAACAGCCTGTTTATTGTTTTACAAGTTTGTACGCACGAATGGAGTACCGACCTAGAACAGTCTCCGATCGCCATGTCTGAGAAAAAAAGGGAGGACCACATCTAAAAAATAATAATGCCTAACTAATTCTTTAATTTTCCTTCCCTTCCTTCGCCTTTGTCTGAACAGTGCCATATCTGACAAGAAAATAAAAAAGTATTAAACTCGAATCTAAATCAAACAGCCTGCTTATTGTTTTACAAGTTTGTACGCACGAATGGAGTACCGACCTAGAACAGTCTCCGATCGCCATGTCTGAGAAAAAAAGGGAGGACCACATCTAAAAAATAATAATGCCTAACTAATTCTTTAATTTTCCTTCCCTTCCTTCGCCTTTGTCTGAACAGTGCCATATCTGACAAGAAAATAAAAAAGTATTAAACTCGAATCTAAATCAAACAGCCTGCTTATTGTTTTACAAGTTTGTACGCACGAATGGAGTACCGACCAAGAACAGTCTCCGATCGCCATGTCTGAGAAAAAAAGGGAGGACCACATCTAAAAAATAATAATGCCTAACTATTTCTTGAATTTTCCTTCCCTTCCTTCGCCTTTGTCCCAACAGTGCCATATCTGACAAGAAAATAAAAAAGTGTTAAACACGAATCTAAATCAAACAGCCTGCTTATTGTTTTACAAGTTTGTACGCACAAATGGAGTACCGACCTAGAACAGTCTTCGATCGCCATGTCTGAGAAAAAAAGGGAGGACCACATCTAAAAAATAATAATGCCTGACTATTTCTTTAATTTTCCTTCCCTTCCTTCGCCTTTGTCCCAACAGTGCCATATCTGACAAGAAAATAAAAAAGTGTTAAACTCGAATCTAAATCAAACAGCCTGCTTATTGTTTTACAAGTTTGTACGCACAAATGGAGTACCGACCTAGAACAGTCTCCGATCGCCATGTCTGAGAAAAAAAGGGAGGACCACATCTAAAAAATAATAATGCCTAACTAATTCTTTAATTTTCCTTCCCTTCCTTCGCCTTTGTCTGAACAGTGCCATATCTGACAAGAAAATAAAAAAGTGTTAAACTCGAATCTAAATCAAACAGCCTGCTTATTGTTTTACAAGTTTGTACTCACGAATGATAAGAAATTCGCAGGAAACCGTGTTGAAAGCGACCTGGCGCAAAAAGGATAAGGTATAAAGGGTCTTTTGTTTGATGCCAAAGGTATTGAGACTCAGGTAGACGGGCTTTTTGGTTCACAGCTCAAAGGGCCAGGGTTTTGCCGGAATGTACGTTTTTAAGGTTCCGCTGTCAAATTATCAAATATTCAATTATTGATATCCATATCCCTAATATATTTATTTATTTATTGTATTGTATCGTAGTATCTATATGTGTTATTCATATGTAAACTATAGTACGTATGTTTTTGTAAGTATATTTTATATTATTGTTATTATTATTTTTTTTTATACGACTGCCTGAAAAAAGGAGTATATTGTTTTCAGGGTTCATGTATGTATGTGAGTTTGTATATTCCACCATAACTTCTATATGCCTGAACCGATTTTGATAAATGAGGAATCGTTAGAATCCCTAGCTTATTCCGGATGACATAGGCTAGTAAATTTTTTAAAAAAATTGATGGGGTTACCATGGTCCCGCATTAAAGACCAAAATTGAAAAAAAAAATCGAAAATAAGATTTACTATATAATCATCATCTAGAAAATGATGAGTAGATTCCAAAAATATATAACACTATAGTTCAATATTTAGTGATTCACAAAAAAATATCATTTAACAAAAAATGTGAATAAGATTCCAAAGGCTATTGCAAATCGCTTTTTATGGAGTTAAACTCCAAAAATAATTTGGCAGAGCAGTCGTATTTTTTTAATTCGTTACATTAATTTTTCTTTTTTTTGCATCGGCCACATGAGCTCCTAGACCCAGTGTCATCAGCTTTGTACGCTCGGGTTGCCTTTAAAAGGTCACTTTAGTGATAAGGCCGCCTTTGCGCATTAGTTACCACATTTTCCTCACCACACACACCACCACATCTTCTGTTTTTTATGCATAATTTTGTAACTACTTACACTACTACTGTACTACTACTACTATATCAATATCCATACTAATATTATAAATGCGATATTGTGTCTGTCTGTCTGCTACGCTTTCACGGCCCACCTACTCAACTGATTTTTATGAAATATGGTACAGGGATAGGTTATATCCCGGGAAAGATTTCTAGTTTCTACAGGAATCAAAAAACCTTAATCGACGCGGACGAAGTCGCGGACATCAACTACGTATAAATAAGGGTCTGGGTCACTCAGTGGGCGATGGAGATGGGTATGCTGGGATCCCTACGTAATCAAATCAGAAATGAAGAGATCCGTAAGAAAACCAGTGTCACCGATATAGCTCGAAGAGCTGCGAAGGTGAAGTGGCAGTTGGGGCACATAGTTTGGAGAACCGATGTACGTTGGGGCCCCATGGTGCTGGAATGGCGACCCCGCATTGGAAAGTGTAGGGTTGGATGACCCCCCACACGGTGGAAAGACGACATCAAACGAATCGCAGGAAATAGCTGGATCCAGCCGGCGTAAGACTGTGGCTTGTGGAGGACCCTGCAGGAGCCCTATGTTCAACATGTCTATCGGTTGTCCACGATGACTTATTATAAAAGAAAATACTTGAATCACTCTTAATAACTTAGGACTGACTATTCAACGCCGAGCCCAAACCTTTGGATCAAGAAAGCTGAAATTTTGCACAGAGATACCCACATAAGGGAAAACTAAAAATTCCCTAGGGACTGAAGTCGCGGGTGATCGCTAGTTAACTATAGCAGCTGTATTGGAAAGTTAACGAGAGCTTTTGGAAAAGGCTACCATTACGAAAATACCCTCAAAGTCTTTGGCATATGGCAAATTGCATGATTATACGGAACACCCTATTATGTGTGTTCTGACACACACTTGACCAGTTTTTTGAAACATCCGATGAAAAGAAGCAAGTATACCTCTACAAAAGATCTTTACACTGCTTGGTATTCAATTAAAGATGCTAATGTTCAGAGAAAAAGACTTATATTTGGATATCATTGAGGATTTGTATTGACTATAGTGCCCGTATTGTTGGATGAATTAAAGGTTATTGATGTAATATAAATTTAACAATTTGATGCAACAAAACTTCGTAATTTTTTAAATAATATAATAATTTGTACTCGCGGATGCCCGCGACTTTGTTCGCGTGGCATGATTTGTTAAATCCCACAGGCACTCCTTAATTTTCCGGGGAAAAAAACCTATATCACTCTCCAGGTTGAGGAACTATACCCATGCAAATCACGAAACGATCCGTTGCTCTGTTGCAGTTCTTTATTTTTACCGAAAGCCAAAATACCAAGTTTCGTTGATATAACTTGTAAAATATCTTGAGAAATTAAAGACTTTCATCCAAACTTTCATCCCCTATTTCACTTTTTAAAAATTTTCGAATTTTCGAATATGGTGAAATACGTACTTCTTCATATTTAACTAAAAGCCCAAACACTAAATTTCATGGCTATAACTTGAGAAATGAAGGACTTTCATACAAACTTTCAGCCACTATTTTACCCCTTTTGGAGGTGGAATTTCGAAAAATCCTTTCTTAGTGGATATCTACTTTTCATAAAGAACACATTCTCCAAATTTCATGTCTATAGGACCAGGGATTTAGGCTGTGCGTTGATATATAAGTCAGGCAGTCAGTCAGTCAGGACTTTGAATTTTATTTGTATAAATTGAGAGCTAGACGATTTGATTATTTTTTAAAAATTTTAATGGTTCTGTGAGAGAGTTATTTAGTAGCAGTATAAAACTTTAATCTTTCCTTACAGTTAATTATAATTGCTAATGAGATAGATAAAGTTAGTAAAATTATTTATAATAAAAATATGCATTTTTAAAATGTACCTACCCCTATCGTGCGCTTTTTGATGAAATTTCAAAAAGGGTTATCGAGTTTACCGGGGATCCAAGAGCTGGCAGCTACCTTCAATTAGATGCAAATCGCCTGAGACGTGCTATTGACCATAGCTCCGAGGATTTTGGGAGGATCGAGATGGGAATAGTACCAAAAGTTGAGGAATTTATCGAGACACGTTTGACTGTTTGAATTTTGAAAATCGGCCGGTAACTTTTTGTGGAATTTTGAAAAATGTAAAAAAGTCGTGTTCTTTGGATTTGTTTATATTGTAAAGATTTCGGAACAAAATTACTTTAGAAAAAATTAAATAAAGGGTCCTAGGGTATTATATTATATAGTTTAGCTACAAAATGGCGAAAAAATTTCGAAAATCGGGTAATAATTGTGACCCGTATGTACGTGGTCGCTTTAGATTTGGAATTGTACAAAAACGGGTATTTCCGTATTTAAAAAGTGATGTAGCTTCTATGTTTATTGACTGATCGTCATGGTAATAGTGTTAAAAGATGCGTATGCAGGCGAAAAGTGCATTCGTGTTGGAATTTTGAAAATCGGTTAATAAATTTATGAAAATCTTTGAAAAGAGGTTTTTATTTTTGTTATTCAAAATAAAATAATTTTTGTATTCTTGACTGCGAAATCTGTGTATTTTTTCTTTTTTAGGGGCTTTTATAATTAATTACATGTAAGCCCCATTGTAAACTAAACATAAAATTAAAACAATGCTTATTCTTATAAATATGATTTGCTTCCTCATTTCTAATTCGAACCGCTAGGATATGGAACGTGATTCCGGCTACCGTTTTTCCATCCGCTTATTGTATAGGTATCTCAAAATCAAGAGTAAATACTAAATAGGCATCTTCTAGGCAAGCGCGCTCCACCTTAGACCCCTTGCAAGCAGGTCTGATTGCAGCCAAGCGCTAGCCTATATATTAAAAAAAAAGAACATCATAAAATTTTACAAAGTAAATCTGTTACTGAAGGCAGTGTTGTGCAAGAAAGGCTAAATAGTCTAAACTCTAAAACCTGTCTTGAAAACTTCATCTGCTAGAAGATTTCCTTGTATTGCAAATCATCTTATTATTTCTAACGAAGCTGACTGAAAAGACGGTACTTAAAAAATAAAACTGTGAAAGAGGAGAGACCGTAATTAAAATGCTCTTTAAGAATAATAGTCGAGTCTTGAAAAACAACCGCTTTTGAATTGAATTGAATAAAATTATGACAGATAATAACATTGACCTTCCCAAATAAAAAATATATAATTATATATTATAAAGTATTTTATAACTATCAAACATTCTTATGATATAATCATAAACGCTAATGTGTGTCCTTCAATCACGTCACAAGGATTGAAGTCCCATAGAGACCTAGACGATGGCAAAAGCTACTTATTTCCCACAGAATCAAAGGATTTCTACGGGATTAAAAAAAAGTTAAATCTATAGGGAGGAAGTCGCGTTCACTACAGTCATGAATACTAGCTGATCGATGGGTGACTGACGTATCCCTCTGTATCACGGAGTGCCTAAAATCCCTAGGATTAGGCTCAGAACCTCAGCAGCAGGGTGATAGATAACTATAGTGAGAGAGACTTCTCTTTGGACTAAGACTGCATGATAATTTACCGTCCAGCATCCCTATTCTCTGACTCAGCGGCTATGAAAAAATGAGAGCCAAGACATATTTTTTAGTTTTATCCATGGTAGGGTTTGCTATTAAATGTTAATTTTTATTTCATAGCAAACTTTCATGGATAAAAAAGTGTCAGTGGCTTTCATTTTATGATAGCTACTGTGTTAGAGCATAGGGGAGCACGTGAGACAGTCAAAGGCTAACTTGCAGTAAAAAAATAACCTTTTCTTTGTCCTTTCCGTTCAATTTAAACGCTCTGTTCCAATTTTCATATATTTTTTTTTATCCATGGTAGGGTTTGCTATTAAATATATAGTTATTTTTTATTTCATAGCAAACTTTCAATGGTTAAAAAAGTGTCAGTGCAATTTTATGATAGCTACTGTGCTAGAGCATAGGGGAGCACGTGAGACAGTCAAAGGCTAACTTGCAGTAAAAAAATAACCTTTTCTTTGTCCTTTCCGTTCAATTTAAACGCTCTGTTCCAATTTTCAATACCTATCTAACAGTACCGTCACACGGCCATTTGCGATTTTCCGCCGATATCCCCCCGAATATAATGTAGGGAATTTATAACAGTACCGATGTCGTGCGATGCTCGATGGCTCCGTGAAGGCTCCTCTACACGATCGCCGCCGGCGAGAATGGCTAAGATACGCGCGTAACTCCATTGTACGCAGACGTTACGGTAATTTCATTTAAATCGAAGTACACAAGCTGCAAATGTTTACAGGCTATTGAATTAGCAAATGGTTAGCCCGCTACCATCGTAGACTGCATTGTCACTTCATCACGCAGTCAAGGACTAACTTGAAGTGGTTTAAAAAAAGTATCATGAACATAATTTAGTCTAGAACCTACTCAAAGAGTTGACAATCAAAACTTTCGCCGCTGCGTATTAACTGGCGTTAGTCCGTCACAAGACTCACGAAAAAGATATCAACCTTTTTTGCCACCCTAGTGATAATATTAGAGTTTGGAATCCTGCCTTTACATTACATTTCTGAAACAACTTTTAATTTAAGTGTAAAAATGTTTTAATGTTAGAATCTAAGACATTCATTTCATTATTAACATTAATTTGATTTTATGTATGTACAATTAAAGCAAAAATTACGACACAGAGTTATTTAAGTTTTATATACAACATATTTGGTACAAACTCGTAATGAAATCGTCTATTATAAAAAATTGTGAATCGAAATTGGCTGTTCCAAGTGCTCTTTTTTAGAGTGCTGTCTATCCGCACTTTGGATAAAGAATGCCTATTTTCCGAATCTATACTTCTATACTAATATTATAAATTATGTGAAAGTTTTGATGGATGTTTGTAACCCAATCACGACAGAACGACTTAACGGATCTGGATTATATTTGGCACAGAGATACATTATCATTACAGTCTGGAACAACATAAAGTCTACTTTTATCTCGGAAAATTAAAGAGCTCCCGCGGAACCGAAAAACCTCAATCCACGCGGACGGAGACACGGGCATTAGCTAGTGTGAGATATGAATAAAATTTACCCCCTTTTCCCCGTAACAACGCAACCGCGCACCAACTCATATAGAATATCGTCACACCGCACCGCCGCGGGCTACCCGTGCAGACGACTACGAGGGAGGCACGCTCGCCCTATGCAAATACGCGACCTCTACAATTGACTATCATTTCCCTACGAGCTACAGTATCAACTGTCATATTCAAATTTTACTTACATATCAAATGATTGCATCAACGTTTTTCCCGTAAAACGCAACCGCGCACCAACCCATATAGAATATCGTCACACCGCACAGCCGCGGGCTACCCGTGCTGATGACTACGAGGGAGGCACGCTCGCCCTATGCAAATACGCGACCTCTACAATTGACTATCATTTCCCTACGAGCTACAGTATCAACTGTCATATTCAAATTTTACTTACATATCAAATGATTGCATCAACGTTTTTCCCGTAAAACGCAACCGCGCACCAACCCATATAGAATATCGTCACACCGCACAGCCGCGGGCTACCCGTGCTGATGACTACGAGGGAGGCACGCTCGCCCTATGCAAATACGCGACCTCTACAATTGACTATCATTTCCCTACGAGCTACAGTATCAACTGTCATATTCGAATTTTACTTACATACCAAATGATGGCATCAACGTTTTTCCCGTGACAACGCAACCGCGCACTAAGCCATATAGGATAGCGTCACACCGCACCGCCGCGAGCTACCCGTGTCGACAACTACGAGGGAGGCACGCTCGCCCTATGCATATACGCGACCTTTACAATTGATTATCATTTCCCTACGAGCTAAAGTATCAACTGTCGTATTCGAATTTTACTTAACTACCAAATGATACCATCAACGTTTTTCCCGTAACAACGCAACCGCGCACCCATATAGAATATCGTTACACCGCACTGTCGCGGGCTACCCGTGCAGACGACTACGAGGGAGGCACGCTCGCCCTATGCAAATACGCGACCTCTACAATTGACTATCATTTCCCTACGAGCTACAGTATCAACTGTCATATTCAAATTTTACTTACATATCAAATGATTGCATCAACGTTTTTCCCGTAAAACGCAACCGCGCACCAACCCATATAGAATATCGTCACACCGCACCGCCGCGGGCTACCCGTGCTGATGACTACGAGGGAGGCACGCTCGCCCTATGCAAATACGCGACCTCTACAATTGACTATCATTTCCCTACGAGCTACAGTATCAAATGTCATATTCAAATTTTACTTACATATCAAATGATTGCATCAACGTTTTTCCCGTAAAACGCAACCGCGCACCAACCCATATAGAATATCGTCACACCGCACCGCCGCGGGCTACCCGTGCCGACGACTACGAGGAAGGCACGCTCGCCCTATGCAAATACGTGACCTCTACAATTGACTATCATTTCCCTACGAGCTACAGTATCAACTGTCATATTCGAATTTTACTTATATATCAAATGATTGCATCAACGTTTTTCCCGTAAAACGCAACCGCGCACCAACCCATATAGGATAGCGTCACACCGCACCGCCGCGGGCTACCCGTGCCGACGACTACGAGGGAGGCACGCTCGCCTTATGCAAATACGCGACCTCTACAATTGACTATCATTTCCCTACGAGCTACAGTATCAACTGTCATATTCAAATTCGGACCATAATCATTTGCACCACATTTTTGAGACCGCTTTAGAATTACTGATAATCCGATCCTTGTGCTTGTGTCTACTAAATATTGAAAGAAAAATCGTAACCAGTACTAGATAAAGGACGTACTTAATATTGCGGGACACCATACATGGTCTCCCGTCTTCCTCATTTAGGCATATAAGTATTAGTCTATTAAATACAGTTGACTATGTATCATTTTCGTACGAGGCACGAGCTTCAGTATTAACTATCGTATTCTAATTCAGACCATAATTAACCACGAGCACCACAATTTAGAAACCGTTTTAGAAGTCATAACTTGTCATATTCATAGCTGGATACATGTTATACTTAAAATATTGCTTTACAAAAGCAGGCCATTAATTACCTACATAACATTATTAAATTCGTATGTTTATTTTATTTACACCACATTCGTATTCACTAGGGGCCGAATGTCCCGCGATACAGAAGTGTCGCTAGAGAAGTAAAGATGTCGAGCGACGTCGATTTGTCTCCTAGCGTTTTAAGAATTAATGAAAGCTGTTACAATATATTCTTTCTCTGCGTCATATTCCTCATTATTGAGGATCGTGACCCTTTTCCAATATTAAAATAATGGTAGGAGTTTTCTTGGGATAATAATGCGGTGGGCTCCGACGTCCTTCCGCATACAACTCGACTAAGTGTATTTAAACTCTTAGGTTTTTGTAACGATTAATTATTATTATAGCCTACTATAATTACAATCCACTGCAGAAAATAAAATATTTCTAGGAATATCTTGAATTTAAAGTTTAATATTTTACTAGTCTCTGCAATAAAACTATGCAAAAACTAAAGCGTTACCTGACTCAAAGAGATTTTCTACTTTCCTTTTAAAAGCTGATCGCTTTAATGACCAGCTATGACAAAACTGTTAAGTGCTTACTCAAGTTTTTTAGACTACGGTATTTTCTGTAAGCTCTCGTATAGTCTACAGTTATATACCTTTGTCGTTAAAGGATGCAGAACACTTTCGATAAAGATTGATTTGGAAATTGTTAAAATAATTATAATATAGCTTAACATTATTATTGAATGATTATATTATTGCTTAGTTACTCCCTGTTTTTCTCAATGCTGATAGTCATCACCACCTCACACACACACATTAATCTATGATGCGGACGAAGTCGCGGGCATCATAATATAGTAAAATTAAATGTTTAACCGCGACTTTGTCCGAGTGGATTAAGTTTTACCATTGAAAATGGTTATCAGATGCAAATCGCCTGAGACGTATTTTTGGTCATAGCTCCGAGGATTTTGGGAGGGTCGAGATGGGAATAGTACAAAGAGTTGAGGAATTTATCTAGTAACTTTTTTTGGAATTTTGAGAGAAGTGCATTCGAGTTGGAATTTTGAAAATAGGTCAATAGGTTTTTGAAAAATTTTTAAGAGATTTTTATTTTGGAATATTTTTTCTTAATTTTTTGTATTTATTCATTTTCAATGCTCCGATTCTTGCGGGGACTGTGAAATCTGTGAATTTTTTTGATTCACGCGGGAACTCATTAATTTTCCGGGATAAAAAGTAGCCTATGTCCTTCCCGGGATGTAAGTTTTACATCCCGGGAAGGACATATACCGCTATACCAAATATTATCAAAATCGGTTGAACAGATGGGCCGTGAAAGCGTAGCAGACAGACAGACGGACAGGCAGACAGACAGACAGACACACTTTCGCATTTATAATATAAAAAAAAAGTAAAAAGAAAAATATGTGTGCTTTCGCGATGTTTATCAGGCTAGCCTATATCGCCTAGCTCATAATCCCAGGGTAGGCCGTAGTGCAAAATCCGCTTCTACACATTTTATACACTAGCGGGGGTCCATATAAAATGAATGAAAGCGCAAAAAGGATTTGTACAGTGGGGATTAGCGAATTTGCACTATAAATTCTATCAGAGCAACTAAAAGTCTTGTTTGAAAACTTAAAAAAATAAAAGTAACTAAAAATCACATCGTTATTTTTGAAAACTTAACTAAAAATCGCAAACTTATTTGAAAATTAACAAAAAAAAACTAATAATGTCCACCCGACTGAATTTCGGCCACAGCGGCCTATCTCCAGAGAGATTAGCTGTCTGCGCGGGAGATATTATAGTAGGTACACAAGTGTGTGCGCATACACAGGCGCACTCTCTGTCCCTTTACTCTCATAGCCCGATGGGATGGAAAATCCGACACGACCGGACAGAGATCAGGCGCAGGACTGACGGCTTTACGTGCTCTCCGAGGCATAGGGGTGAAACATCGCCGACTTCCTTACTCCGGGCTAGTACCTACTGAGAATTTTTTGTCAGAAAAATCCAAACTCCATCCAAGAATCCATTGGGTCTTTTTGCAATTTTTTTTTTTTTTTTTTTTTTTCACTTTATTGGAATACATACAGCGTTTTACGTTACACATAAGAACTTAAATATAGTTTGCACATTTGCCTATAAAGTATTCACTAATTAAATATAAATATAGTGGTTATTGCGGGAGTAATTTTGTGAAGTGTTAAATAAAAGAAGAAAAAAAAAACAATAATAAATAGTAAAGTTACAATTAAATTTAAACTTAGTTACTTTAGTTACTTATCTATATTAATTATACAAAGTAATATAATTTTTATGTAATTTTTTTTAATTCTGACACATATTTTCCAATGCTGTGCTGAAACTGGTCTAATTGTACATATTTTTTATTGAAAGTGTTACATGCCCTGATTAAGAATCTATTTTGGCCATAGTTTGTTTTAGTTTGAGCTAGGCTAAAGGTTTTGACACTACGCCTTGATAGTCTAGGCACAAAGTAATTGATTCTCCCTAACAAATAGGGAGAATCAACTAAACCATTTATAATTTTATATAAGAATACTTGATCCTTGTGTTCCCTTCTAAGTTCTAAAGATATTATTGCAGTAGTGTCGAAGGACATAAATCTTTTGTTTAAGCATTTTAGAAATTTGTGCTGAATATTTTCTAACATATTGACATATACGGCGTACTGTGGATTCCAAGCAGTGGATGCGTGCTCTAAGTGAGATCTTACAATTGAGTTAAAAAGCAAGATAAGGGTATTCGGGTTCTTAAAATCAGCTGTCTGACGGAGAACAAATCCTAGCATCTTATACGCTTTATTTCTAATTTTAGTCAGATGGGAATCAAATAATAGTTGACTGTCTAGCTGAACTCCCAGGTCTCTCACCTCGTTGACTCTTAGCACCGGTTTTCCAAGTAAATGATAATTATGACGGATGAAGTTCTTTTTTCTCGTAAAGGTAATAGTGCAACATTTATCGACGTTTAAATCTAAGCCATTATTTATACAGTATGCACTTATGCGATCTAAGTCATCCTGCAGATCTTGACAGTCTTCCAACGTTCGAATGACTTTAAAATTTTTTGTGTCGTCTGCGTATAATAATAAATTAGAGTTTTTAGTACACTTTACAACGTCGTTTATAAAAATATTAAATAGCAAAGGTCCGAGGTGAGAGCCCTGGGGCACGCCAGATGTTATAGGAACAAATGTGGTAGTGAATCCTTTAACTGTAACTGCTTGGGTACGTTCACGCAAATATGATGTGAGCCATCTTAAGAGATCTCCGTGTATCCCAAGTGCTCCAAGTTTCTTGATTAATATATCATGTGAAATTTTGTCAAAAGCCTTGGAGTAATCGGTATACACGGCATCAACTTGAAAACCTTTGTCCATCGCATCTAATGTCACGTCAAGCAATTCGCAAAGATTGGTTTCAGTGGATCTTTTATTTATAAACCCGTGTTGCAGCGGTGTTAATAATGGTCGTACAGCAGGGAATAACGTATATAATCTTCTCAAAAAGTTTGGGAATAACTGATAATTTGGAAATACCACGATAATTACGTACGTCGTGTTTATCTCCATTTTTGTGAATTGGTACCACAATTGAACGTTTCCAAGTTCTTGGCAAAATACCAGAGCTCAACGAACTTTGAAACAAAAGAGTTAAAGGGGTGGCTAACTGCTTACTACATTTTTTAAGAAGTAAACGGTGTAAGCCATCAGGGCCAGTGCCTTTGGTCGTATTCAGAGCCGATAGATATTTTCGAACAGTTTTAATATCTAACCCTACATGTCCAATAAGAGCTTGCGTAGATTCAGCTACGTCAGCATAAACTGTTAAGTCAGATGGTTTTTGGAAAACTGATTCGAAGAACTTATTAAATAGATCAGCTATTCGTTGCCCTTCTTGGGCAGTTTCATCTTCCAGATATAAAGTTTCGGGAATGCTACTAGTGTTGTGTTTAGATTGTACAAACGACCAAAAAAATTTAGAATTAGCAGTTAATATGTTGGCTTCGGCGCGTTCAATATACAAACTATAGCATGAAGTCTCTAAATTCTTGAACTCATGCCGAAGATCTGAAAACAAAATATAGTCGGATTGGCGGCCATATATCTTCCATTTTTTATGTACTCTTAATTTTTTATTAACAAGTTTTATTAAAGGCCGTGAATACCAAATAGGATATCTAGAATTATTAATAACGAGTTTAGAGGGAATGAATTTATCAATTATCGAGTTCACTATTGTATAGAATTCATCGACCGCTTCATCCACACGTTTATCGCCAACAGTTGGCGGATTATAGCAAAATAATTGTAATCTTTTCTTGCTAAATCATGAACTTCCGCAAAGTAACGCCTGATTCTATCCAATATTTATACACAATATATTATTTACTGTTATACTGAACAAACGATATTATTCATTATACTCAACTGATAGAGCCCACTGCTGGGCATAGGTCTACTGTATGGACTTCCAGATGCCGCGAACTTGCGCCACCTGGATCCAGAGGCTCCCTGCGACTCGTCTGATGTCGTCCGTTCACCGAGAAGGGGGGGGTCTGCCAACGCTGCGGTTCCCAGTGCGAGGTCGTTATTCACTCTTTTTTTTTTTTTAATCTACTACAAGTTAGCCCTTGACTGCGATCTCGCCTGATGATAAGTGATGATGCAGTCAAACATGGTAGCGGGCTAACCTGTTAGGGGAATGGCAGTTATATTAAACCCATACCCCTATTCGGTTTCTACACGGCATCGTACCGGAACGCTAAATCACTTGGCGGCACGTCTTTGCCGGTAGGGCGGTAACTAGCCACGGCCGAAGCCTCCTAACAGGGAACCACCACTCCAGCACTTTGGTACCCCAACGTCCATCGGTTTTTCGAACTATATGCCCCGCCCATTGCTACTACAGCTTCGCAACACGTCGAGCAATGTCGGTTACTTTAGTTCTTCTGCGGATCTCCTCATATTTTCTGATTTGATCGTGCAGAGAAATCCCGAGCATTGCTCGCCATCACCCGCTGAGTGACTCTGAGGTTTCTTATGAGGTTCATAGTTAGCGATATTATTATTACCTAATAAAGATTTTCCAAGCTCAGTATAAACAACAGGAAACTAGTTCGTAAACTAGGTTAATATCAACCCTGCGACGTATGTATGGCTTAGATAGCTAATTTCTAACTTTATATAAGTAAATAAAAATATTATGGATTGAAACAAACAAAACGCGCGACAAATGCACGATGAATTTAGTAGCATTTTTTAGTCTATTTTTCCTCAGAGAATAGAAGAGTTAAAAAAATGGCAGAAAGCACCTTAGGGAAACGTGCATTAATGTACTTTACCTGGCGCTTTAGACTTTAGGCTTTTAAATTGAGTTTTTTATTCAAATAAACTTTTACAAGTGCTTTTCAGTCGTAATTTCCTTCCTCGAGACACAACCTATGCCTGTACTAAAATCGTTTGAGAAAATGGGATGTTGAAAGCGTAACAAACAAACAAACTCACATTCGCATTTACATTAGTTAAAATAGGATTTTGGTGTATTGAAGAAGCCTTCTCAATCTGAGAGTAGACACATGCTCAGTAGTGGGCCAACGAAGTCTACCCAATACAAGGAAGTGAATGAAGCACCTGCCCTTTTATTCCCTTATTTAGTGGTGGATATCAAAAATCTGAAAGCCACGGATTTATCCATTAAAGATTTCCTATGAATAAATGTTTTTCACTTTATAGCAAACCTTCAATGGATGAAAATTGTATGTCAATTTTTTGATAGCCACTGATTTGAGAATATTTCTGCTGTCACTGAAAGCCACAGCGATGATGGCACTCTGCCGTAACGCATTGTGTGTGTCTAAGCCCTTAAAGGTCTAGATGTAAGGTAGAGTTTGTACAAAGTTGAACCGCTGTACTTATTAAGTTCATGATGAGAGCTCAGTAGTCTAGATTCCCGCATCACTCGGAGTGCAGTACAAATAACGTTAGCGCAGCTCTGAAACCGAGTTTGTTTAACCGTTACTTAAAGATTCGTATCCTATCTACGTTTATCCATACTTCCATAAATGCGAAAGTCTTTCTACTTATCTGCTATGCTTTAACGGCCCATCTTTTCAACCGATTTCAATGAAATTCGGTATAGAAGTAGATTACATCCTCGGCAAGGACATATGCTATCCCGGAATATTAAGGTTTGGCATGGCCTCGTATTCACTAGGGGACTAATGACGCTAGAGAAGTCCGGCGACGTCGCTCGACATCGCACGACATTTAATGTCTGGCAACAGGCAACAATAGGGCAAATGTCGCGAGACAAGATGGCTGGTGACGTCAGTCGACATCAGCCAACGTCGGTGGACATCTATATCAACACGTATATACCACACATTGGTCCCCTAATGATTACGAGCCTTTATAGTGCACCTGTGTTTGCGCACACTAATTATGCACCGTATTTATCTCGCGCAGATGCAATGGATCAATCAACGTCAAATTCAATCGGGTGGATTGAATTTATTTTCTTTACAACTGGATATAAACGACCGATTACGGCAGGGGCAAAAACTTGCGTAAAACTAGATATTAATAATTATTCATAGTTGATTTAGTCTAATAAATATTACACAATTGTAAGGTTTATTATTTCGATAGTTATCAATATGAATTTTTCATGACGTTTCAATCAATTTCAATCTGGGAGTACATAAAAATTCTTTGCAAAACACCGAGTTCCAAAGCCACTGTAAAGTAAAAATATTTTTGATATGTTTTTTGGAAAGAATTTTCATTTTTAACGTTTGAGTGTCAGGATTGAAGATTTGGAGTCTGAATTTTTTATGGGACCACCTCGAGAGTTTCCTCTAAAGACTGAAAAAAAAAAACTAATCGGTTCAGAAACCACGGAGATATGCACCGACATACATAAAAAAAAAATACGCGCTCCATAATTCTATGGTACAAACGCGATGTTGAATTAATTCGCAAAAAATACAACCGTTTTCATATAATATTTGTAAGGCAGTCTTGCATGAGACTCGGCTCGGTGAACAGCGATTATTGAATACTTTTGGTGTTTAGGTCGTAATTTGATTTAGTGGTCGCGATAGCAATTATTGAGCCCTAATTAAAGGATAATTGCCGTTAGGCTAAAGTGAGTGTGAATACAATTAATTCATCAGATTAAAGTCTTTCACGCTGCAACAATTTAGTGCAAAAAATCTATATATATTTTTATACATATAAAAGAAAGTCGTGTTAGTTACACTATTTATAACTCAAGAACGGCTGAACCGATTTGGCTGAAAATTGGTGGGGAGGTAGCTTAGAATCAGGAGACGGACATAGGACTTTTTATCCCGGAAAATTAAAGAGTTCCCGCGGGAACTAAAAAACCTCAATCCAATATTAACCCGATAGAACCTGTTTCTTTAAGTCGAACCCTAACTTAACCTACAAGAAACAGACAAGAAAAAGTAAATACAATGAATATTTCAAAAATTTACACTCAGAACATTGAACAGTTCACAATGTTTCGACAGTTTACAATTTCACGAGTTAGATTATAATCTAACGGTTTTTACAATCTTACGGTGACATATTTGTTTTAATAATAGTACGTAAACTAAATTAAAAATCTTATACAAATAAAAATCTATTGCTGTTAGTTTTTTTCGCTAAAACTCGATAACGGCTTGAACAATTTTGATGAAATTTTTTGTGCATGATTGAGTAGGTCCAGGAATGGTTTATGTTCACAATTGGACCCGGTAGGGGGCACTGCAATCTAGGTTCAAGGCAGGACAACGTCTGCCGGGCCCGCTAGTATTTTAATAAAAGGGTATTAATTAGTACATATTCCAGGAATACCGCAACATAATATATAATTTATTGTGTAACAATGTATTTATGTGTACCTAATATAATTTGTCTTTAGGCATTCATGTAATTTATTATGAAAATATGACGCCAATAAAGTAAATATGTGTACTTGTGCTGGAGTGGGCTGCGGTCGGGACATGTTTAAACCGATTTCACAATATAATTGTTATAAATCCGGCGGCCATTTTATGTCGACCGCAATATCATTTGATGAGCTCATTTCAATTAAAACACGTCTGTACGATTATTATTAAATTCTGTTTTAAGTATCCATATCCATACTAATGTCATATATGCGAAAGTCTGTCTTTACAACCGTGCATTGTCGAGTCCTCCTGAAGATGCTCCGGTATCGGAGTGAAACGTACGTCGAGAGTCATCATCATCATCATCTCAGCCTGCGGACGTCCACTGCTGACATAGGCCTTTCCCAAAGAACGCCACCACACCCGGTCCTCAGCCTTCCTCATTTCATTTCACTTCCCGCCACCCTTTAATGTCGTCGGTCCATCGAGCTGGAGGGCGCCCCACACTACGCTTACTTGTACGCGGTCTCCACTCTAAAACTTTCCGGCTCCAGCGGCCATCGCTCCTTCGACAAGCATGGCCTGCCCACTGCCACTTCAGCTTGCTAATGGTTTGGGCTATGTCAGTGACCCTGGTTCTCTTACGGATCTCTTCATTTCCGTCGAGAGTAGTTTGGAAGATTTCTGTGGTGTGGTGAATATCGCGGACTATGAGTGCGGGATATACACTGTACCACATAGATTTACCTACTGTCGCGGATTATAGCAAATTAAACTTCTAGTTGATGGACTTCCGCAAAGTAACGCCTGCTTCTATCCAATATTTGAAAGTCTGTCTGTCTGTTACGGCTATAACGGCCCATATTTTAATAAAATAAAAACCGTTAGATTATAATCTAACTAGCGAGATTGTAAACTGTCGAAAGATTGTGAAAGGTTCAATGTTCTAAGTGTAAATTTTTGAAATATTCATGGTATTTACGTTTTCTTGTCTCTTTCTTGTAGGTTAGGTTAGGGTTCGACATAAATAATCAGGTTAGGTTTTTTCATTTTAATACACCTAACATATTACAATCTACCGAAAAGTAATCTTTCGACAGTTTACATTTCGCTAGTTAGGTTATAATCTAACGGTTTTTACAATTTTACGGTGAGAACTACAAGCTAAAGCGTGTTTCTAAGACAAGCACCCGAGAAAAGGCGAAATGTAAGCTGAGTCTCATCGGCTGGCACATGTCTAATGTCTATCTAAGTGGGTCACAAGCTGTGCAGCACATTGTAAGAGACTTAGGCCGCTTGCAGAATTGTCGAAGTTTAGCTCGGACCTAGTAGACTAAGAGACGTGGAACATACATACCTCTGCCTCAGTCAATAAGGCCTTATGTCTGTTCCAATAGAGATGAAGTATTTTTTCAAATTCTTTAATGTCTGACCGCGTAATCTAACCTGCCATTCGATCAATATATTAGGCGAGCCCAAGAGGGGATTTTTGGATTTACTCCAGCGCGGTAGATTACAAACTTAAAAAACTCCAACTCCTTTAGGTCTCGCTCAAATCGTCAGATTATTTGAATGTACACTTTTCAGCATGTAATTAACTCACTCTACCTTAATCTTACGCGCTCGCTCATTTCTGATGATCGATTTTATCTATTTACTATTCTGATCTGCTGTCCTAGACAGACCCACCGATATGCAGGGCTCATATATGGTGAAGGTAGTCTACAGGGTCCAAAGAACCCCCCTTTATATTAATCTGCTGCGCTGGAGTAAATCCAAAAATCCCCTCTTGGGCTCCCCTACTAATAATGATGGGAATATCTACAAACTTGTAGTTTTTCAATACTCCCAGCACTATCGGCCAAGTGGCAGATAGTATGACGTGATTAGACGTTGAACATAGATGTAGATTTAAAAGAAATAGGTAGTCTCTATTGGAACAGACTAATGGTTTAGGTTGAAACAACTTAAATGACTTAAAATAATAATACTTAACTATGCTTACAGATAAATAAATAAAAAATATTAAAGGTTTAATAATATTTTAATAGAACTAGCATGTTTAATACGATTCCTAATGAGGCTAATTCTGTCGTACATTATCTATAAAGTTTACTAAGATTAGAGAGTTAAATATACTGCTAATATAACATAATAGTACCTGCGGAAGGGACAGCGGTATTTAAAGAGCTTTATTTTTGTCTAGTTTAGAGGATGTGTAAAGGTCTAGCCCCACTACAGATGCCCGGCGCGGCGGTCTTTAAGTTTGTATGGAGATGGGCCCAATTAACTTGTTATAGTATATACAACCATGTACTTATCCATTCATTCATCCATACACTCCATTATCCAAGCAGATAAAGAAAAAAAATATTTTTCAATCAAAACCTTACGACAATGTTTCTGTCCCAATAAAAAAGAGCCACACAGTACTGAATAAAAACTCAATAGAAAAACTATTAAAACTTGCGCAAACAAAGAGAAAATATGCTAATAGCAGCTGTTGAAGCCGGATCTAGAGCGGCGGTGTTCGCGAATTTATAAATCTGTCAAAGTTTAGCGGTATAGCAGCTACTCAATTCCGAACTTGCCCAAACGCTCCCCGGCCCGCGCTATTCCTGGGCCGAGTGTGCACTCTCATATAAACTGGAATATTCTGTAAGCTAACAGGAAAATCCATACTTAATATCCAATATTATAAATTCGAAAGTGTGTCTGTCTGTCTGCTAACTTACCAATATTATAAATTCGAAATTGTGTCTGCTAAGCTTTAACTGCCCGTCTTTTAAACCGATTTTGATGAAATTTGGTATAGGGCTAGGTTATATCCCGGAAAATTAAGGAGTTCTTTATAAATCTGTCAAAGTTTAGCGGTATAGCAGCTACTCAATTCCGAACTTGCCCAAACGCTCCCCGGCCCGCGCTATTCCTGGGCCGAGTGTGCACTCTCATATAAACTAGAATATTCTGTAAGCTAACAGGGAAATCCATACTAATATTATAAATCCGAAAGTGTGTCTGTCTGTCTGCTAAGCTTTTACTGCCCGTCTTTTAAACCGATTTTGATGAAATTTGGTATAGAGGTAGGTTATAACCCGGAAAATTAAGTTCTTTATAAATCTGTCAAAGTTTAGCGGTATAGCAGCTACTCAATTCCGAACTTGCCCAAACGCTCCCCGGCCCGCGCTATTCCTGGGCCGAGTGTGCACTCTCATATAAACTGGAATATTCTGTAAGCTAACAGGAAAATCCAAACTTAATATCCAATATTATAAATTCGAAAGTGTGTCTGTCTGTCTGCTAACTTACCAATATTATAAATTCGAAATTGTGTCTGCTAAGCTTTAACTGCCCGTCTTTTAAACCGATTTTGATGAAATTTGGTATAGGGCTAGGTTATATCCCGGAAAATTAAGGAGTTCTTTATAAATCTGTCAAAGTTTAGCGGTATAGCAGCTACTCAATTCCGAACTTGCCCAAACGCTCCCCGGCCCGCGCTATTCCTGGGCCGAGTGTGCACTCTCATATAAACTAGAATATTCTGTAAGCTAACAGGGAAATCCATACTAATATTATAAATCCGAAAGTGTGTCTGTCTGTCTGCTAAGCTTTTACTGCCCGTCTTTTAAACCGATTTTGATGAAATTTGGTATAGAGGTAGGTTATAACCCGGAAAATTAAGTTCTTTAGTCTGTCAAAGTTTAGCGGTATTGCGGTTACTCCATTCCAATCTTGCCCAAACGCTCCCCGGCCCGCGCTGTTCCTGGGCCCAGTGTGCACTCTCATATAAACTGGAATATTCTGTAAACCAAGAAGGAAGTCCATACTTCCTAATATTATAAATTCGAAATTGTGTCTGCTAAGCTTTAACTGCCAGCTCTTTTAAACCGATTTTGATGAAATTTGGTATAGAAGTAGGTCATATCCCGGAAAATTTCTCGCGGGAATCAAAAAAACTTAAACCAGGCGGTCCAAGTCGCGGGCATCAGCTAGTTATAATATAAAGCTATACTTAATACTTATAATTATTTGGAGAAAGGAGTTTTACGAATACTAATCATATTAAATTTTCCAGGCAATCTTTAATTCGATTGTAGTATTAAATTCCATCGAATATACGAATAAGATCTGTAGGCTTACTACCATCGCTTAAACCACCAATATCTTAAAATTGCAGTTTTAAATAACTTACCTTGATGTCCCTAAAATAAGCATTATAATTCTGAAACAAGAGCGACAACCATATTAAAATAATACTGTTTTGAGCGATGGTAGTAAGCCTGTATGTGGCTTATTTTGCTCAAGCTCCACATATTATGGGAAAGCACCCGCAAGCTCGCAGCTAAATCGGAAATTTTCACTCGGCGCGACTTGATTGTATTGCTAATGAAGGTGGGAGCCCGTCTTATGCACTTATGAGCTGATTGCAATCATGCCACTGCACTGGTTATTTCCTCCGACTTGACGTAAGGCCACGATTACACTCGCAAGTTTTTACGTAAGTACCGTTGTTGTTTAGGTTCTAGATGTTGTTTAGATCGGTGAGGTGCCCCTTGCACCTCAATCAATCAATCGTTTATTTGCTTGAAACATTGTCAAATAATATGATGACAGTTCAAAAGTAGTTCACACAGTAGTTCTCTTTGGGTATGCTTGTTTATGTGTGGTCTCTCGCCACTGCCTCGTTGGTCTAGCGGTTAGCGTAGTCGACTGCGGATCACGAGGTCCTGGGTTCGATTCCCGGTTGGGCATAAAAATTGTTAAGTATTGGGTTTTTCAATTAAGAAATTCTCAGTGCCAGCCCGGAGTTGGAAGTTGGCGGTGTTTCACCCCCGTGCCTCGGAGAGCACGTAAAGCCGTCGGTCCCGATTATTATCACTAGCATGATAATAGTCGTTAAATCCCGCCAACGTGCTGGGTCTACTAAGCTCCTAATTCCCTCTCTCCTATGAGAGTGCAGGCCTGTGCCCAGCAGTGGGACGTTAATAGGCTGTAGTGGTGGTGGTGGTGGTGGTTTATGTGTGGCACAATTTGGAAATAAATGATTCATGATACATGTATCAATAATAATTGTAATCCCAAATAAATTTGGGTCTACCGCTGAACGAATTTATTCGGGAATCTTGCTCTCATCCTGAAGGAAATATCAACTGCAACTGACATTTCTCTATAACGCTCTAGAAGTCGTGCACGTAGCAATACTCTAGGGCAAATTTTAATACAGTACATTTTAATACACGCCCGTCCTACTTCATATGCACTCCTCGAAACTGTCTGGATATTTCACTCGTTCTCCAAGATTAAACAGTAAAGGTTGGCGTCGTTTACTTTTCATCTCGTCACATGCATGCATGCAAACGTGCGGGTGTCTCGAAATTTATTGCATCGCGACGTTCGGGATTAAATCACGTCGGATTCCGTTGGTGAAATGAAAATTGAAATCCCGTATGGCGCGAAATTAGTTGTAATCGTGTGGGTTCTGTATCTGACGGATGAATTATGGCGTACTTTTGCTTAGGCTGGGTGCACATTGGCGTCTTGTATCTAACAATATGGGTTCCGCTTGGACGAATTAACCACTGGACCCGTGTTAACGGCCATATTCGCTTTAATCCTCTAGCAGCGAACTGGGCAGTTTCGCCATTAATTATGATTTTGTATTGTCATAGTGATCGACCTTTTTCATGTACTAGTGTCAATAATTGGAAAGAAAAATGACAAGGCACTTTCCCCTCGCCCCGCGAAAGTTAGTCTAACGTGGATAAGTGATTTCATACATTTTTATTTAATAAATAAATGTTCATTGACACTTCTATTCATTATACTTATTTAAAATTATACAGATACAAATTAAACTTATACTAAGTGCGGTCAATGGGCCACCTCCTCAGCCCGTGCCACAGCATGAGAGATAGGTATATACCTACCTAACATACTGCAACGCTGATTTTCAGGAGGGGCCCAAGGTTAAGGCCCCCATTATTACGTTTCCTGTAAATTGCACCATCGATTGTTATGGTTGTTGCCTACCAAAAAGCTAGCAAAGCGAGTGGCATAAAACAGTATTCTTATCCGTAATTATGATTAAAAGTCAAATCTGTCTGTTGCATCCTAAAATGGGTTTTAGGTGTCCAAATTATTTAATGAAAACAATAACCATCAATAGTGGCTATGGCTGTGAATGAACGAGTCCCTACACATTCTGGGAGCAGTCCGTGCTCAGTGTGGGGGATTAATTTCAATTTCTTCTATTAATTACTTGCAATTCCATAATTACATTATTTGTTTAATTAACATATAGTAATTAATAAAAAAAGCATGCTATGGGTACCCAGTTTGGGTGTAGCAATATTGTCTTGAACAGTGCATGGGGGTAGGGACACCGATTTTATTTGTGTTTGTCAGTATCATTAAAAATTAATTAATATTGTAGTAACATTTTATATTATAATCTAATAACATTATGAATATGCATTCATCAGATACTCAAAAAGAAAATGGCATTGCTGATTTATATTTCTATAGTTTCTAACTAACCACAGAATCGGGAAAATTCGTGAAACTTGCAAAAAACTTAAATTGCCCGTTAGTTGCTTTTATCTTCAAGAAGTTAGAGCCGGCGGGGAGCTTACCGAAGACTTTTGATCGGTTTTTGGATGCACTTTCTCGAGTTTTAAGTCATTGGACCAATTCTAACGATATTAGATTCTAGTTTTCAAAGAAATGGAATTGAAGAAGAAATATTATGGGCTTAAAATCATATCATACTTATATAATATTATAAATGCGAAAGTGTCTGTCTGCTACGTTTTCACGGCTCATCCATTCAATCGATTTTGATGATATTTGGTACAGGGGTAGGCTGTATCCCGGGGAAGGACATAGGCTACTTTTTATCCCGGAAAATTATAGAGTTCTCGCGGGAATCAAAAATCTTAATCCACGCGGACGAAGACCTAATTTCCAATAATTACACTTCATCAATTCAAGCTTATCTATCCAATATTGATGGTACCTACAGCTATAATTACTTTAGTCAAAATTAGATCTTAAATTAGCGTTGCCTACAAAGAAAAACATAACAATTAATCACACAATAAAGTCGGCATTTTCTCAATAGAATGGTTCCTCCAAAGATAAACATGTTTTGAGACCTTGAGTACTGAATCTATTCGCCTATAAAGGGCATTTCGGAGAAGAATAATATTAAATATGTAGTTACTTGGAATGTTGGAAAAATTATGGTACTTTTTATGTATGAGGCAGATATTATAATGTTATACCAATACCAACGAGTAGATTTTATATCCATACTAACATTATACCTCTATGTAATAACAGTTACCTTTTTATGTCTTTAAGTTTTTTTGAGGGTGGAATTCAGTAAGTACCTGAAACAAAAATGAAATATATTATGGTTAATTTTACGCTTTAGTTGACGCAAGAAATATTTTGTATTAAAAATAGTGACTATAGGTAAATGTTAAGAAGGTTTAGTCGCTATGGGAATGGCTATCGATTGCTATCAGTAACTATCTTGTTAGCAGATGCCTGCGACTTCTTCCGCGAGTGATCACCCGTGAGTTTTTAGAAATTCCCGCGGGCACTCCTTAATTTCCGGGGCAAAAGCAGCCTATATTCTTCCCCGGGACACAACCTATTGTACCAAAAATCAAAATTGGCTTAAAGGCTATATAGTAACAGCGTCGTATCGTGTGCGCAAGGTGCAGAAAACCTTTATGGGGTCGAGTGTACGCTTTTATAATATGGTTCCCAAAGAGTTTCTGGATTTGCCATTACATAGATTTAAAGACTGTGTTAAACAGCATTTGTTAGGTCGAGGTTATTACACTATCGATGATTTTATTAATGACAAAGTTGCATGGAAGCAACCGGCCTCGCATCCAGTGACCCACAAGTCAGTGTAATACTTGTAACGTATGTGTTGTGTTGTCTACATATTGTAACCTTTTCTTTTCTATGAAAAGAGCAACTGCTGATTTTCTTGCCGGTTCTTCTCAGTAGAACAGATTTCCGAACCGGTGGTAGTAAGTAAGTATTAACGTTTTATAAGTGACACAAGATGTCCTACATGAAATAAATAAATCATTTATATAAAAGGATATGTTATATATTTGTTTCGTTTGCCGTGGAGAACCTTGGGCCGTGGAGTCTTAGTGCCAAAAATTTTTTGCGAGATATTTCACCGCGGTTAATTGCCTCATCTGGTGACAGAAGGGCTGGCTCATTTTTTGTGCAAAGGATCAGCCTGGCTGTCCAGCGCGGAAATGCAGCCAGCATTCTTGCCACCATTCCACGGGGGCATGATTTATATAGCAATTAGGTTAGGCTCTAGCTAGCATTAAGTTCTATTGTATTATTTTCAATAAAAAAAAAAAAAAGGATATGCCATAAAGCGTAATAAAAAAACAAACTTACGCATTTAATTTTGTTAGTTAGGATTGCCATGAGTCTGTTGGAGTAGAGCTTACTTCAGAAAAAATCTCTCTACCTACACATTCAAGTCGGTAAGTAGATTAATGCAAATGTAAATGTCACCGTAAGATTGTAAAAACCGTTAGATTATAATCTAACTCGCGAAATTCTAAACTGTCGAAAGATTGTAAACTGTTCAATGTTCTGAGTGTAAATTTTTGAAATATTCATTTTATTTACGTTTTCTTGTCTCTTTCTTGTAGGTTAGGTTAGGGTTCGACATAAATAATCAGGCACTTAGGTTTTATCGGGTTTAAATACCTATCAGATTACAATCTACCGGAAAATAATGCGTTAAATTCTAATCTTTCGACAGTTTAGAATTTCGCGAGTTAGATTATAATCTAACGGTTCTTACAATCTTACGGTGACATAAACGCCATAAACATGGACAAAGAGTCCACAAACTATGAGCGGGAAGGAGAACTCGTTTGCGTGTCGAAAGCCGAGCGCTTAATTCATCGGTTATTGGTCGTAATTCCAGATATTATTCCAGGATTTCGGCTTTTTCGCGTACGCTGGGGCGATCGTAAAACCCGGGATGATCCAGCCATCGACGCGATATGAGATTCGGGGATTTCCAGTTTCAAAAACTATTCACAAAAACTATGCTTGGAAGGTTTTTAGTCAGTATTATGATGCTGGGAATGGTTGACGATTCTTGATGTGTTGATGTCACCGTAAAAACCGTTAGATTATAATCTAACTCGCGAAATTCTAAACTGTCGAAAGATTGTGAACCGTTCAATGTTCTGAGTGTCAATGTTTTGAAATATTCATTGTATCTACGTTTTCTTGTCTGTTTTTTGTAGGTTAGGTTAGGGTTCGACATAAACACAACTTAGGTTTTATCGGGTTTAAATACTAATCTACCGGAAAATAATGCGTTAAATTGTAATCTTTCGACAGTTTGCAATTACGCAAGTTAGATTATAATCTAACGGTTTTTACAATCTCACGGTGACATATATATGTATTATCTATACTAATATTATAAATGCGAAAGTTTGGACGGATGTATGGATGTCTGGATATATGGATGTATGGATGTTTGTTACTCAATCCCGCCCCAACGGCTGAACGGATCTGGTTGAGATTTGGCACAGAGATAGATTATAGTTTGGAATAGCACATAGGCTACTTTTTATCCCGGAAAATTAAAGAGATCCCGCGGGAACCAAAAACCCTCAAACTCGCTAGTGTGAAATAATATGCTTATTTTTTTGTAAGTAGGTACACTGATTGTGATTCGTGTAAGACAGATATTTAGACATAACAGACAATAATTTTAAAGAATAATATTTCCAGCTCTATCTTTTAATAAAAAATTCAAAATACTTATCAAATTTTAATGAAAGTAATGAGTAAGTTTTTATGTAATAAGTATGTATGTTTGTCTGGTGAGAGGCTTCGGCCATGGCTAGTTAGCACCTTATACCAGCAAAGACATGCTGCCAAGCGTTAAGCGTTCCGGTACGATGCCGTGTAGAAACCGGCTAGGGGTATGGGTTCGATATAACTGCCATTCCCCTAACAGGTTAGCCCGCAACCATCTTAGACTGCATCGTCACTTAGCATCAGGTGAGATCGCAGTCAAGGGCTAACCTGTAGTGGAATAAAAAAAATGTATATTGAATGCACAGAAGTCCAGTGACGTTTATAATAAATGCTCAATAATATATTAAACTGGTAGTTCGCCCCGAACTGAGACCTCGCGGTATCCTTAAGATAGTTTTAACTATATATTGTAATAGATAACTTTTAACATAAGACGTAAAAGAGCTAAAGATTTATTGGAGAAACGAATAAACTTTTACAGAGCGCCATCTATTGACATCATTGTTATGTTCTGTTATAAATACTGAAGCTCATTAAAAATTTAATAATTTCGTTTCCTTATAATATTGATCTTATTTTAGTATTTGTTGTTTAAGAACAGGATAAAATTCAAGTAATTCATCAAGTTTCAGGCTCAGCCTTCAACTTTGGACGTTAGAAAATCTCCACATTGAAAGCCCCCCATTTCGTCAATTTTAGGGGAAAAATTAAAAAAAAAAATTGTTCTCTATTTCTAATTATCTTTAAAATGATATACCGTAACCCTATGTAACGCTATAACAAATATTTTACTTCGCATTCGCTTCTATGAGAGCTCCCATGAAATAAAGATTTTTTTAACTCTTTAAGCCATATTCGGCTGGAGGCCATCAATTTACATATTATAATTAAATTTGAAGTAGTTACGTTCAGTAATTCAGAAGTTATAAGGCTCTGACAGACGGATGGACGGACGGATAAGTGCAAATTCACTCAAGTAGACTCAGAGAACTTCGATTCGCTCGGTCAAAAATACATAAAAAATAGATTTACCAGAACCTGAAATATTTTTCAATTTCATGCAAACAATATGTTATAAGTACTCCATTTATGTGTTCTAATGTAGAATAGCCTTGTTACCATAAGTAGCAATGTACTCGCGTACGTGACCTGACCCCAAAAAGATAAAAGGGGAGTTTCATCAGCGACACGTGATAACCACCCAATTCAGTTTGTGTTCTTATTACTTACCTAATCTAAATGTTAGCAAAGCAAACTCTACTTCACTTAATTCCCTTATTTTTGTTCTTTACAGTCGTAAATTATAAGTACCTAATTAAATAATTTCATGCGTAACGCATACCGATGACCCTACATCAAAAGTGTGGATGGGACGCTTCGTTTGTATTCATAACATCTTATCTTCATAAATGTTAATAAAGCTTATTTATTAATTTACTTACAGTAAGTAGGTAAATGTGATAAATCAAAATAAAAACAAAACTCGAGGTGACGTAAAAAATTCAGACCAAAAAGTCAAAATAAAATAAGGTGAGTCAGATTATAGAGTTGATGATAGAGATGTTGTATCTTTCTATTATTTTATTTGTGATCTTGGCTTCACTCGACTCTACTGTGCAGGCAGGGATTGCGCATTTCACCCGGTCGGGACACCCGACCTTCTGTATGGGGTCTCGGGTTTGATCCCCGGGCACGCATCTCCAATTTATGAGCGTTATAAGAAATGAAATATGCCTTGCTTCATACGGCGAAGCAAAACTTCTTTAGGAAACCTGCACGCCCGAGATTTTATTCATAATGTTCTCGAAGGTGTGTGAATGTGGCAAATCTGCATTTGGCCAGCATGGTGGACTATAGCCAAACCCTTCTCAATCTGAGATGTGACTCGTACACAGTAGTGTGCACGCAATGAGTTGATAAGACAGGGAGGGAGTGCTAGAAATGTATTTGTTTAAAGTAGGAAATAAACTATTTTTCAGAATTATTGTTGTGTTGTTGTTTGTCTGCCTCGTTGGTCTAGCGGTTAGCGTAGTCGACTGCGGATCACGAGGTCCTGGGTTCGATTCCCGGTCGGGCATAAAAATTGTTAGGTATTGGGTTTTTCAATTATGAAATTCTCAGTGCCAGCCCGGAGTTAGGAAGTTGGTGGTGTTTCACCCCCGTGCCTCGGAGAGCACGCTAAGCCGTCGGTCCCGGTTATTATCACTAACATGATAATAGTCGTTAAAGCCCGCCAACCCGCATTGGAGCACCGTGGTGGGTTAAGCTCTTAATTCCCGCTCTCCTATGAGAGTGGAGGCCTGTGCCCAGCAGTGAGACGTCAATAGGCTGTAGTGGTTGTTTGTGTTTGTCAATCATAATTTGTGTTAATCTGGCCAGCGGAATTCACCCTTACAACGTATGCGAACACTGGTGATGGCGGAAAAGCGAAAATAATTCGTTTATCCCGGCCAAATTACCAATTGGCCCAGGGAAATTAACTTTCCATACACACTGGGACATGTCTTCCTTGTTCTTAGTTGGGGAAATTAGTTCGTTCACACGATATTAGGTTGCTTAGGGGCGTATCCACTAGGATGCTACGACGTTGTACTAAGCGTAGCAAACTGGGTGAACGTGTCTTTATACACAGTATTGGTGGCGATTATGTGGCATCCACTACAGCCTATTAACGTCCCACTGCTGGGCACAGGCCTCCACTCTCATAGGAGAGAGGGAATTAGAGCTTAGACCCACCACGCTGCTCCAATGCGGATTTAGAATATAATCTTACAAATATTATAAATGCGAAATTTTGGATGGATGTATGGATGTATGGATGGATGTATGGATGTGTGGATGTATGGATGTATGGATGTATGGATGTATGGTTGTATGGATGTTTGGATGGATGTATGGATGTATGGATGTATGGATATTTGTTAGACAATCACGCCTCAACGGCTGAACGGATCTGGTTGAACTTTGGCACAGAGACAGATTATAGTCTGGAATAGCACATAGGCTACTTTTTATACCGGAAGTTAAAGAGTTCCCGCGGGAACCAAAAAAACCTCAAACCTCAAACCATCAGGCTGACGCATTGACGAAAAAGTTTATTGAGTCTTAAAGTAGGTACGCAAAGGTACTTAGGTACGTGAAGTTACTCCTAGAATCAGGCCCATAAATATTTTAATAGGTACTAGATAATGCCCGCGACTTCGTCAGCGTAGATTAAGCTTTTTTGATTCCCGCGGGAACTCTTTAATTTTTCGGGATTAAAAGCCTATGGCCTACGCTGGGATACAATCTATCCCCATACCAAATTTCATTAAAATCGGATGAACAGATGGGCCGTGAAAGCGTAGCAGACAGACAGATAGATAGACAGACACACTTTCGCATTTATAATATTACCTAGTATGGAGTCTTAAAGTAAGTACGCAAAAGTATACTTACGTGTAGTTGCTCCTAGTATGTCTATCAGGCCCATAAATATTTTAATATGATCCTCACTTGTACCTAGAGATTTCAATATTATTCTCTCTTGGACCAAATTTCATCAAAATCGGTTGAACAGATGGGCCGTGAAATCGTAGCAGACAGACAGATAGATAGATAGACAGACACACTTTCGCATTTGTAATAGTAGTATGGAGTCTTAAAGTAAGTACGCAAAAGTATACATACGAGAAGTGGCTCCTAGTGTGCCCATAAATATTTTAATATGATCCTCACTTGTACCTAGATATTTCAATATTATTCTCTCTTGGATCGGTTCCAGCCATTAATAACGAACTAAAAGTGGAATATAACGCGACGGCAAACTTAATTATTAATCAATTAAATACCTACTCTTCCTCTCCCGGGGAGGTGATTGAATAATTAATGAAGCCAACTAAAATACTTTAAAGCTTCTTATTTTAATTACTTAATTGCGAATATTGAGACTGTAATATAGATTGAATATGATCGGAATGAGAATTATTATTAATCTGATAAAGCATATTAGTTCACTAGCTTCACTCCGCAGCTTCGCTTACTTTAAGTTCCATTTTCATACAAATTTCAAACCCCTATTTTCCACCTTTAGGGGTTGAATTTATGCAAAATCCTTTATTAGCGGATTCCTACGCTATAAAAGCTATCTGTATGCCAAATTTCAGCCTGATCCGTCCAGTGGTTTCAGCTGTTTCGATAGATCAGTCAGTCAGTCAGTCACCTTTTCCTTTTTTATATTAAGATTTAGCTCGGGCTACACGCTCAGTCTTATCTGCACAAGCCATCACTAAATCTAGTTCTGTCCCTTTCCGCAGGAGTGTTATGAAAGGAAAAGCATATCAATATGTTGAGAGTGCTGTCATTTAAGTTTCATTTAGACATTGTGTAAGTACATATATCAGAATGGAGAAGTTTTCCATTTTTTTTAATTTATTATGAAAATTAAGACAAAAAAAAACATAAATACGAAAGAAGCATTAAAATATCTCAACAAATGAAAAAGTTATGGAACTTTAAAGTTGCGCTTGCAAAACGGGTGGTGTGACGTCACACAACCCTATCAACCGGCTTTGTAAAGCTGAATAAAAGAAATAAATGGACTTAACGTGACTTAATTGAATTAAAAACACTTAAATTGTGTGAGAAGATAATTTTGAGGTATTAAATCTCGGCTAGGTATTAAAACTTACTCACAAAATTTCTCAAGATACAGCAATCGGTGTACATTAAATAATTAAATTTTTAAATCGTCATTTCTCAGTCATTTATTAATGGATAAAAAAAACACTGATTTATTAGTCGTAATATATTTTACTTCCGTTGTGTTAAATATGATATTCACAACATCATGAAACTTCTCCATGAATGTAGGAACTAGATGTGAATGAACTAGAAGTTTAATGTGTCCCTAAGATGTTAGCCCGCTACCATCTTAGACTTACGATCACTTACGATCAGATGAGATCGCAGTCAAGGGCTAACTTGCAGTGGATAAAAAAAAACACCACACAAATCCTCAAATCACGTTTCACTCCGACACCGGGCATCTTCAGGAGATGTTGACTCGATTATGCACGATTGTAAAGTGACGATCGTGTCGAAAGTTCCGGCTTATATACCTTTTTGACATGACTCATACTTCCCTCCTATTACTGTATAAATTGAGTAAAGGTGAATTTGATACGTTTATCAAATATATATAATTTTATACGTTCTATCCAATATATCAGAATTAGGCACATTATAATATACTTACGCTAAAGTATTAGAGAGAACATTGCTCGGTCTACAAAAGCACGTTTTACTCCGACACTGGAGCATCTTCAGACGTTGACTCGGTCGAGTACTGTGGCGGATTATAGCGAATTAGACTTCTAGTTCTTTCATTATCAAAGACTTCCGCCTGCTTCTATCCAATATATCAGAATAAGGCACATTATAGTATACTTACGCTAAGGTATTAGAGAGAACATAGCTCGGTCTATAAAAGCACGTTTTACTCCGACACTGAAGCATCTTCAGACGTTGACTCGGTCGAGTACTGTGGCGGATTATAGCGAATTAGACTTCTAGTTCCTTCATTTTCAAAGACTTCCGCGTGCTTCTATCCAATATATCAGAATTAGGCACATTATAATACTTACGCTAAGGTATTAGGGAGAACATAGCTCGGTCTATAAAAGCACGTTTTACTCCGACACTGGAGCATCTTCAGACGTTGACTCGGTTGAGTACTGTGGCGGATTATAGCGAATTAGACTTCTAGTTCCTTCATTATCAAAGACTTCCGCCTGCTTCTATCCAATATATCAGAATAAGGCACATTATAGTATACTTACGCTAAGGTATTAGAGAGAACATAGCTCGGTCTATAAAAGCACGTTTTACTCCGACACTGAAGCATCTTCAGACGTTGACTCGGTCGAGTACTGTGGCGGATTATAGCGAATTAGACTTCTAGTTCCTTCATTATCAAAGACTTCCGCCTGCTTCTATCCAATATATCAGAATTAGGCACATTATAATACTTACGCTAAGGTATTAGGGAGAACATAGCTCGGTCTATAAAAGCACGTTTTACTCCGACACTGGAGCATCTTCAGACGTTGACTCGGTCGAGTACTGTGGCGGATTATAGCGAATTAGACTTCTAGTTCCTTCATTATCAAAGACTTCCGCCTGCTTCTATCCAATATATCAGAATAAGGCACATTATAGTATACTTACGCTAAGGTATTAGAGAGAACATAGCTCGGTCTATAAAAGCACGTTTTACTCCGACACTGAAGCATCTTCAGACGTTGACTCGGTCGAGTACTGTGGCGGATTATAGCGAATTAGACTTCTAGTTCCTTCATTATCAAAGACTTCCGCCTGCTTCTATCCAATATATCAGAATTAGGCACATTATAATACTTACGCTAAGGTATTAGGGAGAACATAGCTCGGTCTATAAAAGCACGTTTTACTCCGACACTGGAGCATCTTCAGACGTTGACTCGGTCGAGTACTGTGGCGGATTATAGCGAATTAGACTTCTAGTTCCTTCATTATCAAAGACTTCCGCCTGCTTCTATCCAATATATCAGAATAAGGCACATTATAGTATACTTACGCTAAGGTATTAGAGAGAACATAGCTCGGTCTATAAAAGCACGTTTTACTCCGACACTGGAGCATCTTCAGACGTTGACTCGGTCGAGTACTGTGGCGGATTATAGCGAATTAGACTTCTAGTTCATTCATTATCAAAGACTTCCGCGTGCTTCTATCCAATATATCAGAATAAGGCACATTATAATATACTTACGCTAAGGTATTAGAGAGAACATAGCTCGGTCTATAAAAGCGGACACGTCCCATCTTGATAGCGCCGCCGACGCCGGTCTCCGGGCTGTAAATTCCGCCACTAATCGAATTTTTAACCGCCCCGGATAAAAGTTCCGGGTGCGGAACAAAAAACTTATTAATGCCCCTATTATTGCGGAAGCTTAATAGAGTTTTTGATTTTAACGCTTCATCGGCCAAAAAAAGCTATTAACGAGGCTACGTACGGGACTTACCTACTTATCATTAGATATAATATGTACCTAACTAGTACTTACTAATGATAATTATGTTAGTAAGACCTGACAGGGCCTCATGTTCATGCATGCTAATCGCTATAGGATAATCGATTTAATGTATTAGCAAGTAAGACATAAAAGCTATCAATAAATAAATGTCCTCACAATCGAATTTTTAAAATGTATTGTGGTTCAGACGACCGTTTAGATGGCTCTACCTTAAACTGTTAGTAAAATCAGCCAATTCGCACTTGGCCAGCTTGGGTACAACTTGATCATGACGAATTAGATTTAGTGGATACCGCTGTTTTTCTCGGAATAACGTTATGCTAAACTCCATCTATAACTCTAATGGGGCAATTACATAAATGACTTATCGAACAGGCTTAGTTCTGCTGCATATGCGGTTAAAAAGATTCACCAGTTGACAGATATAGAAACGGCGAGATTAGTTTATTTTGGTTACTTTCACAGCATTATGTCATATGGTATATTATTATGGGGTAAAGCTGCAGATATTAATTCTGCTTTTGTGCTGTTCCAGCCATATACCTAGACCTAGAGAGTCACTAAGAGATAAATTTAAAGCAATCAATATTATGACAGTACACAACCAATATATATTTGAAAATTTAGTATACGTGCTTAAACACATTGATAAATTCAAGAAGAAAAGTGATTGTCATAATGTCAATACTAGAAATAAAAATTAACTTGTAATGCCTGCTTCTAGGCTTAGTAAAACTAGCAATTTATTTGTTGGAAACAGTGTCCGCTTCTACAATAAGCTCCCAGAAGACATATTAAAGATGTCTCTGAATAAGTTCAAAGTTAATGTAAAACGTGAACTCATAAAAAATCCTATTACCATGTAAAGGATTACTTAAATGACAAGGAAGCTTGGCAATGATTTGATCTAATGGCTCTGATAGTTGCTTAGTTAAGATAATTATTCGTGAAAAGGTGATAATGAAAAAAAACTCGGCTGAGTTTGTTGTGGGCTCTTCTCAGACCAGGGCGCGTTTGGAACTCTCGTAGTTGTAGTTTTAAGATACCGTTACTGAGTATCACCATTATATATTATAAATTACTGGATGTCAATAAGTGTAGTATACCTACTTTGATTTGACTTTGACTATGTCCAAACCCTTTTCATTTCGAGAGTATACTCAGTACAGTGAACCGGCAATGGGTTGAATGATGATGATCACCGAATTTCGGCCACGGTGATCGATCTCCCCATATTAGCCAACTGTGTATATAATATTACTAACTGATGGCCGCGACATCGTCCGCGTGTATTAATGTTTTTTGTCTCCTGCGAGAATTCGTTTATTTTCCGGGATAATAAGAAGCCCATATGTTATGCCAGACTACAATCTATATCTGTGCCAAATTTCATCCAGATCAGTTCAGCGGTTCTGGCGTGATTGAGTAACAAATATCTATCCATCAATCCATCTATTCAAACTTTCGCATTTAATAATATTAGTATAGATATAAATAGATATATTCTAGATTAGATAGTGCTCAAGTGAGTGCGCTTGCTGCACTCTCTATTCTCTTAGTCTCATATCCCGATGTGACGGTAAATCCGACACGTTAGGGGAGAGATCAGGACCGATGGCTTGATGCAATTGATCTCCGACGCAAGGGGATGAAATACCACCTACTCAAAGTTCGTGAATATATTCAGAATCAAATACCACCTACTCAAAATCAGTATATTCAGAATCGAGCAACATAAGCTTAGATTAAACCTTATAAATAACCCTTTTCGTGATAAGTTGTGAAGCTGATTGAAGTAGGAAAAAAATGGCCTGAATTTACCATAAAAAGTTATCACATTAAAACCATTAAGAGAAACTCGTATCACCAATAAACGAATACTTTATTGGCCATTCCCGAACATGTACAGTCAGCCACGCAAATATGTATAAAAACAAAAAGGTTTCACGCAAATTTCGCTCTAAACATCGTTAGAATAGGTGGGTAATTTGTTTGCACAGTTTAAGTTAACTGTACAAGCAAATAAAACCATTTATATCTTTTATGTCGGTCCCCACACATTATTTTATCATTGAACAGGTGTGTTAATTACGTACCTAGATAAACAACCGACATCATTTCAATGATTATAATTCAAAACTATTCGTAAATAACGTTACTGAAATTAATTATAAGCCTTTTATTAATTACTAGATGATTCCCGCGACTTGGACTAAGTTTTTTCGATTCCCGCGGGAACTCTTTAATTTTCCGGGATAAAAAGTAGCCTATGTTCCCCGGAATATCAACAATACCAGCCCATCTGTCACAACTGGTGACAGAAGGGCTGGCTCATTTTTTGCGCAAAGGATCAGCCTGGCTGTCCAGCGCGGAAATGTAGCCAGCATTCTTACCACCATTCCACGTGGGCATGATTTATATAGTAATTAGGTTAGGCTGGCTAGCATTAAGTTCTATTGTATTATTTTCAATAAAAAAAATAAAAAATAATCATCAAAATCGGTTGTATAGTGGACCGTGAAAGCGTAGCAGACAGACAGATAGACAGACAGATAGAAACACTTTCGCATTTATAATATTAGTATGGATTTGGATTATCCAGGTTTGGTTTTTTCTTTCGCACACAGTTATCCTCTGACGATATTGTGTCTCCAGGTTTGGTTTAAATGTCGCTTGAAATCCATAAATTTTAAAATTTTAAATAAACGCGAAAGTGTGTCTGTCTATTTGCTACGCTTTCATTGCCCAACTACTTTTGCCTAACCAATTTTGATGAAATTTGGTACAGAGATAGTTTAAATTCCGGGGAAGGAACTATTTATCAAATTGAAGCGTTCAAACGAAGTCGCGGGCATCATCTAGTTCGTTTAGATGTTGGTATAGTAGGTTAATATAACAGACTAGGCAATAAAGCTAGTTGACCCCAACAATAATTCCTCAGGCGACGCAACTTTATAGTGAGTTAAACGTATATTATAAATATCCAATAAAAAAACATAAAGGAAGTAAGATTTTTTTCATGCTATACCTAATTGTTAAAGCAGGATGGTACATTATCGCGTATAGTAATAAAAATAAAATCGGTTTAAATATCGATGTTCCGCATGATTATTTCATTTGATATTTCGGTTTTGAGTGTAAATATACCTACTATTATTTTAAAAATAAATCGAGAAAATACTCAGTCATAAATATTAAGTTTTAGGTATAAATACCTAAAGTCCGGATGGATATTTTGTTTGATAGTTTTGTATAAGTATTGGTTCATGACAATCAAAGACTGAGGATTTAATGCGGGGGTCCTATACAACAATGCCTAGACTACTACACATAATCTCCATTGCTTATCATCTCCATAACTACAATGTGCATGCACCAGTCATAAATATTAAGTTTTAAGTATAGATACCTAACTTCCGGATGTTTTTTTGTTGGATATTTTTGTGTAAGTTTTGGATCATCCATTACTAGAACCCGGCCAAGTTTCATCGACTGAGGATTTAATGCGGGGGTCTCCATACAACGGACCGCTCCATTGCCTAGAGCCCTAGACTTTATTGTTGAGTGATTAATTACAGACATTATTAATATTTAGCTTGTGTTCATCGTTTCCGTTTATGTGATATTGTACCTAAGTATTATGATAGATTAAAATTTACGAAATTTCATTAAAAGTTTTATGTCACTGTATTTTGCTATGGTCCGTAATAATTTGCGCAGATATTTTGTTTAATATTAAAGCTACAAACATAGTTCAAATAACTCATGTTAAAATGGTTTTTTTAAATTAATTTTCGTTCTATTTTCTTTGAAAGAGCGGCTTCAAATATATATAAAAAATATATTAAAAAGAATATTATCTATGTAATTAAATTAGTTATGTAATCCTTAATAGTTACTGTGGAGAAACTGACTCATCCATCATCATCACCTTCATCACTCATCACTACAGCCCATTAACGTCCCACTGCTGGGCACAGGCCTCCACTCTCATAGGAGAGAGAGAATTAGAGTTTAGACCCACCACGCTGCTCCAATGCGGGTTGGCGGGCTTTAACGACTATTATCATGTTAGTGATAATAACCGGGACCGACGGCTTAACGTGCTCTCCGAGGCACGGGGGTGAAACACCGCCAACTTCCTAACTCCGGGCTATTACTGAGAATTTCTAGTCAGAAAATCCCAATACTTAATTATGGCCCGACCCGGCACTCGAACCCGGGACCTCGTCGGCTGCAGTCAAACATGCTAACCACTAGACCAACAAGGCAGTATCATCACCTTATCACCTTATCAACCCATTACTGAGTACGATTTTCCTTCCGGAATGAGAAGAGTTTGGCCCTAGCCGACCACGCTCGCCAAGTGTGGATCGGCAGATTTCACACCTTTGAAATATTATAAGGACTCTGGGCATGCAGGTCACGATGTTTTTCTTCACCATTTGAAGCAAGTGACATATTTTTTTTAAACGCACACAACTTTGAAATGTTGGAGGAGCGTTGCCGGGGATCGAACCCGCGACCCAGTCAAAAAAGCTTGTTACCTATATATGGACACAGCAGTATCCTTCCCCCTTTAGTAACCCCCATGACGGTCAGTTCGACCCGTCATAACCGTTACATGCTTAATGACGGGTACAAATGACCGGCGACGTATAAAACATTTAACTAATCGAAGGTCGAGACGGTTATGTCTTACGTCAGGCAAATAAAAGGGAAAATATATCAAAGATATTTTTCTCGGGTCTAAAGATTTTGTATTTTGATTTAGAAAATAGCTTGTTTTCAGTTTCACTTTATGATCAAAACCTTATTCATTACTAGCGAATGCCCGCGACTTCGTCTGCGTGGATGGAGGTTTCTTGGTTCCCGCGGGAACTCTTTAATTTTCCGGGATAAGAAGTAGCTTATGTGCTATTCCAGACTATAATCTATCTGTGTGCCAAATTTCAGCCAGATCCGTTGAGCCGTTGGGGCGTGATTGAATAACAAACATCCATACATCCATTCATCCATACATCCATACATCCATACATCTATCCAAACTTTCGCATTTATAATATTAAGTAAGATGAGTACGCAATTCGGTAATGTGAGTACCGTAATAATAATATTAAGATCTCGCGGAAAAGGGTTGAATGTTATCACAAGGATTTGGTATAAAATGTTAAGTTTCGATTACATATTATGGGTAATAAAAATAAAATCTATACTAATATTATAAATGCGAAAGTTTGGATGGATGTCTGTTACTCAATCACGCCAGAACGGCTGAACGGATCTGGATGAAATTGGGCACAGATTTAGATTATAGTCTGGAATAGCACATAGGCAGACATCCATACATCCATACATCCGTCCAAAGTTTTCCATTTACAATATTAGTATATATTTAGGGATGACTAGGGTCTAATAACTCCCATATTATAAATATATCATTTGCAGTGTTATTGTTATATACATCAACCTATCGCAACTTCCCAAGATACCATAACCGTGTCTGGTTATGTTTTTAAGATAAGGATTATAAGCCATCAGTGTAACGATTATTTTTTATGTGATTTTCGGTGCTTCATGTGCATGATTATAGCCTTTCATCTTTCATGACAAAGTTGGGTTCTTTGGCACCAAAGTTTGACAATATTTGAACTATTGATACGCAGGGTTAGGCTCAATTCCAGACCTCTATACTAATAGATAGATAGAAAGATAAATACTTTATTACCACACAAAACATTAAAAAAGAAACAAAGTAGTGAATATGCAAAAATAAATAAGTGCGCAAAGGCAATACTAATATAATGAATGAGAAAGTTTGGATGGATGTATGGATAGATGGATGTTTGGTACTCAATAACGCCGGTTTTTTTTCTATTTTTATTCCGGAAGATTAAAGAATTCTCGTGGGAACCAAAAAACCTTAATCCACGCGGACGAATTAGAGGGCATCAGTTAGTTCTGTATAATTTGGAATCACATTATATTAGAGGGCAGACCAGACTTGAGGTTATATTGAAATCATCAATTCCATACCAGGAATTGTATTTTTTTAAATAAATAAATAAATAAAATAAATTGTTTATTGCTCCAAAACTACATATGTTACCATTACAAGAACATTTCTGCGTTTTGCAGGGCGAAACTTATTAATATTCTAAATTGTAGTTACAAAATTTATACGTGAAACTCCTACTTATATAATCTCAACGTTAACCACTGCGCCAGTGAGGTTGTCTTATAAGCCCTATCATAATCAAAGCGAACGTCTTTATTATGTATCCTTTTGAAGTGTTATTTTAATGAAGTAATATTATATAGCACGCATTCGTCCCAAGATAACACAACCGTGTCGGTGGTAATGTTTAGATAGAGGGGATTATAATAAGGCACTTTGCTAAAACGATGCTTTTAACCCGTTGACCTAAATAGCTTCATCCTTGCTTATACTAATGGCTGGATGTATTAATATTATACTTTTTCGCTTAGCTCTGAAATTATTTGGTAATTTTGAGGATTAGGGCTCTAAAACTGCTGCTATATAAAAATAAATAAATATCTTTATTTACAGACATGACATCCATTAAAAATACTCGATACTACTTAACGTTACCTAATGGTAGTTATGAAAGTATTTTGTAGGTTTAGTTTTACTGAAAATACACTACTGACAAAACATGGCAAAATGTCAGCTTGAAACGCGAGCGTAATGTTTTTGAAGTGAAAACTTCTCTAAGCACTTTTTGGTAGGGAGTAAAAACGTAGATTCGCGTGACCGACATGCTCGCGAACATATATATATATATACTCCATTCGAAATTAAACTTTAATGCCTTGATGTTAAGGTATATATTTTAATAAATAATTTTTATTTAAAAAAATAGTTGTCACTTCTCTCGGCAGTCCCTAGGACTGCCAATATTTTTTATCAACTACAAGTTAGCCCTTCACTGCGATCTCTTCTCAGTGTCAGTGATGATACAGTCTAAGATGGTAGCGAGCTAACCTGTTGGGGGCATGGCAGTTATATTAAACCCATACCCCTAATCGGTTCCTACACGGGATTGTACTAGAATTCTAAATCGCTTGGCACGACTTTGCCAGTAGGGTGGTAACTAGCCACGGCCGAAGCCTCCCACCAGGCCAGACCAGAGAAAATTTAGAAATTATTAATTCCCAAATTGACTCCGCCGGGGATTGTTTCACCATTGTTTCACATTTGAAACACGTTTTGACATATTAAAGCGCAAGTCTGTGCAGCTCCTTACACGCGATTCGACGTTTCCACTTTCGTTAAGCCATGCCCTACCCACAGAGTGTCCTCGCCCTAAGCAAATTCAATCTCCTAATATATTTAAACGGTGTGTGTTACCGGTAATGACGTACAGCAACTACCTACTTATTATTCCATCTAGGAAACGATTACCAAACATGATCGCCTGTGAATTATCGGCTAAACAAGGAGGCTCAAGTCATGCGGGTCACTCAGCGAGCGATGGAGAGAGATGTGAAGAGATCTGTAGAAGAACTAAAGTGAGAGACAGCTCAATGAGTCGCAAAGCTAATAGTCCAGTCATTTGGTGTTCAAAAAGGGGGTAGCCTGGAAAGTTTTCTTGGAGTTTTGAAAATTGGTGATTTTATAGATATTTTATGCTCTTTCCGAATTTTCACTTTGCCATCGCGTATCTTTGTCGCTCGCGCCGCCATATTGAAAAAATGGCGCCCTAAAACAGTTTCCTGAAAAACTTTCCAGGTAAAACTACCAAATGACTGGACTATAAAGACTGGCAATAAATTGGGTATTTGACAGATGAAAAAAAGTGTTTTTTAGTGATTATTAAATAGAAGATCTCCCAAAAGCCGTAATTTATGTAATGCTCACGTCTCCTGTTAGTTTTATGTTTGAAAACTATTTAAGTTATCGATTAAAGTTGAAAATGTGAGTCGAATTAAACAACTACTCGTGAGTAAATTTAAATAACTGATAAGCAAATCTCAAAATTTTTGTTTCAATTTTTATTCGTTTTTAAGATATTATATTAATTTTTTGAATGTGTGTAACTTAGCATTAATAATTATTTAGTTTAGTGTCTGTAACCTATATCCATTGTTTTTATAATTGACCACTATACAATGTTTGAGGAGGGCGATTATCACTCCAACGCAGTTTTTAACTTTTGCGGGATTATCGTATAATATATCTGAATAAAAGTTTATTTTATTTATTTAATTTTGATGACGTCACAGTTCAGTATTTCAAAAATAAACAACGTTCGAAGAAATAATTTAATTTATTTGAACTACCAACAGAATTACAAGTAGTAGGTATACAAAATGTTGAATGGCTTAGGCAATAGGTAATAAGCAATTCAATTTATAGGTAGTTACATCATGCACATAGGAAAAGTCGTACATAACTGACACAAGTATACATTGGGGAATTATTAATAAATTATATGCAAGACTATACAAAATTAATGAAAATAACTTTCAATGAATAATAGTAGAAAAAAATATAAACATATAAAATATTTATATAACATAAACTATAAATAAATAATAATAATAGACGTTGTCACTTCTCACGACTAGGTCACAAATATCCTTCAACATCAAGAGTCAATATATTGAAATCAGTATTAAACGAAACGACGACAAAGCAATGAACATACCTACTATTTGATAGCACTTACTTTAATAAGGCGATAAAGCAGCGCTCGCGACGAAAAATGACGTCATTAAACTTCCAAATTCCCGCCGTAAGAGCAATTTAGAGGTGCGGCGCCTAATGACAACGATCCGTGTGGCGTTATCCTTATTGGATGCTACCCGGGAAAATTAAAGAGGTATTTGATGCTCACATTAAATTAAATAAAGCAACTTCTATACCAACTTTGTTGGGTACCTTCGTTATGACTTCATAATTAAAAAAATTCAAGAATACCACTGCCCTGCCAAAAAACGAAATAAAAAGTTAATAATCTAAATTGATCTAGTTATATGAGAATCTTATTCACATTTTTATTAATTGATATTTTTTGTGAATCATTGGATATTGAATTATAGTGTTATATATTTTTGGAATCTACTCATCATTTTCTAGATGATGAATATATACTTAATCTTATTTTCGATTATTTTTTTTCAACTTTAGTCTTTGATGCGGGACCATGGTCACCCCATCAATTTTTGTTTAAATTTTCCTAGCCTATGTCACCCGGAATAAGCTAGGGATTATAACGATACATCATTTATCAAAATCGATTCAGGCGTATGGAAGTTACGGTGGAATATACAAACTCACATACATATTTACATACATACATGAACCCTGAAAACAATGTACTCTTACTCCTTTTTTCAGGCAGTCGTTTAAAAAACTACGTGATGCCTGCGACTTCGTTGCGTGGACTAAGGTTTTCGGAAAGCCTCGTCGAAACATTTTTGATTTTCCGAGATAAAAAGCAACCTTATATCCTTCTCCGTTATGCCAATAAACTTCTATCTCTCGTTATGAAAAGAGGTCCCTGCCAAAATCCATACTAATAATATTATAAATGTGAAAGTGTGTTGGTCATTCTGTGTGTTGCACTTTAACAGGCCATCTTTTCAACCAATTTTGATGAAATACGTAGGTTATCAATAAATGTAATAAAAATAAAGTTTATGCTTATGATCGGTATTACGTACATAGGTACGTTATTGTATCTGTTTACTGTGGTTATACCGATCATAAGTATAGATTTTATTTTTATCCACCTCAGCACCTCACCTGACCTCAGGTTCCGAGTTTTCGGCCAATCTCTATAGATTGACCGAAAATTGGGAACCTGAGGTCCAATTGTTTAAGCAAATCGTAACCATATTTGAAAGCTTAAAACGTATTAGTTACTCGAACTGTGTAAGGAGATCATACATGCTTTAAGACGTTCTATGAACTTCTTAAACGGGTCGAATTATTGTTTTTATATCTTAGACTTCTCACTAATCATCTGGTGAGATCGTAGTCAAGGGCTAAGTTGTAGTGGATAAAAAAAATATCCGTTTGACAGACGATTACGATTTCTTTACACAATCGGGGGGCTGTTCTTAGCTAATGTTCATTTATTGATACGGGCCCTAATCTCTCTTGTAAGATGAAGGCTATTATCTTTTTAATCAAACAAAACAATAACGAGAAGAAACTAAAACAACTTAATATAAAATCGAATATCATCTAAATCTATAATAACTTTCAAACAAAAGGCTTCTAGTATCTTTTCAATCGTTCCGCCTAATTAGTGATTCTTTCCGACAGTCATCTTCGACCGCAATCGACCAAATGATGTTTTTTAGGGTTCCGTAGCTCAACAGGAAAAAATTAACTCTTGTACTTATAGGATCACTTCGCTATCCGTCAGTCTGTCAATCATCTTTTTCTCGGGAACGCGTGGAGGTATTAAAATTAATTATATCAAATACTTCAGTCTACAGTTTCTTGAAGCTAAACACTTAAAAGAGTATTAGTTAAGAAGAATAAAATTATTAAATAAGAAATCTATGTATAAATATAAGAATTCGTAGATGTATGAAATTATGTATAATTATAATAATGTAAGATAATGTAATAATATACATAACAAATATATAGCATTAATAATGAATGAAAGCTAAAAAAAAATGTACATTAGTTGCTCATTCTCGTCCAACAGAGCAAGGCAAAAAAAAAGCAAGCGATGTCATCTATAAAAGGTCTCCGATCATCATGTCGGAGGATAAAAAGCGGACACACATTTGAAAAAAAAAGAAAAAAAGTCTCTTGGAGCTAGAATAAACTCAAGATTCTAAATCAACGCAATCAAATTTTGACACTCGCCAATAAATCAAAACCTATACTTCCGTTGACCTAGAATCATGAAATTTGGAAAGAAGCATGGTTTCACAGCACAAGTATAGGAAAAAATAAACATAACCTTATAAATTAGGGTTCCGTACTCATAAGGTGGGTAACAGTCTCGTTATTTACTAAATAATTTAACGAATTAAAAAATACGACTGCCCTGCCATATTAGTTTTGGAGTTTACCTCCCTAAGAAGCGATTTGCATAGGTATATAGCCTTTGGAATCTTATTCACATTTTTATTAAATGATATTTTTTGTGAATCACTGGATATTGAACTATAGTGTTATATATTTTTGGAATCTACACATCATTTTCTAGATGATGACTATATAGTTAATCTTATTTTCGAATTTTTTTTTTCAACTTTAGTCTTTAATAAGCAACCACGGTCACTCCATCAATTTAAAAAAAAAAATTACTAGCCTATGTCACCCGGAATAAGCTAGGGATTCTAACGATACCTCATTTATCAAAATCGGTTCAGGCGTATAGAAGTTATGGTGGAATATAATAACTCACATACATACATACATACATGAACTCTGAAAACAATATACTAAGGAGTAAAACTGAAAACAATATACTTTCAGGCAGTCGTATAATAATATAAGTTTTTTGGTGGTACGGGAACCTTTGTGCGCAATTCTGACTCGCACTTGACCGGTTTTTTCTATTACTGTCAGACAGGCGCCGCTACCTGAGCAGGCAGTTTTTTGGATTGTTATTTGAGAGTTAGGTAATTTGTTTGACATTGGTGTTTAGGGGCCCGGTATGGGATGCTCTGGGAGAGGTAGGTAACTACTTATTTTACTAACAATTAAATTCATTTTTGTATTCCGACAGTTCTCCATATTCATTCGCCTTCGATTATTTTTCAGAAAATTATTATTTTTTATTTAACTATTATATTATTATTAGACACACATAAAAAGGACACAAAAAATACATAGAAAATAAGTAGAACACAAATGGCGGCCTTATCGCTTAGTAACGATCTCTGCCAGGCAACCTTAAAAATCTTCAAAATAAGAGTGAAAAAATAAAAGTAAAGAAAAGTATGGAAAGGACACGACCAAACACCGCGTCATATGAGTAACACGTTTCGTCGTGTCGCAGTGGACTTTATATTAAACGTTTTGAAGTGAAACTTCTTTAGAATCGTTGTGATATGAAAACTCGATGAAAAAGCGACACCAAAAAGAGATAAAAATATTCATAATAGGATTTAGCCTGCGAGAGAATGATGAGAATACAAGTTATATTTATTTAATTCTCTCGTAGGCTACTTTTCTGAAGTTTCACATCTGCCGTGTGTGAATTACACACACTTTTTTTGTCTGTAGTGTGTTTTCACCCTTAATCGACAACTTTACACTGTTTATGGATATGAGACACTACACTTTCGTTTACGGCAATAAATCAAAAAGTTGCGCATCAGATTCAAAGAGCAATACGTTTACATTAACTCGCAAAAACTTCCTCACCAACTTATTCCCGAGTATAAAGTCGTAAGTGGCATGCGGACATTCTTATCTTGGTTTGTGAAGTTGCAAAGTACAGTTTTGACGTCCCGAATAATGGTTGTTTCGGGAGTTTGGCTGGAATAACGACGAAACATGCGAAATGCTGGGTATGATTTTTCTTGTGTTGTGTTTTGTTCTTGGTATGCAGGCAAAGTTGTGCTTGAAACGCGGTGCAAAGTTTCGAATATAATTGAGAGTTCGAGTATTCCAAGGCTTACTTATGTACTACTAGCTGATGCCCGAGACATCCTCCGGGTGGTTTAAGTTTCTTAATTCCCGCGGGATCTCCATATATTTTCGGGATAAAAAGAAGGCTATGCCACTCTCCAGGTCCTCAAATATGCCCATGCCAAAAATCACGTCGATTCGTTTCTCCGTTGCTGCGTGATTGAAGGACATACTAATAAATAAACGCACTTTTGCATTTATAAAATGATGCGATAGTTGGTCTGTCTCTTTTTATTATCGTAAAAGCCTGTATGCACTATGCAGACGAACGTGGGATATTTATTGCGGCATTGGTCTCAATAACATTTGAGACATCAAGGAGTATGTTAGTTCTTAAGTAGGTTAAGTTTAAAATTTATTTGTTTAAATTATTGGAATATTTCTGGAAATAAATTGATATATTTTATTTATTACCTCATGGCTCTCTGAGGAATTTTCCGAAAATCAAAAAGTTTCCCAGAGTATTTTTTTTTGCACGCAACGTCCGCGTACAATAACGCTTTGTCCTGTCTCGCTAGTGTGTGCAGCTCCATATCGCAAGTCAATTATGTTGTTTGATAAAAGCAATTTACGCGTCCACATTATACGCAAGTCAATTATGTTTGATCGTAGTGTGTGCTGATAATTATCGCTCTTAGTTTACATCATCAATTTCCACGCATCCAAGGACTAACTTATCACCAAATTAAAAAAACTTCTGAAAACAAAATCGAGTTAAAAAATACGTAGCATTAATTGACTCTTATCCCGTACCGAGTTTATACAGTGTACAGATGTTGCCAAGCGAGCAATTTCTACTCAGAGAAAATCGCCTGCCAAGTAAGCGCTGGTTACAAACAACTGTTGCCAATTCTTTCGTCGAGGCTACGATTTTTAATAAACCTAAAAGATTTGTCACATTTCATCCTACACTTTGCTTTTATTTTCATCCCCTTTTTAGTTGCTTCAGCGGACTTTGGCAATTTTTCGTTCGATATCAGGCGCTAGACTCAAAATCCGGTCTTTGCCACAGCAACTTTCAAATTAAGGACTGTTTCTGTTAAAGGGCTATGACCTCGGTAAGCATAATATTAACACTCGACCTCCTATACGGGGTCGCGGGTTCAATTCCCCGGGCACGCACCTCCAACTTTAAATTTTCCAAGTAATGTGCGTTTTACGAAATCAAGTATCACTTGTTTCAAACGGTGAAGGAAAACATCGTGAGGAACCTTTTATGCCCGAAAGTTCTTCAAATGTTCTCGAAGGTATATGAAGTCTGCTAATCCGCACTTGCGCCACTTCAGCGTGGTGGACTATGGCCAAACCGTTTTCATGCCGAGAGGAGACTCGTGTGCAGTAGTGAGCAGGTGGCCCACAATATTATATAAAAATTATTAAAAAAATATATTAATCAGATTATCGATTTCAAATCTATACTAATATTATAAATGCGAAAATTTACTGGTCTGTCTTTCTGCTACGCTTTCACGACCCATGCGTTCAACCTATTTTGATGAAATTCGGAACAGGAATAGTTTGTATTCCGAGGAAAGGACACAGGCTACTTTTTATCTCGGAAAATTAAGGAGTTCCTTCCGGAAAACACTTAAGTGATTTCCCGCGGGAACGAAGTCGCGGACATTTTCTAGTACTAAATATTTACAATACGTAGAACTATATCTAAGTCTAAGTCTAATCGATCTAAGTATCAAATCAATCTACGTATTGTAAGTATATTGTAAATCAATATACTTTTAAATATTAAATCTTAAATTGCCTTTTATTATTTATACAGCTTGGAATATTTTGGAGCTTCGGGGGCGATAAATCGATCTAAGTATCAAATCAATCTACGTATTGTAAGTATATTGTAAATAAATATACTTTAAATATGATAAATGATTTATTTATTTCATGTAGGACAGCTTGTGCCACTTATGAAACGTTAAGACTACCACCGGTATGGAAAGCTGATTCTACTGAGAAGAGCCGGCAAGAAACTCAGCAGTTGCTCTTTTCATAGAAAAGATAAGGTTACAATACGTAGACAACACAACACATACGTTACAAGTATTACACTGACTTGTGGGTCACTGGATGCGAGGCCGGTTGCTTCCATGCAACTTTGTCATTAATAAAATCCTCGATAGTGTAATAACCTCGACTTAACAAATGCTGTTTAACACAGTCTTTAAATCTATGTAATGGCAAATCCAGAAACTCTTTGGGAACCATATTATTTTAAATCTTAAATCTTAAATTGCCTTTTATTATTTTTACAACTTGATTCCGCGATTAAGCACTATTTCCCGCAAGGAATACTTGCAGAAAAGTGCTCACTCCAGCCCGAGCTGAGCAAATCCGCTTAGCCCGGCATCCCTCGCACTGCCCAGTCATTAAACACTGAATTCCTTCAGTACTGGGGTGACCATAACACCTACGAACTATGATTTCTATACGACAGCCTGAAAAAAGGAGTATATTGTGTTCAGGGTTCATGTATGTATGTATGTATGTATGTATGTATGTGAGTTTGTATATTCCACCATAACTATTAGGTATACGCCAGAACCGATTTTGATAAATGAGGTATCGTTAGAATCCCTAGCTTATTCCGGGTGGCATAGGATAGTAAAATTTTTAACAAAATTGATGGGGTGACCGTGGCATCGCATTAAAAACTAAATTTAAAAAAAAATAAGATTAACTATATAATCATCATCTGGAAAATGATGAGTAGATTCCAAAAATATATAACACTATATTTAAATATCCAGTGATTCACAAAAAAATATCATTTAATAAAAATGTGAATAAGATTCTAATTTAATTAGATTTATTTAGTTTTTCTTAGTTAATTTTTTGGCAGGGCAGTCGTATTTTTATTTTTTTAAATTATGACTTGTTAAGTATTCTCTTTAACAAGTGTTCTAAATGAAAAAGTAAAAAGTGTTTCTTGACGATCGGAGGCCGAGCATTGCCGAACGCTATGTTTTATTAAAATACCCTATTGTTTTGATCTTGTTTATGTTTTATATGATTTGTATCGCGCTAATTACTTATTTAATGTTTGTTGCATATTAGTTATTTATTATTGGTTGTATAGTTAGTAGAATATATCCGCATAATATAATATTATGTAAGAGGGATGTGCAGCATGTACAAGTCGACAAGGCTTAAGGGTGTTAAGAACCCAACCCAAGTAAAAAGTGTTTGTCAATAAAAAATTTAAAAAAATCTTGCGCATCTGTACTATACTAGTCATATAAATGCAAAACTTTGGATGATGTTTGTTACTTATTCACGCCAAAACGGCTTAATGGATCTGGATGAAATTTGGCACGGAGATAGATTGTGTAGTCTAGCATAAAACATATGCTTCTTTTTATCCCGGAAAATTTATTCATTTAAAAAGAGTAACCACCGAGTTCCTTGCTGGTTCTTCTCGGTAGGAATGTCATTCTGAACCAGTGGTAGATTCACTAGACGATTCAAAAGTACTTGTAAAAGTTTATTTGAATAAAAAACATTTAAATTTGAAATTTGAAAATTAAACATTTCCCGCGGGAATCAAAAAAACCCATTATCCCTTTAGTGATAAGACCACCTTGCGTACTTTGTTTACTTTATATTCTTATGTATTTGTGGCAATAAGGAATTTATCTGTCTATCCACGCGTACAAAGTCGTGGGGGCATAAGTTAAAATCAGTCATGACGAACATCACAATACAATGAAACAAATATGTAATAAAATATAATTGATAAGCAGGTTTTTCCTTTAACCACTGATCAAAAAGTAAATAAGTATTTATCTATGCCAACATAAATAGCATACAAAACATACTAACCGAAAATAAATTTCATATAATATTATTGCCATACTTCTGATTGGACATGGAAACTATGCATTGGAATGGATAGAGCGAGTGAGAGAGTAATAAAGACAGTTCAAGGACCCTGAAATATGAATATCAGTGGTTTTAACGGTCCTTTAAAAAACTATAAATGAAGTAATTATTTTTTTTGTTAAATTTCTGTCCTACATTTTTGATAAATTATGGTGTGACTAACGTGTACTGGCTTAGTCTGAATCGGACCCTTTGAGTAGACCGCGTGAATGCACCAAATACCTACCTCCAGACTCCTTAAAACGCTTTCATTCCAAAGCCTCCAGTAATAAAGTTTGAGTGAAATAGGATTGCTGTGTTTTACGAGGCCTACGTATCGCTAGTTAAAGAATAAATGAATGAATGAATATACTTTTATTGTATATATACCACAACGGAAATACAATAATCTGATACCTTTAAACGAGCAATTCTTATATCTTATATATATAAAAGAAAGTCGTGTTAGTTACACTATTTATAACTCAAGAACGGCTGAACCGATTTGGCTGAAAATTGGTGGGGAGGTAACTTAGAACCAGAAGACGGACATAGGATACTATTTATCCCGGAAAATGAAAGAGTTCCCGCGGGAACTAAAAAACCTCAATCCACGCGGAAGAAATCGCGGGCATCAGCTAGTATATATGTATAAAAAACAAAGTCGGGTTTGTTCGAACACTTATATCTCTAGAACGGCTGAACGGATCTGGATGAAATTTGGCACAGGGATATATTATAGTCTGGAATAACATATAGGCTACTTTTTATACAGGAAAATTAAAGATCCCGCGGGAACCAAAAAACTTCAATCCACGCGGACGAAGTCGCAGGCATCAGCTAGTATATAATATATAATCTGAATCTCGGAAACGGCTCAAACGATTTTCAGGAAATTTAGGAGTTTCGGGGGCTATAAATCGAATCGAATGTCGTTTTATTCGTGTTTCCAGGCAATAAAAAACTGCTACATAATCATTAGAATACGAAGGTAAATTTTGCTTCTATCAAGGTTACAAGGTTATAACAGCTCAGTTGAGAAATGACCCCAGTTCGAGTCCAGATGTCTCCAGTCCGATTATTTTGATCCCTTTTTTTCAAGTTCCTTCTTTTGTGAGAATAACTATTATTGGGAGCCCAGTTGCACTCGTGATTTTTTATTTAAATTAACAGTTCATATTTTTTTATTATTATGTCGGTAAGATCGAAAAATATTATTCATATTTCATCAGCATGTAATTCGTATGTAAATATAATTTCCAAAAAACATGATTCACCAAAAAAAAATACCGAGCCAAGCTCCATAATCCAGGCACATAAAGTAATAATACAATTTGGAATTTTGTTTTTTGGGATTTGAATTTTTAAAGACTTTTTATGTTCAGTTTTCGCCATACAAAGAAAGTATCGTCTGTGACTGTGACCATACAGTCTTGTCATAAACAGTATTTGTTGAGAAAGCTTTTTCGTAATAGGGCTAGGCGATGGTAAGGGATAAACTTGCTTGTTAACGGATATAAAGATGGATAGTCACGTACAACTCCTGGACACCCACTACTGCTTCCGTTACTTCTTTTATTTCATAGTTCATATTTATTCAGAAGAGGTCGTCCTAGTTAAATAGTCTTATTTAAAGTTTTGTTCTGTGCATGAAATTCAGTGAGAATTCGCTTGCATTAAGCCGTGACATGTTGAGATACTGTGAACGAAACTCTTACCACGAATTCTCTGAAGAAAATGTAAGTCCCGTTATAAGTTCACCTGATGAGAAACTGTGGAGAAAGTAAGTAAGATGAGATATTTTATCATCATTCATCACAGGTCTCTTCTCAGATTTGAAGAAGTTCATATATTGAAAATATCAAACCACTCGCATGTTTTTTTTTTTTTTTTTTCAATAAATCTTGTGACACTGACAGTGGTGTTTCTCCGATAGGCGTCCACTGCTAGACAATGACCAATTTCATGAACATTGAACACGATTTTGTGCCGATTTACCCGTTGTCCTAGCGACAAACGCGGTAACGCAACGCGATGCGACAATGTCAAACAGTTAGTTAACCCTTTACGTGGCCTACATTGACGAGTGGATACGTCTGTCATTTTCTATGGCGTTGAGCCGCGTCTCGTCGCTGTGCCGTCGCTTGGGGTCAGGTAATCACGGGTGATCGCTTTACGCGACTGACATCAGCGTCTCCAAACTTATTTTTTGGGTGAGATGGTGATAATAAAAAGAACAAAAACCCGGCTGAGTTTGTTGGGCGCGTTTGGAACCCTCGTAGCTTTAGTTTTAAGATACCGTAACCAATTATTAACACGTTAAAAATTACGTACATATAAAACATGATGGTGATGTTTTATATGTACGTAATTTTTAACGTCAATAAGTGTACCTACAGTGTACCTATATTAAATAAATGGTATTGAGTATTGAGGGTGCTCTAATTAAAAAAATAATTCAAATATGCAAATAGTAAGGGTCACACATACGTTATAAAATATCGTTACGTCTGCAAACTAGCTGTTAGGAGCTTTCCGCGTTGTGGGGAGTCTCCGTGGAGACAATGCATTCTGTTACTTAATTTAATTTGGTTCCGACTTGTTTTTAGCTTTGTACATGTATACTCGGGGCTTTTTTTAACTTTATTTTGGCGTTCTCTATTAAATTAGCGTATTTAAAATAGGTATAGTTTTGAGCGAGATTTGTGTGCGTGAGAGCGTGTGCGTGTGTGTACTTTATTTATGTGAGTGTATGAGTGGATGTGTGTTTGTATAATAGTGCAGAGTTTTTACTAAGCAGTAGTACTAAAGGCACTTTTGTGACATGAAATTTTTCATTTCAGAAGAATTTAATAAGCAACTTATAAAATAAGCTCACTTACCAAAACTAGCACGGCGCTAGGAAATGGACGGTATTGCGACAACGACGGTGCTGAAAAACAGATTCATAAAGGTTACAGAAATATAAGTGTCATAGAATCGAAGCTGTAACCCTTTTGAATGTGTTTTTGATTCTGTTAACCCGAAACACTTATATTTCTGCAACAGAAACGAATCTGTACCATAAATGAAAGTGTTTTAAAGTAAAACCGAAATAGCGACGTTGCCAAATTTACTGTCGACTCGTATTCAAATTTGAACCTAAGTAGAAAGCACCGATGGTTGCAATTGTTTTAAGAAAAACATGGCCATGTTGTGACAGTGTGTGTAAAGTCCAATGAAGTGAGAAGAACGCGTTGTCACACCGTGCAGTTTGTTAGTGCATGTACCTATTAGAGTTACAGATAAAAACACTTATTACCAGAAATAAACGGTTACCGATTGAATGGGTCACAGTTTCATTTCTATTTTCTTTATAAGGGTTTCTATTTTATTACAGTTTCAAAAAACAGTGCTTAAACCCCTTATTTCGGTTACTGTTTCAGTCCTTAATCGCGCACTTCGTTAGTTCTGTCAGATTTGTCAGATTTCAAGCTATGAGAGTAAGGGACCCTTACTCTCATAGCTTGATGACCTTTACTGAGGGTATAGAGTGTGTACATGAGTGTACGCTTACACGTACTCACAATAACTTCCACGTCGTCTAAACCGATAGCTATCCACTGCAGCACGAAAGTCTGCTACAGGAACCTCAACGGTTGACTCCACTGACCATCGACAGTGGCCTGCAGTTTATAGGGGCACAAAAGCACTGCTTACCTAAATAGAAATGCGTCAATGCTCATTTTTCATCAAAACAGCTAGTAAATAGGTATTCTGATCGACTAATGCCTACCCCAGCTTCAAACCCTGGTCACGCCACTGGCCATCGATATATAATTATGTAGTTAGTTGGGCCCTTTCATAGAAAAAATTGGGCGTCCGACCTGTAGAGCGCGCTCCACACCTGTATAAGCCTCAGACTAGATGGTTTTAGTAAAATAGGTCCACATTCTCTATTTGACGGGGCTGTCTATATGTATTGAGGTCGTCGTCGGTCGTCGGTGGGGGTCGTCCAACCTCCATCCAAGCAACTTGCCCCAACGCTTATCGGTTCTTCGAATTGGCTCCCATTTCTCTCTCTCTCTTTCTGCGTCGTATTCCTCATTAATGAGGGTCGTGATCCCTTTCCATCAATCAAATAATGGTAGGAACTAGGAGTTTTCTAGGGACAATAATGCGCTGGGTTCCCACGTCCTTTCGCATTTGGTTCCCATTTGGTTACGGCGTAATACGACAGAGTCTGAGACAACTGCCTCGTTGGTCTAGTGGTTAGCATGTTCGACTGCGGCTGACGAGGTCCCGAGTCCGAGTCCCAGGTCGGACCATAAGAAGTATTGGGTTTTTCTAACAATAAATTCTCAGTACTGGCTTGGAGTTAGGAACTTGGCGGTATTTCACCCCTGTGCCTCGGAGAGCACGTTAAGCCGTCGGTCCTGCGCCTGATCTCTCTCCGGTCGTCTCGGGTTTTCCGTTCCATCGGGCTAAGAGAGTAAAGGAACACAGAGTGCACCTGTGTACACACTTGTGCACTATAATATCTCCCGCACAGACGGCTAATCTCCCTCGATTGGCCGCCGTGGCCGAAATTCGCTCTGGAGGACATTAATACGACAGACGTTAATAAAAAGTGTAGTTACTTGTCTTCAAACAGAACTGGCAGAAAACAAAACTGCCTCAAATCACAAAACTTCAGAACCACAACATAAAGGCGAACTCGAAACTACACGGCTCAGATACTAGGCGTTTGTCTGTTCATCGGAAGGAATAAGCCGAAGTTGCGTACACACTTGAACTTTCGTGTTGTGGGACTTGGGGACTGGGAGCAAATCAGAGCGGATGACAATACAGAGCATGTCTTGAGCCATGTTTGTTTTGTCTCAGTTCTAGTGCCATTGTATGGATGAAAGAACAACTCAATTTGTCACCGAGTTTCTTGCTGGTTCTTCTCGATAGGAATGACATTCTGAAGCAGTGGTAGATTCACTTGACGATTCAAAAGTACTTGTAAAAGTTTATTTGAATTTGAATTTGTCACATTCATACTATCAATAATCCATATCCTTCAGGAGCTCGTGGATAGGTTGGATTAGTGCCGCGCTGAATTCGAGGCAACACATACTAATATTATAAATGCGAAAGTGTATCTGTCTGTCTGCTACGCTTTCACGGTCCATCTGTTTGTGTGGTGTGTGATGAAATTTGGTATAGCTATAGTTTGTAATTGTATCCCGGGGAAGGACATAGGCTACTTTTTATTCCGCAAAATTAAAGTTCTCGCGGGAATCATAAAAATTATCTCTTCAACAGATTTTTATGAAATTTAGTATAGGGATAGTTTGTATCCCGGGGAAGGACATAGGCTACTTATTATCCCGGAAAATTAAGGAGTTCCCGCGGGAACTAAAAAACCTCAATCCACGCCGAGGAAGTCGCGGGCATCAGCTAGTCTTTAATTACATAGAGTTTGGAAAGAATATCCTATTAGTATAGATTACACGGTCTGCTGGATTTAATTCAATTCTGGACTACACTTGTGAATGGGTAAGCCAAGTACACCCATTATGGTTGTGTTTTTTTAATGCATAATATTTTTTACGATTTTTTTTAACAATTATTTATATTTGACACCTCTACTCTAATGAATAATCCGTTTGGCCATAGTCCACCACGCTGGTAAAAAAAACTACTGAGCCGACAAAGATGCAGTTTTGTGTTTTAGATATTATGTTATATACTTCTGCGAAGTTGTAATTGTTGTTTCAAAGTTATAAGGTTATAATGGAGCGCTGCAGTTCGTCGTGGATTTTTTAAAATGTTTAAGTTTATTACTTGTTTAAATTATTGTTTAATTAATTAAATTAAAAACGAATAACCAGCGAAAAGTGTTTTGAGCTTACCGCATTGTAGGGTTTCATAGTTGTCCGTTACATTAAGCAATTATTTTTATACGACTGCCTGAAAAAAGGAGTACATTGTTTTCAGGGTTCATGTATGCATGTATGTATGTATGTGAGTTTGAATCGATTTTGATAAATGAGGTATCGTTAGAATCCCTAGCTTATTCCGGGTGACACAGACTTGTAAAATTAAAAAAAAAATGATGGGTTACCATGGTCCCGCATTAAAGACTAAAGTTGAAAAAAAAAAATTCGAATATAAGATTAACTATATTATAATCATCACCTAGAAAATGATGAGTAGATTCCAAAAATATATAACACTATAGTGCAATATCCAGTGATTCACAAAAAAATATCATTTAATAAAAATGTGAATAAGATTCTAATTTAACTAGATTCATTTAGATTTTTAACTTTTTAGTTGGTTTTAATTTTTTTAATTTTGACTTGTGTAAGTTGCTCAACTATTACTCGTTAACTTGTAAAGCCTACTTAGCTGTAATAGTTTTTGTTTTACTTCATTATAGATACTACTGCCATGAACTTTTTTTCGTATCAGTAAATAATCGTGTACTTTGCAAGAGGGAAAAAAAGAGAAATCCCTCAGACTTTACGATTGAAAATACTATGTACTAGCAAATGCCCGCGAATTCGTCCGCGTGGTTTGAGGTAGGTATTTTGGTTCTCTTCCGCGGGAACTCTTTAATTTTCCGGGATAAACAGTAGCATATGTGCTATTCCAGGCTATAATATATCTCTGTGTCAAATTACAGCCAGGTCCGTTCAGCCGTTGGGGCGTGATTGAGTAACAAACATCCATGCATCCATACATCCATACATCCATCCAAACTTTCGCATTTATAATATTAGTAAGAAGTAAGATACTAAGAAGTAAGATTAGTAAAATTGAGTTTTTTTAACTAGGGCCAGTGTGAAACCCACTTTGTCGCCACAGAATATTATTTAAATAGTTTTTGTGGTGAACCAGAGCTATTATAATGAACTAACAGAGAATAAAACTCAACCCTATTTGCATGGCGAGTGTTGATATATCGCTTTGGTATCCCGATCGCATATTTAGATTACCTAGGCCCCTATAATAAGAGCCTAGATTTGCTAAAATTTGCATTTTGTATACTGATAGTCGTATTTGAGCATGCGCAACACTTGACTACTAATTCGCCATAAGGACCTTGCCAACTTAAATGTACACTTTCCCTCTCAACTTTCACATCAATTTATAACTTATTCCACTGCAATAAAGCCTATGCGCAACTTTTGGGAGTATATTAATAAGTTTGCCATATTTATTTGCAAAAGTAATTTTATAGTCAACTAAATATTTGCTAAATAAAATTGAACCATATTTCAAAAGCATAAGTGAGTTGCTTAATTTTTGGAGTGTATTAAATAAGTTTGTGGACTAGTGATGTTGTGGATTGTGGGAATGTCGACAGTCGACATTAACATTTCAGACGCAGACCGACGATAGAGCCTTTGCTAATAGCATAGATTGGTATCTAACCTGACCATTACCCTTACTCTGGGTTTTAATTCGATTGATCGTATGAGCATTCGATGACATTAGCGTCAAAGTAAAATGAACTTAAACGTATGAATATAGAGCTCAATTTCGTGTATGCATTCATATACGTTTACGTATACGATACGTTTCCAAATTTAAATCTGTTGTAATGAATTTGTGACTTTAAATCAAGCGCTTTAGGGTCCATTTTACTGTGACGCTAATGTCATCGAATTCTTATACGATCAATCGAATTAAAACTCAGAGTAAATGTACATGTTGGTATTGAACAAAGTAACTGGACTATTTGGATTGAATGGTTTATGAATGACAAATTGAATTATACCTAATTTAACTTCCTCTTGTTCTAAGAAACTAATCGATTTTATCAGCGATTCTATTAGATAATCGGTTATATTTTTATACTTCGACAACCTCAGTGGCGCAGTGTGTAGCGCTGTTGTCTTTACGTGCGGAGGTCCCGGGTTCGATCCCCGGCAGGGTCATTTTGGGAATTTATAATTTCTGAATTTTCCCTGGTCTGGCCTGGTGGGAGGCTTCGGCCGTGGCTAGTTACCACTCTACCGGCAAAGACGTGCCGCCAAGCGATTACGCGTTCCGGTACGATGCGGTGTAGAAACCAAATAGTCGTATGGGTTTAATACAACTGCCATGCCCGTAACAAGTTAGCCTGCCACCATCTTAGACTGCATCATCACTTACCATCACGTGATATCACAGTCAAGGGCTAACTTGTAGTGGATAAAAAAAAATACTAGAGTTATTTCTAATATTTTACTGACAAAATTAAATTTGATTTATGGATATGACATCGGATGATTTGAATATATAAAATTTATAGGAATGCGTTCTATCAATCTAATCGATTTTATGGATCTTCATTCTGTTTTGGTATATTTCAAATATTTTCTTTTTATGAATAAAATTATGATAGATACTAATAATATTGACATGAATGGGAGATAAATATTTATCTATTGTGACTTTTTCGTTAGTTCATTAATGAAATCGATTTTATCGATGTCTATTATCTAGTGAAGCGATATCAACAGTGTTATGTGCTTTTGTTAATGAATGGAAGTACGATTTTCAGTAGTTTGCGTCAATCTATAGTATAGTTCAATGCAGAGCTTATAGACTAAGAGATAGTTGCATTTTTGGTAACTATCGCCAGAAAAGCTGATTCAGTATTAGGTGGGTGTAGAGCTCTCCAATGCTGACGATAGTTAAAGGCCCATCCGCCATGTCATCAGTGGAGGAGGAAGTTCTTCAGGGCTCCCGGAGCCTTTCATCATGCGCTGAGCATGGTCACCATGGGGTTTAAGCGGGTACATTCCCACATAACCCGGTCTCTCCCCTAGGAAATTGGGTATCTTAGGAAGATTTCCCCCCCGTCAAAAAAAAAGGCTCTTAAGAAATAACCTGAGAAGCAGAACTAATCGATTAAAATAATATTGAATCGATTAGATCCAAATCGCTCACATAATACTATCATAGTTTTAGGTACGCAGTGTACGTATCACATACACAGAAATGGGCATGTTGACTGATTTTGAAAAATGGTCAGATTATGTTCGGAAGTATCTACTATTTCAAAAAAATATATTATTTCAGCAGAAAAATAAGGTTTGGTAGATAAAATTGGCATTTAATATTCAATGTTAAAATTCACGCTAAAACGCTCGCGAGTGTCATGGCGTCGTTTGTGACGTTACTATTGTTATTACCAACGTACTCTGTGCAGTGTGCAGTAAACAATAGTGCGATTGTCAAAGCTCGAAAACAAACAATTGTGACGTCATTCGCTTCTCGGTGTTTAATCCATTATGGCGGATTGCTGTATTTTATAGTTTTATTTAATCAAAATAAATAGCAATCTCACTCGAAATAGAAAAATAAATACGTTTTTTATAATCCATGAATCCTATTTCATTAGATAAATTCATAATTTCATTGATTCTTGGTTACGTCATCATGCCTACTGCACTATTCCAGTAAAAGATATGAAATATTAACCAGACCACGAAGCTGGCAGTTGTTCAGGGTTTTACGTATTATTTTCACATTCTCATTTTTAAATGTACGTTTCATTTTCGATATTTGTGTGTTTTTTTTTAATTCGCTGTTTCGCAAAACATCGCCAGCAGAGGTTTCCGTTACCGCAATGAGCACAACATTTTGTGCTTGATTAAATAAGTGTTTTTTGTGCAATAAGTACTTAGGTATATTATGTAAATGCATAATATATTTATTTATTCTGTACCAAACTTAAAACTAAACATAAACTTTTTTTTATCCACTACAAATTAGCCCTTGACTGCGATCTATGTTGGTAAGTGATGATGCAGTCTAAGATGTTAGCGGGCTAACCTGTTAGGATCATGGCGGTTATATTAAACTCATAACCCTATTCGATTTCTACACGGCATCGTACCGGAACGCTAAATCGCTTGGCGGTACGTCTTTGCCGGTAGGGTGGTAACTAGCCACGGCCAAAGCATCAGGCCAGAGCAGGGAAAATTCAGAAATTATAAATTCCCAAATTGACCCTGCCGGTTCGAACCCGGGACCTCCGCACGTTAAGACAACAGCGCTCAACACTGCGCCACGGAGGTCGTCAAAGAGAATTATCTCTTGAATAGATTTCCAGATGCCTTCAATATACCTACATAAAAGGGAAAGTTTATCAACGTATTGCTGAAACCATTTTATACTAAAATTGGCTAAAATAAATGTATTCCTCGGCAGAGCCTAATCTCTATTCAAATGTACTAGGCCCAAGCTTTGTAAAGCCATAAATTATGCAGAGAAAGTGATATTTCACGAAGGCTACTGTCCACAGAAATGCTAATTCAACACCCACAAATACCTAATTAAAGCTTAATTAAATAAATAGTCCTTAAAGCTTAAGTCGTTATTCACATAATTATTACAGGCCATAACGTAACCAAATCTGAGAAGGATAGATTAAATTCATTGTGGTAAAGCGGCAAAGAAAGGGCATTAAAGTATGGCCGCTATAGAAAAATCTGTAAAATAGAAAACTGCCCACAGAAATGCTAATTCAACACCCACAAATACCTAATTAAAGCCTGATTAAATAAATATTCCTTAAAGCTTATGTCGTAATTCACATAATTATTAGGGGCCATAACGTAACCAAATCTGAGAAGGTTAGATTAAATTCATTGTGGTAAAGCGGGAAAGAAAGGGCATTAAAGTATGGCCGCTATAGAAAAATCATACTTACTTACTAATATTATAAATCCGAAAGTGTGTTTGTTTATTGGTTTATCATTCAATCACGCCGCAACAGAGCATCGGATGGTGTGATTTTTTGCTTAGTTTTGGTAGTTTGCTGGAAAGTGACATAGACTACTTTTTATTCCGGAAAATTAAGGAGTTCCCGTGGGGATTAGAAAAACTCATTCTACGCGGACGAAGTCGCGGGCATCAGCTAGTCAAATTATAATTATGTATTTAATGAATTTAACCATTCGTATAATATTTATCTACAAAATTTTACAATACAATAAATTCACCATAGTTTCAACCGCCTTTGGAAAAGTCTTGAAAAATTGAATTAAAACAAATTGTTTCTATCACAATGATTTCATTAACTTTGTTGTATTTACAGTTTTCAAACAATGTGCTAACAAAGCCTTATTATGCGCCCTGAAAATTGTGTGGTAATTTTTTTTTCTTTTTTTTTCAGTGTTTACGTTTAATTATGACATACTAACATCAATAACAATCAACAATATAATAAATTAACCATAGTTTCAACCGTCTTTGGAAAAGTCTTGGATAATAGAATTAAAACAAATGGTTTCTATCACAATGATTTCATTAACTTTGTTGTATTAACAGTTTTCAAACAATGTACTAACAAAGCCTTATCGTGCGCCCTAAAAATTGTTTGGTAATTTTTGTTCTTTTTTTCCAGTGTTTACGTTTAATTATGACATACTAACATTGGCACAGAATCGAAACAAAACAGGGCATTTTTTAATTAAAAAGTAAAGTAAAGTAAAGTAAATTTCATAAGGGTTACATGAAAAGAACTACCAAGTACACCCCGAATCCGGTAATTGTCATTTAATTACCAACCTAAATAAGAAAAAAAAAATTAAATTGAAAGCCTCTTAATGCGGACCAATTTTCCGCTCCTGCGGTCCCGAAACCGTTCTCAACTGGAACAATGTTTTAGCGGGCACTCATTAAAATGGGGAAAACAAAATATTAAGCGTTCAAGTCCGTTTTGTTTGCCGAAAGAATTTCCGTTGAGCCGATTTTGTGATTGCCGTAAGCGGGTTATGGAAACTTCGTTAGGTTGATGATGTTAATATGTTCTCATCGTCTTAGTAATTGCTAACTGTTTTACAAAACAATATTACAATATTGTTATCTACTAGCGAATGCCCGCGACTTCGTTTGCGTGGTTTGAGGTTTTTTGGTTCCCGCGGGAACTCTTTAATTTTCCGGGATAAAAAGCCTGTGTGCTGTTCTAGACTATAATCTATCTGTGTGCCAAATTTCAGCCAGATCGTTGCCAGTTAGGGGCATGGCTGTTATATTAAACCCATATTCGGTTTCTACACGGCATCGTACCGGAAAGCTATATCGCTTGGCGGCACTTCTTTGCCGGTAGAGTGGTAGAGTGGTAAGCCACGGCCGAAGCCTCCCACCAGGCCAGACCAGGGAAAATTCAGGAATTATAAATTCCCAAATTGACCCTGCCGGGGATCGAACCCGTGACCTCCACACGTTAAGACAACAGCGATATACAAATGCATACAACTCAATCAAGCAACAACAATAAGGTCGTCAGAAATGGATTAAATTATGAATAATAACAGGTCATTGCTATGAATACTAAATATCGCTAAATGGAAAAACGCCGTCTCTTGCACCGGCTAAAATTACCGGCTGTCTGTACCCTTAATACAAGATGGCTCAACTCGAAAACGTCGCTGGATTATAATTAGTCGGATTTTAAGTAGTCATCCGTTCATTTTTCGATTTTGGCCTGTACAAGGCTCTTACTTATTTTAATCCCTTGACTGCGATCTCACCTGATGGTAATTGAAGATGCAGTCTAAGATGGTAGCGGACTAACCTGTTAGGGACATGGCAGTTACGAATGTTAATACATAAAATAACAATTTAAGTAAGATTATAAAATTTTAAAAATAAATTAATTAACATGATCAAAATAATAATTGTTTAAAAATATACAAAATGTCATAAAACTACTAAAATAAATAAATTAATAGTTTTGTAAAAACAATCATCAATGTGTGTATATAATTATCTACGAGTACTTACATAATTTTATGTAATCCAAGCTTGCCTATCATCACTACTCCCACGCTACTGAGCCTACGCAGGAGATATTTTTTAGTGCACAAGCAATCTCATAGTCTATTAGGAAAGCTATTCGACCCGACTGGACAGAGATCAGGTGCAGGACTGACGTACTTTATGTGCCCTCCGGGTCATGACGTTATAACACCAGCAACTTCTCAATTTCTGGCTGGTTCCGCGAATTTCCAAACAGAAAAACCTAAATTTTGATTTCACTACAGCCCATTAACGTCCCACTGCTGGGCACAGGCCTCCACACTCATAGGAGAGAGGGTATTAGAGCTTAGACCCACCACGCTGCTCCAATGCGGATTGGCGGGCTTTAACGACTATTATCATGTTAGTGATAATAACCGGGACCGACGGCTTAACGTGCTCTCCGAGGCACGGGGGTGAAACACCGCCAAATTCCTAACTCCGGGCTAGTACTGAGAATTTCTAATTAGAAAAGAACCCAATAATTACGGCCCGACCCAGGACTCGAACCCGGGACCTCGTCGACCGCAGTCGAATATGCTAACAACTAGACCAACGAGGCAGTTTTTTTTTTGAAATTTTGATTTATAAAGTTTTGATTAACACCTCAAATGATCCGTAGACAATTATGCTATAGCCACAAGCGTTAGTCCAACGTGACAGTTATAAGCAGTACTGTAGATGACGTAAAACTGAGCGGCTTTAGGGCCATACCATTTTAACACCATACACGCAGTATTTCTTTTTTTTATTTATTTATTTAGTACCTAAATGTTATAAAATAAGAAGAAAAACAAACGTAGTGGACAAGGAAGCACTTATCTCTATAAGAGATCTCTACCAGTGACCCTTGGCAGTGAGAAAGGTTGTGGAGGAAGAATAGGTACAACAAGACATGAGATAGAATGAACTAAGATATTATAAGATATCTATTATCTAAGATATTATATTATAAGATATATTTTCGATACTCGATCACCGTATTCGAGGTATGCAAACTTTTCATAAGGGTCTATCTGTCGTGTCTGCCAACTAGACTGGTTAATCATTATTTCATGCTGGTTGAAGCTTGACGCTGCTATTTTTATGCATTCTACCCTCTTCGACACACCTGCCATTTTATATGCATTTCAAAATGGTTTAAGTATAGTGGGGGACTAATTGATAATTAATTGAGTGTCATTGTTGCTTACTTGTATGGTCTACATTTCGTATTATTATTTCGTAGTATTCTATTAATATTGATATCGATCTCCTTAATAAACACTTTTCTACTTGTGATGTAATTGATAGTGACGAGAAACAGCACACTATTAGTATTCTTTCATCATCATCAACTCCTGACTTTCTTCCATTTAGTTTCGAGTCATTCACCGAATGTGATGTTAAGAAGAACGTATTGTCTATCTCATCGAATGCTATCGGTACTGACAGCGTTAGCCGCAATATGATTGTTCCTATCCTTGACGTTGTCTCTCCTATCCTTACCCACATTTTGAATTGTTCTATTGGCACCAGCGAATTTCCTGAAGCATGGAAGAATGCGCAAATTATTCCTCTTCCCAAAAAACTAAAACCATCATCTGTAAATGATTTTCGTCCCATTTCTATTTTACCATTTCTCTCAAAAGTTCTTGAGAAGTTAGTCTATCAGCAGCTAAGTCTATTCCTTAATAAGCACTGTCTTCTCAGCCCTTTGCAATCTGGATTTCGTCCTGGTCATAGTACGGTTACAGCGCTAGTCAAGGTAACCGATGACATTCGTTGGGCAATGGACAATAAGCAGCTCACAATTTTAACGTTGCTTGATTTTAGTAATGCATTTAATACCGTGGATTACGATATTTTGCTGAGTATGTTGCGTTCTTCTTTTAACATGGCCCCGTCGGTGATTGATTGGTTTCGGAGTTACCTCAATGGTCGTCGTCAGCGCATTCGAATCGACGAGACCTTTTCGTCGTGGTGTGATGTGACGGCCGGGGTACCTCAGGGTGGCGTGTTGTCTCCTTTATTATTTGCTATTTTTATTAATTCTATTACTCCTTATATCTCTTCTCTCTATCACATGTATGCAGATGATATCCAAATTTATCGGTCTGCACCTCTGGAGGATCTTGGTTCTGCCATTTTCGCCATTAATAGTGACCTTGCTGCCATTTCTGGGTGGAGTAAACAATATGGGCTATGCGTGAATCCTGCCAAATCCCAGGCAATTATTATTGGCAGTCCAGGTTTCATTTCCAGAGTTGATTTGCAAGGCCTCCCACCGATTGTTTTTAATGGTGTTTCTATACCTTACTGTGCTTCTGTTAAAGATCTCGGTATACATTTGGACTCTGAATTATCCTGGTCTGTGCAGGTTAAGGAAATTAGCAGGAAATCATTTGCTGTTTTGAGCTCGCTACGCCGATTGCGCAATGTTTTGCCAATTCCAACCAAAGTTATGTTAGCACAATCTCTCCTTCTCTCTATTCTCGATTATGGTGATGCAAGCTTTTTTAATTTGACCCAGGACCAACTTAACAAACTTGAGCGACTTCAAAATCTCGCTATTCGGTTCATATTTGGCTTACGCAAATATGACCACGTATCCGAATTTCGCCAAAAGCTCAAGTGGCTCCCTATTCGCCGTCGCCGGGATATGCACGTTCTCTCTCTTCTGTACTGTGTTTTATTTCACCTAAAAACTCCTTCTTATCTTAAAGAGAAGTTTCAATTTATTGGGGTGCAGTCAGACATGAGAACCTGTCGAACGCTTACTCTGAAAATGCCTTCACATAAAACCAAATTTTTCGGAAATTCATTTACTGTGCAGGCAATTGAACTGTGGAATGCACTCCCACTGAATATAAGACAGTCGAAATCGCTGGGCGTGTTCAAAAATGCTCTTAAGACGCACTTCCTTGCAAATTGAAGACAACTTTAGTTTATATTTAATTTTAATGTAAGTATGTGTATGTATAGTATGTAATTGTATATTTAAGTTTATATGGTATGTATGTATTATATATGTTATTTTATAATATATTTATGCATTGTATGTATTAAGATATTTGTGTATTTTTGTCTATGTATTGTTATGTAGTTTTTTGTATGTAGTATTAGTATAATTGTGCGCCACCTACAGCCTGGTTTCCTTGTGTTCTCCTAATAAGGTTGCCTGGAAGAAATTGCTACTTAGCAATAAGGCCGCCCTTTGTACTTCTTTGTGTTATTTTATGTTTTCTGTAATTTACTTTTGTTATGTGTGGTACAAATAAAGAGTTTAATAATAATAATAATAATAATAATATTCTCCATAAAGCACGTGCCTACGTACTTACCTAACCCTTTACAGAAAGTAGCATGTTCGGTCTATGTTTACAAAGTAAGAAGGTAAAGAAAAGAAATCCACACTAATAAAATATTTGGGGTGTTGCCTATATCCACCACTACAGCCGATTAACGTCCCACTGCTGGGCACAGGCCTCCACTCTCATAGGAGGGAGGGAATTAGAGCTTAGACCCACCACGCTGCTCCAATGCGGGTTGGCTTTAACGACTACTAACATTGTTAGTGATAATAACCGGGACCGACGGCTTAACGTGCTCTCCGAGGCACGGGGGTGAAACACCGCCATCTTCCTAACTCCGGGCTAGTACTGAGAATTTCTAGTCAGAAAAACCCAATACTCAATTATGGTCCGACCCGGGACTCGAACCCGGGACGCAGTCGCACGTGCCAACCACTAGACCAACGAGGCAGTCACATATTAAAGATAAATTACTTTTTTTTATTATTGACCGAGCGAAACGAAGGTCTCTGAGTTTACTTCAGTGAATTCGCACTGGTCCGTCCGTCCGTCCGTCTGTCAGAGCCTTATAACTTCTGAATTACTGAACGTAATTACTTCAAATTTAAATATAATTTGTAAACCTCGGGTATCATCTATTCTTTTTTAGAGTTAGTCTATCTATATTACTATATTAGTGAAAACTGTAAAAAACATCCTTTTTAGCCTACTTGGGTGCTATCCGTTCCGTTCTATACATCGTATATCAGATTAGGCATGTATTAATATTTTCTAAAAAAAAAAGGGAATTTACGCTAAATTACTTTCAGAGAAAACGGGAAAATAGTTTGGGAACGAAACGCAAAATATTATTCATTATTTTGTGTGAAAGTACTACAAATGCAGTACAGTACAAATAATCCTGGAATTTTGGATTCAACTTCACAGCATTTATTATGTTTGGTGCAAATAAATACCTGCTATTATAATGTATTTAGCTCCCATGTAAGTCATCGTATAGATATGCGGAGTTACCAGGAACGCATAAAGCTGTCGAAAGAACGGACTAGATTTATTGCTGCTAATGCGTCTTAAAACAGCCTTTTTCCTGTTAATTCTCTCAAAACTAGTCATTAAAGCATACGCGCTAGTAAATTAAGATTAACCCAGGTTCAATAAGGTCAAAATTAGGTTATTTCAGGCTACGGATAGTAAGGCTCAAGGAAGCCTGCATGCTAACATGCCCGGCACCATCTTAGACTGCATCATCACTTACCATCAAGTGAGATCGCACTCAAGGGCTAAATTGTAGTGGAATAAAATAAATGCTTGATAGATCTCTGTAGATTTCTCAAACGTGCGTAGTCTGCCAATCCGCAATGACGTGGTGGACTATGGCCAAAACAAAACATTCTGAGAGAGACTCGTTTTTAATAGTGAGCCAGCGACAGGGTGATGTTAATGATGATCCAAAAGCAGTTGTAGAAGTTGAAATTTAATTTGAATACATGTACTTGCCATGTTCCAAGCATTTTTATTCAATTAACCACAAAAGCCTCTTCATCGTACAAATATGTGAATTCAGACATAATGGCACAGCATCGTAACGTTTTAATGGCATTGTAGATTTATTGCCGCGAATACATCTTAAAGCAATCGTCTTCTTTTTCCCTTTACAGCAGTATTTATGTATGACTAAGGTTTGGACCACAGAATCATAAAATATTTATTAGAAGTGGTAACTAAAGTGGACAGTATTTCGCCGATATTGAAGCTACTCGAATGTAGGTACAAGAATAATTCCAAAGTTAATAAAACAAACGAGTATTTTTGCAGGAAACAGCAAAAACCTGAACAAAACTTTGATCCAGCTGACGTAAAGTATTTGGGGCAACCTTTAAAAATGTTTCACTGTCAATTGAAATGATTTTTTCACGTAGGACAATTTGTGCAAGTCATGAAATGTCATGACTCTACCACCGCGGATTCGGAAAGAAGATTTTACTGAGAAGACCCGGCAACCAGCACTATCCTTCGAAGCGTAGGCTTGTTAATTAGTCTCCTTTACCACTTCTATATTCGCTCTGAATACTGTGGTTTAGACAGTAAAGACTTACTGAGAATCACTTTTAGTTAATGGACAGGCGGGTCACTTTTAATTTTGTTCTAAATCATGGCGTGTTTTATTGCCTTGTCTATGGAACTCTATTAGGGTAGGTAAATCCAAAAGAATTTTTAGATTTGCCGTAATACAAATTAAAAAATAGGAAAAGAACACTTGTTGAGTCCAGGCTAATAAACAATCCACGAATTTCTTAGTGACAATGTTGTATGGAAGCAACCGATTTTGTGTCAAGCGCTTTGCAGGAAGTCTTATGAAGTATACCTAGTCCGCCAAAATTATCTGACCCGGTGACTGCATCCCTAGTTTAAAAGGCATGATGACTGATTTTGAGAAATGGTCAAATTATGTTCTGAAGTATCTACTATTTCGAAAAAATATATTATTTCTGCAGAAAAATAAGTTTTGGTAGATAAAATTGGCATTTGAAATTTAAATTTTAAAATTCGCGCCAAAACGCTCGCCGGTGTCATGGCGCCGTTTGTGACGTCACTATTGTTTTTACCAATGTACTCTGTGCAGTGTGCAGTAAACAATAGTATGCTTGTCAAAGCTCTAAAACAAACAATTGTGACGTCATTCACTTCTTGGTGTTTAATCCAATATGGCGGATTGCTGTATTTTATAGTTTTATTTTATCAAAATAAATAGGAATCTCATTCAAAATAGAAAAATAAATACGTTTTTTATAATCCATGAATCCTATTTCATTAGATAAATTCATAATTTCATTGATTCTTGGTTACTGTCATCATGCCTAATGTGTATATTAAAAATAAAATAAAAACAAAAATAGGCATAAGAAATAGTTCTAATTTTGGCCACCTGGTCAGATAGAGTTTGAAGGTCTTTAATATAATAAAATAACTTACACTAATGTATAAATGCATACCCATAATCTATCCCTCTCCATTTATACTAGATAGACGGACTTTAATAGTATGTAGAGACAGACGGAGTTAAGCACTTTTTCGTCACGTACGATTGTCCCAGGTCCGGTCAGGGCGTTATATCGTGCCAAAAAGAAACATCCATACTAATATTATAAATGCGAAAATGTCTGTCTGTCTATGCGTCTGTCTGTCTGTCTTTCTGTCTCATACGCTTTCACGGCCCATGTTTTCAACGGAGTTTGATGAAATTTGTTACAGGGATAAGTGGCCTCCCGGGGAAAGACATAGGCTACTTTTTATCCCGGAAAAGTGAGGAGTTCCCGCGGGAATTAAAAAAACTTAATCCGCATGGACGAAGTCGCGGGCATGACCCAGTGTTCTAATAATGGTTCAAGCTTTGGTGCTTATATAAACTGCAATTTGCAAGCAATATAGCAGGCGCCTTAGCTGCCATTATTATTTCATATGACAGGAAATGTCTCCAAGGCAGTGATAGCCGGGGCTTAATTAGGCGCAGGGTATACAGTTTATTGCACCTAGCCTAGACTTGACATAGCTTTGTAATTAACGCTAAATTCGGTCTGGAAATTTCCTTAGTCAATTTATCAGGGCACCTAATAATGCAAAGGTATAATAACCATACTTTCATAGTAATATTATTGAATGCGACAACATGTTTGTTTGTTGGTTTGTCCTTCAATCACGATTTCCTCACGATGTTTTCCTTCACTGTAAAGACCCTATCAAAAAAAAATTGATATATAATTTTAATAAAAAAATTGTTCATAATAAAATAGAAAGTAAATATTTTAGCTGTGAACGTGTACAGTACATTGCAAACGTTTCCAGTTTCATTAAAAAAAAATGCTGAAAAGAAAAAGATTTGCGAAATAAATATACAATTCTGAAAAACAATATAGTCGAAAATCAATTCATCCAAAAGTCTTAAATCAGAACAAAATGCGTGTATTGCCTACCCAACCAAGCCAATTTATTTTATTAAATATCAATTTTTCACGGTACACTCCGTATCTCAGCGTCCACTCCGTCGGCCCAGCACGTGCCTACCGCTATAAATCTAGCCATTTTGCCTCATCGGTGTATTGGATAGCTTATTTGGTTGCAGATCATGAGGTCCCGGGTTCAAGGCCATAAAATTATGAAGCAAGAAAGAAGGAAAAACAAGTTATTGTTATGGTTTCCCGTACCATCTACCGGTTGTTTCTGTAGCTATGTCCTTTTAAACCATTGGATGCCTGGAAGAGATCGCTGTGAAGCGATAAGGCCGCCAAGTTGTATACTTCCTTTGTTATTAGCTAAGTTTACTGTTGTTATTGTTTTTTGGTGTACAATAAAAGTATATTCATTCATTCATTCATTCATGGTGTCACAGACAAAACATGGATGTAGATTTTACAATTTCTTCTGTGATACTCACACCTGTAGCTCTAGTACCTGAGCTATACATCCAGAATGGATGCATAGCTCAGCATTAAGGCCAGAATTGTTTGCCAGCACACATACAAAGCAAGGCACTGGTTTTCAGCTGTGGCCCGGGTGACGTCACATTAACAAAAATTGATTTATTAAAACTAATACGAACCTAACGTTTGTAAGCAAGCAACTCCACCTGTATGATAAATCAGTTATTTTTGGTTCTAAACGTGCAGACAACTCTTCTTTTGGTTTAAATCAGGCCGCATAAATCCAGGGTACTTAGGTATCGGATCGTTTTCGTGTCGTGCCCTGTAAATGGGCTCACGGATATTTTATGTGCGGACCAACCGATAAAGCGTTTATGCTAATTCCGATACTTTATGTATAACGGATCGGGAATTTATTGGGTGTTCTAAAAATTCGCAGCAAAATAAATGCGATCTACCCGCGAGGAAACGCTGGCTTCATAAATAAGCCCGGCGTCTTGACTGCCTGACTTGTTTCAGCCAGTGCATTATTAGACATTAGGAAATTTATCGTTACGATTTTTCTGCTAATGAGCTACGTTGATACCAATAGTGCTTGATCTTGATGTCCTACCGACCGAATTTCGGCCATGGCGGTCTATCTACAGAGAGATTAGACATCTGCGCGGGATATATTCTAGTGCACAAGTGTGTGCGCAAACACAGGTGCACTCTCTGTTCCTTTACTCTCATAGCCCGATGGGACAGAAAATCCGACACGACCGGAGAGAGATCAGGCACAGGAATGACGACTTTACGTGTTGATCTAGTGATATAAGCTATGAAATCATGCGCTCCTATTGGTGGTTTTGACACACATCCGTAATTAAGTTAGTTTTGTGTTTGTGTTTGTTAGGAAAAATAACACCCACAAATCCCACAAACTTATCTGTCCCGGTGGCCAAATACGAACTCATTATTTGATCAGTTTTTATTTTTATTGTATTTTTAATTTTATTAGCAACTTTAAATGGGATAACAGTGACGTTGAATTTTTACGACTGCTTAGTTTATTTTTAATATTTATTGGCAACTTTAAATGTGACAATAGCGACACTGTCACCAGGTCAGATATGTTTGACGGATTATAATAGCCTCAGCTACGCTTAACAAATGTTGTTATTCACGAGGGTATAAGGACACAGTCTTTATTTACGAGGAATGAGGATACACTAGGTATAAACTAGATCGTCTAATTATATATCATGAGAGGAAACAGCCTCAGTGCAGTAATATCTTAGCCGTAATTAGGCTGTTTGCATCAGTAATCACAGCGCATACAGCGTCTTGACCTAGTTCTAGAAACGAAAGCTTTTAGCTACAGCTTGATAAATAATGGGTTATTATATCAGAAATTGGTGCCTAAATACTAAACTCAGGAAGTTAAAGATGCCATTCTGGTGGTGTTGTATGAAACGCTTATAGCCACACACACTATTGCGACTGGACAAAATTTCATGCAGGTTTCCTCAAGACGTTTTCCTTGACCTGTAGCAAGATATAACAAGCGTCGTACTCCATTCAGAAATGTCTAACTATCTGCCCATTTATTCAACCGACTTTTTAAGTCTAGGTAGATAGTTGAATAAAAAATATTGGATTTTTGATTTTTTTAAACCGAATTTGACAAAATTTCATGATGCTTTGTATAAAGCAAATTCGTTTGTTCCTAATCGAGCATTCGATCGCATTGGCGTCAAAGTAAATTGGAACCATTAAAGATCTTGATTTGAAGTCACAAATTTATCACAACCAATTTTATTTTCGAAACGTTTCCACTTAGAGTCCTAGCTGTGGTTACATACACGAAATTGAGAACTAAATCAAAACTGAGTTTCATTTTACTTAGACGCTAATGTGATCAAACTCTCGATTATGATCAATCGAATATACAATGTAAAAACTTAGACTAAGCGTACAGATTGTATCTTACCTAAGGATATGTACGTTTTATCTCAGGAAATCAAAAGTTCAAATAGTTTGTTTTTTAAAACTAATACTCAAAGCTTGGGTAAAATCCCTTCGATAAGTAAATTTTGATCTTGGCACACGCAAAAAGTCGAAGGACCATATATTATAATCATTCGAATTCATATAGATATTGAAGTTGATTTTGAAGTTTAGTACTTTGTGATTATGAATTTGTCACTAGTAGTAGGTACAATTTGTTAGTAGTAGTAGTAGTAGTACTAAGGACTGTAACTATAAGTTTTCCGAATAACAAACAAATAAAACTCCAAATTTAGGTATAGGAGAAACAAAACATAGGTATGTTTTCAACTAAAGACCATTCCAACCGAAGCGTATAATAAAGTAACTCTCAACTTCGCTGTCTCAAACCAAAGTGCCAAAACCACTTTCCGAATTCAGTTACAGAAGAGAAAAACTAGTCGCGAAACCTACAGTTAACGAGAGTATTCAGCCATAGCAAAGTCGTGTAATACCCTACGACATAAGCCAACCTTTTTACGGCAATTATATCAAACTTAATATCCTATAGTATAAAAGTCATTTTGCAATAACAGCCTAGTCTTATTGAGTGTCTCTGTATACACGTACAGCGTATCACACAATCTTCTTAATAGTTTTTACTGCTTTTAATTTAAAGTTGAATTTCCAATAGCAGTGGAGTGTTGTGGTATACTGTGTACGGTCACCGAGTAAATTGTAAATGCTTTTATTACGTTCAACTACCTGTGACGTGTTTCAACAGTTTTCATATGGGAAGCGTGAGGGCAAAGAGTTATCAATATTATCATTTTCATTTAACGAATTTATGTTTGTATTGCAAGTAGAAATTCTGTAGTTGGTAATTGGAAAGGTTTTTTCTTAAGTACTTTTCACTTTAACGTGGCGTTAGTGTAACGCGTCGTGTGAATAGGCTCATGAATAAGGACTCCGGACGGGTTCGAAACTTATCTTCGAAACCGTGAGTTCAATCGCTTTATCATGTGTATAATATGTATGTATGAATGAATAACTAATTTGTATGTAACGTAAATTTACTACGTAGATAATGCTCGTGTAAACACACGCGTACGAAAGGCGTTTTGAAATTTCCGTGGAAACTCCTTGATTTTTCCAGATAAAAAGACTATCGCCCTTCTCCGGGATGCAACCTACCTGCATACTCAATATCGTCGAAATCGGTTATACATATTCAATCGCAGCAGACAGAAAAATAAATAAAACAAAAAACATAATTATTAATTACACTTTCACATCATACTAATATTATTAATGCGAAAGTGTGTTTGTTTGTTGGTTTGCCCATAAATCACGCCGCAACGGAGCAACGAATCGACGTGATTTTTGGCATGGGTATAGTTGAGGACCTGGAGAGTGACATAGGCTACTTTTTATCTTGGAAAATTAAGGAGTTCCCGCGGGAATGAAAAAACTTTAACCATGCGGACGAAGTTAGTAAGTTGACCGAGTGTCATTAATTAATTGCTAATTGCATTAATTAATTAAGGTCCAGGTACTCAACGATTGAACCTACAGCTACCTACATTCCAAATTAGAGGCCGACGTTTATACTATTAGGCTGTATCACCGCTCCAAAATTACCCTCCTTGTGTCAGAGTGCAATGGAGATGATACCTATTATTAGTCTAGGCAATAAAGCTAGTTGACCCTTACAATAATTCCTCAGCCGACAAAACTTTACAATATGATAATGTATCATGAGATAAACGTTTATTATATATATCCAATAAAAAATCACGCAGGAAGTAAGGTTTTTTATGCTATACCCAATTGTTAAAGCAGGAAAGTACATTATCGCGTAAACGCAGTTTAGATTGATAATAAAATCGGTTTAAATATCGATGTTCTGCAAAATTATTTCGTTTGATATTTCGGTTTTGTGTGTAACTACCTTCTATTATTTTAAAAAGAAATCGAGTAAATATTCAGTAATAAATATTAAGTTTTAGGTATAAATACCTAATTTCCAGATGTTTTTTTTGTTGGATATTTTTGTGTTTTGGATCATCCAATACCCACCAAGCCAAGTTTCATCGACTGAGGATTTAATGCGGGGGTCTCCATACAACGCCGTTGCCTAGACTTTAAGCCAAAAATAAATTATTGTTACTGATTATTAAATAGGGGGAGGGTATTTCTCTGGCTTTGCAAGAGGCTTTCGCAAAAGGTTTAGTAAAACGTTTAGTTAGTTAATATTGTTTATTATTTCTATTTTTGTTCAGAACTATTATTTGATTGATACATTAAAGGATCCCGAAAAAATATCGGGGGGTCCAAGATAATAATAAAAAAACAGTACTTAATAGATAGCAGAAGTTTTTCCGTATTAACGTTAAATAACTGAACGTGTCAAAATACTCCTGGCTTAGGATCAGCTAGGTGCTATTAATGGAAATCCGGATTTTGGACTCGGGAACAAAAGGTAGGCTTTGGTGATGGAATTGATACAGAATCGAGGCACAGTCGTATTTATAATGTTTGTTTTTAACCGATTTCAGTGAACGGTGGTTTTGTATGTAAATTGTTTTCAATTCCAAACGTTTATTGTATGTTGTTATAATTATTTTGATTAGCTTTTTGTGTAAAAAGACATTCACTTTTTTGACGAAATTTCTTATCATTATACATTCATAGCTATACATTTAACCTGGAACATCAAAGTGAAATCAGACCTACTCAATATGCATATAAAATTTCATATAAATCGGTCAAGCCGTTTCGGAGGAGTATGGTAACTAACATTGTGACACGAGAATTTTATATATAAGATCATACTTATCCTATAATGCGAAAGTGTGTTGGTTTATTTTTGCATGGGTATCGAGGACCTGGAAAGTGACATAGGCTACCTTTTGTCCACGAAAATTACGTAGTTCCCGTGGTAATTAAAGAAATTTATCCCTCGCAGGCAAAGTCGCGGTTAGTAGCTAGTTCAAAAATAAAATATATAATCCCAAAACCCTCGAAGCGAAACCCTTTAAAAATAAACTTTGTAATTGTAATGGCGCCACCCATGGAGACTTTGTCAACATTCTGAATGCAGACGTATACTCATAAACGTCGAGCGAACTATAAAGAAATAATAAGAGGGTAATTTTATTACGCGGATTGTAAATTTCGAGGGGCTACTTCGAAGTTAAAGATTTGGGGTGACGCCCCTGCTCTGTGTTATTACCTATTTAATGAAACTAGCAGATGCCTGTGGCTACGTTCATAAAATGGTAAAGGAATTTACATAATCGTAGCGGGCGGAAGCTAAAATATTATGGTCGATTCAAAAGTACTTGTGAAAGTTTATTTGAATACAAAACATTTGAGTTTGAATTTGTTAATTTTTTCATTCATATCAAATAGAATCAGGCCTACGTTTATCTCTAGCATACATAGCATCTTAAATTTAACTGTAACGCTATGCAAATACGTTTGTATTTACTACTGTTTAAGTTCACTGATGTTTCACTAGTCATCCGCATTGCAATATGCATTAGGTTATTTTATTTTTTAAACAGCATCCTACCGGAATGCTAGAAGCAGGAGTTTTCCTTGGACAATAATTCATCGCATCTATACTCGTAGCCAATAAACGTAAGTGTATAACATCAGTAAGTGAGATTTATCCTCGAGTAGAACATTAAAGTGTGCAGTGAGATATCGTGTGTCGGACGGTAAGCGCATATTGACATTCGAGCCGCGTCTATATCATGATTTATAGAAAATCTCGTCTTATACTAGTATCTATAATAATTTTACCGTCATATTATTTACGAGCTGATGACCGCGACTTTGTTCACGTGGATTTTACAAATCTCGTTGGAACTCAATGACTATTTACTGAGATAATAAGAAGACTATGGGCCAATTTTGCTGTCTAAAATAAACTAAACTAAAATGAAAAACCTTACCCCTAACCGGTTTTTACACAGCATCCTACCGGAATGCTAGAAGGAGGAGTTTTCCTTGAACAATAATTCATCGCATCTATACTCGTAGCCGATAAACGTAAGTGTATAACAACGGTAAGTGAGATTTATCCTCGAGTAGAACATTAAAGTGTGCAGTGAGATATCGTGTGTCGGACGGTAAGCGCATATTGACATTCGAGCCGCGTCTATATCATGATTTATAGAAAATCTCGTCTTATACTAGTATCTATAATAATTTTACCGTCATATTATTTACGAGCTGATGACCGCGACTTTGTTCACGTGGATTTTACAAATCTCGTTGGAACTCAATGACTATTTACTGAGATAATAAGAAGACTATGGGCCAATTTTGCTGTCTAAAATAAACTAAACTAAAATGAAAAACCTTACCCCTAACCGGTTTTTAAACAGCATCATACCGGAAAGCTGAAAGGAGGAGTTTTCCTTGGACAATAATTCATCGCATCTATACTCGTAGCCGATAAACGTAAGTGTATAACATCGGTAAGTGAGATTTATCCTCGAGTAGAACATTAAAGTGTGCAGTGAGATATCGTGTGTCGGACGGTAAGCGCATATTGCCATTCGAGCCGCGTCTGTATCGTGATTTATAGAAAATCTTGTCTTATACTAGTATCTATAATAATTTTACCGTCATAATATTTACGAGCTGATGACCGCGACTTTGTTCACGTGGATTTTACAAATCTCGTGGGAACTCAATGACTATTTACTGAGATAATAAGAAGACTATGGGCCCAATTTGTTGTCTAAAATAAACTAAACTAAAATGAAAAACCACACCCCTAACCGGTTTTTACACAGCATCCTATCGGAATGCTAGAAGGAGGAGTTTTCCTTGAACAATAATTCATCGCATCTATACTCGTAGCCGATAAACGTAAGTGTATAACATCAGTAAGTGAGATTTATCCTCGAGTAGAACATTAAAGTGTGCAGTGAGATATCGTGTGTCGGACGGTAAGCGCATATTGCCATTCGAGCCGCGTCTGTATCGTGATTTATAGAAAATCTCGACTTATATTTAGTATTTATAATAATTTTACCGTCATATTATTTACTAGTTGTAAATAGTAGTAAAGTAGACCACGACTTTGTTCACGTGGATTAAAAAAGTCTCGTGACAACTCTTTAACTATTTACTGATAGAATATTAAGTAGACTATGGAACCAATTTTGTTGTACACCATCTCTAAACTAAAATAAATGAATAATCATAGCCCTTGTCGGTTTTTACACAGCATCCTACCGAAACGCTAAAAGTAGGAGTTTTCCTTGGACAATATTTCATCTGTATGTATGTATATCTATACTTGTAGCTGTTAGTGTATATGTATAACATCGGTAACTGAGATTTATCCTGTATCGTGATTTATAGAAAATCTCGACTTATATTTAGTATTTATAATAATTTTACCGTCATATTATTTACTAGTTGTAAATAGTAGTAAAGTAGACCACGACTTTGTTCACGTGGATTAAAAAAGTCTCGTGACAACTCTTTAACTATTTACTGATAGAATATTAAGTAGACTATGGAACCAATTTTGTTGTACACCATCTCTAAACTAAAATAAATGAATAACCATACCCCTTGTCGGTTTTTACACAGCATCCTACCGAAACGCTAAAAGTAGGAGTTTTCCTTGGACAATATTTCATCTGTATGTATGTATATCTATACTTGTAGCTGTTAGTGTATATGTATAACATCGGTAACTGAGATTTATCCTGTATCGTTATTTATAGAAACTCTCGTCGTATGTACTAGTAGGTATCATACTAATATTATAAACTAGCTGAGGCGCATGGAATAACCAACAAACAAACATACTTTCGCTTTGTTAATATTAGTGTGATGCGAAAGTGTGTTTATTTACGTGTTTGTCTTTCAATCACGCTGCAAGAGAACAACGGATCGACGTGAGTTTTTGCACGGGTATAGCTGATTACCCGGAGAGTGACTTAAGATACTTTCACTCAGATCGTTCTCCAGGTCTTCAACTAAACCCATGCAGCAAAATTAAAAATCATTTTTTGCGTGATTGATAGCCAAACCAACAAACCAATGCATTTTTCAACCAAACCATGCTTTTGCATTTATAATATTAGTATGATTTCCAAGTGAAAACAGAATTATTGGCGAAAAATAAGCTAAGCTAAATAAAATGTCTTATTTATAATGGTGAAGTGAGTGGTACACTCGCGTGGAACATTAAAGTGTGCAGTGAGATATCGCGTATCCTTAGTTAAGTGCAAACTGTGGTGCTGCTCGTGTCTGTACTCTGTACATATCGGAACGTATCTCAGTTGTTTTTTGTTGTCAGATTTCTTCATATTTTGAAGTTCTAAGCCTCTGTCTCTATAAGCACAGTTCTTGCAATTCACGGGTGCGCATGGCTCATGGTTCTGTTAAAGTTTGACGACCTCCGTGGCGCAGTGTGTAACGCTGTTGTCTTAACTTGCAGAGGTCCTGGGTTCGATCCCCAGCAGGGTCAATTTGGAATTTATAATTTCTGAATTTTCCCTGGTCTGGCCTGGTGGGAGGCTTCGGCCGTGGCTAGTAACCACCCTACCGGCAAAGACGTGCCGCCAAGCGATTTACCGTTCCGGTACAATGCCGTGTAGAAACCGAATAGGGGTATGGGTTTAATACAACTGGGGTAACTTGTAGTAAATAAAAAAAAAAAAGTTGTATCTGTATACATATTTTGTATACTTGTAAATGTGTGCGTGTACGGGATTGAGCGTACGACTGACCGCTTCAAGAGGCACGCACACTTACGCAATGTGCATTACTACCTGTAAAGTTCACGCGCGCTTGTGAATTGTTAGAACTTTAGGTACTTATAGAGACACACCAAGCACTGTCTTGTTGTGTCTACCTACTTGCTTTTTTTTATTTAAATTATGTAGGCCAGCGCTTGGCTGCAATCAGACTTGCTTAAAGTGGTGATGCAGCCTAAGGTGGAGCGCGCTTTCCTAGAAGATGCCTATTCACTCTTGATTTGAAGGTACCTATATTAAAAGAGGAGGGGAAAATGGAAGCCGGAAGGGCATTCCATATCCTAGCGGTTCTAATTAGAAACGAGGAAGCAAATCGATTCGTACGAGCCCGCGGAATTTCGACTGCGTAAGGGTGCAGACCTTGTCGATGCCTTGCGGTTCGATAATAAAAAGGTGATGGAGGAACCAGATCGAATAGTTCCTGAGCACACTCTCTGAAATATATCCTGTAGAATACCGACAGACAGGCAACTTTTCACCGATGTTCTAAGCTTTGCAGCTTCGAACTGACCAGCGCTTTGTTACCAAAAAGCCTCCTGGCGCGACGATCCACCGAATCCAATGCATCAAGCTTTATTATTATTATTATTCATTTATTTCAGGCCCACATTATAAAATACATAAAATACAAAATACTTAAAAAAATAAAAACAATATAAAATAAAATACTATACGAAGGTAATAAAAAAATACTAATACTACGGTAGGGATTTTTCTCTCACTTCCCTATAGCGACGGTACACTATGCCCTCAAGCCAAAAGTCCGCTCTGAGGAACACATTTTTGCACCAAGCTGGCACTGTAAGTACATAGGAGTTAAAATACGTCGTCCTACTCGACTTCAGTTTATAGCTCGTGCAATTCACGGATGCGCGTGGCTCACGGTAGTGTTCAAGTCCTATCTGTATACATTTGTATACTTGTAAATGTGTGCGTGTACGGGATTGAGCGTACGAATGACCGCTCCGAGAGGTACGCACACTTACGCAATGTACATTACTACCTGTAAAGTTCACGCGCGCTCGGGAATAGGCATGATAACTGATTTTGAAAAATGGTCAGATTATGTTCGGAAGTATTTATTATTTCGTAAAAATATCTTATTTCAGCAGAAAAATAAGGTTTGGTAGATAAAATTGGCATTTGAAATTTAAATTTTAAAATTCACGCCAAAACTCGCCGGTGTCATGGCGTCGTTTGTGACGTCACTATTGTTTTTGCCAATGTACTCTGTGCAGTGTGCAGTAAGCAATAGTGTGATTGTCAAAGCTCGAAAACAAACAATTGTGACGTCATTCGCTTCTTGGCGTTTCATCCATTAAGGCGGATTGTTGTATTTTATAGTTTTATTTTATCAAAATAAATGGCAATGTCACTCGAAATAGAAAAATAAATACGTTTTTTAAAATTCATGAATCCTATTTCATTAGATAAATTCATAATTTCATTGATTCTTGGTTACTGTCATCATGCCTATTGCTAGAACTGTAGTTATAGAGACACACACCAAGCACTGTCTTGTTGTGTCTACCTACCTGCTTACCTAACGCTAACAATCATAATTTAAAAAATTAAAAAACACGACTGCCTTGCTAAAAACTAACTAAAAAGTAAAAAATCTAAAAAAAGTTAAAAATCTAAATTAATCTTATTCACATTTTTATTAAATGATATTTTTTTGTGAATCACTGGATATTGAACTATGGTGTTATATATTTTTGGAATCTACTCATCATTTTCTAGATGATGTAATCATCATCTATATAATTATAGTTAATCTTATTTTCGAATATTTTTTTTCAACTTTAGTCTTTAATGCGGGACCATGATCACCCCATCAATTTTTTTTTAAATTTTACTAGCCTATGTCACCCGGAATAAGCTAGGGATTCTAACGATACCTCATTTATTAAAATCGGTTCAGGCGTATAGAAGTTATGGTGGAATATACAAACTCACATAGATACATACATACATGAACCCTGCAAGCAATATACTCCTTTTTTCAGGCAGTCGTATAAAAATCGCAAAAAATATGCAGCCTTGTACAAGGGAGACCTTAATAATAGCCCGTATAAGAGATCCCGATATCGGATCGGATAATCTGGAAGTGCTCTTCTCAATTTGATCTAGAATGCACCAAAATTGCTGATTGCAATGTTGCAATCATGTCGTAACAATAAAAATAAGTTCCCAATGGCTATATGAGTTGTTTAATGGCATTATAACATCCTACTGTTGGATTGTATTATCCATTCTGCAATTCGTCGGGGCAGCAGCGACCCTGTGGGACTTTGCTGTAATAAAGTTATGGCTCAGAAGCTACTATCACTACAGCCTATTAACGTCCCACTGCTGGGCACAGGCCTCCAATCTCATAGGAGAGAGGGAATTAGAGCTTAGACCCACCACGCTGCTCCAATGCGGGTTGGCGGGCTTTAACGACTATTATCATGTTAGTGATAATAACCGGGACCGACGGCTTAACGTGCTCTCCGAGGCACGGGGGTGAAACACCGCCAACTTCCTAACTCCGGCCTAGTACTGGGAATTTCTAATCCGAAAAACCCGATACTTAATTACGGCCCGACCCGGGACTCGAACCCGGGACCTCGTCGGCCGCAGTCAAACGTGCTAACCACTAGACCAACGAGGCAGTCAATAGCTAATCTAAATCAGAAGCTACTGCCCACTTACAATGATGTAAGGAACACTTTGTAGTTTAACTTTACCATGGATTTTATATTTTATTTTCTGCTTTGACGACCTCCCTGGCGCAGTGTTGAGCGCTGTTGTTTTAGCGTGGGAGGCCCCGGGTTCGATTCCCGGCCGACTTACAACGATGTATGGAACACTTTGTAGTTTAACTTTACCATGGATTTTATATATTTTTAAATTTTATTTGCTTCTTTGACGACCTCTCTGGCGCAGTGTTGAGCGCTGTTGTCTTAACGTGGGAGGTCCCGGGTTCGATCCCTGGCAGGGTCAATTTGGGAATTTATAATTTCTGAATTTTCTCTGGTCTGGTCTGGTGGCTAGTTACCAACCTACCGGCAGAGATGTACCGCCAAGAGATTTAGCGTCCCGGTACGAGGCCGAGTAGAAACCGATTACGGGTATGAGTTTAACACTACTGCCAAAATAGGTTTTAACCCGCTACCATCTTAGAATGCATCATCACTTACCATCAGGTGAGATTGCAGTCAAGGGCTAACTTGTGGAGGCGTAAAAAAAAACATTTACGTAAAATTATACGATGACAAGGTGTACAAGACGCGCCAATCAAATACATAGTTGCGTCTGAAGCTGATCGCAATAGCATTTTTTTTTATCCACTACAAGTTAGCCCTTGACTGCGATCTCACCTGATGGTAAGTGATGATGCATTCTAAGATGGTAGCGGGCTAACCTGTTAGGGGAATAGCAGTTATATTAAACCCATACCCCTATTCGGTTTCTACACGGTATCGTAATGGGACGCGTAATCGCTTGGCGGCACGTCTTTGCCGGTAGGGTGGTAACTAGCCACGGCCGAAGCCTCCCACCAGACCAGACCAGGGAATATTCAGAAATTATAAATTCCCAAATCGACCCTGCCGGGGATCGAACCCAGGACCTCCGCACGTTAAGACAACGGCGCTACACACTGCGCCACGGAGGTCGTCGAACTTGTGGGTTTGACATATCCGTAGCAACATAGCAACTAGCATTTCTTGTGGAAACTCAATTTTCCTTTGAAAATAAATATGACAGGCTTTATTGCAAAGAAACTCTCGTAACATTTTTACATTATTTTCTTTTATTTTATAGCTTTTGACATTGGTCCTGACTATTATTAACATTGTATAATTATTAAAATCTAATTTATATGTTGTGTTATTGTAATTGTAACTATAATGACTTTAAGATCAATTGCCTATTTATAATATTTTTACCCCGATACGGCTAATTTGCTGGACTCTTTTATTAGACCTAACATCTTATGTATATGTCACCGTAAGGTTGTAAAAACCGTTAGATTATAATCTAACTCGCGAAATTCTAAACTGTCGAAAGATTGTAAACTGTTCAATGTTCTGAGTGTCAATTTTTGAAATATTAATTTTATTTACGTTTTCTTGTCTCTTTCTTGTAGGTTAGGTTGGGGTTCGACATAAATAATCAAGTGTCGGGTATCGGTAGGTTTTATCGGGTATAAATACCTATCAGATTACAATCTACCGAAAAATAATGCGTTAAATTCTAATCTTTCGACAGTTTAGAATTTCGCGAGTTAGATTATAATCTAACGGTTTTTACAATCATACGGTGACATATACACACATTATGCAAATAAAGAATATTTTATTCTATTCTCTTGTTTTGTATTGCAGACGATTAGTTTGTTACGTAATCAATACGATGTAGCAAAACCAAGTCTCGTACTTAGTTAGCACTTTCGATACCTGCAAAAAATCTTACTCAATCATAAAGTACCGATAATTACATATGCCTACTCAATGAAAGTGATTAAATTGGCAGGGAAAAATTGCTCCAATAAATGAATGGAAATGCCAGAGCAGCCTGATTGCGTATAAGTTTCAAAGGTCAAGGGTGCCTTCGTAATTTGAGAGGGTTTTAGTAAAGCAAGCGTTTAATCTTATAAATATCAATTATTGCAAAATATCTTGATACGATGTTGGTGAAATTAATACCCGTGTAATGTGCCTTTGATGTAATCTTTATTGCGCGACATTTCATTTTAATGTTAAACGAAAAATTTGCTCTGTTCTGTAATTATTTATATTTCGTTAAAAAAAATGGAAGTACTCGCCTTTTTACTGGCTACGTTTGGATGTTACAAAAAGGGCGTTCAAGAAAGGTATGCTGTATTTATGATGAGGCATTGAAATTCGAGAATCTCTTGATTTAATGATGAATCCAATTTAAGACACTCTCGATCAAGTCATCTTTAAAAAAATTGTGTGTTTTAAAATAGGTTAATCAGTTTGGGACACACAGATTCACACGTAAAACTCGTAACACCGTTTTTTATTGTTCAATAGTGTATAATTTATTTGTAATATTTTTTATTTGTTTTAAACAAATTAAAGAATATTACAAATAAATTATACACTAGCCACCCTCTATTCTTAAACTATACTATACATATACGAGTGAACATAGTTTAAAAATTAAAAACACGACTTTTCTTTTGATTTTTTTGAAAAGAAAATTCGTGTTTTTTTAATTTCCTGTTCTTTTTTTGAATTAAAAAAAATATATTCAGTGTCACTCGGGAGGATGTAAGGATAACCTCATATCTACTCTTGCATACTCTTATGAGAACAATGTGTGTAAATGTAATCTCTAAACTAACCAAAATGATAGCTTTGAATCTAGTTCTGTCCCTTTCCGTAGGGAGTATTATGAGCGGGTAAGCAATATTTTTAATACTGTTTTTTAGTTTCGAAATTGTGCACTACAGAATCAGCCCCAATGTCTAAATATTTGAAGCAATTAATACTGTTTCATATGACTTCATTGTTCTAAAATCAAACTAATAAATTATACCTGGAGTGGGAACTAGGTACTAATATTTAACTATACAGACCTAGCTCGGGCGGTCGAACTATGAGAAACTTCATCGACTAACAACTTTGCCGACTAACTATTAGGCGGTACTCCAATACAGAATTGAGTAATTAACATTGGATATAATTCGTTAAGCGATACTAGCTGATGGCTGCGACTTCGTCCGCGTTTATTAAGATTTTTTGAGTCCCGCGTGAACTCATTATTTTCCGGGATAAAAATGTGTTATTCTAGACTATAATCTAATCTATGTGCCAAATTTCATCCAGATTCATTCAGCCGAACAGGCGGGATTGAGTAACAAACATCCATCCAAACTATCGAATTTATAATATTTGCATAGTATCTAGAGTATAGATTAGTCTGAATACTTTTTTTTTGAGAATTTGTCCAGTTACACTTTTATTATAACTAATTACTTAGTTATGTTTCTCACAAAAGTACAAGTAAGTTTAATAAAATTCCAACCCTCCATTCCAGACTCTGGTAAAGAGGTTACAATTGCTCTTAATTCCGTTCACCTAACCAATGTAATTCCAATATAAATCTCCACAGGGGATGCACCGATAATAGGATTTTAATCTCGTTCAAACGCTCGATTACAATATTGCATTACATTCCATTCAGCGGCGACGACGAGTGCAGTGTGGAACGTGCTTTATTTGAATAACACTGAATCTTTTTCGTTGTATCCATAGTAAGTTATCACTACTCATATTATAAAAGCAATTTTTTTTTGAGAATTTGTCCAGTTACACTTTCATTATAACTAATTAGTTATGTTTTCCACAAAAGTACAAGTAAGCTTCTTAAAATTCCAATCCTTCATTCCAGACTCTGGTAAAGAGGTGACCATTGCTCTTAATTCTGCTCACCTAACCAATTTAATTCCAATACAAATCTCCACAGGGGATGCACCGATAATAGGATTTTAATCTCGTTCAAACGCTCGATTACAATATTACATTACATTCCGTTCAGCGGAGACGACGAGTGCAGTGTGGAACGTGCTTTATTTGAATAACACTGAATCTTTTTCGTTGTATCCATACAAAGTTATCACTACTCATATTATTAAAGCAAAATTGTGTTCTTTATTTGTCCCACAATTACGCCACAAGGCAAAAAACATACTGATATTATAAATGTGTCTGTCTGTCTGCTACGCTTTCACGGCCCATCTGTTCAACCGATTTTGACGAAATTTGGTACAGGGATAGATGGTATCCCGGGGATGGACATATGCTTATCTTTTTATCTCGAAAAAGTAAAGAATTCCCGCAGGAATCAAAAAACTTTAATCCACGCGGACGAAGTCGAGGGCGCCATTTAGGTAGTAATAAAATTAAGTATATACCTACTTCAAACAACTAGGTAAACAAGAAGGAAAACATCGTGAAGAAAACAGCATACATGTAGGGCCCGTTATGTTGCAAATCCGTACTTAGACAGCGTGGTGGAATATGATCTGAACGACCGAGGATCAGTAGTACGTAGTTATATATCTTAACGTTTAAACTATCGTGATTAGTAGTGACATAGGTTTAGATTTCAATGGTGAAGTTGAGATGCAAGAGCGAACTTCTCATCAATTTTCTTTTAAAATATCGAATTAAACTGGTATTCTCATCTCAAAGAGACAAGCAATCTGTGTGCTCAATTTTCTTGAAATGACTCGAGCAGTCAAGTCTTAAAGAATACAGTTTAAACCACTGAATAGATAAAACCTGTCGTTTTGCATAATAGATATGCAAAATCGATTTAGAATCAATGGATACTTGCATAGAATTTTATGGTAGCGAAAGAGCAAAACTGATTTCGAATCAAAAGAAAAGTACAGAAAGTCATGTAGATAAAGACAATCGCTCTTAATTCCGGTCGCCTAACCTTTAATATTCCGCAGTATTTCTCTGCGGGGGCGCCACATCGATAATTGGTTTTTAATCTCGTTGAATCGCTCGATTAGAATATTGCATTCGATTTTGTTCCGTCCCGATAACGACTGCAGTGTGAAAAGAGCTTTATTTGAATGAATCACAATTTTTATTTGTATAATAATAATATTGTATTGTGCCATGGTAGTGTACCGTGAATATGTTTACTTCTTTAGTGTTTCAATATATTTTTTTATCATTTTTTTTATTGGTTTTGAATCTTAACTAGTAAGTAGTCTAGGCAATAAAGCTAGTCGACCCCAACAATAATTTCTCAGGCGACGAAACTTTACAGTATGATAAAGTATTATGATTTAAACGTATATTATAAATTTCCAATAATGTATTGTGCCATGGTAGTGTACCGTGAATATATTTACATCTTTAGTGTTTCAATATATTTTTTATTGGTTTTGAGTCTTGACTAGTAACTAGTCTAGGCAATAAAGCTAGTCGACCGCAACAATGATTTCCTCAGGCGACGAAACTTTACAGTATGATAAAGTATTATGATTTATACGTTTATTATAAATTTTCAATAAAAAATCAGAATTTAAGTAAGGGTTTTATGCTATTCCTAATTGTTAAAGTAGGAAGTTATATTATCGCGTAAACGCAGGTTAGGTTTGATAGTAAAATCGGTTTAATTATCGATGTTCTGCATGATTATTTCGTTTGATATTTCGGTTTTGAGTGTAAATAAACTACCTACTATTATTACTAATTATTCAGTCATAAATATTAAGTTTTAGGTATAAATACCTAACTTACGGATGGATTTTTTGTTGGATATTTTTGGATAAGTATTGGCTCATACCATACTGCAACCCTGCCAAGTTTCAACGGCGGAGGATTTAATGTTGGGGTCTCCATACAACAAACCTCCCCATTGCCTAGATAGACTATAGAGAGTCACTGTCTTTTTTTCAGTCTACGTTTACACGATTGAGTATGACCTACCATTTTACCCTAGTCAGGCTAGATTATGAGTTGTAGAGGGGTTGTAGTTGCCGTTAGAGTGGTAACAAGCCCAATCATTTATCCAAAGCCTCCCACCAGACCAGACCAAAACGATTCCAATTTATAAATCCCCAAATTGCATATGCGGGGAATCGAATATAAAACCTCCCGCTGCTAATACCATAGCACTCAGTACTACGCTAGAGAGGGTCAGGAAGTAAAAAAAAAGTTTTATTTAAACGTTTGTTCATGGTTTAGTCTGTAGCGTTCAAAGACGTTAGGAATTAGGGGGGTTTACTATCAACGCATAGAACAATATACGCGTATCAGTTTTGCTGTTATCAGTTTTATCAGCAAAACTGATACGCGTCCTCTAAACCTGTACATTTGTATGCATTTTATCATAATATGTACCTACAAGTATACATGTATATGCATATTCGTATGATAAAGATAAATCGCTAGAGTAACTGAAGCTGAATGAAGGAGCGACGAAGCGAGTATTCTGGTGTAGCCCATTTATTTTGTTACCTAAATGTTTATCTAAATGTATCTTATGTCTGTTACAATAAGGATGATCTATTTTTTCAACGTTTTTAACATCTGAGGGTATACTGCCAATGCTTAAAGTAATACTTAAGAAATATTACTCAAAATGACAGTTTGATGTCAAGTACCTTGACGTTCGTAAAATAAGGATTATATTAGGTCCTTACATACGAAATTGGCGTTTTGTAAGGGAGGAACATAAAGTCGATTTTTTAAAAATATAATATATTTATTTGGAAAAAAAAAGAAAATCTATTTATTCTCACCATTGTGCCACATATTACAATTCCTTAAGGTACTCGTAAATGCTACCATGGTGCCTCCAGCACTTGAGCATTATTAAATCAAAGTCCATTGCTATCTATGCACTTTTGACATCTCATAGGTATTTCATTGATCCCTTTACTAAAAAAACCATTCGGATGGGAATCAATAAAATCTTTGAAGGCGCTTTGGACTGCCCCATCGGAGTTGAAATTTTTTCCCTTGCAAGAAGTTATCCAAATTTCAAAAAAAATGGTAATCTGTTGGAGCAAGGTCCGGGGAGTAATTCTAAAACACGAAATTCAACAATAATGAAACAATATGGTTTTAAAAGCATTGGCAGTATGGCCCCGCATCACGCAATCATCTGTCATTCGACTAATAATAATGGGAATATGTAAAAACTTCTACTCATACCACTCTTGGCCAACTGGCAAGTAAAGTGAAGTGATCAAACACGTTAAAAAGTTGAAAAAATAAGTTGATCATCCCTATTTGAACAAACTTTAAATTGTAGTTATGCGGAAATGACTGCCTCGTTGGTCTAGCGGTCAGCGTAGTCGACTGCGGATCATGAGGTCCTGGGTTCGATTCCCGGTCGGGCATAAAAATTGTTAGGTATTGGGTTTTTCAATTAAGAAATTCTCAGTGCCAGCCCGGAGTTGGAAGTTGGCGGTGTTTCACCCCCGTGCCTCGGAGAGCACGTTAAGCCGTCGGTCCCGGTTATTATCACTAACATGATAATAGTCGTTAAAGCCCGCCAACCCGCATTGGAGCAGCGTGGTGGGTCTAAGCTCTAATTCCCTCTCTCCTACGAGAGTGGAGGCCTGTGCCCAGCAGTGGGACGTTAATAGGCTGTAGTAGTAGTAGTAGTAGTATGCGGAAATGTACAAAATAGTTTATTTTTGCGCATATAAGTTTTCCAGTGTCTACCCTAAGCCACAGTCAAACCACATCACCTAGTGTCGGAACCATCAAATACTGGAATTGCATTACTTTTAATGGAATTAACACTCCATTTTCGAGATGAATCGACGCGCAGACGTTGGGTGAACCAATTGGAAAATAATTTCCTTTGCGCAAACTTGAAATAATCGGGTTTAGTACAGAAATGGATTGCTTAGGAAACCCGAGGTGTTAAGTTATTAACAAGTTTATATGTTTGACGGAATTACAGGTGCCATACTACCATCGCTTAAAAGCAGTATTATTTTAAAAGTAGTTTTTATATAACCTACATAAGTACCTTGAAGAACCTAAAATCCTACTTCATTAAATGGTAAACTGTGTTTGTTTGTTGTTTTGTTGATTCATTGGTTCGTCCTTCAATCACGCCGAAACAGAGCAACGCATTGACGTGATTTTTTCCATGGATATAGTTGAGGGCCTGGAAAGTGAGGACCTACATTTTTCCCCGGAAAATTGCGAGCACAGAATGGACAGGAAAATAGAATATAATAATTTATGTCCGTTGGTCAATGACGAAGACTGTTGGGACGCATTCCTGCGATATGCTGTGCAGGAATGCGTCCCAACAGTCTTCGTAAGTGGTCAGGAAGGCGGCTAGGGCCAACGGGTCCATCATATAGGCGTAGGATAGGCGAGTTTGTTTAAGGGTTTAGGTTAGGTTAGAAATAAATCCGAAAGTCCAAAAAAAAACTCAGGAAATTTATGCCATTCTACTATTAAGCTTACACTGCATCTCTTGCCACCAGGGCTGTAAGGGCAAACCTGTTAGGGATATGGTGGCTATATTAAACCCATAACTCCAATCGGTTTCTACACAGCATCGTACCGGATCGCTGAATAGCTTGAAGGTAGGGTGGTAACTAACAGCCAAGGCTTCAGAAGAAAATTCAAAATTAATTATTTCTTAAATTGACCTTGCCGGGATCGATCCCAGAAAGCAATAATTACCAATGCGCTAGAGAGGTTGTCAAGAACCAACTTTTGATGACTAACCCAGGTGAATAATAAATAGGTATTACAGAACAGTTCAAACAGAACGTTCTTAATCATGTTAAAAATCTCTCAGCGCAAATAAACTGTATAAAAATAAAAACTTAATAAGTAAAATTGAAGTCGTTTGAGACAGAGCTTTTTAAAATAGCTTTATGGAATATTTAGCGAGTTGTCAGTAGGTTGCGAGAGCTAATAGATTTTAAATATAAAAGCAGTTTCCATTCGCTGCGGAAAGTGGATTAATTTCAGTGACGCTCTTTATTTACTTGTTTGTATGAAAACGTGTAAATAATGTAAGTTTGTGAATATATCTTCATACTTAATTACTAGCTGTTAGCCGTGACTTCATCCGTTTAGTTAATTTTAACAAACCTGATAAATTGCAGTTTTATATGATGTATGTTCCCGAATTATCAATTCTGAAACAAGAAAGGCAATATTAATAAATACTGCTTTAAGGGATGGTAGTAAGCCCCTATTATGCCCATTTCTATGATTAGTTTGGAAAATTTACTTACGTAACAATGCGAAATTTATATCTAATATATAATATATATGTGTATATATATATATTAACAAATATAAATCTCGCATTGTTACGTACCTAAGTAAATTTCCCAATATATATATATATGTCACCGTAAGATTGTGAATGAACTAGAAGTTTAATTCGCTATAATCCGCTACAGTAGACAAATCTGTGTGGTAAATATAATTAAACACAATAATAAAGGATTTGAGTTGCTAAATGAACAAATAAACGTATCAAATTCACCTTTACTCAATTTATACAGTAATGGGGGAGGGGGCGGGGCTTCAGTATGAGCCATGCCAAAAAGGTATATAAGCCGGAACTTGCGATACGATAGTCACTTCACAATCGTGCATTGTCGTGTCAACATCTCCTGAGGATGCTCCGGTGTCGGAGTGAAACGTACGTTGAGAGTGATTTGGAGGATTTGTGTGGTGTGGTGTTGTGCCTGTGCGCATTGCTGGGTGGTGGGTGTCGCATGCTGCAGGTGGAAGACACGCACTGTACCACACAGTGCCGTCTACTGTAGCGGATTATAGCGAATTAAACTTCTAGTTCATTCACTATCATGGACTTCCGCAAAGTAACGCCTGCTTCTATTCAACACCGTAAGATTGTAAAAACCGTTAGATTATAATCTAACTCGCGTAATCGCAAAGTGTCGAAAGATTACAATTTAACGCATTATTTTCCGGTAGATTGTGAAGTGACTAGTAGATTGTAACCCGATAAAACCTACTTAATTATTTATGTCGAACTAACTAACTAACTAACCTAACCTACACGAAACAGACACGAAAACGTAAATACAATGAATATTTCAAAAATTGACACTCAGAACATTGAACGGTTCACAATCTATCGACAGTTTACAATTTCGTGAGTTAGATTATAATCTAACGGTTTTTACAATCTTACGGTGACATAGGTATATATAGTTATACTACATATATATTATTAATGCTGAATTGTTCCAAACAAAACTAAGATGGAAATTGAATAAATTAAATCAAGGCTCCGTAGTATTCCTGAAACTAATTGCTTTATTTCATTTAAAAAATCGTCAAAATTACTTAAACGTATCGGCCAAGAAAAGGTAACAGAGAGACAGACAGATTTACATATATCAGCATTTATTGTACATTCATATGAAAACAATAACCATTACTTTAATTAGTACCTACTAAGTGATAAAAATTTTAATCTTTTCTCATTACGATAAGAAATACGTTTACATTTAAATATCACACATTTCTGGGAAAATGACGACACATACGACATCGATATTTATTTTTATTTTACTTTTTATCAAGATAAATGCAGGTAAGTTGTCGGTTTTGCTTAATTTTTCCCGTTGTTTTCTCGGTGGTATTCTTGTCTTTCCCTAGAAACTCTAGAGTAAGACGTGCCGCCAAGTGATTAAGCGTTCCGGTACGATGCCATCTAAAAGCCAATCAGGGGGATAGGTTTAATATATAACTGTCTAACAGGTTATCCCATTTCCATCTTAGACTGCATCATTATTGACAGGTGAAAAAAAAACATCTTGAGGAAACCTTTTTGCCTGAGAGTTCTTCATGATGTTATCAAAGGTTTGTGAAGTCTACCAATCCAAACTTGGTGAGCGTGGTGGTTGTGGTGGCTTACCCTATTTTGAGAGAAGACTCGTACTCAGAAGAGAGCCGGTGATCGGGTGAAAATGGTTTTGCCGAGGATATTAACATTCACCACTCGCAAAGTACTATATTTTGTGAAGTCGGCATGTTAACGTTAACATGAAAGATTAACTTGTATAATACAAGTTGTATTTAGAACACCAGCTTACGACACGCAATAATTTGCCCCCGCATTCTTTGTAACAAGTCGTTCTTAGCAACAATTGCTTACGCTCCTTACGCCTTTAACGACCTCTTACAAAGCGACTTTGTCCTCCTCTAAGAGCCCCCGCAAACTACAGACTTTCTGCCCCCAAGACACGGGCTATCCTAGTTTGGGGGTCCAGGGTAGTTTGAAGAAACTTGTACTGTGGCTTTGGAACAAATAAACATTTTATCATTATCACTTTTGTTACCGATCGATGGCTAGTCACTTCTTCTCATAGCGAAAACGCACTAGGGATCAGACAGGATAAAATATAACTATTCGAAAAACATCCATGTTAAAAGAGAATGACGTTTATCGCGCTAGCGTGCTCGGTTCCATATATAAATGAGTTACGCGAACTTTTTGTGGCTTGTATGTTTCCTCGCTCACTGGAGAAGAGAAAGTTATGATAAGTCCATAAGTGACTTATTAAATTCACCATTTAGTAGTAGTGCATGGTCTTTTATCAGATCCAAATTGAAAAGCTTAAGCTAAAATTAGCTAACTCACTCTCGGAGATTATTTACCAGAGATTGAAATCAAATATTCCAAAATACATATAATATAAGTTTACCTAGTTTTATACATGAAATGATTATAATTAGTTTGACGTGATGCGTGTAATTATAAAAAAACTATAACAACATATTTTTTGTAGTAATATTATATCCAAGTGTATTCCAATTTTCAACGTATTCAAGGCAATAAGTTTACATGATGATCCCCGTCAATGTTCCACTGCTACCTACTATTTAGTTTGCGAATTATATGAATATCGAATGATTAAAAGTCTGTCGTCTGAGGTAGATCTTACAATGCGACATTGTCGTCCTCGTAAAGGGAAAATAAATTTCAACGGCCCATACACGTCCGAGACGTGCTTTTGATGCTTTAATAACCCTTTAAAATCTATGAGCTTCTTAGCAACATTGTTTGGAATTGTGAAAACACTTTTTATGGGTCTCATATTAGGTTACACGCTTTTAAACATTTATTTTAACGGGTTATTGCAAAACTCAGACCAAAGCAAAAAAAAACCGCGGTTCCCAAAAAAAGGTAAAATATAAACGTAAACAAGACGGCATATTTCTTAATCATTATATCGCAAAATTATGTTTCGTAGGTGGATAGTTTAAAAAGTCCTAAAAGTACATAATATTTAGAGTATAAGGGAGCTATGGCATAAGCTCAAGCTATATAAAAGCATTATATTACCGCGTTTATAGGCCTGATTTTGTGTACAGTTTTCCTTGGCGAGGTCTTATTTTATTTCTAGAGACATTATAAATGAATCTTAAATCTACGTGCAAAAAGTTTTTCGTTGTAGCGGTTTGAGTTGATATGTAAGGTTACACTTCTATTTCTGTAGTTAAATTCTCTAGAAAAATGACTAATATCCTCCTTTAAAACCATAATTATAGTTCCCCCAGAAGCTTGTTTCGCCAACTTCAGATGGGACGATTGCGGTAGGCCACCTAAACGAGTTCTATACTACTGGAAGCCTGGTTCCCGATGCGAAGTAGGAACATGGAGAGGTTGCCTTCCCAACTTGAACATGTTCCATGACGAATATGAATGCGTCAACACTTGTATATTCACCGCAAGAGCCCAACCTGAAGATTACCATAAGGTGACTGAGGATAATGTAGAATTTTTAGCTCATACTGTCGATGATATTAATATAACCGACGGTATTACAGATGAGATAGATAAAAATGAGACCACTACAGAAACTAAAGTTGAAGAAAGTAGCACAGTTTCTGATGTCAGTAATGTGACAGATGAAATACAAGCTAAAGAAACTACTACGGTTGAAACATCTAATAGAGCAGAGGATAATGAAACTACTACGGTTGAAACTTCTAACAAAGCAGAGAATAATGAAACTACTACGCTTGAATCTTCTACTATTACAGGATATAGTGAAACTACTACGGCTGAAAGTAACGGTACTATAGCAGAGGTTACTGAAAATACGAAGACAGATGGTAATGAAACAATTTCTGGCGATAATAATGCAACTGATTCTAAATAGTACATCGTAATTATGTTATTTTGTTTTTATTTTATTTGAAATATCATCACAATTATAAGATTATAAAATGATTTTACTTTATTAGACTTTATATCTATTATTTTTTACTAATATAAACTAATATAAAGAGTAACCTTTTATAGTGATTTAAACGTTGAAAAATTTATTGAAAAAAGCACGTCAAAGCAAACATACCACAAAAGGATGTCATAAGGTATGATATATGCTTCAAACCTTAGATATATTAATTATAGGTATCAACAATAAATGATAAATAATTTGTTTATCTGATTGGTAACATTAAATTATTCAATTATGTTAAGCAATGATGTTTGACTGAATTGTACCTACATAACTGCACTCTATTTGAGGGCCTTATTAAATAAATTTAATGCTACAGTGTAACGATCGCAATCACCTCTGATTGATTCCACTCTCTTCTGCTTTTGGTCCAGAGCCATGGTCACGGCAATTTAATACCACCAATTCAGTCAATCAGTCAAAGAACTATCTATTTAAGGAAATTTGATGACATCACTATTCAGTATTTCATACAATATCCCATACTAAGCGTACGCGTTTTGACGTAGACGTTGAAAAACAGTTGCTGATTTGACTTGTTGTCCAATTCCCAATTATTGATGCAGGTTTTACATAAAAGGGCTTACCGGTAGTCCGTTAAAATGCCAGAGCTATGTTACTAACTTACTATTGTAATAAATTCACAATAAATATCGTGCATTGTGTACAAGATGGATTAATTTAGCCGTTCGACGCTATCTCGAACAGGCGTGCAAGATTTATGCGTGGAGCCATACGGACGCCATATTGAAAAATATAGCCAGGTTGCCTACAACTACGATAAAGTTATATTATGTCAAACTAGCCTATGCCTGCAGATTCACTCGCGTTGAGTGCGGTATTCATACTAATTTCTAAGTCCTATGTTATCGTTGAACTTCAAAATTCCGTTATTAGCGAACGTCTACATCATAATAGCTATCTGAATTCCTTTGAGCTCGATCCATCCAGTAATTTGAGCTGTGCGTTGATCAGTCAGTCATTAATAGGTCAGTCAGCCTTTTAAATATTTCTATAATTATGTTTAAAAATAATAAAGAAGAGCGACTCTTACAACCCGCCCCGGCATCAGATTTGACCCCCTCAACTTGACGACGTAAATTTGGCGACCGGAAGGTGAGCGATGTGGTCTTATAAATGACAGAAACCGGGTTCAATTCCCGGCCGAAGCAAGTTGGAATCCCGTTTAATGTTTTGGGAGGCTTAGGCCATGGATAGTTAGATACAGACCTTGTGGTATAGACCATCTTGTGGCAAAGATATATAGTACTATGTACCGCCTAGCCATATAGGTAGGTAGGATCTGGTATGATGCCGTGTAGAAACCGATTAGGGGATAGGGTCCAGGTTATCCTGCTTCCATCTTAGCCATCTCTCTCATCATTTACCATCCAGGTTTGCTCACAGTCAAGGAATAAATTATAGTAGAAAATAACGCGTTTAGTTAAATTAAACATTTCTGCTGAGGACTCATATATGTGCAAATGGGTATTTGACAACTATACAAATAGATAATTTTTTTTGTGATTATTAAATACCAAAAGTCGTATATTATCCACATCCCTTATTAGTTTTATGTTCAAAAAATATCGATTAAAGTAAAAAATCCCCATTAGTAATAAGGTTTAAGGTAAGCAAATAATATATTATTACCCTGAAAATCCTCCGCCCCAGTTGCGTGGATACAGGCATATTATAATTCTGTGCAAACCATATAAACGAACCCAATTTTCAATAAATTGTATCGGAGCAATGCCGAGTACCCAAATTCAAATATAATATCATATTTCCCGAGAAACAAAAGCTATTAATCAAACCGATACAGAATGGAGTACCGAATCTACATTGTGAAATTCCTTGAGGAACAGAACGGTTGACACAGACCATTCTTCACTTTCGGCAGCTGTCCTTTTGATATATTGTTATTGTATCATACTCACCTCTGCCAGTTTGCCATGACCTCTGAGAATACCACCTTTGAATAGCGTGTTATTTAGAAATGTGAATAGAATAAGAGCTCGACATAAGATGGTCACCCTGCTGGTAGTGTATGGAATAGGGGACGTATTTCATATGCTGCGGAGTGGATGCGTCCAGGGAATGCCTGATATAGGTGAGACACACATCTTATATGCTAACTCCATCAAAGCAGTACGCCTAGTCCAAGTTTCACATTGCAAATTCGATTTGTCGTATTGAGTTCGATCGCATATCCGTACAATATCCGTACTTTTCCCGCAAAATGGCATATTTTTCTTTATAATTTTCCATAACATAACAGTCGATATTAATAAGTAAATGAAGCAGAAGCAATACAATCATCTTGAAATTGTTTTATTCTGAGTATTCTGTGGTGTAAGCATTGTTATAAGACTAGCACAAAAAATTGCTTCTAAAACTTGAATTCTATTCTGCTAAATTCCAGAGCACACTCCACAATCGATAATTGCTTTCATAATCCAAAAACAGCAGTTCAGCTGAACACCGATTTAAATTAGTTGCATAAAACGTGTAAAGTTCCCCGTGGCCCGGCAGCGATCGGAAAGTTCCGAAGTCCATTGCAGGTGCCGGTTGATAAATTGGGTGCTAAACTTTTGCTGAACTCTTAAAGCGATAAGCCTAGCTGAGTTTGCGAAAATATTAATTTGATTTATACAATTTCATTACGAAAAAAGACTATGGTAAATCGTTTGACGGTGTCTGTTAGTGGGAGGTCCCCAGGTTAATAATTTCTGAATTTTCTCTGGTCTGGTCTGGTGAGATGCCGTGGCTAGTTACCACCCAATTTTTTGACGGGCTCCTTATGATACCCGACTTCCTGGGGAGGAAATCGGGTTATGTAGGATTTCTACCTACTAAAACCCCCTCGGTGACCGACCTTAACGCATGTTGGGAGGCTCCGAGATCTCTTAAGATAGCATCGGTGCCTACCTAGTGCGATGCCCATAGGGCTCATCCCACACTCCTGGAGAAGTCCCCTCATTACCCGGACCTGTACATGGCTGCTTGTTGCCACAGAAAGCTGCCATCTTTCCAGGGTCGTGTTGTGGCTAGTTACCACCCTAACGGCGTTTTAACGTTCCTGTGCGATGGTTTGTTAAAACCGATTTCTAATATAACTGCCGTATCCCTAACAGTCAGTTGGGATCACAGTCAAGGGCTAACTTGTAGCGGAATAAAAAAAAAGATCTTCAAACTATGTGCGGACCATTGCTACTTCAGCTTTGCAAACTTGAGCTATTACATCTACTCCTATCTGATTTGACCTCATAGAGTCTTAAAGACTCTACGACCTTACGAACGACTTATTTATACTCCCGCTGAATTATATCACTTCGCGAATACCAGCGTACAATATTAGTTTTCATTAAGGTCTGCGAGTAGTCTCTTCTGATGTAATTTATTCATAAGTTTCGAGTTTTAAAGTTTGCTCGTTACCGGCTCGCAGTCTTGCGGGTTGACAAGGCGTCGCTTTAATAGCATTTTCGAGGGTAGACGTAAAATAGGCTGTGTTTTAAATATTTTATAAGGATTAAGTTGTTTTAATAGACGAGAATGATGAGGTTTACCAGAGCTTTAAGGCATCGGATATAAGTTTTCATGGATGCCAAAACTTTGTTACTTTAAGCTGCATCAACTTGGTCTCTACCTAACCCTCTATAATTTTGTTTGGCAAACTAGAGAGTGGGTGTAGAAACCGTTTTATCTTTTCATAATTATTTATTACTAGACGATGCCCGCGACTTCATACGCGTGGATAGGGATTTGAAGGATTTGATTTTTTGATTCCCGCGGGAACTCTTAAATTTTCCGGGATAAAAAGCCTATGTCCTTTCCAACCTATCTTTACAACCTATCTTTGTACCAAATTTCATCAAAATTAGTTAAATAGTTGGGCCGTGAAAGCGTAGCAGACAGACAGACCGACGCACTTTCGCATTTTTTTTTAACATATAAGAATGGATTATAATGTTGAGTAAGCGATTTATGCGATGAGATTTTCGGTAAAAGTTGCACAACTGAGAGCTTTGCAAGTTACGAGGGGCTTTCATGGTAGTTAATCGATATTTTTTTATTATGTTAATTAACAAGTAATAACTTGGCAGACTTTATCGATAAAAAAACAGTGCCATAAAATATAATGCTTCTTTCATATTAAATGTAAATATAAAATCATGTTTGTTTGCGTTTATTTAAAAAATCTAGCTACATCTTTACTCGAATAAAATTATTGTTAATTGAAAGAGTAATATTTGTTTGCGCACTCATAGTATCAAAAGGAGTCCTGTTTAATATTAAAATAATAAATGAAATTACATTTTTCGAGACTAAGGGCCGCTTGCACAAGGACATTTAAACTGATTTAGTTAAATTTTGTAATGCTGTCCCTTGTTGGCAAATGCATATTGCCAAAAAGGGACAGCATTAAAATATTTAACTAAATCAATTTAAGAGTGTTTGTGCAAGTGGGCCTTTATATTCGGTTAAATTTTGTAATACTGTCCCTTGTTGGCAAATGCATATTGCCAAAAAGGGACAGCATTAAAATATTTAACTAAATCAATTTAAGAGTGTTTGTGCAAGTGGGCCTTTATTTTCGGTTAAATTTTGTAATGCTGTCCCTTGTTAGCAAGTGCATATTGTAGTTGTCAAAAAGGGACAGCATTAAAATATTTAACTAAATCAATTTAAGAGTGTTCGTGCAAGTGGGCCTTTATTTTCGGCTAAATTTTGTAATGCTGTCCCTTGTTGGCAAGTGCATATTGTAGTTGTCAAAAAGGGACAGCATTAAAATATTTAACTAAATCAATTTAAGAGTGTTTCTGCAAGTGGGCCTTTATATTCAGTTAAATTTTGTAATACTGTCCCTTATTGGCAAATGCATATTCCCAAAAAGGGACAGCATTAAAATATTTAACTAAATCAATTTAAGGGTGTTTGTGCAAGTGGTGGGCGTTAATTTTCGTAATAAAATAAATATAGTCTCCTGTTATATGCGTGCAATTACAATACACATATAATTTTCACCAAGAGGTTGCTCTCCAGTGCTATACGATAGGCACCGTAGCCAATGCAGTGGAATAATATCATTGTCTGTGCGCAACGGCCAGGCAAATGGCCGCCATAATTATTGTCATTACATCGAGCAGACGGGACGTTATCGATATTGCTCGTAACTCGTTTCACCTCTCTACGACGCGTATAGGGTTGTGAGTCGTTATCACGAAGATTTGTTGCTTGGCAAGAGTTTTTTTTTTATCCACTACAAGTTAGCCCTTGACTGCGATCTCACCGGATGGTAAGTGATGATGCAGTCTCACATGGTAGCAGGCTAACCTGTTAGGGGCATGGCAGTTATATTAAACCCATACCCCTATTCGGTTTCTACACAGCATCGTACTGGAACGCTAAATCGCTTGGCGGCACGTTTTTGCCGGTAGGGTGGTAACTATCCACGACCGAAGCCTCAACAGGCCAGACCAGGGAAAATTCTGAAATTATAAATTCCCAAATTGACCCTGCCGGGGATCGAACCTGGGACCTCCGCACGTTAAGACAACAGCGCTACACACTGCACTACGGAGGTCGTCAAGTTAGGCAAAGAACAACCACCGAGTTTCTTGCTGGTTCTTCTCGGTAGGAATGACATTCCGAACCAGTGGTAGATTCACTCGACAATTCAACAGCACTCGTAAAACTTTATTTGAATAAAAAAACATTTGAATTTGAATGTAGTCCATCACGCTGGTCAATTGCGGATTTGCAGACTTCACACACCTTCGAGAGCATTTTGAAGAAATGTCGGTCATGTAGGTTTTCATCACTGTTAGAGTAAGTGATATTTAGTTTCTTAAAACGCACATTTTTTTTAAATATCATAAAGTACTAACAACTGTTAATGCTCTACAAAGGTTACTATCTAGCCTTTGTGTAAGTAAAGCTAGTACTAGTACTACTAAGGAGTAGGTAACATTATTTTAACCTGGGTTAAAATAATAAAACGCACATGACTCGGAAAGTTAACATGCGTGCCCGAGAATCGAACCCCTGACGACACGAAAAGTAGGCCGAACGTCTAATCTAATAGTAACTAGACTATCACCGCCTTTTTAGGGTTCCGTACCCAAAGGGTGCCGACGGGACACTATTACCAGACCGGTTCGTCCGTCCGTCTGTCTACCATAAGCGGATTGTATCTCATGAACTATAAAAGGTAGACAGTTTGAATTTTCACAGAGTGTGTATTTCTATTGCTGCTATAGTAACAAATAATTAAGATAAAATAAATAATATAAGAAAAGAGATTTTTGAGCGCCTCATATGTTTCTCATACGAATGTATTTCAAAAGTAAAGTGTTAAATCTTGTACAATGGTACCCTTCGTGTGCGAGTCCGACTCGCATTTTTTCAGATATCGGAAAAGGCCTATACAGGGGCCATACTGCCAACGCTTAAAGCAATCATTAAGCAATATTACTCAAAATGACAGTTTCATGTATGTTTCACAGCTACAGCACTCCAATCACAGTTACCGAAGGCACCGCTCAAGGTTCCGTGCTTGGGCCATTGCATTTTATAGCTTATGTTAATAATATGAATAAAATATTTAACCATTGTATAAGCTACCAGTATGCTGATGATACATGCATGCTTGTTGCAGCTAAGGATGTCAATCAAGCCGCACAGCAGCTTCAGGAAGATTTTAATAGTTTAAATAAATGGTGCCATGACAGCGGTTTAATCTTAAATTCTCAAAAAACTAAATTAGTCCACATACATTCTCCAAATTTAAGTTCGAATAGCATATTAACACATAAAATCATTGCCCATAGTCATAAGTGTTTACATCAACCTCAATTTAATTGTAACTGCACTACTATTGAAGTAGTTACATCACATAAATATTTAGGCTTAGTAATAGATCATAAATTCAACTGGCACGAACACATAAAGCATGTGTGTGACAAGCTTAGAGCTTTTTTGGCAAATATGTTTATAATTCGAAAACGTTTAAATTACAAAGTAAAAATTATGCTTTATAACGCTCTTGCCGATTCTATTATAACTTATGGACTAAGCAGTTACGGACGAACAGACAAAACGCACTTACAGTATATATATCAATTACAACTTAGGATCTTAAAAGCCATTGTGCCTTTAAATATTAAAATTCAAGCCAAAACAAATGAAAATTTTATATTTAAACATTGCAAGGTAATCAATATTCATGATAAGGTCAAATATCAGCTTCTAAAAGAACAATTCTTTAACTTAGATATACAAAATATAGTTTCACATAAAATTCATACTCGTAAAGTATCTCAACAAAAGTTAATAACCGTGTCAGCTAAGAACAAATATGGTGAGCGCACTAGCGCATACATGATCCCTCGCTTAATAAATAGTCTTGATAGTAGTTTTAGAATCAAATTGACGAAGAATAATTTAAAACATAACTTAAAATCGTATTTCTTAACCAAATTGTAGGTAGTTTTTCTTTTGTTTTAAGTTTTTTGTCATGTATTTATAATAATTTGCTAGCTATAAGTACTTTAAAACGCTGATAATATGTTGACGGAAGAGCACGCAATTTAAACCTACGTGGTTTTTCGCAGTGCTACCCAACAAATTTGTATCGATTTTTATTTTGATAATAAAAAAAAAAAAAAAAGTCACGTACCTTGAAGAGAAGGTTATAATTAAGATGAAAAAACTAGAAGTTTAATTCGCCACAGAAGGCAGAGCGGTATCTATGCGGTAGAGTGCGTGTCTCGAACCTGATGTGACATTCACAACACAATATTAACCCTTAAAAATACCCTCAAAGTACGTTTCACTCCGATACCGGAGCATCTTCAGGAGATGTTGCCTTTACAATGCACTATTGTAGTTTTTTCATTGCCATGGACTTCCGCAAAGTAACGCCTGCTTCTATGCAATAAAGATTTTGATTCTAAAACACGAAAGTCAACAATAGTGAAACAATATGGCTGAGCGTTGGCAGTATAGCCATAGAGTAGGTAGAATAGTACTAGTGGCGTCAACAATAGTGAAACAATATGGCTGAGCGTTGGCAGTATAGCCACAGAGTAGGTAGAACAGTACTAGTGGCGTCAACAATAGTGAAACAATATGGCTGAGCGTTAGCAGTATAGCCACAGAGTAGGTACTCGTAGAATAGTACTAGTGGCGTCAACAATAGTGAAACAATATGGCTGAGCGTTAGCAGTATAGCCACAGAGTAGGTACTCCTAGAATAGTACTAGTGGCGTCAACAATAGTGAAACAATATGGCTGAGCGTTAACAGTATAGCCACAGAGTAGGTACTCGTAGAATAGTACTAGTGGCGTCAACAATAGTGAAACAATATGGCTGAGCGTTAGCAGTATAGCCACAGAGTAGGTAGAATAGTACCAGTGGCGTCAACAATAGTGAAACAATATGACTGAGCGTTGGCAGTATGGCCACAGAGTAGGTAGAATAGTACTAGTGGCGTCAACAATAGTGAAACAATATGGCTGAGCGTTAGTAGTATAGCCACAGAGTAGGTAGAATTGTACTAGTGGCGTCAACAATAGTGAAACAATATGACTGAGCGTTGGCAGTATAGCCACAGAGTAGGTAGAATAGTACTAGTGGCGTCAACAATAGTGAAACAATATGGCTGAGCATTGGCAATTTAGCCATAGAGTAGGTAGAATAGTACTACTAGTGGCATCAACAATAGTGAAACAATATGGCTGAGCGTTGGCGGCAAAGACGTTACACTTATTAACAAGTGTAATGTCTTTGGTTAGCAGTATGGCCATAGAGTAGGTAGAATAGTACTAGTGGCGTCAACAATAGTGAAACAATATGGCTAAGCATTTGCAGTATGGCCACAGAGTAGGTAGAATAGTACTAGTGGCGTCAACAATAGTGAAACAATATGGCTGAGCGTTTGCAGTATAGCCACAGAGTAGGTAGAATAGTACTAGTGGCGTCAACAATAGTGAAACAAAGAGTAATTAATAGTACTATTACTAAATTATTATTAAACCTAGTAACTACTTACTACTAACACTAGTACTAGTGGCCCCTGTTATATAAAAAGTAAATTTTTATCACATCTAAACCTATATCCATACAATTGTACGACTCCAGATAGCCACGCATGACTGACCGCTTGGTTATGTTAATACACGCGTATCTATATCTACCCTTAGACGGGACCCCTGGAATGATTCATTACAGCGCTGCAGAATAGCGCCTGAGGCGATTAACATGTTTAATTTGTTACGCTAGCCGATTGAAATCTGTAAAAAATTGGTGTTATTTTTAACACGCTTACATAAATACCTATTATGTCAGGGTACTTTAACGAATAAACAAAGCTATGAAATAGATTTTAAGACACTTTTCATTCGAATTCAAATGTTTTTTATTCAAATAAACTGTTACATGTGCTTTTGAATCATCGAGTGAATCTGCCACTGGTATGGAATGGCATTCCTACTGAAAAGAACCCGCAAGAAACTCTGTTTTTAGAGGTAGTCTAATTCTAAAGTGATAGCGCCTCTCTCAAGTCTCTTTATTTATAGCTTTCTTTTCACTAACAGATACACATTATAATTCATGACTTACATGAATCGTTGGTTATTAAGGGCTAAAAAAACGAAAACCCATGCGGACAAAGTCGCTGGTATCATTCAGTATATAAGTTAATTTACTTCTGTGATAATGAAAAACAACATAACCCGGCTGAGTTTGTTGTGGGCTCTTCTCAGACCAGGGAGCGTTTGGAACCCTCGTAGCTTTCGTTTTAAGATACCGTTACTGATTATCACCATTATATTTTATGAATAACTGGACGTCAATAAGTGTAGTATACCTACATGAATTGAATAAACATTATTTGAGTTTGAGTTTATACATATAGAAGTGCACCTAATTTTTCAAGTCCTAACTCGTGTTAGATCAAACCTGACCACACTGCGTCCGCAGTGACATTTAATATACTTGAACCTTTTGTAAAAGTGACTATGTACACAAATTATTAAGTATATTGAGAAGTAATAAGAAGAAATCATGAAATATTCTTTCTTTTTGTTTGCTAAGAAAGACTCATATTTCTGAAAACGTTTATACATAAAATGAGGTTAAAACAACAAAACTCGTCTTCATAATGTTTATCTGGAGAACCCGTTTTTGTGCTACAGTCGATTAGGATTCACCAATCATAAGAATTAAAGTGCAAACTGAATCAGCAAATCAAATTTGCCCGAGATCTTTCTTAGATTCATTGCCATGAAGTAGCGAGACGCTGGAAGGGACACGCAAAAATTTTTATATTTTTTATTTTTATGTTTTCGGGCTATTAACAGTAGATCCTTCCATGGGTATCCTATCCATGGCAGGATCTTCTATGGGTATCCTATTCTATGGGTACCTATGTCGGATTTTTTTTCCGAACCGGTGGTAGAGTCAAAACATGACATAACATAAGATACACCTGTGTGTCTTATATTGTATGTTATAAATAAATTGAGTTTATTGAGTTCAGTACCAAATTTCATTAAAATCGGTTGAACAGATGGGCTGTGAAAACGTAGCAGACAGAAACATGCACACTTTCGTACACACACTAATATTATAAAGGCAAAGGTTTGTATGTGTACTTTTGGCACTCTTTCACGCGAAAACTACTAAACGGATTTGGCTGTAATTTGGAATTTAGATAGATTATAACCCTAGATTAACACATTGGCTACGTTTTATCCCGGAAAATTGAAGAGTTTCCGCGGGTACCGAATACCTCAATCCACGCGGATAAAGTCGCGGGCATCAGCTAGTATTTAATATTATAAAAGTCCAGGTATTTTCAAACAGCGATTCTATTTTCAACTTTTTAAAAGATCCTGACCCGATTGTGTAAGGAAATCCTAATCATATTCATTTGTCAAACGTGTAATTCGACCTGTTTAAGGAGTTCATGGATGCCTGCACGTCAAAAAGCATGTGTGAACTCCTTAAAACTCCTTAACTCCTTGACCGCACGTTTAATAATTTAAGTTTAATTTGTATCTGTATAACTTTAGTTATTGCTAAGTATTGTAGAGCTGGTCAATAAACTTTAATTTATTTATTTATTTTATTTTATTTAAAAAGTTCGAGTAATACGATTCAAGCTGTTAAATGATTACGATTTGCATAGACACTTGAGCCTCAGACTAAAAGACACTTCCAGTTAAGGAACTAAGCCTACGTTATCATCTATTAGGTATTCAGCGGACAAAGTGTACAAAATCAAATTGGAGTCCGGATCAACAAAGCGCAGACCGCCTTCTTAATTTTTGATTTTCATTTATTCAATTTATTCGACGATCGAAATTTGCTGGGAAGGTTTTACGGAAAATTATTGATAATTGTGCATTGCGAAGTCAACTCAAGAATAGGGTAACTGCTCTACCCCTAACAGGTTAGCCCGCTACCATCTTAGACTGCATCATTACTACCATCAGATGAGATCGCAGTCAAGGGATTTTTAGTGAATTAAAGAAAAGATTTTACTTAGGCGCTAAGTACAGCCCTGGGGCCATACTAAAGCAATACTTAAGCAATATTAATCAAAATGACAGTTTGATGTCACGTACCTTGACGTTCCTAAAATAAGTATTATAATAATTCTAAAACACGAAAGTCAACAATAGATAAAAATAATATGGTTTTAAGCGCTGCCATAGTAAGGCCTCTGGCTGACTGATTATGATCGTCTTATGTGCTTGCTCTAGGGGCATACTACCATCGCTAAAATGAGTACCGTATTGATTTATTATTGACGTTTGTGTTTTAGAATTATAATCCTTATAAAAGGGATGTTTAGGTACGTGACATAAAACTGTAATTCTGAAATAATACTGCTTTTAGCGACAGTAATAAGTAGTGACCCCCCAATCAATGCAATCTCAAAACACAGGAGCTCAGGAGAGTATTGGTAAAATCGAGCAAGCGCATCTCACAACGAACGAAGAAATATTTAAAAAAAAATGCATAAATTGAATAAATAAAGGATAAGAATTGACACTAGACCAACGAGGCAATTTATCTGCGCGCAGGATCAAACCACACTAAACATCCGTGCAAAACGTCCGCATCCTTGGGGATACATGTTTTGTCCTGTCACTGTATTCTGTGAAGCTCGTTATAGAAGTGCAGGAGCAAACTGTTTGTCCACCAGACAATTTTTTTGCCATGGTGTGTTCACGCCCTAAGCTAGTTTAGTTCAATATGGTAATTGGGATAACGCGTTCCAAGATTTATTCCTGTTCTCAGATTCTCATTTTCGAATTATATCCAGCTCAGTTTTATTCACAAGGGATGAAATGCATGGAATGGTCAGTCGTGTGTACAGTAGGGCTGTGCCTAGTTCGTAATCCTTTATTATTTATTTGGAGAAAAATAAATTTCATCTCATTTCAATCATGTTTTAACGACCTCCCTAGCGCAGTGTTGAGCGCTGTTGTCCTAACGTGAGAGGTCTCCGGTTCGATTCACGGCAGGGTCAATTTGGGAATTTATAATTTCTGAATTTTGGTAGGAGGCTGCGGTCGTGGCTTGTTACCATCCTACCGGCACAAACGTACCGCCAAGCGATTAAGCGTTCCGGTAAGATGTTGACTGACTGCCATACCCCTAACAGGCTAGCCCGCTACCATCTTAGACTGCATCATCACTTACGATCAGATGAGATCGCAGTCAATACCTAAGTTGTAGTGGAATTTAAAAAAAAATAGTTTATAACACGGATGAAAACAGTTCGTCGACCCAGCAATCTGTCAGTTCCTCCTAGCTCTAGTTGGAAGTTCCGCGACGCTTTCACCAGAAAATATAAAGTTTACCAAAAGTTGCATATTTGGGACACGTACCAAGGCATAATAGACAAAGGATCCTGCAAATCAGTATGATGGAAAAAGTTTTCGTGATAATGGGGGTCTGTCGTAAGTCCTACAAGCAGCCTGAAAGTGGGCTGAATTTACTGGTGCCGCTAAACTTTTTCACCTCAATATAAAAAAGTGCAGAGCCGTTTCACGACGTTAATTTCTAGGTAGGTAAGCTTATTTTTAGCTTAGTTTTTTAAAATTTCCATTATAAGTTAGCCCTTCACCAAGTTAAAGGTAATTAATTGATAGTTTGATTATGATTATTCTGTTTATCCCCCCTACTTCTATATAATCTCTGCAGTCCACATCGGTTAACAAGTCCTCCAATAAAAAACAAGTTGATAATTAATAAAATAAATGGCATGCAGCTAGTGTGATGGTTTCATCATTCAAAACCATCACCAGTCTACTAAAGTGGGGAGATATTGACAACGCTTAAAGCCATATTGTTTCATTATTGTTGACTTTCGTGTTTTAGAATTATAATTCTTATTATTCAAGGTACGTGACATCGAACGTTCATTTTGAGTAACATTGCATAAGTATTGCTTTAGGTAATGGCAGAATGGCTTCTGAGCACTAGTCAGAATAATCGTTAACTGTTCCACTTCTAAGCACACCGATGTCACTGAAATTCGACATATTTTAGACAGTTGCCGTTGGCCATTTTCGATACTTGGCAACCATCGACAGAAAAGTGATGGCATTCATTCGTTTCAATTATTTAGTTTGTGACAAAATTAGAAAGATTAAAACATTAATATTCGTCGTGGAGCTATGTCGTGGCTACCAGTGAGTTATGAAAATAGTACTAAATTATAACTTATCCAAAGCGATACACATCCTGTAAGTGTAATCTTTATATCGCATCAGGGCTTGCACGCCTGGACGCTCACCGCTTTGCAGACTACGCCTCCAGACATAGGGGTGTGCACTCTGCGTACTGTATATAGCTACAGCCCTGTGCATAATGCTGATTATACATTAGCAGTTTTACCGCGCAAGTAACGCAAGCAAAGAAACTGTTATAATATCATCTGTGACGCAGCTATTTCAAAAGTTAATAGTCAATATTCAGCGAATATTTAACCATTGAAGAATGGAAAGAAAATTAGTTGCAAAAAAATTACGAAGTCACGAACAAAACAAATTTATGATCATTGAATAGAAGCAGGCGTTACTTTGCGGAAGTCCATGATAGTGAATGAACTAGAATTTTAATTCGCTATAATCCGCTACAGTAGAAAAATCTGTGTGGTACAGTGCCTGTCTTTCACCTGCAGCATGCGACACCCACCACCCAGCAATTCGCACAGGCACAACACCACACCACACAAATCCTCCAAATCACTCTCAACGTACGTTTCACTCCGACACCGGAGCATCTTCAGGAGATGTTGACTCGACAATGCACGATTGTGATTGTCTTCACTCCGAGATGCTCCGGTGTCGGAGTGAAACGTACGTTGAGAGTGATTTGGAGGATTTGTGTGGTGTGGTGTTGTGCCTGTGCGAATTGCTGGGTGGTGGGTGTCGCATGCTGCAGGTGAAAGACAGGCACTGTACCACACAGATTTTTCTACTGTAGCGGATTATAGCGAATTAAAATTCTAGTTCATTCACTAAATTTATGATCGTTATTGTGGGCGTTATAATAAAATATTATGTACAAGGAAACTATGCATAACAATAGATTTTAATTTAAATATGAATATTGTCCTGAAGATGACGTGTTTTTTTAAATTGTACTTCGAAAAACATTTATTATACACATATTATTATGACTAATTTGTAAATTTTACTATGTTTTTAAATTAACTAAATTAAATTAACATCCTATGTGAATTAAAATTTGCTCTAAAGTTCTTGTATAAAAACAGGTATGATATGTTTCTAACGCAGCTGTAGGTTAAAAATTAAAATGATACATATTTTTGTATGCGTTTTTTAAAACCGACGTTTTTAATGAATGTGTGTATGTAACTTTATAGCCACGGGCGACTCTGTCTGCGTGTTAACACGCGTGAACGAGGGTTATACTCTCATACATGCATTTCATGGTCAGCTTCCAATGTATTATACTGACAACATTATTTACAATGAATTCCATGCTGACCCTTCGTCTTAAATAATGCTCAGTTTATTTCTTAAGAACTATCATATTAACATTATAAATGCGAAAGTGTATTTGTTTGTTGGTTTCTTGGTTTGTCCTTCAATCACGCCGCAATGGAGCAACGGATCGACGTGATATTTGGCATAGGTATAGTTGAGGACCCGGAGATCGATCTAGGCAACTTTTTATTCCGGAAAATTAAGGAGCTCCCGCAGGAATAAAAAAAACTTAAACCACGCGGAAAAAGTCGCGGGCATCAGGTGATATTGTGTAATCAAAAACAGAGAATAGATCATAAATATTTATTATAATATGATATATACCTAATTATTAGAAAAAAAATAAGGTTGTTTCAATGATTGACGTAGCTTTGTCGATTTAAAACCGTTGATGACGATTTATTTTGACTTGTCTATTATGAGATTAGCTTTACGTGGTTTCGGGTGGTTTTAAGTTATTAATGCATTGAACAAAGAAGTTTGATACCGTGCACTGTGCACTGATGAACAATGAAAACACTCTACGTTTCAAAATCCGTGCCTACAGTTTTTGCATTTAGTTTTAGCTTCGACTCATCCGCCTCCTGTTATAGCTTGCCAGCTAATAATGTTCTAATCAACGACCTCAATTTACTTAGACGGGCCCTGTCAAACAAAGAATGTGGACCTATTTTACTAACGCCACCTAGTCTGAAAAGCAGGACAGCGCTATGGCGGAGACAAGGACAGGCTTATACAGCTCACCTTTATGCACCACAAGTCGGACGCCCAACTTTTTTCTATGAAAGAGCCCATCTAGTCCACCTACATATATAAGGATGGTTCTACTAGATTATTATCATCGAATTACTATCAATTTATTTCTGACACGGTGACAGCGTCGCTGTTCACATTCATCACATTTAGTGTTGCTAATAAAAATAAAAACAGAAACATAACAGTCATAAAAATTAGTTCCAATTTTGGCCACCGAACCGAACCCAACTAGGACTGTACTAAGATACCACACAAAAGACAACACGAATAGAAAGTAAGCAGGTGTCAATTTTCCAAGTTCCACAAAACTTTCCATCAAAAGTAAAGCCGTAACTGTACTTGTTTGTTTCCCAAAAATTTAGTTCAATTATCCCGCGCACGACTTCATTTTGAGTTTGGGAACAGTTATAAACAATAAATTACTTTGAACCAGAGAGGTGCCATGTTTTAGAGGCAGCGTGATCTCTCGCAAAACGGCCTGACACCTCAACTAGACTGGTGAACAAGCCGGTGAAGTGACCAGTCGTGCTTTTTGACATGCAGTAAATAAGCACTGCTTTTACTGCTAATAATATCACTAAAATCATCATAAAATGCTGCTAAAGTTTATCCTATGGTAAGAGAGACTTAACTCAAGCTGGATGCGAGCCGTATGGCTATCTTCTATAGCCTGAACATAGAACGATCGCTACTCATCAGTAGCTTAGCCTCTGATTTTTAGCAGCACGGCATTTGGATTAGAAAGATTTGTTAATGTTATTTCATAGCTGCAATGAAGAAACTCGAAGTTCTTAATATTAAAATTATGGTGTGATTAAAAGTTTTTTTCTTATCTTAATTAATTTAGTTTCCTGGTCGCGTGGCGCTCAGTTAATTAATACTGTCACTAATAATATGCACTCATACTAATAACATTGATTCAATCTGACTCTTACCAACAGGACTTTTTTTCTGATAAAGTAGAATGTTTTTTTGACCGTCTATTTAACATAGACTACAGGGGGCATACTACCATCGATTAAAGCAGTTTTTTAATATTTTTGACTTTCGTGTTCTAGAATAATCCTTATTTAAGGACGTCAACGTTCGTGACATAAAACTGTAATTTTAAAATAATACTGCTCGTGCGTACCTGGCACACAAAGTATAGATATACTTACGAAAACTTATGTCACCCGTTCCCGCGCTCACAGCATTTTACCTCTATATATATACCTATACTTTACCTCCATATATATACCCATACCTTTACCTCCATAATATATATACCTTTACCAACAGAGTACCAAACATACCTTACCGGCGCTACGAGGCGCTACCTTTTACCAGGAAATGAATGAAACGTTAGTAGTAACCCCACAGCTGCATCTCTATGGTCCATATCTCAATGCTTTGAACAAATTAATTCAGAGTAATCTATCGACCAATCTACATCTCGCCGGGAAGCGGCGTTTCTTAGCTTTTAATTAAGCTGTAATAAAGAAAATAATTAATTAACCGGAGCCGACCCACGGGGTGTACGTTTTTCGAAAGTGTTTATTTGTTTCGATGCTATTTACGTTTCAGTAACGTAATTTGATTTTATCGATGTATATTAGAAAAATTTAATAACATCATTAAAATGTTAATACATCTATTAATTTTTTTGGAAGGTAATTTTATTTTATTGATACCTGCGTTAGAACTTTTGATCACTTATTTAGATATTAAAACAATGGGTTGCGACATTATCATCCCAACCCATTGCCGAGTCATTATTGAGCATGGGTGGCACGCATTTCCTCTATGTTGTAAATCCATCACGTTAGCCAAGTTTGGATTTGCAGACGTCATACATCTTTGATTTTATCGATTTAATAGAAATAGATAAAATCATTAAAATAATGTTAATACATGAATTATTTTTGTTGAGATGTCAATCCTCGTAATGCGCCTGGTCTCTCTTTGGTCGTTTCGGATCCGTCCCATTGGGCTATGAGAGTGAAGGAATAGAGAATGCACCTGTGTATGCGCACACACTTGTGCACTAGGTATAATATCTCCCCCGCAGATGGCTAATCTCTTTGGAGATAAGCCGCCGTGGTCGAAATTCGGTCGTGAGGACATTATTATTGTAGTAGGTAGGTAGTGTTCGTAACTTAACAGTTTATAAGTACCTAGTTGAGATATTTCCAAACTCAAGTAGTAGTCAAGTCCAACAAAAAATAATACAAATACAATGTTTTCATAGATAGATGGATAAAACTCTTCATTGCACTCACTCAAAGCAGAAACAAACAAAAAGCTAAAAATATAATACAGAAGGGTGCAAAGGTGGTCTTACTAAAGCAATCTCTTCCTGACAACCTTTAGATTTTCTTGTGCTCTATAACTTTCATTATATAGATGTACGGAAACTGCATTCTTTAGCCAATCTGTCTCCGCAAACAAAAGTTGTTTACACAGCATAGAATGTATACTTTTACGTACAATATCCGATGTTCAGCAAGAGTGTTGGTATAACGTACCTACCCAGTTACCAATCTACTTGTCTATTTAGTTTGACAGAGTTGATTTTTAGGGTTTAAGCTAGAATAATATTACTTATTAGCCCACAATATGCTAGATGGTAGTAAACAATAAAGTTGCCGTTGTATTAATTCATCTTCCTAACTATAAGCTTTTTTTTTTTTAATTACTTCCTATGTAGTATATATTAATATTTATTTTCCCACCTTTGCGAGCTATTTTTAACTCATGTAAATTCTATCTGTGAAAACTTGTAATTGGCGTTACACTTATTCTTTATTTATGTATCCATTTCTGTTGTAGCTGTAAGATTTCTGTACTAAATAAAATAAATAAATAATAATGTAATGGAACTTTATGGTAAGAGGAAAGAAAAAAAAAAGTACATCCATTTACTCTACCTGCCGGGTATATACCTGCCGGGATACCCTGCCGGGAATCGACCCCCTGTAAGGCCACAGGGCTAACCAATGTGGGAGGTCAACAAACTTAAGCACTCGTCACACGAGTCACAGCATCCGCGTCCATTAATCTCTTCGCAAATGAAATACGACGCCGCACGGGGTAATCTCTCATCTTAACGCCTGACTAGTAACCCGACCGTGTAACACGTCACTGCGATCAGAATTTTTGGAATACGTGTCCTAAATAGATCCTCATACCAAGTTTATTCATTTTTATACGACTGCCTGAAAAACGGAGTATTTTCAGGGTTCATGTATGTATGTATGTGAGTTTGTATTTTCCACCATAACTTCTATACACCGGAACCTATTTTGATAAATGGGGTATCGTTAGAATTCCTAGCTTATTCCGGGTGACATAGGCTAGTAAAATTTAAAAAAATGATGGGGTGACAATGGTCCCGCATTAAAGACTAAAGTTGAAAAAAAAAATCGATAATAAGATTAACATTATCAGCATCAAAATAAGATTAACTATATTATCATCTAGAAAATGATGAGTAGATTCCAAAAATATATAACACTATAGTTCAATATCCAGTGATTCACAAAAAAATATCATTAATAAAAATTTTAATAAGATTTTAATTTAACTAGATTAATTTAGATTTTTAACTTTTTAATTCGTTTTTTGGCAGGGCATTCATGTTTTTTTTTTAATGTATTGTTCCCTCGACATTGTCATGTAAGCTGATACCTACGTTTGTTATTTTATAATATTCGATGCACGTGCGCACGGGTTCTAACTAGCATCGGACTTCGTCCGCGTGGAATGAATTTTTGAATTCTCACGGCAACTTCTTAATTTTCCGGGATAAAAAGTAGCCTATGTGTTATTCCGGGCGATAATATATCTCTGTGCCAAATTTCACCTAAATCCGTTCAGCCATTCTGGCGTGATTGAGTAATAAACATACATCCATCCAAACTTTTGCATTTATAATACGAGAAAAATTATATGTAAGCATGTGGAAGGAAAAATTCACAGATTTCGCAGTTCCCGCAAAAATCGGAGTATTGGAAAAGAATACAAAAATTTACGAAATAAAATTATTTTATTTTGAATAACACATTACAAGTAGAATAATAGGAAATTTTTATTGAGATTTACTTCCCTAAAATTACACAACTACACTACTTACAAGGCATCTTTTAACACCATTACCATGATGATAGTACCATAGTCAGCGTATTTACGTTTGCGTGTTCAATACAAGGAAGTACCTCCTCTAAACCCGCACGTTTGTTACGCTAAAAATTACACAACTACATTACTTACAAGGCATCTTTTAACACCATTACCATGATGATAGTACCATAGTCAGCGTATTTACGTTTGCGTGTTCAATACAAGGAAGTACCTCCTCCAAACCCGCACGTTTGTTACGCTAAAAATTACACAACTACATTACTTACAAGGCATCTTTTAACACCATTACCATAATGATAGTACCATAGTCAGCGTATTTACGTTTGCGTGTTCAATACAAGGATGTATCTCCTCCAAACCCGCACTGGTTTGTTACGCTAACTTCCTTTCAAACTCGTGCTCATTTCAAGGCAAAACTCCTCCAATCGCGCACAGGTTTGCGCCCTGATACGCGTATTTATTTCCGTGTTCAATAGAAGGCAGTATTTGCCTTGATGCACGGAATCCGTGTTTGTTTGATCTGAGGTGTTTGTTGATTTTAGGCATGGGTATAGTTGAGGACCTGAAGAGTGACATAGGCTACTTTTTATCCCGGAAAATTAAGAAGTTCCCGCGGGAATAACAAAAAACTCCACGCGGACGAAGTAGCGAGCATCAGCTAGTGGATGATATTGGATTAAACCGTACTTGAACTAGAACAAACCAATAAATTGTTTCACAACTTACAGGGAATCGGGATAGTGTATTCGATTCCAGGGATCGCATCCAGTTGCAACTTGTGAGATAGTTGCGAGTTTAGCTTCGTGCATTGTTGCCCTGCTTGCATTGATCCGGTATTATGTTGTGAGGTAAGACGTGTTGGACTGTTGGTCTATGTAAATTGTAGCCCCTCTAGTCTAGTTCAATTTAAATTAAACTAGAGTAGTTTAAAGAAGATTTAGGAACGATTTCTATTAAAACACTATTTGGCTCGGCAGACGTGGCTCTGCCCCGAACCCTGCCTAGAACCCGATTGCAGTGTCAACTACCTGGGTAGTTGGCGTTAATTGTGAATCTAAACTGCCACCCTGAGACCCACTCACATACACACACACACACACACACACACACACACACACACACACAGCCATTTTCGAGATTTTTATTAATATATAGGTATAGATTAGAACTCCAATCATGATTTGAACCATTTCTACGGTTATAATCGTCTCAATACTCAATTTCTTTATCACATGTAGGAAATACAGGTGTTTCTTATGTTACGACATGTTTTGACTCTACCACCGGAGCGAAAGCAGTTCTACTGAGGAGATCTGGCAAGAGACTCAGCAGTTGAAGAAACCAGAAACCAATTTTCTGGGTTTTTCAAAGCTCCGTGGAAACTATTTGATCTTCTGGGATTCTACGTTTAAATAGTAGTGATGCCTCGAGCATCAACAGATCATGATCATATTTAAAAAGTTTACGAAAAAGATAAATAAGGACTGCCTATATAAATTATGAGCCTGAATTATACCTTCCGCAGGAAAATTACGGATCTGCAAATATTGTAAAATTGTACGGAATTATCTGTGCATTAAATGGCATGATCATCGTTACCTAATAAGTATTTAAGGTAATAATTTTGTCACAATGGCGAAAACTGCTTAATTTGCGGCTTGGTTCTGAGTATGCCTCACGATAATATCTTACTCAATACCTAACGGGCCCTATAATTTATTTGCAATCTGGAAAGGTTTTTTTTGAAAACTATTTAAAACACTATAATTTTGATATTTCAATACATTGATGTTGAATTTTAATATGTTTCAATACATGTTTTTTGGGTTTTTAATCTAAATTTATTGCGAAACAAAAACATGATTGGCTTATTTAGTCTATCTTATGAAAATATAATTTCAAAGGAATGGTCCGTTGACTGCGCATCGCATAGGAGTAATGACCTCTTAGACAATATTATTATTTTGCATGAAAATCAAAAAGTATAATTTTTTTTTTCAATTTTAGAACAATTATTTAACGTTGTTCTAAAATACTTAAGGCTTGAAGTGATGGTAGTAGACGTTACTCATTATTATTACGTTAAAATAAACCTTCCCCCCCGATTTTTTAAGGAAATCGTAATCGTTTGTCAAACGTATAATTCGGCCTGTTAAAGGAGTTCCTAGATGCCTGCACATCAAATAGCATGTATGAACACCTTTAACAGTTCGAGTAATACATTTCAAGCTGTTAAATGATTACGATTTGCATAGACACTTGAGCCTCAGACTAAAAGACACTTCCAGTTAACTTAGTGGTTATTAGGCGCAACTCATTCTTGCGAAGACCTCTGCTGTCCTTGACATGAAAGTATACCACGTCTCCATAGGCCTTTTCGCTAGCGTCTGCAAACCCCACTATGGTAATTATATCTCCAGTCACGATGCCGACCTGTCGTGGGATCTTTATTTCGCCAAGCAAAGGGAGTTCTTTGAAGCGGGACCAGAGTTGAACAATGTGTTCGGGTGGCACTTCATCCCAATCACAATCGCGCAACCAAAGTTGTTTGATAATAAGTTTCGCGTATAGGACTACGGGAGCAACAAAACCCATGACGTCCCATATTCTGGCGATACAAGACAAAATGGTGCGCTTTGTGCAAGACTCAGCGGGCGTACTTATTTTGAGACTAAAGAGTCTGTAGCGGGTGACCAACATAAGCCGAGTACCTTATGTGATTCAGAATCATCGAACTCTTCAACAGCAGAAAGACGATGCGAAGGTGGAATAGAATCTAATACCTCAAATGATTACAATCAGCTTAGACAATTGGGCCTCTGTTATATGTTCGTGCTCAAAAATATAACGAATTCATATTGCATTGTTGTATAGTTACATCGCTGGCGGCGCACGGAGGTAGGAGTGTAATTTTTGCCGGGTTATTATTTTAGCGAGAACAATGGCTGCAGCGCGGTAATAGGCAGGTTCGCTGCAACTGCTAAATGGTTATCTTGGCCTGTAGAGTGCGGGGTGGCCCAAAGCGTAAGCGATTGGGTGAAGTAATATTCGTTCAAAACCTGCAGCATTAATGCTGAGTCGGGGCCTTTTCATCTTGTGCCATGTGGGTGCAAAAGCCATAGCTTAATTTTAAAGTTTGATTTTATGTACGAGGCACAGGATGAATAAATGATTTTTCTTTATTTCTTCTTTCTTTCTAATTATATAGTGTCTTTAAAATCTTACTAATCTCATAAATGCAGAAGCTTGGATGGATGGACATTTGTTACTTAATCTCGCCAGATCGGCTGAATGAAAGGCTCAGAGCTAGGTCTAGGTCTATAGTATAGAATAAGTATCTGAATATTAAAGAGTGCCCGCGGAAAAAAAAACCTCAATCCACGTGAACGAAGTCGCAGTTACATTAGTAATAATTATTATTAGCTTCGAGAACAGCTGATAGACTTTAATTCTGTACTTGTAGGTAATAAATAAGGTTATGATTTTAAAACGCTGTCGTAAATTATTGTTTTCGATGACTTTGTTGTTTTCCGCTTCGATTATAGCTACCGCTGCACAGCGCAGGGCTCACCAATCAAAAGACTCATGTGATACGCTCATTGAATATTGAACAGGGCTCACCAACCAAAGGTTACGATGCGCTTATTGAAATTGTATGGAAAAACCAACACTATTATTGAGTCGATCATTTCGAATGTTGGCAATTGCTTATAACTTTTGACTCGCACCGCACAATAATTGTTGCGCACCTCTGGCCCGGCTACTTTCCGCTTCCATTGTACCTGCACTGAGCAGGGCTTGCCAACCAAAGGTCACGATGCGTTCACTCAAAATGTACGGACAAAGCAACACTTTTATTGAGTTGATTATTTAAAATGTTGGCAATCGCTTATAGCTTTTGACTCGCACCGCACAATAATTGTTGCGGACCCCTGGCCCGGCTACTTTCCGCTTCCATTGTACCTGCACAGCGCAGGGCTCGCCAACCAAAGGTCACGATGCGTTCACTCAAAATGTACGGTCAAAGCAACACTTTTATTGAGTTGATTATTTAAAATGTTGGCAATCGCTTATAGCTTTTGACTCGCACCGCACAATAATTGTTGCGCACCTCTGGCCCGGCTACTTTCCGCTTCCATTGTACCTGCACTGAGCAGGGCTCGCCAACCAAAGGTCACGATGCGCTCATTGAATATTTACGAACAAACCGACGGTATTATTGAGTCGATTACGTGACTTTCTTAATGGTTCTTGCTTATAGCTTGCTTATTTTGAATTGCAAAGACCGTTTGGGGAATAAATTCGCGTATTGTGTATTGTAATTGTAAGGCTAAGTTCACATGGTAAAATGATGCCTTCGCGATACATTTACAGGCTTTGCTAGGCTGGCCGTTAATCCTTATAAACTAGTAATCGATGTACTAAAAACCGCCATAAACTTGTAACAGCGTCATATCGTGTGCTCAAGGTGTAGAAACCCGCCGGGGGTCGAGTGTATGCTTATGAAACATAGTTCCAAAAGAGTTCTTAGATTTGCCATTGCATAGACTTAAAGACTGTGCAAAACAGTATTTGTTAAGTCGAGGTTATTCTATTGATGATTTTCTTAATGACAAAGTTGCATGGAAGCAATTGGCTTCAATTTCAGCAATTCAAATTTAACAGTCTTGAATTATTATCATAAATGACACAATTATAAGTTGTTCTACTTAAATACATGAAATAAAAAAAAAAATTGTGTCAGCTCCGACGCACGACTGGAGTTTATTCATTTCGAACGAAAAATGTTACCATGGAAACCTAAACATAACGTAACGTAACGGAAAAAGTTTGATTTTACTCGCCATAAATTTTCATACCCCGGGCTTATATGTCACATTAAGATTGTAAAAACCGTTAGATTATAATCTAACTCGCGAAATTGCCAACTGTCGAAAGATTACAATTTAACGCATTATTTTTCGGCAAATTTTAATCTGTTAGATATATTACCCCATTGAAGCTAATTTATTTGTGTCGAACCCTAACCTAACCTACAAGAAACAGACAAGAAAACGTAAATACAATGAATATTTCAAGAACATTGAATGGTTCACAATCTTTCGACAGTTTACAATTTCGCGACTTAGATTATTCAAAAATGCTGTTAAGAATCATTATTTTGCAAACTAAAGACGACAATATAAATTATTCTTTAAGCTGAGTCAAAATATATATTATAATAAAATACATATGTATTAGTATATTTTATAATTAGTATATATATATAATTTATATTTTGATTATATGTTTATTATTGGTTTATGTATTAGTATGTAGTTATTTGAATGTAAGTATATTATACAACCACCTGCAGTCTATTCTCCTTATTTTCTCCTTTTCCTAAGGTTGCCTGGTAGAGATCGCTACCTAAGCGATAAGGCCGCCTTTTGTATCCTACTTCTGTGTATTTTTTTTTTCCTATTTTTGTTATTTTTACTTTTTGTGGTGGTACAAATAAAGAATATAATAATAATAATAATAATTATAATCTAACGGTTTCTAATTGTAGATTGTTGAATTTAAGATTGCTTAATGTGACATATTTGAATCAATCTTAAAGGAGGTAAACTCCAAAAAGAAATAAGACAGACAAGCTAAGATTTTTATAGAAATACTAGGAACTGATGCCTTAGAATAAATCACGGTTAAAACTGATCTCTCCTGTAGGCTAGCTAGTAAAGCAAACAGACAAGCTATGATCACGGGTCAAGCTCTGACGGGTGAAATGCGCCGGCGCAAATAATATACAATTACCTTGGAACCCTTTGTTGGAGTGCAAGATCTAGGTTCAACGATAGATGCTATACTAGATCGCGAAGACTATAAATTATACGTACAATTTGGAAATTATCTTAGAATAAGAATAAGAATAATATTTATTTTCATAAATGATTGACATGATTAAATAACGGTCCCTACCCTCTACGCTAGGATAACCTGTATTGCAGAGGGTAGTTCTTATTAACGTACTTTAAATAGGTACGTTGGGTTTAAATCTATACTCATAACTGGACTTTTTTCTTTCTGTTAAATACAAGTTAGCCTTTGACTGCGATCTCACTTGATGCTAAAATGGTGGCGGACTAACCTTTTAAGGATATGTTAGTTATGTTAAACGCATACCCCTAATCAGTTTCTACGTGGTTCTAGGCGGCATCGTACTGGAACGTTGGATCGCTTGGCGGCACGTCTTTGCCGGTAGGGTAGTAACTAGCCACAGCCGAAGCCCCAGACCAGACCAGAGAAAATTCAGAAATTATAAATTGCCAAATTGACCCTGCTGAGGATCAAACCCACTTGAAGTAACAGTGCTTTAACCACTGATTCAGGGACATCGTCTAAATCTTCTCTATAAAACTGGTAATGGCAATTTCATCGAAGGAACTTTATTTAATAATTATCGTTAATATAGAGCTCATAATGAAATTTTTGTCAGTCTGTTTGCATCACGCTGTAATTATTGAACCAATTTGAATGCATCTTGGCCAACGTATAGGGATCTGATACTGAGAAAAAAGTGCGTGGAAATTTGTTAACGTCACAAGTGTTTTAAGGAGTTGTCATCATCCCTACTATTTAAAGTTAAGGTCAGTTAAAAATCAAATAATACAGTAGATATGGAAAGAATTACGTATGAATCTGGTTAAAAATAAATTCGATCAATTTTTTTTTTATTATCACAATTTAGTCACACGTTTTCACCGCCAATAACGTCAATATTTCGTATATAAACGTGTCTCCGTTAAATTATATACTATACAAGTATATACACTATACATACACTCCAATACGTCTTCAAACCAAACCTAATTTTGGTCCGCGATTTTGCCATTTCCTCCTTGCCAGACGCTTATTGCGACAATCACACATCCATTGCATTTTAAACCCTATGTTTTAGATAATAAAGTTGTAAATTAAATGTGGTTCTTTAAAACTTAATTTTGTAAAGATTTGAACAAATAGTCGTATAACAGACGACATCCGAATGAGGTTAACAAACTGGAATAGTGTTTGTCGTATTTTAGAGAGAGAGAGGCTTCAATTTAGACAAAATAACAATACGTAGCGAATGTGTTGTTATATTTTTTTGTCTTCATCACTACAGCCCATTAACGTCCCACTGCTGGGCACAGACTCTCGTAGGAGAGAGGGAATCAGAGCTTAGACCCACCACGCTGCTCCAATGCGGGTTGGCGGGCTTTAACGACTTTTATCATGTTAGTGATAATAACCGGGACCGACGGCTTAACGTGGTCTCCGAGGCACGGGGGTGGAACACCGCCAACTTCCTAACTCCGGGCTAGTACTGGATATTTCTAATCCGAAAAACCCGATACTTAATTATGGCCCGACCCGGGACTCGAACCCGGGTCCTCGTCGGCCGCAGTCAAACATGCTAACCACTAGACCAACGAGGCAGTTCTATCTCTCTCATTACAAACTCTATCTCTTTCCTTCCCCTATAGATGAAGAGACAGTGGCGTGCACAGGGTTTGAAGCTAGGGTAGGCATTAGTAAGTTAGAATACCTATTTACTGACTGTTATGATGAAAAATCAGCATTGACGTATTTCCATTTGGGCAAGCTGTGCCTTTATGCCTCTATGAGTTGCACGCCACTGTGAAGAGAGATGACAGTAAAAGTAATTGTTAAAGTCAGTGTTGAGCATTTTGAACTCTTTTAATCAACGTCAAAGGTTAATTTAAAATAGAATACCGAAAGTAACTATAATAATATGTTCCTACGGGATGTCCAACGACATCAGAATTATAAATTCCAGATTATTTTCTGGTCTATCCTGGTGGGAGGCTTCGGTTATAGCTAGTTACCACCCTACCGGCAACGACGTTCCACCAAGTCATTCAGCGTTCCGGTACGATACCTAGAAGAACCTATCAGGGATGTGGGTTTGAAATATAACTGCCAAGTGCTATTCCCCTGACAGGTTAGGTTAACCATTACCACTCTTGTCTTATCACTTAAACTCACTCTTATCTGTGAGACAGTCAAGGGCTAGCTTGTAGCATGGTAAAAAGTAATTTTTATACGACTACCTGAAAAAAAGAGTATATTGTTTTCAAGGTTCATGTATGTATGTATGTATATTCCACCATAACTTCTATATGACTCAACCGATTTTGATAAATGAGGTATCGTTAGAATCCCTAGCTTATTCCGGGTGACAAAGGCTAGTAAAATAAAAAAAAAATATGGGGTGACCATGGTCCCGCACTAAAGACTAAAGTTAAAAAAATATTCGAAAATAAGATTAACTATATAATCGTCATCTAGAAAATGATGAGTAGATTCCAAAAATATATAATACTATAGTTCAATATCAAGTGATTTACAAAAAAATATCATTTAATAAAAATGCGAATAAGATTCTATTTAACTACATTAATTTAGATTTTTAACTTATTAGTTAGTTTTTGGCAGGGCAGTCGTGTTTTTAATTATTTTAATTATGACTTGTAGCCAATCATACTTCATACTATTATTATGCGAAACTGTTTTGTTTGTTGGTTTGTCCTTCAAACACTCCGCAACAGAGCAACGGATCGACGTGATATTTGGCATGGGTATAGTTGAGGACTTGGAGGGTGACATAGGCTACTTTTCATCTCGTAAAATTAAGGATTTCTTGGGAATCAAAAAAACTTAAACCACGCGGAAGATCGCCGCGGGCATCAGTTAATTTTCAATTGAGTTAAGTACTTATAGTATAACAGATTATGACTTAGATACGGAATGCGCCAATTGCTGGAATATTTGAATAGAACGCAAAATGTTCACCAATTACCATACGCAATTCAAACTCATTTGCATTTCACTAGCACTGACCCGGCAGTACTTATCTTTATTTGCAACAAGACACTCAATTAAGCCACTGAATTAACAAGATGGTGGCAATGAAGCGAAACTGCAATCTTGCTCAGTCAAAAGGGCGCGTTGATTAAGAACAGTTTATTAATTTTATTTGTTAGTAAGTCAAAACAGTTTTAACAGACTTTTAATAATTATAGGGCACCGTACTAAATATATTTTGACGTAATTTTATTTTTTGAATTATTTTCAGCATACCTTTTCAATAATTTTGATAACCATATTATCAAGGGCCTTGATAATATGGCTATCAAAACAACAAAATAACTAGCCCGCCATCTTTGGGAGTCAGCCATATTGGATTTAGAATGACGTCCCATAACTAACCATGTATTATTGTCCAAACGAAAGGTGTCTGCAAAATTTCAGCTCAATCGGTTGGCGATAACTTTTTAAAATTAGCATGATTTGACGTAAACAAATCAACTGGCATTAACCTTGTAAAAACAAAACTAAGTTTATAGAATAATCTGACCATAAAGTTAAATCAAGGCAATGATAGAAAATCATAAAAGTTTCCACTAGTTAAATATCTAGCGGCTCTAGAAAATGAAACACAAACCGATGAGGCTCCAAGACTCGAAGTACTAAAATTAATTTAAATGCTAATGAGTGGTACCACGCAGTGATATAACGCCGCGGGGGCTGGACGGAATGGAAACACTGGAATATGGAATTACATATTTCCATTTTTGTAATATTGTCGCGAGGAAACTTCTGGAATTTGATGTTGCCTGTCCAGGACCATACTGTTTTAAAACCATATTGTTTCGTTTCTGTTAAATTTCGTGTTTAAGAATTGTTATCCTTAATTATGGAACGTCAAGGTAGGTGACATCAAACTGTCATTTCATAATATATATATGTCACCGTAAGATTGTAAAAACCGTTAGATTATAATCTAACTCGCGAAATTCTAAACTGTCGAAAGATTGTAAACTGTTCAATGTTCTGAGTGTCAATTTTTGAAATATTCATTTTATTTACGTTTTCTTGTCTCTTTCTTGTAGGTTAGGTTAGGGTTCGACATAAACAATCAAGTAGTGCCCGGACTTGATATTGACTTGATTAGGTTTTATCGGGTTTAAATACCTATTAGATTACAATCTAACGGAAAATAATGCGTTAAGTTCTAATCTTTCGATATAATAAATAGTAATATTGCTTAGGTATTGCTTTGCATTGGTAGGTGGCTCCTGAATTTGGTTTTTTTTTTTCAGGACGACTTAACCGACGACTTTAAGAAAAAAACAAACTTACTTTGACAAAAAACCGAACCTGAAGAAATCGTGGTACTATTGAAAAAGCAAAGCCAGGTTAAGTGCGTTACTTCAAGTGTTTCGTTAGAGGTATATTTGCAATTTTTGTGAGCGTGTGTTTTCTCTGAGGATTTTTTTTTTCCAGGCTGTTATTAGAACCATTGTTACTAACTCTTTAATAGATGAAAACGAGAGAAAGGTTTATTTATTATTCATCACCATCATCACTACAGCCCATTAACGTCCCACGTTGCTGCATGGGCACAGGCCTCCACTCTCATAGGAGAGAGGGAATTAGAGCTTAGACCCACCACGCTGCTCCAATGCGGGTTGGCGGGCTTTAACGACTATTATCATGTTAGTGATAACAACCGGGACCGACGGCTTAACGTGCTCTCCGAGGCACGGGGGTGAAATACCGCCAACTTCCTAGCTTCGGGCTAGTACTGGAAATTTCTAATCCGAAAAACCTGATAGATACTTAATTATGGCCCGACCCGGGACTCGAACCCGGGGCCTCGTTGGCCGCAGTCAAACATGGTTATCACTAGACCAACGATGCAATTTATTATTGCGTTATACCGGTATTTATTATTGCTCCTTGGTAAATGCTTTCAATTTTAAGCGGTTTTCACACATTAAACATGCTCGTCTGCCATGTATGAGCATGTGAACCGCCCTTAACTCTCCCAAGTAACGTAATTAAATCCCCACTTAATCTGTGACCTTACCATGATCCCATTGTTTCCCCATTAAATGAACCGAGCATAAAAGATAGGATTTTTTGCATCTGAGGCGCTTTTAAGCGCTTTGTTGAAATTTACGAGCGCTGTTTCGCTTAACAGTCGCTTTATTTTATCGCTTAATTTATAACGCGAGCGCCTTATTATAATTGAAATCATTAAATTTGCTTTTTGTATAATAAGATCAAGAATGTTTATGGGACAGTTTTGAAGTTGTATCTAGGCATTATAAAGGGGACGCTATCAGTGGTTTGCAGGCCTTTTCTGAATTGAATGGTCATTTTTTTATTGACTAGACTACCCGTGGCTTCATTCGCGTGATTTTTTTTTTATTCTCGGGGGAACTCTTTTAATTTCCGAGATAAAAAGTAACCTATGTCCTGTATGAGATGTGGTCTACCTCTTTTTTTCTTATTCACCACAAGTTAGCCCTTGACTGCGATCACACCTGATGATAAGTGATGATGTAGTCTAAGATGGTAGCGGGCTAACCTGTTAGGGGCATGGCAGTTATATTAAACCCATACCCCTATTCGGTTTCTACACGGCGTCTTACCGGAACGCGTAATCGCTTGGCGGCACGTTTTGCTGGTAGGGTGGTAACTAGCCACGGCCGAAACCTCCCACCAGGCCAGATCAGGGAAAATTCAGAAATTATAAATTCCCAAATTGACCCTGCCGGGGATCGAACCCGGGACTTCCACACGTTAAGACAACAGCGCTACACACTGCGCCACGGAGTCAAAATAGTAATAGCATAGTTCTGGCAATTCATGAACTTTACTAGCACTTTGCGTAAGAATGCTTTTCAGAGCGGTCAGTCTTATCAGGGTGAGATCTATAGAACGAACTTTGACTTTCCTTAGACTTAAGACATGGTTAAAACTAGACAGATTTATGTTACTCACATAAGTCCATCTCATTTTAACTCTGAGTAAAGTCTGAGCCAAGTCAAAGTACGCTCTAAAGATCTCATAATTCATAATTCGTTTATTGTCCAGAATGGTACATTATAATATAGTTACATATTACAGATGTTACAATAAATACATCGTAGGTTCTGCATGTTCTACCGTAACCGGTGTACAATTTTCAAGTTAACTATTTCATTATTATAAATTAGTTGCGAGCCCAGATTAATGATTAAATAATTCTTACAGCCAAACAATAAATAAAAATCAATATAAAAGTACAACAAAAATATTTAAATCTTCTAATTAAATTATTTTATCTTGATCTTATAAGAATTAAATTCCCTGTATACAATTTTCATAATAATAATATTGTGTATATTGTGCATGTCAATGGATGTAATATATTTTTATTCAATTCATTAATGAACTTTATTATTATGGGAGTTTTATGGTTAAAACCAATAATTAATAATTTTATACACAATAATTTACATTCTTTTTTTTTTTTCGTTAATTATTTAAATTCGAAAAATTCTTTAAGGTCACAAAAGTTATACATGTTAAGTCACTGAAATAACTTAGTTTTAAATCTTTTTAACGGTAATAACTTGACACTACTGGGGATTTTGTTAAATATTTTTATACTCATCATAACACAGTTTTTTAAGAAATACTGAGAGAGAAATACCCAACATCAGTCGTAGTTCGTACTATCACCTACACGTATACAAATGTATACAGATAGGACTTTAACACAACCATGAGCCGCGCGCACTCATGAATTGCAAGCGAAGTTACTCGTAATTGTCTATAAGTACATATTTGGAAAGATAATCGTATATTAAGCGTATACGCTTTCATAAAATATGGGATATATTGGGAAGGAAAGTTCTCACATCTTACAACAAATGGCCTCAAGTTAAGCAGTTCGAGCGCAGGCTGCGCACTGATTTATTGTTACACGCTGCACGGACGACGGCCGACCTAGTTACACGCTAAACACTGTACTTTGGCTAATGTGTTTCTTGCTTTTAGATGTCTGTAATCCCAACTAATATTATAAATGCGAGAGTGTATCTGTCGGCTATGCTTTTTAGGCCCATCTTTTCAAACGATTAATAATTAACAATCAATCATTTATTCAAACTATGTACACTTTACACATATTGACGTCCAAATACATAATAACACATGATGGTGATAATCAGTTACGGTATCTTAAAACTAAAGCTACGAGGGTTTCAAACGCGCCCTGGTCTGAGAAGAGCCCACAACAAACACAGTCGGATTTAAGGTATGGCCTTATAACTGAAGGAGTTTGATGGCCTCGGCGTAAAGAGGACACGTCTGGCCGCAAGTAAAGATCAGGGGGGAGGCCTTTACTCGTGTTTGGGATGACCTCTAAATATTAATATTACCTGCTCTAAAAAATATAGTAATAAAACAGAAAAAAAGAGAAGAAAAAAAATTGTTTTCCAGTTTTTAGAGATAGGCTTAAATAATAATCTGTAAGTATTATTGAACCTACTTTAAAGGTCTATTTCAAAAATGGAAGTTTGTATTTTTGAACGATTTTTTAGTTGGAAATGAAAGAGTTCTCGCCATGTAATTAAATAATAATAACAGCAATGTTACCAAAAAAATGGGTTCCTCAATAAGCTACAGTTACAAATACTGACGACCTCCCTGGCACAGTGTTGTAGTAGTCCAAGAGGGGCTCCCCTACCAGAAAAAAAATCGTTTTCACTTGTTCACACTATCGTGTTCTATCGGACTGGCAATTTTTTTTTTTATTAAAAAAAAATTAATATATAAAATTTAACACTAAGGCATTCAAGTTTAATTTCGAATGTAGTATTCGAAATTAAACTTGAATTCCTTAGTGTTAATATTTAAGACCTTTTGTCTTCGTCACACGAGTATGTCGGTCACTCGAATCCACATTTTTACCCTCTACCAAAAAGTGCTCAACGCGTTTTCACTTCTAAAAAACATTTACCAAAACAATATGGTTTCCTTAATAAACTATACAGTTACAATAGGTAAATAATAATATTATTATTGTAAAAATGTTATTCTGCACACAACACACCAGTATCGAATCAAAGCGAAAATAGGTATTCGAAACCCCATTCAATTATTGTGTACTCCGTGTTAACATGCAAATTGGTCCACTCAAAATTTGCCCGTCCCTTAATAGGAAATGGGCCTTTTCCGTTATTATTCCCGGACCGGACCCTTTTGTTTTGACATTGTAGATTTTGGAAATTATTCCGTACCCTCGCGATCGTCAACTTTCCGAGTGTTAAGTGGTGTATGTTTTGCCCAAACATAATGTGAGACTCGCTTTAATGTTTAACGAGGAACGCTTTTGAAATATCACGATTTAGATTTATTTTCTAAAGCCTTTTTACACAGAAACAAGGCATCGTTTGCCACAAGAGCAGAACTTTATTTTTTTATTTAATTTTTATGTTACAGTAAACTATTGTTACAAGTTGTTTTAAATTTAGTAAATAATCCGTGTAAATTTCAATCAACTGTCTAGCTATTTTAGAGTGGAACTTTTTAAGCGTCATTGTGATTTGAAAATTCGATGAAACGAAAAAGCGAAACCAAAAAGATATAAACATATTCATGATAGGATTTAGCCTGCGAGAGAATGAGATAGAATATAAGTTATATTTATCTCATTATCTCGTAGGCTACTTTTCTGAAGTTTCACTCCTGCCGTGTGTGAATTGCACACACACTTTTTTTTAACATACAACGTTTGCACACGACTAAAAATATTTCATTGTTTGAGTGCTTTGTGTTTGAGCGTGCATGGTCTTATAAGTTGAATGAAGGCCTTGGGTTCGATCATCGGTAGGGTCAATCTGGAAATTTTACAGGAGCAAGACAGGTCAGCTGGTTAAGAAAAAAGGTTCAATTACCTGTAGGTTAAATTTGGAAATTATGCATGCGAAGACGGGGTCGTCAGCTACTTAAGCAAAAAAATTGGCAGTCATAGGGACTGCCGATAGAAGTGAAAACGAATATTAAATGTTATGTTCTAATTAAAAAAAAACGCATATAGACCTTAAAACTAAGGCATTAAAGTTTAATCACGAATGTACTATACTTATATTTAAGACCTTTTGTCTTCGTAACAACGCGTGTCGTCCACGGTTACACAACACTTATTAATATAATAAACCTTAAAACTAAGGCATTAAAGTTTAATTACGAATGTACTATATTATTATACTTAAGACCTTTTGCCTTAAGAAGAATGGTGTCGATCACGCGTATTCACATTTTCACCCCCCACCAAAAACTGCTCAACGGCGTCTAAAGAAGTTTTCACTTCAAAAATCTGCAATATGCCACAATCTCCAAACGTGATTAAATTTGCCGGCTCGGCGTTTTATTTCACGCAGTATATTTATGCCCGACGCCCGGCTCCGGGTTAATGAAAAGCTCCCAAAAACCCCCATGTTAATTTTTTCCTAAAATTTTATCCGTGAATTATGTTTATATTCGCTCGGCGGTTTGCGGTTATTAAACGCTTTTTTTTAGAGTTCCGTTGTTTTTAACTGACTTCCAAAAAAGGACAAAGGAGGTAGTCAATTCGGCGCGTTTTTTTAAAAATGTTATGTAATAAGGAATCCTTGTAATCTGTGATCTACCTGGCGCAGTGTTGAGCGCTGTTGTCTTAATGTGGGAGGTCTCGGGTTCGATCTCCGGCAGAGTCACTTCGGGAATTTTGAATTTTGAATTTTCTCTTGTCTAGCCTGGTGGGAGGCTTCGGCCGTGGCTATAGTTACCACTGGCAAATACGTGCTGCCGAGCGATTTTGCGGTCCAGTCCGATGCGGTGTAGAAACCGATTAGGGGTATGGGTTTAATATAACTGCCATGCCAATAACAGATTAGTCCGTGAGTGTCGAAATATAACGCTTTGTACCCTCCTTTAACGGGACCGTTGAAATATATACGAAGTTTTTTTTTTAAATTACTCAAAAAAAAATCAGAGTGACAGTCTTAAGTGATTTGATTAACATTTCTTCTAAAAGTGGTAAAATCTGAATTCAATGTGTCCGGAATCGACATGATTTTTTCCAAGAATATAGTTAAAAAACTAGAGAATGATCCGTATATCAAACTTATATCCCGGTAAATCAAAGATTTCCCTTAAATTTAATCCAACCGCGACTAGTTGGAATAACACGATTTTTATCCAGTGATGAAGACTATTTCGCAGAATACAAAATACAGCAACTTAAAGTTGACGATGATAAATTATTTTAAACTAGATTATTTCCGCGACTTCATCCGCTTGGACTAAGTTTTCTACGAATCCCTCAGGAACTCCTTAATTGCCCGGGATATAAAGTATCCCTGTGCCAAATTTTATCAAAATCGGTTGAATAGGTGGGCCGTGAACGCGAAGCAGACAGTCGGACAGACACAATTTCGCATTTATAATATTATAATGACCACGGAACCCTACCTCGTGCCCGATCTGACTTGACCAGTCATTTCGCCGTGTATTTGTAGGTAAATTTTGTTGGTAAACTTCTAGGCCTAAAATATTACTTAAAACCTTTTTTCAACTAATTAGATAGTCGTTCTTATTTCAGGTTTTAACTGGATTAAATAAGGCTGAATATTCCGTCTTGGATTAATTAAGATTTTGGGAAAACAATTTGTTTGGTAAACATAATTTCCAGAGTTTTATTATGTTTTTTATTATATTTAATAACTTATAATTATGTAAACACTGTATTAGCTTCCCATATTATAGAGCATGTGATCTTCTGCCTATATAAACCAATCATTTTAAAAATGTTTTCACATATAAATACTAGCTGATGCTTACGACTTCGTCAGTATTGTTTAATGAATTAACTAGAAGTTTAATTCGCTATAATCCGCTACAGTAGACAAATCTGTGTGGTACAGTGCGTGTCTTCCACCTGCAGCATGCGACACCCACCACCCAGCAATTCGCACAGGCACAACACCACACCACACAAATCCTCCAAATCACTCTCAACGTACGTTTCACTCTGACACCTTGAGTTCACAATCGTGCATTGTCGAGTCAACATCTCCTGAAGATGCTCCGGTGTCGGAGTGAAACGTACGTTGAGAGTGATTTGGAGGATTTGTGTGGTGTGGTGTTGTGCCTGTGCGAATTGCTGGGTGGTGGGTGTCGCATGTTGCAGGTGAAAGACACGCACTGTACCACACAGATTTGTCTACTGTAGCGGATTATAGCGAATTAAACTTCTAGTTCATTCACTATCATGGACTTCCGCAAAGTAACGCCTGCTTCTATTCAGTATGGTTTAAGTTTTTTAAATTCCCGCGGGAATTTTGCTACCTATATGTCTGTACTAAAGTTCAATAAATTCCATTCAAAAGATGGGCCGTGAAAGCATAATAAACAAACAACGTCACATTCGCATTTAAAATATTAAATTTAGGATTTAAATTGAAATATTTTTATCAATTCCCCAAGAAAAACCATGAAATAATTTGATTCTCAATTTTTTTTTTACTTTACATTACTTGCAAGATAAAAAAATCTAAATAGTTATCCAATTGAAAACTTTCGCTATATTTCATCAGGGTTGTCACCTTTTTGGAAATACAGCAAAAATAAATCAACGTGATTAAAACTGCGGCCTCGCCATTTTATTATGGACGGTTTATTTATGCCGGCCAGCGACGGGTTAATGGAAAGCGCCGAAAAATATCCTGCGGTATTTTTTCGTTAAACCTAGAACGTAAATTATTTTGTAGTATATAAAATATTTTTGTCACGTCATATAGTGTTAGCATTATTACTGTTTGTCATTATATCTTATGAAACAGGAAGTATAATATCAGTCAATTCGACTCGTTTCATGTCATTCGATTTAATCAGCGGATACCGACGCCATATTGAAAATAGTTAGTATAAATACGAGTGTTTTGACGATGGTAATTCATTCTCCTGCAGGCAAACTCAGCGATTATTGAATACTTTGGTGATGAGATCGCAATTTTGTTTAGAGCTTAACGATAGCATTCGAGGCCAGACCAAATGAATATTGTCTAAGTTTAGCTAACTTTTATCTTATTACATTAAATCTCTCGTGGAACCGCTACACGTTGTGACCAGTCGCTCGTGCAAGTTCCAAATGAGAGTACAAAAATATATTAAGTGTTTATTAATACCTACTTCTGGATTATCCCTTACAATAGATACCGTATATGGTTAATCAAACATAATTTCATACATTTATCTTCAGCCAATCCATTTAACTGATTTTAATGACACTTGATAATCAAAAAGACAAAAGGATATATATTGCGAAGACGAAAATATATCCTTTCTCTCCCAAAATATCAAAGAATTCCCATGCGATTAAAAACAAACTGCAAAACACGCAAGTTAAAAAGGGATCATGAATAAATCAGCTCTACCATTGAGCGTATAAGTAATTTTTCTCTATCTGCATAATAAATGACGATATTTAGTTCTGCTCTTTACCTCTTTCTATATTTATCTTAGGTCTGAAGGGGTGGCAGACTTTATTTACTTATTTATTAGACATACATATTTCATAGTAGTTTATTAAAACCTAAAAACCTATAAATGCGAGTGTCTGTCGGCCACACTTTAACCAATTTTTACGAAATTTGGTACAGCGATAGGTTGCATCCCGGGGAAAGACATAAGCAACTTATCCCGGTAAATTAAAGAGTTCCAGCGGTAATAAAAACATTTTTTCACGCGGACATAGGCATCATCGAGTATTTCATAAAGTACACTCCTGAAACGTACCCATACGAAACCGGGGTTCTGCCGTAGGTATTTGCGCATATAGAAAAACAAACAGAAATACAAAATATCAGAACTAAAAACCACATATATAAAACCTTTTTAATTTAACGTCACTCCATTGCGGGATTAAAATATATGTAATATTTTGTGAATTATAAAATATGTGGTCATATTTTATTTGGTTCATGATCTGTGGATATGATGTGCATGCAAATCGAAATATATAAAATCTTTTGGATTATGTGCCTTATAATAGTACTTATAAGAGTGATATTGTGATAGCAAGTGATCGATTATATATCAATAAATTGGCACGTCAACCGCGGAAGCGGCATCTGACAGTTGTGACAGATCTGTCATAAACAACTAATAGTGGCTTGTATTTACTCTATGGACATAAATATTCTATTTTTTAGATGACAAACGCTCTTGGTGTGGCTTATAAAAAGGGATGTCAAATAATTTTTGGCATCAAAATTGTAAAATTCAAGTAGTTTTATTTTTAAGAAAAGGCGTGGAGTATATGTTTTATTGCTAGTTGACCCTCAGCTTTAGCCTAGTATGGGGCTATCTTACAGATCTTCTTTCTTGTAAGACAGTAAGCTTCTTAGACGTAACGGAATTCTGCAATACCATCAATCAACGTTGCAAAAATCCCTGCAAATAGCAATTTCAGCTACGCCAATTTTAATCACAAGTTTATGTCAACAGCTGAAGATATTTTTGCGATAGATATGATATAGATATTTTTGCACGTTTTTTGACGACCTCCGTGGCACATTGTGTAGCGCTGTTGTCTTATCCTGCGGAGGTCCCGGGTTCGATCCCCGGCAGGGTCAATTTGGGAATTTATAATTTCTGAATTTCTGGGAGGCTTCGGCCGTGGCTAGTTACCTACCGGAAAAGACGTGCCGCCAAGCGATTACGCGTTCCGGTACGATGCCGTGTAGAAACCGAATAAGGGTATGGGTTTAATATAACTGCCATGCCCATAACAGGTTATCCCGCTACCATTTTAGACTACATCATCACTTACCAACAGGTGAGTTCGCAGTCAAGTCAGGAATCTGCTTATTCATTATATGGTTGTAACGGAGTCGTTCTTAGCGGAAGCAGAGGCGGATGCGGAGGTGAAGGGGCTTTGCCTCCGCGACCGCGGAGGTTAACGGAGGCGGAGGTGAAGGTGGATATCGCCGAACACATCGTCCATTTTCTGTGCTATATGATGTGATTAATGCCACATTTGTATTTTTTTGAGGATTCTTCTTAGGACGGTTGCCTTTTTGCTTGTTGTAATGGTGTAACTGACGTCACCTGCTTCGATTTGTACCTCTCGAATTGTAAATAAACCTCCGTTACAACTCCGCATAAAAACTGGGGAGGCGGATGCGAGGCGGAGGTACAATTTCTTGCGAAACTTCCGCGCTTACGGAGGCGAGGTTCCGTTACAACCCTAATTCATTATATATCTTTGCGTCGTATCATTATACCCTCATTGCTGAGGGTAGTGAACCCTTTCCGTTAATCACATACCTAATGGCAGGGGTATTTCTTGGGATAATAATAATACCGAATCCCCGACGATACCGAATACCCGGCTGAGTTTGTTTTCTGCTCTTCTCAGACCAGGGTGCTTTTGGAACCCTCGTAGCTTCAGTTTTAAGATACCGTAACTTATTATCGCCATCATATTTTAGAAGTGTAATTAATCAATCAATATTTATTTAATTAATAATAAATATTGATTGATTAAGTAGACCGTAAACAAGGTACCGTTTATTCATGGAGTAAATAAATAAGGCTTTAAAAATCTTACAATTTATATTTTACAAGAAGAAAATCCTAATAATACCTAATATTATCATAGGATGAGGTACAGTTTTGTATTAGATATTATTATAGGTAAGCTTCTTCGTGATTCCTCGTAGACTTAGCTAAAGTTAGCAATATACAAGACGCCAGAAGTTTATCCAGCCTTTATCTCTATTAAACAAACTGGAACTTGTTTGCCTTAGTTATAATATCCTAGTGAATACTTTACTAGATGATGCCCGCGACTTCGTCCGCTTAGATGAGGTTTTTTACCGTGGGAACTAAGTACAAAATTTTTGAGATAAAAGTAGTCTATGGTCGTAAAACATTACGTAACATAAACGACATCTATAGTCCCACAAACTTATCTGGCCCGGTGGCCAAAATTGGAACAAATTTTATGCCTTTTTAGTTTTTGTTTTTATTTTATTTTTCATACATACTAGCGACGCTGTCACCAGTTCAGATAAGTTTGTGGGACTTTGTGTACATGTACTAAATAAATAGAGTATTGAGTATGTACTTTCTTGGGAGATACAATTTATCACTATGCTAAATTTCATCGAAATCGGCTCAAGAGATGGATCTTGAAAGCATAGCAGACAGACCGACGATAGTCAGACAACACACTATCGTATTTATAATATTAGTATAGAATACCTATAGATACTGCCAAACTGGTTTTCACTTTAGTTTCCAAAGCTTTTTAAAACATTTTTTTTCTATTTGTTAAAATAAATGATAATAACTAATAAAAATAAATTATCAAACAAACTTAAAATAAATGATGCATATCATAATTTTATAGTTCCACCAGCATAACAGGCCCGGTGGCCAAAATTGGAACAAATTTTTATGCCTGTTTAGTTTTTGTTTTAATTTTTTTAATATTTACTAGCGACGCTGTCCCCGAGACGGTAATTTGTGGGACCATACTGAGGTATAATAAAAAGTTTGGCTGTTTGCTTTACTGTCCGCACGTTTGTTACTCTTTTACTAGTCTAGGCAATAAAGCTAGTTGACTCAACAATAAATCCTCAGGCCACGAAACTCTATTGTGAGTTAAACGTATATTATAAATATCCAATAAAAAGTCATAAAGTAAGGTTTTTTATGCTATACCCAATTGTTAAAGCAGGAAGGTACATTATCTCGTAAACGCAGTTTAGATTTGATAATAAAATCGGTTTAAATATCAAAGTTCTCCATGATTATTTCGTTTGATATTTCGATTTTGAGTGTAAATACCTACTATATTCAAAAGAAATCGAGAAAATATTCAGTCATAAATATTAAGTTTTAGGTATAAATACCTAACTTCCAGATGTTTTCTTTTGCTGGATATTTTTGTGTAAGTTTTGAATCATCCAATACTAAGAGCCATCCAAGCGAAGTTTCATCGACTGAGGATTTAATGTGGGGGTCTCCATACAACGGACTACTCCATTGCCTAGACTATTACGCCACAAGGACGAAACTGATTTGGCTGAAATTTGGAATAGAGATAGCTAGTTTATATCCTGAATCAAAAAACTTCATCAGCGCGGACGGAGACGCGGACATCATGTCGCATAAAATAGACCTATGTAAATCATCCGATTTCGATCGGTTGATATGTTAAATAAATTGAAGTGTTCAGAAAGCCTACATGCCTAACATCTAGTATGCAGCTTTCTGAGGTCTATGTTGCTATTTTAGTTTCAGGGCCAGTCAGTTTCAGGGGATCCCAGAGACAATGAAAATATTTTTAGAGACCACTCGATTGAAGACCACAGATAGTCAAGACCAAAGATTCTAGATGCGATTTCGTAAGATCAATAAAGTACAGAATACAATACAGTTTCAAAATCAATAATAATATCTTGAATGTTTCAAGATTTTATTGAAAACAGAACATGATAAAAATTTAAAAACATTATTATAAAAATACATATTCAAATAGCCTTTACCCGCTGCGTTTTAACAATGCGAAATCGAGTTTTCCATAAAACAAGATAACAGATAAAGCGAAGGAGAGCAAATTTTATTCTACATGGAAAATTGTATATAAATTGGGAATGCACAATGTTCGCTTTCCGAACAAATACGGCCAATAAAAATACAACCTGACGCGGTGTTGGGGAAATTATGAAATTACGTACTCTATACGCCGTCTTTGAACTATCGAATTTGTTTGGTCAATAAAAAGTTAAAAACCCACATAATATTTTAAACAAGGCGCTTAGGCGTGTTTTGGTTATTGAAAATCCCATATGAATTCTTTGATTTCCCATCCCATGAACTCTTTGATTTTCCGGGACATAAACTACCCTATGTCCTTCCCCGGGATGCAACTTATCTCGCTACCAAAATTCGTCTAAATTGATTGAACAGATAGACTCTGAAAGGGTAGCAGACAGACAGAGAGATGGACAGAAAAACCGACGGAAGTTTTTAATAAATCACGTGAATGAAATCACGGGCATCATAAACTATTCAAGTATAAGCGTGAAAACCATAATTAATAGCTCAATAGAGGGCGGAACATATACCGAAGGACCGTAGCTTTCTATCTAATCACGCTTAGTTTATGCCTTTTTATACGCTTGGTAGGAGGTTTACTTAAAAGCTACGCTACTATAGCATTCTGTGAAAGTACCACTTCAGCCCATTAACGTTCCACTGCTGGGCACAGGTCTCCACTCTCATAGGAGAGAGGGAATTAGAGCTTAGACCCACCACGCTACTCCAATACGGGTTGGCGGGCTGTCACATACTAACATACATACCATACCATGTACACAGTACATAACTGAGGTATTCGCAAAACGCAAGAAGCTTATTACTATGCAATGTATCGTACTTTACAAATACGAGTCGTAGGTACCTAAATCGTAAGTGACAAACAAGTTTGATAGTCTATAAGCGGCTTAATACTGTTGAACCATTGGACTGTGAGTGTATCGGACAATGGGACCGATGAGTAAGCATGCATTCTCATGCATAAGCTTGCATGCATGTACAATGGATCAGTGTGAAACGGAACGTGCAATAGGTTTAGGTATCGTTAATGCTCGCAGATTTGTTTTCATTTTGCTATCGTCGATGCTACTATCCAAAGCAACAGAAATATTCATATTTCAGCAGTTTCTAAAGCAAAACCAATCCAGCAACGAATCTTTTAAATATTTCATGACTGTTTTTTTGTCCGTCTGTACTCTGTATTTAGGTAAATGATATTTTAATTCAGAAACTATTAGCGAAAGAGGCCTGTATGTGTTCTGACAAGCTTTGATATTATGAATAGCAATAGAGCAAGTGCACTGATCACAAGGAATTAATTAATTTAAAGAAATAATTAATGGAATAAATTTTTCTATATTTTATTATAAATTGCTGAGGATTGGGAAAAATCTTTTTTATTCAAGACTGACAAGTGCTTTTGCATCGTCCGGTCTATCACTGTAAATGGCTTTTATTAGTTTTATTGGCAAGTACTGTAGCAGACTCCCAAATTTTTCGCAATATCTAAACACTGTCCGTTACAAAAAAACTAAATTAGGACGAAAATCATTTAGCAAGAAAAGATTACAATTATTTTGCTATAATCCGCCAAGAGAAAAAATTCTGTATGGTCAAGCATGCAGTTACAAGCGAAGCACCGTTTACCTTCCCAACCAAGCAAGAAAGCCAAGTTCCTAAGCAAGCAATGCCACCACCACTCACAAGCACCACCATACAAAACTTTTATACTAATCTCGACGCACGTTTCGCCCCGACACCGGAGCATCTTCAGGAGATATACTTAGACTTTACAATGCAAGATTGTCTATAATATGGTTATAATATTTTTTGCGATATTTCGCGATATCGCAGTGATTTGCGCCACTCCGAGAGTGGAATTGAAGTGAACTCCCAAGGGCCCAATCACCGTGCTGCGACATAATCCTGTTACGGAGTCACAGTTACGGACGTAAACGGTTAACGATGCGTTTGTCGCTTCTGAAATGGCTTTGCCGGCTTGTTTTAGCTTTTGCTTTACATATGTTTGTGGTAAGAAAGTACAACTAATACTATAATCCGTTATCGATTATTATCGGTTATAATATTTTTTGCGATATTTCACGATATACCAGTGATTTGCACCACTCCGAGAGTGGAATTGAAGTGAACTCCCAAGGGCCCAATCACTGCGCTGCGACATAATCCTGTTACGGAGTCACAGTTACGGACGTGAACGGTTAACGACGCGTTTGTCGCTTCTGAAATGGCTTTGCCGGCTTGTTTCAGCTTTTGCTTTACATATGTTTGTGGTAAGAAAGTACAACTAATACTAATATAACAGTCTAGAGGTACGATCTTTCATATTTACGCTGTGCTAATATTAGATAGGAGAAAGGGAATTAGAGCTTAGACCCACCACGCTGCTCCAATGCGGGTTATTATTATTATAATGTTAAGGATAATAACCGGGACCGACGGCTTAACGTGCTCTCCGAGGCACGGGGGTGGAACACCGCCAACTTCCTAACTCCGGGCTAGTACTGAGAATTTCTAATCAGAAAAACCCAATACTTAATATGGCCCGACCCAGGACCTCGTCGGCCACAGTCGAACATGATAACCACTAGACCAACGAGGCAGTATTCCTCTCTCCTATGAGAGTGGAGGCCTGTGCCCGGCAGTGGGACGTTAATAGGCTGTAGTGGAATATTAGATATGAATGCGAAAGAGTGTGTGTCTGTTTTTCAGTCACGCAATGCAGGTCGATGGACTAATTATCGACAAGTTACTGCCCGCGGCTTTTTGCCCGAGAGGATTTCGGAAAAGCCGGCTTGATTTTTTGCCTATATAATGTAGGGGAAGCTCTGTGCGAATTTTCAACTTTCAAGGTTCAAATGTCGGGAGTGTGTGAGTATGCGAAATTATAGGAAGATTTTCCCCAGTGCTTGGGGATCCAGCTGATCCAGACGTCGTAGGATGGAAGTTCTATATTATATCACACAATAGGCATGATGACAGTAACCAAGTATCAATGAAATTATGAATTTTTTATATTCTTTTTTCTTTTTTTTTTTATTGAAAATCATACAATAGAACTTAATGCTAGCTAGCCTAACCTAATTACTATATAAATCATGCCCACGTGGAATGGTGGCAAGAATGCTGGCTGCATTTCCGCGCTGGACAGCCAGGCTGATCCTTTGCGCAAAAAATGAGCCAGCCCTTCTGTCACCAGATGAGGCAATTAACCGCAAATTATGAATTTATCTAATGAAAATTAATGGATTATAAAAAACGTATTTATTTTTCTATTTCGAGTGAGATTGCTATTTACTTTGATAAAATAAAACTATAAAATACAGCAATCCGCCATATTGGATTAAACACCAAGAAGCGAATGACGTCACAATTGTTTGTTTTCGAGTTTTGACAATCACACTATTGTTTACTGCACACTGCACAGAGTACATTGGTAAAAACAGTAGTGACGTCACAAACGGCGCCATGACACCTGCGAGCGTTTTGGCGTGAATTTTAAAATATCAATTTCAAATGCCAATTTTATCTATCAAACCTTATTTTTCTGCTGAAATAAGATAATTTTTCGAAATAGTACATACTTCCGAACATAAACTGACCATTTTTCAAAATTAGTCATCATGCCTATTCTGAAACTTCGTAAGCGTGATTCAGGCGACGGCATTTCATTGGCTATCGTAAGTAATTTGTTTGAAGAACGTCGTGTAACCTCGTATATGTAATTAGCGCCATCTATTGTCATAATGTGTCCTTCACAAGCAAGGCAAGTGTGCACGGCAGTCAAATAAAAAGCTGCTAAATCGGTTTCTACACGGCATCGTATAGGAACGGTAAATCGCTTAACGTCTTTGCCGGTAGTGTTAGGTTGTTTACCTATACATTTTTGACGACCTCCATGGCGCATAGTGGAGTCCTTTTGTCTTATCGTGCGTAGGTCCCGGGTTCAACCCCCGGCAGTGTCAATTTGGGAATTTATAATTTCTGAATTTTCCCTGATCTGGCCTGGTGGGAGGTCTCGGCCGTAGCTAGTTACCATCCTACCGGCAAGGACATGCTCCCAAGCGATTTAGCGTTCCGGTACGATTCCGTGTAGAAATCGAATAGGGGTATGGGCTTAATATAACTGCTATGCCCCTAACAGGTTAGCCCACTACCAGACTGCATCGTCACTTACCATCAGGTGAGATCGCAGTCAAGAGCTATCTTGTAGTGGATAAAATAAAATAAAAATATATCTTGCTATATAACACCTGTTTTACGTGTACCCACCTTGGGTATACATATACCTGGGTATACCCACTACCCATACCTAAATGTACTATACCTCATCATTATATTTGTCACCGTAAGATTGTAAAAACCGTTAGATTATAATATAACTCGCGAAATTGAAAACTGTCGAAAGATTACAATTTAACGCATTATTTTTCGGTAAATTGTAATCTGTTAGGTATATTAACCCGATAGAACCTGATTATTTATGTCGAACCCTAACCTAACCTACAAGAAACAGACAAGAAAACGTAAATACAATGAATATTTCAAAAATTTACACTCAGAACATTGAACGGTTCACAATCTTTCGACAGTTTACAATTTCGCGAGTTAGATTATAATCTAACGGTTTTTACAATCTTAAGGTGACATATATATAGTTATATTACATTTATATTATTAATGCTGAGTTGTCCAAAACAAAACTAAGATGGAAATAAAATAAATTAAATCAAGGCTCCGTAGTATTCCTGAGAATTAATTGCTTTATTTCATTTAAAAAGTCGTCAAAATTGACAATTCAAACGGACAAACGGTGACATATTCATAACGGAAATTATGAACTACTCCATGGACTTTGCAAAGTCCAAACACTCACTAACAACAAGTGGGTAGTTAGAAATTCTAAGTTGTTCTAAAATCGGCTCGAATCGGCTAACAATCGGTGCGTCCATAGCACAGTAACCCAATTACGGACGGTGCAGTCCGATGATTGATCTCTCGAGGCTCTTAGCACTTTCAATTGCTGTTTGATTCTATAGAGGGGGATGTGTAGGCATCAAATTCCAGTAACTAGGTATAGATAGTTTTATATAGACGTGACAACTTAGGTGTCCTAATTATTATTGTATTAATTATTATTGTTATTGTTAGTGTCCTAATTATTATTCTAATAATTATTATTGTTTGTCATTATATCTCACATAATGTCTTTCAATTTCACTCGTTTCATGTCATTCGATTTAATCTGATACGAACGCCATATTGAAAATAGTTAATATAAATACGAGTGTTTTGACGATGGTAAGTCAGTCTCCAGTCGGCAGACTCAGCGATTATTGAATACTTTTGGGTTTAGATCGCAATTTGATTTAGAGCTTAACGATAGCAATCGTGGCCAGAGCAAATGAATATTGTCTATATGTTTAGCTAACTTTTATCTAATTACAACAAATCTCTCGTGGAACCTCTTAACCATTTATTCGTGCAAGTTCCAAATGAGAGTACAAATATATTAAAAGTGTCTCAATAATACCTACTTCTGGATTGTCGCTTACATAAGTATGATAAAAGTTTAAGTATTGGCTGATGCCTGCGACTTCGTCCGCGTGGATAAAGTTTTTTCGGTTCCCGAAACTCTTTAATTTTCCGGGATAAAAATTAGCTTGTGTTGTTTCTGTGCCATCTATCTCTGTGCCAAAGTTCAGCCGGCGTAATTGAATAACTAACCATCACTAACCATCAGGTGAGATTGCAGTCAACGGCTAACTTGAAGTGGATAAAAAAACATCTATCCAAACTGTCGCATTTATAATATTAGTATAGATGACAGTCTCACGGGAATATCATAAATGTGAAAGTGTATCTGTCGGTTTGTCTGTCTATTTGTCTGCTACGATTTCACGACCCGCCTTTTCAACCGATTTTAAAGAAAATAAGGTCCAGAGATCCTTTGTATGCTGTGATGGACATAGGCTTATTTTTATCCCGGAAATCAGACTTCCACAGGATTAAAAATAAAATCTTATATGTAAAATTCTCGTGTCACAATGTTAGTTACCATACTCCTCCGAAACGGCTTGACCGATTTTTATGAAATTTTATATGCATATTCAGTAGGTCTGAGAATCGGCTACTATCTATTTTTCATACCTCTAAAACACCTCAATCCACGCGTATGGAGTCGCGGGCATCAGCTAGTAATAATATAAATTCCACGCAGACATAGTCGCGGTTGTAGTTAATTCAGTATAATAAACCAGAAAACACATTGTAAAGTTACGGAAGTACGTTAGCTATACACATAATATTCTAATTAGGCGTGTGAACAGCCTAAGTTTTAATTAAACTTTAGATTGGATACGTTCCCTAGGATGGAATTTTAAATTGCCTGATAAAAAATTCACGAGTTGAGTGTTAGCCTTTGGGTGGAATTAATCACACGGAAAACCTCTCTGTTTTGGTTTACAACATAGTTTTCATGTACACGTAGGTTTGTACAAGTGCATGTATTATCTTACTAATATTATAAATGCGAAAGTTTGGATGGATGTATGGATGTTTGTTACTCAATCATGCCCCAACGGCTGCTCGGATCTGGCTGAAATTTGGTACGCTAGTACCCAATATTTGATATTATAGTTGATTTCAAATATTGGGTTCTAGCGAATGCCCGTGACTTCGTCTGCGTGTTTTGAGGGTTTTTGGTTCCCGCGGGAACTCGGGACTCTTTCATTTTCCGGGATAAAGCCTATGTGCTATTCCAAACTATAATCTATCTTTGTGCCACATTTCAGCCAGATCCATTCGGCCGTTGGGGCGTGATTGAGTAACAAACATCCATAAATCTATACATCCATACATCCATCCAAACTTTCGCATTTATAATATTAGTAAGATATCAACGTGTAGGAAAAACAATACAGAGACCCCAATATATTTGATGTTTGTAAAAGATCCGACATCATATTGTTTAAGCAGTACACAACTAATAATAGTTGTTAGAGCAAGGAACTTTCGTGTGCTACGAGAAATGTTGTAACACATGAATTCAGGGTGTTTTCTTCCTCATCTCGCCATGCTTATCCCGTACGATTGCTTTGTTTAGGTTTTCTTCTCTCTAAGTCGACAGTACAGGTATCTTTAAACTGTGATAGTATTATTATGCTAAAGTAAAGTCATGACCGTATTTATCTCATTTTAACTTTGATATTACATAATATTATATTCTATTTTCTTACAATTATTTTTGTAATAGAAATATTAAATTAAGTAACGTATAATAAGCAAAATTAAATTATCTTAATATTTTACATACCTACTTGCAAATTACAGCCCAAAAAAGTCATACAATTCACAGTTCACGTCACGAAAAACAAACTATATTTTCCGATTACCGAACTGTTTTCGTTTCCCGCCCAACGGCCAGCGTGCGACCACTAAGGCGGGCGGGCATTAACTGAAACCTTCGTGCAACTGGTGCATAGGAATGTTTGATTGTGATTGTTTCTGTCACGTTGTGATCGTTTTGTTTTTCGTGATTACGATTGTTTAGTTGTGCGCTGCGATCGCGAATTTTATGATAAATGGGAAACAGTTTTACAGTTTAGGTACGTGAAATCCATGGCTAATTCGTCTAAGTGGAATTAGGTTTTTTATAATCTTTTGTAAAATAATTAATTTTCTGTGGTTTCTAGTTTATAGTTTACTAGCGAATGCTCACGACTTCATCCGCGTGGTATGAGTTTTTCTGGTTCCCGCGGGAATTCTTTAATTTTTTATGATAAAAAGTAGCCTATGTGCTATTTCAGACTATAATCTATCTCTGTGCCAAATTTTAGCCAGATCCGTTCAGCCGTTGGGGCGTGATTGAGTAACAAACATCCATACATCCATCCAAACTTTCGCATTTATAATATTAGTATTGATGGAAAAGTTTTATAGTTTAGGTACGTGATAAATCCCATGGCTAATTCGTTAAGTGGAATTAGGTTTTTTATAGTATTTTGTTGAATAATTAGCTTTCTGGGTGTCTAGTTTATAGTTTTTGCGGAATGCAAGCTTCATCAAAACTAGCTCTATACCCATATTTTTATTTACATAGAGCTCGTAACAGCTGATGTAGATTACATTTCAGATATAGAAATTCACTTATTTATAGTGCTTAGCAGATATTGCCCTTTGTTTTTTATATATTAGATGATTCCCGCAGACCTAGCCTATGTCTTGCTCCAGGATACGACCTACCTTTATAACAAATTTCGTCAAAACTCGCGCTGCATCAAGCGCCACTGAAGGTCAGTTATATTAAGTAGCCGATTTTTGTAGAATGTAAAAGAAGCAGAAACAGGCTATTTTTTCGTTTAAAGGAGACAGTTCAGATTTGTATGGGGCGTAGGCCAAGTCTTGTACAAGCAGATAAATGAAAGAAAATAAAATACTAGACCAGTTTTTATTGGTCAAATCTACGAATTCGTCGTAATTTCAGTGGTAAAATTATTTAATCTTTCAAGTTATGGTACACTAAACATGCGTGGGTAACAATGGCGGATTTATATTTTGTGACGAAAAGAAAAAAACGTTATTTTGACAGTGACTGTCAGAAATGACATTTGATATGTTTCGCGCCTGCTGCTTTCTCTATGGCTGAAGGTTACCATCTTGGAAACGTATCGAAAACTTGAAATACATTTTTATTTTTTGCTCGTTATTTACTTTACTGTTCTAAATTATTACATTTTCAATACAATCTATGTATTTTCCTCTATTCATAGTAGAGTGTACAAGAGTAGGCCTAAAATGTACCTTTCCTTCCTTTGAACTTTGTACGATATACCATTACGGTATCATGATCGAAAAAAGTTGCGTCCTTCCGGAAGGACTTAAATTCCTGCTAGCAGGACGCCGGGCGATTTAAGATTGAAGCATAGCAGACAGAGAGAAACACTTTCGCATTATAATATCAATTTATGGATGTCAAAGTACCGGTATTTAGATTGTGATTGCCATTCTAGCACCTTGGGATCTCAACCTCTATAGGATCTTAACCTACTATGTAAATTACATGTAGATTACTTAATTGTTTAACTATTGCGATTGTGGCAATAATATTGTATTATTTATTTTACTTTAGTTTTTTTTTTTTTTTTCTTGACTTTGTTTATTCTTATTTTTATATATATATTTAGATATTTATACAGTCCTTGATGAAAGTTATTTATTTAAAGTTGTTTTCGGCATATTCCTAAGGCGTCGTACGCTGATAATATTTCTCCTCGAATCATCTTGAATTTCGAATTCGGGTAATATGTCAGCATTCAAAATTTCTACTTGCCTAGTTATTCTTATATTTACTAATTGTATTGGGTTTGTACCTTTTAATAAAGAATATTGTTATTATTATGTTCCCTGTCCACTCCAACTTCAGCGTACAGGAAATAAAATATAGTTTCAAATTAAAACATTCAAATATAGGTCAATTCAAAAGTCCTTTCTCACATTAGCAATGAAAAGTCTCAGTTCAAAGCTCGCCGCTTTATAACTCTGGAAAGTTGGAGAAACCCCACAACTCTGAAAACTCCACAATCGGGTTACAAACGTGGACATTGTATGAAGTTTTAAAAGTCGAAAACGGGGAATTCCCGACGGAATGAGAAATGTGAAACTCTTTAGTCGGTGCTCAGTTTGTTGCAAGTTTTACTTACAGTTGGAATTATAGATTATTCGCTATGATGTAAGGCCAGGATTACATTTATAAGTTACTAGATTTCCGCGACTTCGTCCGCGTGGATTAAGGTTTTTAGATTCCCGTGGGAACTTTTTAATTTTATATAAAAGTAGCCTACGTCCTTCCACGTGATACAACCTATCCCTGTACCAAATTTCATCAAAATTGGTTGAACAGATGGGCCGTGAAAGCGTAGCAGACATACTGACAGACACAGTTTCGCATTTAGAATATTAGTATGGATATATTTGTTATTTGTATAACACTCAAGCGAAATTTGACATAAGTTCCTAATAGTACATGACTCAAGCAAACACTTTATAGAAACCATTAATCTACACGTGAAAGCTTATCCAATAGAGTTTTATCTTTAAATCCAATGTATAAAGTCGATTATCGATTACACCGATAAAGTTATAAGTCTCTCTCGATTAAGCAGTCAAGCCTTGTAGCATAGAAGGTACAACAAAAGAACAACAGCGCTACTCGAAGCTATTTCATTTCTCAGCTACATAGATATTTAAAGTATAGAGCAGCCCTTTGGAGACGTTATAATAGCCAAGTACACAAAAAGAACTTCATGCAGCAGCGTCAGCATAACCATTTGATAATGTTTAAAATAAATCAACATAAGTTTATTTCAAGTATCTAAGACTTAACTAGAGTCTAGATTAGATTAAAATTGTTGTATAAACTAAATAATTACATAAACTGTTACTACACCATGGTTTCTTGACCAGTTGACATTTGCAGCAATGGTTCACATAATAACAGCCAAGCCTGCGGTTACGTAAAGCTCAATTAATCCCTTGTCATGTTCAGTTACATTGGACTTAACAACATCTTTCAATATGGATTACGCTGCTAACTAGGTGTACTTTACAATGACAACGTAAGCAATCAAAACATTTCTTGCAATACCATGCTACTATTATTAATATTATAAATGTGAAATTGTGTCTGTCTGCTACGCTTTAACAATCGATTTTGATGGAATTTGGTACAGCCATAAGTTGTATCCCAGGGATTGTCATAAGCGGAATTTTATCCTGGAAAATTCAAGAGTTCTTGCAGCAATAAAACAGATGTGTTTCGTGGATTTAACCTATTTTTTTCGTTGCGAAATTTCCTTTTTACCTACTAAAACCCTCTCGGTGCATATTGGGAGGCTCCGAGATCTGTCAAGACCGCATCGGTGCTCCCCTACATGACTTTATCCTCTCTATCGTTAACATAGGGCTTAAATCTCTCCGATCAGCGTATATCAGCGAAGAAAGCGAATCACTCTGTGGAGTTCCATTAGCAGGCTGTCACCGCCGAGCTCTCAAAAGGGGAGGAATGAAAAAAAGGCAGGAATTGTGAAAAAGTTTCAGTAAAGATATACATCAGTTGGAAACGATTTCGGTGACTAATGTACGATTCGGCGACCCACTTTCTTTGTATTGTCTCCACGTATTCGAGTGTATTCATTCATTCATTCATCGAATGTGTACCAGTAAGGTTTCAGTGCGTTATTGGAGTGGGTTTTCATTTGTAACAGGTTTCACGGAATGTCGCGGATGTTGGGATTTTATAGCTCGGTCGTTTCATCTTTCAAAATGCATTGCTACATCGTCTGTCGTCCGAGCATAAGCAGCTTTATAGCCATCACGACTAAACTGTTTAACCGATTTTGACGGGTACAGGGATAGGATGTATTTGTATCCTGGGGACATACTTTTTATCCCTGAAAATCAAAGAGTTTCAAAATATAATAGCGGAAATCAAAGTAGCTAAATCCATGCGAACGATCTCGCGGACATAATCTAGTATATGATGTTTTTATTGTTTTAATTCAAGTACGAAATATTAAAACCGAATGAAAATCTGGTTTCAATCATTTCATAACATCACCGAATATAATTAATGTGCAATTTTCATGTCGATTCTATATCCGAACCAAACCCACGTAATTATAAAATAAAACTAGCTGACTTCGTCCGCGTGGATTGAAGTTTTTTGGTTCCCGCGGGAACTCTTTAATTTCCCGGGATAAAAAGTAGCCTATGTATTATTCCAGATTATAATATATCCCTGAGCCAAATTTCATCCAGATCCGTGCAGCCGTTCTAGGGTTATAGGTGTTCGAACAAACCCGAGTTTGTTTTATATATTATGAAGATATGTTTCAATAAATTCACTAAAGAATAAGTTTAAAGTCATTATGTAACTAAAGTACATATTATAAATTGACATACTAAAATCAAAATATGAAACGGACTATAAAATATATTCAAAATAAATTAATATATACCTACTATCAAAAAAAAAAACCAAAAAGACCACCCTTGGTTACCCCTGGGCCAAAAGAACCCACCAAGCTTGCAGCATTTCCACTTGATGGACTATAACCTTTTAAAAATCTAAATCGTATCCATAAATCCGAAAATATTTCTCACTTCTATTCGAATAAGTTTCAGCAAGATCAAGTGTATTCCCATACTGTATTAAAAATAAAAATTTCCGAGCTCCAAATTTTAAAATGCGAGGTTTCGTGAGAGGATTTCGTATAGCCGGTGGGCAATTTAAAAAGCTGTAACAGTTTACACGAGACTGAGCTGATATGACGGCAGCCAAGAATTTAATATCCAAGCGAGCTAAGAATCAATGTAGCCAAAATTCCGAGAATTGGCGGGGGCACTTTAAAATCATAATTTAAAAAATTAAAAATATTGTAAATAATATTGTGATGTGATTGGATGTAACGGTTTTTACATTTTTTTTAATTACGACTTATTGACATAAAATCCATACAATTTAATATCATAAAACTAAATGCGAAAGTGGGTCTATGTGACTGCGATGTCTTAACATTTATGATATCACCAATCCACGAATTTTTGGCGATATTTATAGTACAAAGATAGGTAGCAAATAAAACAAAAGTCTCTCACTCTCTCCTCAACAGTCCGATTTGCAAATCTGTATATATGTCACCGTAAGATTGTAAAAACCGTTAGATTATAATCTAACTCGCGAAATTATAAACTGTCGAAAGATTAGGACAATTTAACGCATTATTTCCCGGTAGATTGTAATCTGATAGGTATTTAAACCCGATAAAACCTAAGTGCCAAATGAATATTTCAAAAATTGACACTCAGAACATTGAACAGTTTAGTTTCGACAGTTTAGAATTTCGCGAGGTAGATTATAATCTAACGGTTTTTACAATCTTACGGTGACATATATAAAATTTGCATATCGGACTCTTGAGGAGAGTGAGTTTTGTTTTATTTGCTACATATCTTTGTGCTATAAATATCGCCAAAAATTCGTGGATTGGTGATATCATTAAATGTTAAGACATCGCAGTCAAATAGACCCACTTTCGCATTTAGTTGTATGATATTAAATTGTATGGATCTTATGTCAATAAGTCGTAATTAAAAAAATTTAAATACACGACTGCCCTGCCAAAAAGCGAATTAAAAAGTTAAAATCTAAAGTAATCTAGTTAAATTAGAATCTTATTCACATTTCTATTAAATGATATTTTTTTGTGAATCACTGGATATTGAACTATAGTGTTAAATATTTTTGGAATTTACTCATCATTTTATAGATGATGATTATATAGTTAATCTTATTTACGATAAATTTTTTTCAACTTTAGTGTTTAATGCGGGACCATGGTCACCCCATCAATTTCTTTGTAAATTTTACAAGCCTATAGCAACCGGAATAAGCTAGGGATTCTAGCGATACCTCATTTATTAAAATCGGTTCAGGCGTATAGAAGTTATGGTGGAATATACAAACTCACTTACATACATACATACATGAAAACAATATACTCCTTTTTTCAGGCAGTCGTATAAAAATAAAGTTGTTACTAGCCAACAACCTCAATTTACACAGACGGGCCCTGTCAAACTAAGAATGTGGACTTATTTTACTAACGCCATTTAGTTAAAGGCGTGCCGCCAAGCGATTTAGCGTTCCGGTACGATACCATGTAGAAACCGAATAGGGGTATGGGTTTAATATAACTGCCATGCCCCTAACAGGTTAGCCCGCTACCATCTTAGACTGCATCATCCCTTACCATCACGTGAGATTGTAGTCAAGAGCTAACTTGGAGTGGTGAAAAACACATTAAGGGAATAAACACACTATGGACAAGACTGGACAGAATATTTGCGTGAAATGACCACGTCGAGAGACATGTTTCATCGTGTCGGGGTAGTGTGTGCAGCTCCATATAAACTCCGCCAGACAAAATTGTTTTAACAAAGTCATCCTATAATAGTTCCTTGAGGTACATCAGAACCCTAAAAATATTGGCATTGCACTTAATTACTCAATTTCCATAGCAACATCATAACAAAAAACGCAAATTGTTTTACACCGGTCGAAATAAAATTAAATATACCTGTTTGCAGTGCATCGTAACAAGGTTTCCATTTGCAACGGTTTACAATGGAAACGTTACATAGCGCTCAATTAATTTGTTAACGCCATTAACCTATTGGGCCGCCATCATTCCAATTGTCGAACTACGTCGCCGTAAAATTAAATTACTTTATTTTAAAGCGACACCCGCTCAAATGGAAACTTAAAATTAAAAAATTTAAAAAACACGACTGCCCTGCCAAAAAAACGAACTACAAAGTTAAAAATCTAAATTGATCTAGTTTATTAGAATCTTTTTCATATTTTTAATAAGGGCTAATTTTTCAATCGTCAGATAAAGTTTATCGGAGGAATAAATTTGACGTTTTAACAGGTTTTGTATTGAAAATCCGTCAAAGCGTCAAATTTATTCCTCCGATAAACTTTATCTGACGATTGAACAACTAAATGATATTTTTTTGTGAATCACTGGGTATTACACTATGGTGTTATATATTTTTGGAATCTACTCATCATTATCTAGATGATGATTATATAGTTGATCTTATTTTCGTATTTTTTTTTTCAAATTTAGTTTTTAATCCGGGGCCCTGGTCACCCTGGTCGCGCATCAATTTTTTTAAAAAATTTACTAGTCTATGTCACTCGGAATAAGCTAGGTATTCTCACGATACCTCATTTATCAAAATCGGTTGAGGCTTATAGAAGTTATGGTGGAATATACAAACTCACATACTTAAATACATACATACATGAACCCTGAAAACAATATACTCCGTTTTCAGGCAGTCGTATAAAAAATAAAATTTTAACGACCTCCGTGGCGCAGTGTATAGCGCATTCTTAACGTGCGGAGGTCCCGGGTTCGATCCCCAGCGGGGTCAATTTGGGTCTTTAGCGTTCTGGTACAATGCCGTGTAGAAACCGAATAGGGGTATGGGTTTAATATAATTATATTGCCATGCCCCAAACAGGTTAGCCCGCTGCCATTTTAGACTGCATCATCACTTACTATCAGGTGAGGTTGCAGTCAAGGCCTAACTTGTAGTGGTTAAAAAAAACAATAAGGGAATAAACACACTAAGGACAAGACTGGACAGAATATTTGCGTGAAATAACCACGTAGAGAGACACGTTTCATCGTGTCGGGGTAGTCTGTGCAGCTCCATATAAACTCCGCCAGACAAAATTGTTTTATCCGTTGTGAGTTTTTGTCGTAACAAAGGGTTTAATATACAGTAGTATACGAATGGGCATGTATGAACTCACTCAGACGACCGATTTTAATACGTCACCGATTCACATAATAGACTAGATGATGCCAGAGACGTGTGGATTTAAGGTTTTTAAATCCATTGGTATTTTTTAAATTTACGTAGTTAAAAAAAAGTAGCCATGGCACGCGTCTCAAACCATAGACGTCCACAACTAGACCAAAGTCTCCTAAATGGATCTCCTCAGAACACGGTTTTGTGCCGCTTGTTTCCAGTTACTCAAGCGGCATTTAACATTATTATTATAATAATGTTTTAATAATAATTTATTATTATAAGGAGGATATCCATAAGTGAGTTTCATGACTTAAGATCTTAGTAAGAACAGCTTTACTTATTTTAGTACGCCATCAAATGGACAGACAACGTAATAGTTGCCGTAAAAATATTAGTAGTTAAGCAAGATCGCAGCATATAAAATGTATGATACAAGCCTGTATGAAGATAAATGTGGGGTATTTACTGAGGCATTGGTCCTAAATACGTTTGAGATATCAAAGAGTATGTTAGTTTAAAAGTGAGTTAAGTTTAAAATAATTTGTTTAATTTTTAATTTGTAATTGTATTAGTATTGGTAATATTGGTATATTGTATTGGTATTTATTGGTTTTAAAAGTCCATACAGAATACTTTTTTAAAGGTATCTTAGGCTTTTTCGCAATTGGTTGGTAATGAAGACGATTCGCGACGGCGAGTTTGCATTACGTTTAATTAAATTTCTCGTTTAAATTTATTTTTTCATTTAAAACATATCTTATTTTAGAGCCGGTTGTCTGTGTTTAGCCTTTTAGTTAGAAAAACGTTGCATGGCAGGCTTCTATTTGTTAATTAAAAACCAAAAGCTTTCCAGTTAAGCTCTGAGCGTTTGGAAATCGAATCAAAGAGTAACTCGAATGGAATCGGGAATATTCGCGTATCACTATCGCGTGTACCTAACTATTTTTTTTTATCCACTACAAGTTAGCCCTTGACTGCGATCTCACCTGATGGTAAGTGTGGTTAACCTAACAGGTTAGCCCGCTACCATCTTAGACTGCATCACAATCTAAGATGGTAGCGGGCTAACCTGTTAGGGGCATGGCAGTTATATTAAACCCATACCCCTATTCGTTTTCTACACGGCATCGTACCGGAACCATAAATCGCTTGGCGGCACGTCTTTGCCGGTAGGGTGGTGACTAGCCACGGCCGAAGCCTCCCACCTGGCCAGACCAGGGAACATTCAGAAATTATAAATTCCCAAATTGAGCCTGCCGGGAATCGAACCCGGGACCTCCCGCGTTAAGACAACAGCGCTCAACACTGCGCAAGGGAGGTTGTATATCAAACGATCGTGCAGAGAGCGAACTATAGATCATAGTAACACGTATTACGCACGTAAGAAAGGCATAATTCAATTTTGGGTCAATCTGACCCTGCCGGGGATCGAACCCGGGACCTTCGCACGTTAAGACAACAGCGCTACACACTGCGCCACGGTGGTCGTCAAACTAAAAACAGAATCGAATATATATATATCGAATGTGAAAGTTTTGATGCTTGTTACTCCTTCACGCCACAACTACTGAACCAATTTGGCTGAAATTTAAAATGTAGATAGCCGAATAAAATATCCTGCAAAAGTAAACAGTTCCCGCAGAAATCAAAAAAAACATTAACTCACACGGATGAAGTCACGGGACATCTTCTTGTATTTGCTATAAAAAATACTAAAATAATGATAAGTATAGTGTGACTAGCTGATACCAGCGACTTCGAATTGTGTTTTTTTTGGTTCCCGCGGGAACTGTTTAATTTTTCAGGATAAAAAGATACATAAGTGTTATTCCAAACTATAATATCTATGCTACGTCCAGATCCATTCAGCCGTTCGGACGTGATTGAGTAACAAACATCCATACATCCATCCATCCAAACTTTTGCATTTATAATATTAGTATAGAAGTATTATTTTATTGTAAAACTTTTTTAAAAGAAGCAACCGTCAAGTTTCTTGCTAGTTTTTCTCGGTAGGAACGATATTTTGAACTAGATTCATTTGACGACGGAAAAAGACTAGTAAAAGTTTATTTGAATAAAAAAACATTTGATTCCCTAATCAAATGATGATGCATATATCAAAAATTAATTATTTCTAACTGATTATTAAATAAAGGGTCTTCCAAAAGACCTAAAATTCACATCCTTGGTTAGTTTTAAGTTTGATAACCATTTTAAAATATAGATTAAAGAAAAAAAGTGTGTTGAAATTTGATAACTTTCATACAACTTCCATACTAGAAGTGCGTTTTTAAGTTTGATAAAGAGTTGCTGATTTGAATGAGTTGTCATCATCCTTATTTGAATTTCAAACACACACAATCTTGTTTTCTCACTGATCGAACCCTGGAACTTCTTGTTCTCAGGCTGATAAACTAGCCATTAGACCAACGAGGCAATTTGCTAACTAAATAAGCAGTTTAACGTACACAGAATACAGACTACGCGTCAACTTTGAGAACTTTTGAAAGATTCTTTCAAAGGCGATCCAGGAAGGTGCCACTGAGAGTAAACGGCACTTTGAAAGGAGCTAGGTAACTGCAAAGAAGATAAACTGGCGTTAACTTGAATGTTAAATCACTTAAGAAGACTGAGATTAAAGAGAAGCCGACAGGTTTATGTTAAGGTTTTCCTTTGATAATTTAGTTTTTTTTGTATCCACTACAAGTTAGCTCTTGACTGCGATCGCACCTGATGGTAAATGATGATACAGTCTAAGATGATAGCAGGCTAAACTGTTAGGGGCACGGCAGTTATATTAAACCCATACCCCTATTTGGTTTCTACACGGTATCGTACCAGAACGCTAAAGCACTTGGTGGCACGTCTTTCCCGGTAGGGTGGTAACGACCGAAGCCTCCAGATGGAACTAGAGAAAATTCAAATTATACATTTCCAAATTGTCACTGTCGGGAATCGAACCCGGGACCTCCGCACGTTAAGACAACAGCAACACTGCGTCACGGAGGTCGTCGGAGGTATTGTCCTGGGTGATTGGCTGCGATGTTATTGGTCGGCACGGAGGTGAAGAGCGCAGCAGATGGTCACGTTGGGATCCCGAACGGTGCTGGTGAGTCGTGGCTCGATCGTAAGCCAGCAAGATGGTACAGTTCGAACCTTGCTCCTGGAATTGATAATACTTATCAATAAATAGTTACACAATAAAGTAAAGTGCAGCAATATTCTTAATCGAATATCGTTATATGTCCCACGTGGTTATCCCCGTTGTTGCATCTCGAAAACTTTCCATATTCCTTTCGCGAAAACACATCTCGGTCGTCAAGCTCCCATTGCGCGTATTTGTGGCAAATATAATGAATATAATAAAACATTACCAGGCATCGACATATTTCATGACTCATTTACTGCTTTTAAGAAAATACTCAGTGATCATTTAGCATAGAATTTCAGTTAAGGTAATATTTTGTTTGTTTATATTTTTATTTTTATTAATTTTTTTTCTCTTATTGTTTCCTACAAAATTATCATAATGAATTAAGTAAGTTTGTAAGTTTTTAATATTTAGTATGTAAGTTTTTATACCCCATTGTATTTCAAAACCTTGTTTGCATGACATATATAACCTTAAATGCTATGTGCACTTGTAATCGATTTACGTATAAGAAATAGTAATAATGTGAACGTTCTTGTGATTGTCATATGTGTGAATTGTTAGTGTACTTAATAAATAAATAATAATAATAAATAGTTAACGTTGGCCTGTTTAGTCCACAGGAGGTACTTAGGCCCCTATCCCACTGGCGTTATGCGAGCGTTGGCGTTTCTCCAACGTCTGCGCAGTGTTGTCGCGACGTTAACGTTGCGCATCCGTTGAACGCAACGTCAATGTCACGCACATGCTGCGATTTCAGGCGTACAATCAGAGACAAAATGGATTCCAACGAGGAAACACTAGTTTTGGCTTTGCTACTTCGATGAAAATTACGAAAAGAAAAAGAAAATGTAACCCCTTACCCCGCCCGCGTGCACACGGACAGTGTGGGACGGCGTGATTGTACTTGTTGTCAATAAACGCAACGTTAACGTTGCGTTGACGCGAAGTTGACGTTGCGAAGTCGAAGCGCGAACGGTTGCCATTAGAGACACAACGTTGACGTCGCGTCAACGTGACGTGGTCGCTGCGCAGACATTGAAGAAACGCTAACGGTCGCATAACGCTAGTGGGATAGGGGCCTTAGGCGTGATAGGATTGTCGGTGTGGTGGACCCAGAACGGAGTTTACAATTAGTATGAATTATTGTTTGGCTGAAGGCCCAAAAATATGAAAAACTTAAATAATTAAATATGTAACGCTTCGTTACAATAGGTTAGCCTGCTACCATCTGAGACTGCATCACCACTTACCATCAAGTGAGATCGCAGTCAAGGGCTATCTTGTAGTGGAATAGAAAGAAAAGCATACAAAAGGAGGTCGCAAACTACCTTAACAAAAACTCTTTATATCACCAAGGCTACGCCTGTTTCTCTAAAGAGGTTTTATTAGAAAATCTCTTTCCTTGTACACTTAACGGATACGGCGTGATATTAGGACGCAAGGTAATATTTTATGCAGCAAGAAAACTAGCGGTGTTCACAGACTAAATGAAAAATACAGAGAGTTTATACCACCATTTAATAAAGCAGTATAGTAGTGTAGTATAGAAAGTTTGGCAGCTACAGTGTGACAATCAATAAATACAATATGATAATCTTGCAAATTTCTAGAGGATATTTGAAGAAGAAATACCAAAATGCTCTCCTGGTGCATTTAATTATACCATAGGAAAAGATTATTTTTATTATTGTATTCTTTATTGCACACAAGAAATAAATGGAAACATATAACTACAAAGAGAGAAGCTTAATCGTAGTGAAGCATGCAAAGGCGGTCTTATCGCTACAGCGATATATCCTTTGGTGGTTCGATTGGCGAAATCATAGGTTGTGTGGCAAGCAATTTAGTTTTTATAGAATAAGATAGACTACATAAACACTACATACTAATAATACACATATATATACACAATATCTACCATAAATAACTATTTATACATAACATATAATATACTACATTCTACTCCATTGCATAGATAGATAGTAATTTTTCAGACAACGTTTGAAGATATGCAGGGATTTTGCCTGACGTATGTCAGCGGGGAGACAATTCCACAACCTGACACAATTCCTCGTGAAAGAGTTATCATAGAATTTCGTGCGGCTGGACGGCATCTTTAGCTTATTGTATATGCATTAACGAAGAAAGATGATACAAGAACTAGATAAAATCACACAAGCACGACATACGACGACGGATGACAAAGAAGAGAGCCCCTGGCAGCAGCGTACGCATCCTTTTATAACCTCGTGTTCGACGTTCGACTCCGATATCGTTTTTCTTCTTAACCACAAAGAACTCATTCCATAATTGCATTTCTACTAAAATGAGTTTCTGCAATACAGCCAGACTGACCCGAGACCGTCCCCGGGCTCCTTCATTTCAGCTTCTCTAGTCCAGCAGTGGCATTGCTCAGACTCCGTTGCACACAGGTCACTTCTTGAAGCTCTTGAATGGCAAGCGCAACAGAAGAACCTGCAGGCCTCTACACTGCAGAACGTTGTTGTTCGCTGGCAGCCCGGATGATAATCTCATGCCCTTGTCCGCACCTGCGTACATAAAACAACAAACTTCACATATCTTTTTACGGCAATTACCATATAATAATATATGTATTTTGTAGATTTTTAACAAAAACTCTTTATATCACCAAGACTACGCCTGTTTCCCTAAAGAGGCTTTATTAGAGAATCTCTTTCCTTGTACACTTAACGGATACGGCGTGATATTAGGACGCAAGGTAATATTTTATGCAGCAGGAAACTAACGGTGTTCACCCATATACTAAACGAAAATTAAAGACAGTTTATCCTGACTTTTAATGAACCAGTATTAAATATAGTCTCACAAACTGACCTGAACCGTTGCGTTTTATACGACTGCCTGAAAAAAGGAGTATATTGTTTTCAGGGTTCATGTATGTATGTATGTATGTGAGTTTGTATATTCCACCATAACTTCTATACACCTGAACCGATTTTGATAAATGAGGTATCTTTAGAATCTCTAGCTTATTCCGGGTGACATAGGCTAGTAAAATTTAAAAAATAAATTGATGGGGTGACCATGGTCCCGCATTAAAGACTAAAGATGAAAAAAAAATTATGATGAAAAAGATGAAAAAAAAATGAATGATGAGTAGACAACAATATAAAACACTATAGTTCAATATCCAGTGATTCACAAAAAAATATCATTTAATAAAAATGTGAATAAGATTCTAATTTAACTAGATTAATTTACATTTTTAACTATTTAGTTCGTTTTTGGCAGGGCAGTCGTGTTTTTTTATACGTCTGCCTGAAAAACGGAGTATATTGTTAATTTTTTAAATTATGATTTGTCATTTTATTTTTCATATATACGCTGTATATATACAGCGTCGCTAGTATGTATGAAAAATAAAATAAAAACAAAAAGTGAACAGGCATAAAAATAAGTAGATTTAGTAATAGTAGTAGGTTTCTTTAGTTACGAGAAAATATATATCGGAATTGTAGAGTTTCTTACATGTACATTGTACACTAATCTTTCTATGAATGCAAGAAAATATATATCGAAATTGTAGAATTTCTTACATCATGTACATTGAACACTAATCTTTCTATACACAGAGATGGTAACACTGTAACGCTAAGCAGTGTAAGCTCAGAAACTTGGCGCGCAAGCTTTTAAATATTTCCCCGCCCTTGATTTATTGTTCGCGGCACAAAAGCCTCCCGCTGGCCGCGTAGTTTCCACTTCTTTTCGGCATTTTTTGCTTTAATAAAAATCGTATCTTGTAATACATTGATAGACGTAAACAAAGACTAGGCATTTAATATTGTGACATTTTAGATAGTGCCCGCGACTTCGCGACGTGGATTTGGGACAGTTTTATCCTACTTAGGGCTAATTTTTCAATCATATTGAATAGAAGCAGGCTTACTTTGCGGCAGTCCATGATAGTGAATGAACTAGAAGTTTAATTCGCTATAATCCGCTACAGTACTGTAGCGGATTATAGCGAATTAAACTTCTAGTTCATTCACAATTTTTCAATCGTCAGATAAAGTTTATCGGAGGAATAAATTTGACGCTTTGACGGATTTTCAATACAAAACCTGTCAAAACGTCAAATTTAGTCCTCCGTTAAACTTTATCTGACGATTGAAAAATTAGCCCTTAATATTATAAATGCGAAAGTTTGGATGGATGTATGGATGTTTGTTACTCAATCACGCCCCAACGGCTGAACGGATCGGGCTGAAATTTGGCACAGAGATAGATTGCAGTCTGGAATAGCACATATGCTAATTATTATCCCGGAAAATTAAAGAGTTCCCACGGGAACCAAAAAACCTCAAACCACGCAGACGAAGTCGCGGGCATTCGCTAGTCTTGTAATACATTGATAGATGTAAACAAAGACAAGGAATTTTATATTGTGACAGTTTAGCCGATGCCCTCAACTTCGTCCGCGTGGATTTAGGATAGTTTTATAGGTATGAAAAATCCTATGGGAGCTCTATTTTAGGAGGTTTTGCAGGTTGCAACCTATGTCTGTACCAAATTTGGTCAAATTCGGTTGAACGATTGGATTGTGAACAGATAAATTTAGCAAAAAATACTTTTAGAACTTGCATCCTGAGCTCGTAGGATTTTTAGCCCGATTATCAAAAATTTCGGCTGCGATATTTTAAAAACCTAATTAATCCATGCGAACAAAGTTACGGGTATCAGGTATTTTTTTATATTTATCTATACTAATACTATAAATGCGAAAGTTTGGATGGATGGATGTTTGTTACTCAATCACCAGCCAGAACGGCTGAACCGATCTGGATGGAATTTGGCACAGTGATAGATTATAGTCTACAATAAAACATAGGCTACTTTTTATCCCAGAAAAGTAAAGAATTCCTGCGGGAAAAATCTCAATGGACGCGGACGAAGTCGCGGTCATCAGCGAGTTTATTATAAGAATAAGACTGTATATCTTGGGTAACGTACATCAAAGCGTATGCTACAGAATTTTAATTTTTTCTCCTCCAATATCCTGGGCTGTGTTATGAGATCGGTCACTGTGAAATTAATGGGCGGATGCAGTAATACATCATCCTGTATACGAGATAGTACTTCAGCGGAAAGAAAATTATACACCGGCATTGTCAGCAGTGACTTTTTATTGGTTGGACGATTTTAAAGAATTTCATAATATACGGGTGATTTATTTCATACCGGGTCCATGCTCAGAATACGGGAAAAATAATTGTAATAAATTATAAAGATGAAAAACATAACACATAGTCGCTGCCGAATTTCGGCCAGTTCGACCAACCTCAACAGAGATCAGCGCGGGAGACAGTATAGTGCACAAGTGTATACGTAATACAGATGCAGCCTCTATACACTTGTTCTCATTGTCCGATAGGACGGTTTCGTACACAATCAGAAAGTATCAATCGTACAAACGCATTCCGAGACACGAGCGTGCTACACCGCCAACTTCCTAACTCCGCATAGAAAAATATACCTACGTATTTTTTGGTCAAACGCACGAATCGAATCACAATTTTATTAACTACTAGCGATCCGCCCCGGCTTCGCACGGTTAGCACTTATAATCCTAATAGTCTATACCCTATATAGCCAGTGGGCAATGGGCAGGTTTTACTTTTTAATATTGCATTTTAAGAGTACGCCCCATCCTCACCATACTAATTATATAGGTATCTTTTCTAAGCGCCGGCTGCAGTCGCTCCATTTTCCCTTGCTCGTTAAATTGTTTCTACGATATCTCCTAAGATATTCATCTAAATCAAATATAGCTTATGTTACTCGCTGTTAATGTAGGTTTCTATAGGTGAAAGAATTTTTGAAATCGGTTTAGTAAATTTTGAGTTTATCCATTACAAACAAACAAACAAATCTTTCCTCTTTATATAATATTAGTTTCGACTAGACCGACGAGGGGCAGTTGTATTAAATATCTATAATAATTTGTGATAATAGGAAGTATTTAATGCTAGACCACCGTTAAAATATAGTCGGGGAACGGTCCTAACGTGAGTTCAATACGTACAATAGTTTCGGCCTTAAGACGCCTAGTACACATTGGCCTTTACTTGGCAAACGTTTTAACCGAATCGTATCTTTTATCGTAGCTTCCAAAGTGATGCATTAAGTAGCTATCTATTTGACGACGTGTGAAATCTCATTTCCTCATTATTAGGCAATGTTATAGCCATAGATTTCTAAAACAAGAGTCATAATTCACAGCTCCAAAATTATTGGAGATTTACGACCATATAAATATCTCGTCAACTCCAAAATTACACAAGACGTCTTTTAAACACGAATCTATTTACAGTTGACACAAAGGGCCGTTCGAACTGGGTGGCAACAAAGTATTACTGCAATAAAACTGTCGCGAAGTAACGACGGGCTATCAGTCACAGTACATTTTAAGATCGTAATAGTCACCTATCGCCAGGCCCTAAATTACAATAAACAGCCCTAAAATCTACTGATTCACTGGTCTAGTGGTAAGCATGTTTGACGGCCGACGAGATCCCGGGTTTGAGCCCCGGGTCGGGCCATAATTAAGTATTGATTTTTTTACCTAATTTTCAGTACTAGCCCGGAGTTAGGAAGTTGGCGGTGCTTCACTCCCGTGCCTCGGAGAGCACGTTAAGCCGTTTGTTCCGGTTATTATTACTAACATGATAATAGTCGGTAAAGTCGTTAGTAGTGGGTTTAAGTTTCAATTCCCTCTCTCCTATGGGAGTGGACTCCTGTGCCCAGCAGTGGGACGTTAATGGGCTGCAGTGGTGGTGGGAAATTACAATCAACCACTACCTTTTAGTAGACAAACTAGAGAAATAAACCGTGTGTTGTCGATGGACAGCCCGCGTAAGAACAAAGTTACTCGCTATTATAATATTTAAAAAAATATACGAGAGGTAGAGTTTAACGCTTTTTCGTCACTTAAGATTTTATCAAGCTAGGTCCCGTTTAACCGTGCCCAAGAGGGTTTGTTCTAAAATTAGGAGGAATAGCGTTATTAATGGAGCCTTTTTGTGCAGTTTCTGGTTTGTTTTTAATCCTCTACAAGTTAGCCCTTGACTGCCATCTCACCTGATGGTAAGTGATGATGCAGTCTACGATGGTAGCGGGCTAACCTGTTAGGGGCATGGCAGTTATATTAAATCCATACCCCTATTCGGTTTCTACACGGCATCGTACCAGAACGCTAAATCGCTTGGCGGCACGTCTTTGCCTGTAGGGTAGTAACTAGCCACGGCCGAAGTCTCTCAGGGAAAATTCAGAAATTATAAATTCCCAAATTGACCTGGCCGGGGATCGAACCCGGGACCTCCGCACGTTAAGAAAACAGCGCTACACACAGCGCCACGAAGGTCGTCGACATTCCAGTGTAAAAATAATGTTAAAGTTTATTATCAGCCTAGTCGGTTATGTATTTTAATCTTAATAAATACTAATCGATCAGACTGAAGTTGCGGGGATCATCCATATTAATGTGGAAGCGTTTATGTCTGTGTCTATCTGTCTGATAAGTGCTTATGATATATTTCTACAACTGATTGACTGACAAAACTCGCATATAGGACGCATCCTGGGGATAAACTACGATCATCTCAGTAATTCAATGCCTTTCGTTCATATCTACCATCCTTCACTGCTGGACATAAGCCTTCAGGAGAACCAATACCGTTTTTAAAAATTCATTATAGGCTTACGCTTGACCACAATCACACCTGATGGGAAGTGATGATGCGGCCTAAGATGGAGCGCGCTTGCCTAGAAGATGCCTATTCACTCTTGATTTAAAGATACCCGGATTGTAATTGGTGGGAAACACAGTTTTTGGTGGAGTGTTCCAGACCCTAGCCATGCGAATAAGCTTAAGATTTTAAGTGACTTAAAATCGCACGCTTCGAGGATTTAGCGTTGCCTTAAACACAACTAACAAAGACCAAACTCAACTAACTACTTTATTCTTAATTTGTACTGATGTGTCTCATTGCTTAAACTGTTCAAGGAACCGTTCAATAACACTTCCAAACCGAAAAACAAAATGCCAGTGATTAATACCACGAATTGTGTACTAAATTGCCGACCGCCACATTATTTATCGATCCAGAACAACTTCATTTGTATAACACTACTTTGAAGTCGTCGGTAAAAATATGTTTAGTATAAATACCGAGTATACAGTAGTGATGTACGAGTTAATTATACGAGAGGGATATTTATGCGACGAGCCACAGGCGATGTGTAAGTCTAGTGACGTCCCCCGAGAATCGCAGTAAAGGTTGGTTTCCATAGTTTTTTATTTTTATACGACTGCCTGAAGGAAGGAGTACATTGTTTTCAGGGTTCATGTATCTAAGTATGTATTTATGTATGTGAGTTTGTATATTCCACCAAAACTTCTATATGCCTGAACCGATTTAGATAAATGAGGTATCGTTAGAATCCCTAACGTATCCCGAGTGACATGGGCTAGTAAGATTTTTAAAAAAATTGATGGGATGACCATGGTCCCGCATTAAAGATTAAAGTTGAAAAACAAATTCGAAAATAAGATTAACTCTAAAATCATCGTCTAGAAAATAATGAGTTGATTCCAAAAATATGTAACACTATAGTTCAATATCCAGTGATTCACAAAAAATATATAATTTGATATAAATGTGAATAAGATTCTATTTAACTAGATTATTTTTTTTTGGCAGGGCAGTCGTGTTTTTTAATTTTGTTAATTATGACTTGTTTATTTTTATTTATATATCTTCCAGCTTAAATCTATCTTTACAGGTATAACCTGATGCGATAGACTAAGACAAAAGCACAAGCTATAGCTAAGCTGCCTACACCACTACAGAACTTGTGCACATTGCGATCACCGATCTCTCTCTGCGTCGTATTCCTCATTACTGAGAGTCGTGGCCCCTTTCTATTAATCAAATAATGGTAGGAGTTTTCTTGGGATAATAACAATCATTTTTACTAATACTAGCTGATGCCCGCGACTTCGTCCGCGTGGATTGAGGGGTTTCGGTTCCTGCGAGAACTCTTTAATTTTCCGGAATAAAAAGTAGCCTATGTGTTATTTCAGACTATAATCTATCTCCGTGCCAAATTTCTTCCAGGTTCGTTCAGCCGTTGGGGCGTGGACAATGGATTTTGGCCAAAAATGCAGGAAAAGGTGTAATACAATAAGTGTAACTCATGAGGTGAATGCGATATAGCAGACACTGTACCTAATAAAAATTTTAACGCAAGTTGAGACACCCCTTGTGTAAATATAAAAAAATAAACATAGCTCAGTGTATGACTTCCTTACACTAAGCTATGTTTAAGCTATGAAATATTTATTGCTGTTCATGATTACTTTCCTAATTATGCTGAGATATTTGTATTGTGTACGTTCTTGAGCCGCAGGCGACGTGCAAATTAACTGACGTCCCCCAAGATTCGCTGTAAGGGATGTATTCTATGCTCATGCTATGCCTAATATTATATTATGTTTGTTTGTGTTTATAAGATAATAGGTAAAGGATTATTTTCAAGCATTTTTACCACCACCTCATAATAATATTGTACCTGTCCTTTGTTTTCGACCTCTCCCAGAGCCAAGGGTCACTGTAGAGATGTCTTACAGAGTTAAGAGCTCTTTGTTTTTTATTGGTTTTTTTTAACATAAAAAGTTTTCTAAAGTTTTTGTCCTCTCGCTGCAAAACGCTTTTTTTCGTAAGAAAATTCATGGACGTAGAAAAGTTTTTTTTTAGTTCCATGGAAAAAAACGTGGATAGTTATAATTTCTCAGTACAGCAGCTAGGGTAGGTCGCATCATGGTACGTTGCGACGCTATATTGTGATGGGATGTCGTGTCGTGGAAACCGACGTCGTGTCGTGAATGTATCGTATAAGATTGCACGTATAGATTATGGAATAAGATTCCAATTCCAGCATCATTAGACCCTACGTCCCTGACATCTCCTGGTTTTATCAACTATCAACTCAATCAATGTAGTGCTTAGATTTTGAAGGGAAAATGACCTATTCGATCTATGCTTCTACTTCTCACACTTCACTACAGCCCATTAACGTCCTAGTGCTGGACACAGGCCTCCACTCTCATAGGACGGAGGGATTTAGAGCTTAGACTCACCACGCTGCTCCAATGCTCGTTGGCGGGCTTTAACAACTATTATCATGTTAGTAATAATAACCGGGACAAACGGCTAAACGGCTTAACGTGCTCTCCGAGGCACGGGGGTGAAACACCGCCAACTTCCTGACTCCGGGCTAGTACTGAGAATTTCTTGTCAGAAAAACCCAATACTTAATTGTGGCCCAATCCGAGACTCGATTCCGGGACTGATCTATGCACTGAACCAATAAAGACTATAAAAGCCAGATTCCACACTTTCGCAACTTTGTCTCGTTTTAATGTTGAAGTTAATAATGTTAGCCCTGAAAACGTATCACTCCAAATAATATTTCATAAAACCAACATTACTTTAGGCTTACACAGAAATGGTTTTAGCCGCATTATAATTTATTCAAAACTTGGTAACTGAAATAATACTGAAAACTTATTCACCCTTTAATCTAAGCTAGGCCGGGGTGCTCGGGATTTCTGACTTTTGAAACATGTGTGTTTAACTGAGTGGCTAGCTTGTATGGCTGAGTTTTGGGACGAAATCTACATGTTAAAGTTACTGTTAAACGTTGCTATGGATATTAATTACCCATTCTTATATCCAACTAATATTTTTCTAGGTTGTTTAGGTTTAAACTCGTTGGAGGTCAGAAAGATTTGCGACCAACTAAAAATTATGTGTCGAGTTTTGCGAGGAGACGTCGATGATCTTCATGGCTCCAAAAATTTGTAATCTTCGCCCACGGTGGAATAAGTTTTTCGTAGTCCCATATTTTCGCACTGTTGACCGAACTATGCAACTTTTTAAATACTGCATTAGGACACAAGAAATATGGTGGTTTTGTTACGAAGAGAATTTCTAAGTGACCATATCAGCTCAGCATATCTAAACTAATAATATTATAAAGAGGAAAGATTTTTTGTTTGTAATGGATAAACTCAAAAAGTACTCAACCGATTTTAAAAATTCTTTCACTTATAGAAAGCTACTTTATCAGCAAGTAACAGGCTATAAATTATTTTTACAAAAAGTTAGAGATCGCGACGAAAATTGCAATAATGCGAATGAAGTTGGAAAGAAAGACGATTCATCTGAGAGCTTCCGTGGCGTGCGCTGCGTAAATAGTAAAAATTACAAGAAAACAATGTGAATTGATCCTCCCAAAAGTCCGCAATGACATATATCTAACTTATAATTATGGTAGTCTCACAATAACCATTTTTATGGTTTTAAAAGTGGTCTAAAACAAAGCTTTACTTTCGAAGGTGTTTTTACTGACATTGTATTAATCCTTAACAAAATAAAATGGTTAGTCATCTCAAGTATTTAATACAGACCAAATTCGCCCTTTACATCATTTAATCCAGATTAATATCTTAGAAGATATCATAGAAATAAAGTAACGCGCAATAGAAATAGGGGCGGCCGTGACCTGCAATGCTAATGTAAAACCCTGATGTGCTGCCCAGTGCTGACTGGCTATTATGATGATTAGTACTACCCGTGCGAAGCCGGGGCGGATCACTAGTGACTTATAAAATATGAAATGATCATTTGTTACTGATCATTGTTTAGTGTCGTAATTTCGAACAAAACGTGTACTAAAGAAAAATACTTTGACTTTTTTATTATTGTCATCAGTGATATGCAGTCAAGCAATGGAGGAAATTATGTCGGTCACCCATCCAGATCAAGATTTGTGACTGAGTCACCCAAAATATTGTCAGAGAGACAATTATAGTCCCATAAACTTATCTGACCCGGTGACAGTATCTCTGAAAAATATTATAATAAAAACAAAACCTAAATAGGCATAAAAATTATTCATCATCATTATCATTTTATATTATTTTATGTTTATTATTGTATACTATGTATAATATACTGATAAGTGTATATTAGTACGTATTTTGTATGTACGTTATTAAATTATGTATGTCCTGTATATATTATATGTAAATATATTTTTATGATATTTATCATAAGCCTTAATAAAAAGTTTCCTGTTCTCTAGTTTATAAGTACCTACTCAGCTCTATCTATTTTTCACCATTCTCACATTCTAGGGCTGCTGGAAGAAATCTCTTCAACAAATAAGTTGTCCTTGTACATGTCCTGTAAATTTTTATGTTTAGTTTTTAAGTTTGGTACTAAATAAATAAATAAAAATTAGTTTTAACTGTGGCCACCAGTCCAGATAAGTTCCCAGAAGTTTAAACCCTCATTACAAAAACGATTGCTACCGAAATTTTTCTCAGTCCCTACATGTAAATCTCCCTTTTCCTAAAGGACATGATACAAAAACATATTCATGCGCCCCTGTCTCGGACACGTGACAGATTGGGAAATATGCCTCAGGCCCTTCGCCCTTACGTCACTTATTCCAAGGGCTTACATAACACAGTCACAGTCTGGAAATAGGTAAGCGGTATAAACGACCTCCGTGGCGCAGTGTGTAGCGCTGTTGTCTTAACGTGCGGAGGTCCGGGGTTCGATCCCCGGCAGGGCCAATTTGGGAATTTATAATTTCTGAATTTTCCCTGGTCCGGCCTGGTGGGAGGCTTCGGCTAGTTACCAGCCTGCCGGCAAAGACGTGCCTCCAAGCGATTACGCGTTCCGGTACGATGCCGTGTAGACACCAATTAGGGGTATGGGTTTAATATAACTGCCATGCCCCTAGCAGGTTAGCCTGCTACAATCTTAAACTTCATAAATACTTACAATCAGGTGAGATCACCGTCAAAAAGATAAAAAAAAATTGTAGAAAGCGTTAAGAGTGCAATCACAAAAGCACTCATGCAAGCAAAATTCAAGCATATTTCCAATCAAACCATATACAGACGTTGAGAAATACATCCTCGACTCTTAATAAAATGCGTTGGTAAATTTCTATCCAACTACCCACAATACAATATGTAACAAATGGAGACAATTGAATTTGAAATTTATCGGCTTACAATTAGAGTTGGTTTTGGTTTGTGCGAGGGGAGGTGTTAGGTTGTTTATATGGGGTTAAGAGGAAACAGGATCGTACGGTCTAGTAGGGAACAGTATAAATAGCCTTGCACAATATATTTTGAGCTAAATCAAGGAGCATTCCTGAAGGGGCCTCGTTAGGTTCGGTACGCGACCGCTGATTTTTTATTTGATATCTCAATAAAAACGCGTTTGAGGGGCAGGTTTATGCCCCGGGTTGTTATTTTATTCCAAGGAATTCGTTGATTCGGTTTGATTTATAATTCTATTTAGTTTTCGGTTGTGTAACTTGATTTAAGCTTTTATGGGGTTTTTATGTGGTCGAATGGGTTAACTTTGAAAGGTTTGGAATATTATTATAGTGTTGCACATTGTGTATTAGAGCGAGGACAGACAACGGACATAATAGATTTAACTAGATGCCCGCGACTTCGTCCACGTGGATTCAGTTTTTTTGAGTTGTTGAGCTGAGATCCCGGATTAACTCCTTGAGCCTATGTCCTTCCCCGGGATGTAATCTACAAATTTCAACAAAATCGGTAGAAAAGATGGGCCATTAAAACTTAGCAGATACACACATTTTCGCATTATAATATTCATAGCACTAGAATAGGTAATAAACAGTACAGATATTAGAATGGAAGTATGGATATGGAGCTCCATATCCAACGATGTACAACGATGGACAACAATTTATCCTGTCACGCTGTTCCCCTCTGACGCGAACATTTCACTTAGACGTTTTGTCATCGTTTTGTTTTGTCTAGTTTGATACTACCCCTAGCATTGGGGTAACCCTACCCCTAGCATTGGGATTGCCCTACCCCTAGCGCTTAAAAGCCGCTCACAAAAGAAAGCACAGCGTTGGAAAACTCCCCACTAGGTGGACGGACGATCTAAAACGAGTAGCTGGGAACCACTGGAAGCAAATGGCACAAAGGTCTAGTCACGGCCGAAGGCTGCCACCAGACCACTCTCATCTTGTGAGTGACGATGCAGTCTAAGATGGTAGCGGGCTAACCTAAGATGGCAGATAAATTAAGCCTATACCACCAATCGGTTTCGCTTAATCGCTTGGCGGTACATCTTCGCTGGTAGAGTAGTTACCACCCTACAGCCTTCCAGAAGACCACACCAAAGAAAGCAGAAATTTTAAATTTCCAAATTGACCCTGCCGAGGATCTAACCCGGTATCCCCGTACATATATAAGTCAACAGAACTCACTACTGTACCAGGGAGGTCGTCAAAATGTGTAATATAGGGACAATGTTGCATGCGAACTGCTCATAAGTTTTAACTGTAACATATACCACTGGACCTGTGACCCACATAGCCGCGTGCCAAAAACCAAAACCCGTAAACATGCCATGAACTTATCAAGATAGCATTATAACCCGTTTCTGTCACATACCTAGCTTGCGAACCTACGTTATGACGTCACAGCGTATCAAAAGATATAAACCACGTGCTAGGCCGCAAATTATTCAAATGAATCATAAAGAAAGGTACAGTACAGACATAATTCAATATTATGGGCAAGTTCTATGGTATTTGCACATAAGTCACAATAGCACAGCGATGCGTGCGGCTTCGGCCGTGGCTAGTTACCACTCTACTGGCAAAGACGTGCCGCCAAGCGATTCAGCGTTCCAGTACGATAATATGTAGAAATCAATTAGGGTTTAATATAACTGACGTACCCCTCGCAGGTTAGCCCGCTACCATCTTAGACTGCTTACCATCAGATCATAGTCAAGGGCTAACTTGCAGTGGAATAAAAAAATACCCCCTTGCAAGCTTGCAAAATGCTGTCCTCTTTCATACGCGTAATTAAAAATAATAGATTTCAGCGGCTCGCTTCGCTCACGTCCTCCTCCCTTGTCTTTCTCCTCTTTAAAACTTGCACGTACATAGTATTGCAAATTAAGGTAACAGCAAAACACACAAAATATTGTGTGTCGTTATTAGTTGTTCAGTCATCGGTCTACTCACCAAATCTCACTTCAGCTTCGTGCCGGCTCAGTCTCCTCTCAAAATGAGAAAGGTGTGGCCAAAGTCCACCACGTTGGCCAATTACAAATTGGCAGACTGCACACATATTTAAGAATATTGTGAAGAACTCTACGGCTGGATTTGTTGGCAGTCCATATTTTTTTCTGATTTTAATGGTACTGATCTTTCATCAGCTAGATACTTTTTATTTCCAGAAAATCCATTGGATTTAAAAAACCACCAAGCAGTTAAAGTCGCGGGTATCATTTAACCACTAGTTTTAAGACACGATAGTCTACAGTTTACGCCTACCTTAAAGGTTAAAGGAGCAACCAGTATTTATCACGTCGGGCCGGGGGATAACGTTTGGGTTAATAAATGCCTCGCCCAGACCGCCGCCATTTTACTTTTTTATCGGCATTCGAAATTCAAATTATGATGCCGATTTGTCTTTGTGATGAGGTTTGCTTTTAGATGATTTAAATTTGGAATGAATTCTATTGGATCTATGATATTCTATGGAGATAAGAGGTTTTTATCGAAGAATTTTGTAACAGTAGTGATAAAAAATATACTTGTAGAAAGAAAATACCCTTGTGAAAGAAAGAAAGAAAGAAAATAGTAACTTTATTCAACGATGGTGTTACAGACAAACATTTAACATACAATTGTACATATTACAACCTCCCTGGCGCAGTGTTGAACGCTTTTGTCTTAACGTGCGGAGGTCCAGCGTTCGATCCTCAGCAGGGTCAGTTTGGGAATTTAAAATTTCTGAGTTTTCCCTGTTCTGGCCAGTTCGGACGCTTCGGCCGTGGCCAGTTACCACCCTACCGGCTAAGACGTGCCACCAAGCGATTACGCGTTCCGGTACAATGCCGTGTAGAAACCGATTAGGGGTATAATATTTAATTGAACTTCAGTTCCCCTAACAGGTTAGCCCGCTAACATCTTGGATTCATCAGGTGAGATCGCATTCAAGGGCTGATTAGTAGTGGATACAATAAAATAAAATATCATAAGAATATGTTTGTCTGTGACACTACCCAGAATGGATGTACAGCTCAGTCTTGTGGCCCTGTATCATATGTACAAATGCATAGATAATGCGGGGCGCTGATTGTCAGCTGTGACCCGGGTGAGATAGGGCGATCATGAAATGCAAGGCATGAATTTACTTCGATTCGATGGCAGCTCTATATATTCCTTTCCTTATAGTCTAGGCAATAAAGCTGGTGGACCCCAACTAGTCCTCCTGTAGTGGATTCCTTAGACGACGAAACTTTAGAGTATGATAAAGTATCATGAGTTAAACGTATATTATAAATATCCAATAAAAAATCAGAATGGAAGTAAAGTTTTTTATGCTATACCCAATTGTTAAAGCAGAAGGTACATCATCGCCTAAACGCAGTTTAGGTTTGATAATAAAATCGGTTCAAATATCGATGTTTTGCATGATTATTTCGTTTGATATTTCGGTTCAAAGTGTAAATATACTACCTACCATTAAATTAAAAAGGAATCGAGAAAATATTCAGTTATAAATATTAAGTTTTAGGAATAAATACCTAACTTCCGCATGTTTTCTTTTGGATATTTTTGTATAAGTTTTAGTTCTTACCATACTACAACCCTGCCAAGTTTCAACGACTGTGAATTAAATGTGGGGGTCTCCATACAACGAACCGCCCCATTGTTTAGACTATTAGCTTTTTATAGCATGGTTCCCAAACAGTTTCTGGATTTGCCATTACATAAATTTAAAGACTGTGTTAAATAGCATTTATTAAGTCGAGGTTATTACACTATCGATGATTTTATTAATGACAAAGTTGCTTGGAAGCAACCGGCCTCGCATCCAGTGACCCACAAGTCAGTGTAATACTTGTAACGTATGCGTTTGTATTGTCTACTTATTGTAACCTTTTTCTTTTTAAGAAAAGAGTAACTGCTGAGTTACTTGCCGGCTCTTCTCAGTAGAATTTTCCGAACTGGTAGTAGAAATCTTAAAATATTATAAGTGACACAAGTTGTCCTACGTGAAATAAATAAATCATTTATCCTAAGTTTACTACGTCTTTCTTGCTTTCTTGTCTTTCTTGCTCGGCTCGGCTCTTGGCACAGTGGTGATTGCTGTGGTTGTTAAATTAAGATCTTCCAGATTCGGCACCCGATAGGGGTAAGTTAAGACTTGAGAATTTCAATTCCTAAATGATTGGCCCTGGTCTGATCTGGCTGGTGAGGCTTCTCCGAAAAGAATCTTCGTCGAGTCAGGCCATAACAAGTATTAGGTATTTTTTTCTTACAAGAAATTCTCAATACTAGCCCGGAGTTAAGAAGTTGGCGGTGTTTCACCCCCGTGCCTCAAAGAGCATGTAAAACCGTCTGTCCTACGCCTGATCTCTCTCTGGTCGTGTCAGATTTTCCGTCCCATTGGCTTTAAGAGTAAAGGAACAAAGAGTGCATTGTTCACGATCGATAAAAATAGATTTAATTACTTATGTAAGTAAACATTGTAATTTTTGTGGGCAAATAAATTAATTATCTATCTATCTATCTATCATTGGTGGGAGATTGGCCACGGCAGATAATCTTTCTGGAGCTCGGCTGCTGTGGCCGGCATTATTATTATTGATAAATGACTTTGGTCCTCTAAAAACGGCAAACATCCATCAAAATTGACCTACAAAATAACATTATTAACCCTTTAGCATATACCGCATATAGTGAATGGAATGGGCCCGCGGAGAGCGATCCGTCTGACCCCAAGGTCGGAAAGACCCCCAAAGGGCGAGTATACAACGCCAGGTTGCTTATATTAATATATCGGCTTTGGAGGGTTAGGTGTATTGGTTTTGTTTTATTGGTAAGCTGGCTTCCAAATCAATAGGGCTATTTCTCTTGTACAGAATTTCTATACTACACTACATTGGCAGTATTAAATTTATTTCTTTCCCTATCAAAAGGAAGAAGTATGAAAAGGATAGCTCTATATTTAGAGCTTGAATTCGTTACATTTTCATAAGTGATTACAAAATCATAGTGATATTGATCATCAACAATAATCCATTGTGTGATGGCTGCAGATCACGAGTCTCCTTCATATTATAATTAGCTCGTGCCCGCGACTTCGTCCGCGTGGATTGAGGTTTTTGGTTCCCGCGGGAAAACTTTAATTTTCCGGGATACAAATCCTATGTCCTTTCCCGGGATGCAACCTACTTCTGAACCAAGTTTCATCAAAAAGTAGCCTGTGTGCTATTCCAGACTATAATCTTTGTGCTAAATTTCATCCAGATCCGTTCAGCTGTTTAGGCGTGATAGAGTAAAAACATCCATCCATCCAAACTTTCGCATTTACAATTTTGCTATATATGCTTTGAGTCATATTTAACCTTCGTGATCAATCAATACTATAGAGAACTCTCAGGTATGCAGGTTTCCGCACAATGATTCCTTCACCGGTAAAGCAAATGAAATGTGATTGATTAAAATGTTGTTATGTTTTTATAAATAATAAAGAATAATAAAATAACGCAAATAGACCCGAAACGTTAGTGGAGCACTATCGCAACGGCTTAATCAAATCAGGTGTTACTCTGCGGAAGACCATGATAGTGAAGGAACCAGAAAGGACATGACCAGTAATTGCCCTCCGATTCGGGACAATGCACAGGATTTCCGTTTTTACAGTAAGGTTTAAAAATTCAAAACGAAATTATTATGGATTTATTATTCCAAATAAGGTCAGGGTTCAAATGACAAAAAAAAACAGTACGTTTATTGTTTAAATCTTGAGCGTCCGCTTTCCTCTTTAAGCACTACTCCATTTTGACGTTCCATTATATCCATGCCATAATAATCTTGTAACCCTACATGAATACCATTTAAGTACCTTAGTCATTATATTATGAATGATTTATTTTTGATCAATTAAATAGTAATGAAAAGGAAATGTATGTTTTGTTTATAATTATTTTTATTTTTTGACAAGTCTCAAACTAATTGATCGAACAAAGCATTTTGAAATACTGCGTTTAAAGGAACGCCCTTTCACATTGCATATGCCGCCATCTGTGGTCGAATAGTTAAACTGGAACGCCCTTTCACATTGCATATGCTGCCATCTGTGGTCGAATAGTTGAACTTGTTAACAAAAAATATTTTCTAGACTCACCACAATACATAGCGCCATCTAGTGTGGGAAAGCAGTTTTTGGTGAAACTTTTTTAATTTATTTTCTCAGTTTTCAGAGCCTTCAGACTCCTGAAACTTTTTTATCTGAAAACTATAAAATATAAAAATTACAATAATAAAGAAATAATACTTGAAAATATTTTTTTGGTCTCGCTCAACACAATAAATAGCGCCATCTAGTGTGGGAAAGCAATCTTTTGGTGAAACTTTTTTTGTTCATTTTCGCAGTTTTCCGAGCCTTCAGACTCCTGAAACTTATTTATCTGAAAACAGTGAAATATTAAAATTACAATAATAAAGAAATCATTGCTGAACATTGATTTTTGACACCTAGGCAAGCTGCCATAGTTCCACCGGTCAAGTCCTTTAATTCGCTATATATCCGCCACAATAAGTAAATCTATGTGGTACAGTGTGAATCTTGTAATGCTAGCTTGTGATATTCACCACACCACACAAATCTTCCAAATAATTCTCAACATACGTTTCACACCGACACCGGAGCATCTTCAGGAGATGTTGAGATTTACAGTAATCTTATCTTCGTGAACAGAACATTCCGAAATACAAAAGAATATGCGATATGCACGATAGGCCAATTAGAAACCGCCATAGGCTCGTGACTCCATCGCTCCGTCTCATGAAAGTCCGAAGGCCGTTCGTGGGAATGAGCTGTCTATTCTTTAACAAAATTCCACTACCTATTATAAACTTGCCTTTACACAAGTTTAAGAAAACCATTTAAAAATGCTCCTGAAAAAAGCTTATTATATTATCGAAGATTATATAAATGATAAAAGTGCATGGATTTGACTCGCTCCAGCAATGCCTGTTACATAATGTATCTTTAGATTAATGCAATTGTAATTTTGTTTTTTTCAAAAGAGCAACCACCGAGTTTCTTGCTGGTTTGTCTCGGTAGGAACGTCATTCCGAACCAGTGGTAGATTCATTCGACTATTCTTAAGCAGTTGTAAAAAGTCTATATGAATAAAAAATATTTGTATTTGTTGACAGTGCACGATTGTAAAGTTTTGAAAGATTGACTCGACTTTACAATCGTGCACTGTCGAGCAAATTAAACTTATAGTTCCTTCATTATCACACTTATATCTTTATCAAAATAAAGCTGTAAAAATTTATTTTTTATACATACGAGAGCCATTTTTCTATAGATAGCTATAGTCTATAATATAGCGTTGTCTGAAGCGGTATGTGTAGTAAAACACATTATCAGTTACACAGGGGGATGCCGGCAAATAAACCGCGCCATTAGCACGTGTCCGGATCGAACGGCAAATTGTAACAAATAGCCGACCCGCCACCTATACCCCAACACTCGTACATACGAACAAATATATACTTCATATATGGGAACACATTCCGCGACTGTATACGGAGACACAAAACTTACTTTTCCTTGCATATTTATTACTAGGTACCTAAATTAATAAATCTTTTTTATTATTATTATTTTATTCATATAAAAATAAAAAGTTACAAGCTTAGTCTATTTGTTGTAGCTTATGCTCAACTGAGTTTTTCTGTACACCAACGAGCCCTCGACATTAGGAATTAAAGAATTCTTTTAGTTTAAATTTTATATTTTTAGGTGTAATGACGTCTCTCAAACTTAGCAAGAAAAGATTACAACTATTTTGCTATAATCCGCCAACAGAAAAAATTCTGTATGGTCAAGCAATGCCACCACTGGCATACCATTGGGATCTTGGCTTTCTTGCTTGGCCGGGAAGGTAAACGGTGCTTCGCTTGTAACAGCATGCTTTGACCATACAGATTTTTTTCTGTTGGCGGATTATAGCAAAATATTTGTAATCTTTTCTTGCTAAATCATGAACTTCCGCAAAGTAACACCTGATTCTATCCAATATGTCTCTAAAACTCTTAGGAAGCTCATTACTTAGGCTAGGTATTACATAGCTTAGCGTTCTTTTCCCGTATAGATTATTTAATTTAGGTAGTTGTAGGTTTACGTAATCGTTTCTGCGAGTTGAGTATACCTTATGCACTTTCCTAAACTTTTCGTTAAAGTAATGTTCAATTAATAATGACCCACACATTCATCCATCCATCCATCCATCAGCCTGTATGCAACCACTGCTGAACATAGGCCTTTTTGAGAGCGCCACCAAACACGGACCTCCGCCTTCCTCATCCTCCCGCTTCCCGCTAGCTTCTTTAGGTCATCAGTCCAGCGAGCTGCAGGTCTTCCTACAATGCGCTTACCGGTACGCGGTCTCCACTTTAGAACACGTCAGACCCAACGGCCATCTGTTCTGCGACAGATGTGACCTGCCCACTGCCACTTCAGCTTGCTAACCCTCTGAGCCATATCGGTCACTTTAGCTCTTCTCCGAATTTCCTCGTTCCGGATTTTATCCCTGAGAGAGATTCCCAACATAGCCCGCTCCATAGCACGCTGAGCGACTTTTAATTTGTGGCGCACCGTCAGTGTCCACGTTTCCGCTCCATACAACCCACACATTATCTAAGTACAATTTAGAAAATTAACTTAAAGTGAAGTAAGTAATTCTAAACTAGGTGTGGTCAATGGGCCACCTCCTCAGCCTGTGCCACAGCATTATAGGCATGTACCTACCATACAACTTATTTCCTGATTTTCAGGAGAAGCCCGAGGGTCGAGACGTCCCGTACCGTCACAGTTTACAAAAAAACTCATAGGTTTCGCAGCCCCCGCAAGAATCAGAGCATTGAAAATGAATACAAAAATTTATGAAAATCTTAAATAACAATCTCTTCTTCAAAATTTTCGAAAATGTAACCTATTTTCAAAATGCCAACTCGAATGCACTTCTCTTTCAAAATTCCAAAAAAAAGTTAACAGCCGTTTTTCAAAATTCAAACGCTCAGACGTGTCTCGATAAATTCCCCAACTCTTGGTACTATTTCCATCTCGATCCTCCCAAAATCCTCGGAGCTATGGCCAAAAATACGTCTCAGGCGATTTGCATCTGATTTTCAATGGTAAAACAGAATGAAACAACTTAAGTTACTACTCTGAGTGCGGCAGTAAGTATATCAAGCACGTAATTGATACAAATGAATACATCCAGAAGGAAACCGCGAATTCCATAGTTGACTGCTAAGTTGTTTAATATGCGGTTTATATTCAGCTCGGACAAAAGCTCGGATATTCGGGAGACATTTTTTGCACGCGGCAGACGGCGGGCGAAGGATTCAAAATTAAAACGGCGCCATGTGTCCGCCATGCGTTCGAAAGTTTGGATGGATGTATGTATGGATGGATGTTTGTTACTCAATCACGCCTGAATGTCTGAACGGATAATAATATCTAATTTATATCTGGTATGCGTTGCATCAAAGTTTCTCAATCCCACCACAAAACAGTTGAACTGTATCCAATCCGACATTATAAGCAGGTGCACAGCAGCAGATGTTGATTGTGATTTATAACCACAAATTGGGCTCATTAAGCCAGGTACCAACCACCAAGGTGTCGGTGTGAAATATTGAACACAAGGTATTATGAATAACTTAATAACTTGTTCATATTAATATAAATTATTCAATACTTTCGATGACATTCATGGCTCTGTGGTTCTACAAGATGGTTCGATTCCCGACAGGGGCAATTAATTATTTGTAAATTGTCTTGAGTCTGATATGGTTAAGGCCGTGCCTAGTTTCAATCCTACCAGCAAAACATTTAGCATTCTTGACTTGTTCCTAGCCTGCTAGGAAAGACGTCCTTAGGCCACGTAGCATTCTTGCCTAGTTTCCCCCTACCAGCAAATATGTAGGTACCATTTAGCATTCTTGCCGTACAATAGTACGTCTTTGGTGGTAGGGGGAAACAAGGCAAGAATGCCAAGGGGAGTTTCTAAATATAGCATTCTTGCCTTGTTTCCCCCTACCAGCAAAAACGTGCCATTCAGCATTCCGGTGCAACGCCGAGTAGAAACTCATAGGAAATCAGACATTGTACGAAAACGAAGTCGCGGGTGATCACTACTCACGTATATATTTTTAAAAGGTTGACCTGAAAACAAGCTACGCTAAAAAAAGACGAAGACTAGTAGCTAATAAAAATTAGTTAATTAACTTTACTGGTTTTATAGCCAATTTCGAGAAATCATTCGCTTTTACGATGGTTAAATGCCATAGTTAACCGATGGAAAGCAAAAAGAACAGCACCCTTAGTATAAGTGACGAACTAGACAACATTGAAGGATTTCGAATAACGAAACGCTATTTTTCATTTTTTCGGGGGTTTCTAACATTCTGTATCATTCAAAGTTTCGGCAAGTGGCCATAACTGTCAAGTGTCCTCTGTTACCGAACTATCAGCTTAATATAGTAACTTGCGCAAATCAACTTTGCAAGTTTTTCGAACACTGAAAAGTTTTCAGTATCGCATGGCATGGCATGATATACGGATATCTTTGGAAGGAGACTTGTACGGTCCACAGTCCAACCGAATGTCCAATGAAAAGTAGGTTAATGCTGATGGACCAAATGCAGTCCATCAGCATTAACATAGTTTTCATTATACATTCAAATTAACAATCAATCAGTGCGCAAATCATCACCGCGACCACGCGTGCCACTCATATCATTAGCATAAGCATCATTGAATTATAATTATTAAAATAGTTATAATTATTAGCAATCAATAAATTATATTTCTCCATCGATCTATCATTCAACGGTTTTAGACCGAGCACGACTAATATAGGAAGATACTTTATCGAGACAACTTTATCGAGGTCTGCGAACTAGCGCTAAGGACATTGTACACCCAGAGATCTGTAATTAAATAAATTAAAGTGGCCGCCACCGCCGACACCCGTATCCTGTCCCTTTGTCTTGAGGAGCTTATTTCGTTTAATTGTCGCGGGAGAGCGATAACAAGACCGATATTGTGTAAATCCTATTTTCGTTAACAGTTAACGCTCCTTTTGTAAACGAGGATTTGTCAAATGACAGTAGGTCTGGAAAATTCAAAGTCAAAGTATAGTATATTCTGTGCCTAGGGATGAAACAAGACGAAGTCTGAAATCGTGTTTCATTCCACGTCACGCATAGTGCATCACGCATTTTGCATATAACCCGCAATAAAAAAGCGAGTTTTTTTAAATTGTATTTCTTATTTATTTTAGTTGTAGAAATAATATCTGTCAGATTAGTTCGATTCCCGGAAGGGTTAATTTTTTTTTTCAAAACTTTCTCTGGTCTGATCTGGTGGGAAGCTTCGGCCGTGGATAGTTTTCATCCTACCGGCAAAGACGTTTCACAAAGCGAATTAGCATTCCGTTACGATGCCGTGTAGAAACCGATTAAGGATATGGGCTTAATATAACTGCCGTAGCTCATACAGGTTAGCCCGCTACCATCTTAGACTGCAGTCAAGGGCTACCTTGCAGTGGAATAAAAATAAAAATATGCAAAGATCTTGCCCTCAAGTTATTTCTACATTTTAAAAATGTATTATTTTTTATTCCACTACACGTTGACCCTGGACTGCGGTAAGATGGTCAGATCTCACCTGATTGTAAGTGACGATGCAGTCTAAGATGGTAGCGGGCTAACCTGTTAAAGGTATGGCAGTTATATTAAACCCATACCATAACCCTTTTATGTTTCGACACGGCATCGTACTGGAATGCTAAATCGCTTGGCGGTACCTCTTTTACCGGTAGGGTGGTAACTAGCCACGGCTGAAGCCTCCCACCAGACCCGAGAAAATTCAGAAATTATAAATTTCCAAATTGAGCCTGCCAGGAATCGAACCCGGGACCTCCCGCATTAAGACAACAGCGCTCAACACTGCGCAAGGGAGGTTGTATATCAAACGATCGTGCAGAGAGCGAACTATAGATCATAGTAACACGTATTACGCACGTAAGAAAGGCATAATTCAATTTTATCATGCCACTGAAGGCCATTTACCTTCGCTCGGTGCATCAAGATTCCCTACACGTTCCATGTAAGACTTTCTTACATTTTTCCTTTATCTCAATTTATAGTAAGTGCTTTAAGAAAATTTAAAGTCTATAAAATATATTATCTGGTCTAATACCTACTAGCTTTTAGGTGCCACTATACACGCGCTTTGCATTCGATTATCGAGCTAATCTAGACTATAAAACTGGTCGAGTGCGTTTCAGAATACCATGAGGAAGGTTCCGTAGCCATATGTTAGTTTAAAACATTGGCGGTCATTCTTTGTTTTAAACGGTTAGCGTTAATCAAAAAACCATCTGAAAATCTATACTTAATATTATAGATGCCAAAGTCAGTCCATCTGCTACGCTTTGAGATACTTTACGCCTATCTTTTCAACCCATTTTGATAACATTTGGTTTAGAGATATTTTCACACAGCATAAAATTTCCAGCATAAAAGTAGCCTATGTCCCGGGAAAGGACATGCGCTACTTTTATGCTGGAAAATTAGGGAGTTCCCGCGGAAATGCGCCTGATCTCTCTCCTTTCATGTCTTATTTTCCGTTCCATCTGGCTAAAGGAACAGAGAGTGCACCATTGTTTGCGCATACACTTATGCACTGTAATATCTCCCGCGCAGATGGCTAATCTCTCTGGAGAGGCCGCCGTGGCTGAAATTCGGTCGGGGCATAATTACTATTATTAGTTTTAATTTTAAAAACAATAGCTGTAAATCCCTTTTTATATACCACCACCACTGCAGCCCATTAAAGTCCCACTGCTAGGCACAGGCCTCCACTCTCATAGGAGACAGTGAATTAGAGCTTAGACCCACCACGCTGCTCCAATGCGGGTTGGCCGGCTTTATACATACAGTCCTAGAATTACTTTACATGGTTGTAAAACATTAGATTGCTCACGTGCGGGCTTCAATAAAAAGTCCCAAGATTTCTACAGCCAATCTGCAGATACAAATTGCCAGTTTAAAATTCAACCAGCGTCTTACGGACAGCTCGAGTGGCGCGGGTCCACATTTGTTGAGCGTAACGTAGTTTCACGAAAATGTAACCCTTGGTCAGATTCCTTTCGCCTTCTTCAGGCAGCGTGGTAACCTAAGTGGTAAATAAGTTTCCTTCTCTCTCGCACATTCATACCATGGGGAGTGTGCTCTGGAACTTCACAACCTTGTTCCTCCTTCTTCGTTCTACTACAGAACAGGGAGAAACCGTGAGTCCCTTACGTGGTTGACGTCCAATCTGCTCGCACGAAGCTTGACGTTTCTGATACGAACCGTTAGGGTGTGGAACACCCTCCCAGCGCACGTGCTCCCTGCCACTTATAACTCAAGTACCTTCGAGGCAAGAGTGAATAGGCATCTTCTAGGCAAGCGCATTCCAACCTAGACCTCATCATTGGTTTGCACTAAGCATGATTGTCGTCAAGCGCAAGCCTATCACGCAAAAAAAAAATCTTTATTGTCAATGATTGTGAAAGACTCGCTACACTTTTGACAAATGTGGCCCAACCAAGTCCTAAACAATAAAATTGCATTCATTTTACAGTCCCACCAATTTATCTGGCCCGGTGGCCAAAATTTGAACTAATTTTTATGTCTGTTTTTTTAAATACTAGATGCTGCCCGCAACTTTGTTCGCGTGGATTGGTTTTTTATTCCCGCGGGAACTCTAATTTTCTGGGATAAAAAGCCTATGACCTTTCCCGGGATGTAAACTGTATCTGTACCAAATTTCATCCAAATCGGTTGAGTAGTTGGGCTGTGAAATTGTAGTAGGATAAGAAAGGATATGGATTTTCACTAGCGACACTGTAAGATAAGTTTGTGGGACTGTAGACATAATTTTAATGTAATATACTTATCCAGTTTTTGGTAGAGAAAATTAAAACAGAAAATGACCCGACCCGATAATCAAATGAGCTCCCGCCTCCTTTAGATCTGCATACTTACACATTGTGACGTGATTAATACGTCACAATATTTTGATGTCTTCAAGACGATTCCGCGCGCACTAAGGCCCGGACTCCATCAGAGCGGAGACGAGACGACAGGAGAGGAGATGTGATTTAAACAACCAATAGGCCCGGACTCCACCAGAGCAGAAACGAGACGAGAGGAGAGGAGAGGAGATGTGATTTAAACAACCAATAGAATTTCGTTATTCCCACATCTCATCTCCGTTTAGCTTCGGTAGATACCACTGAGCGGAGATGTATCACATTTGTATGGCGCGATCGATGCGGAGATGTCAGCTTTGGCTCGCAGCGGAGACGAGAAGAGATGTGAGCAGCGTCGCTCGACGCACGCAGCTCAGTCCCGCTCTACTCAGCAGACATCTCCGCTCTACTCAGCAGACATCTCCGCTCTAGTATAGCCAGTACGCATCTCCGCACAGCTTCGGTGGATACACCCTAGCTGAAAAACATCTCTTCTCGTCTCCACTTGGGACACCTCCGTACATCTCCGCACATCACCGCACATCTCCGCACATCTCCGCACATCTCCGCACATCTCCGCACATCTCCGCACATCTCCGCACATCTCCGCATATCTCCGCACATCTCAGCACATCTCCGCACATCTCTGCTTTGGTGGAGTTAAACATGTAAATCGGCACTAAACAAGAACGGGGTCGCATGCATCGGGTACTGTAATCTAGCGCGCAGTAAATTACAGGGGCCAATAAAATTAAAATCCCCCCATCCCCGACACCACCGCGCCTGGAGGACGTGACCTCGTTGAATTTATAATATTGGAGTGCCTTCAGGATCTGTGACATCACGGTGACACTAGCTGATGCCCGCGACAATGTCTGCTTGGCTTTATAATTCCCGTGGGCACTCGGATGGTCTTTGAAGTTGCTAAATCTAAAGCCCGTATTCATAAACAAACATCCGCTTCGAACGCGTTCCCAAGTATCGTTATTTGAGAACTTTTTCATAGCTTATGTCGATTTAACAATACGGGCGTATAGGATACTATGTTTATTGTTTATTCATTTATTGCATGATTGTAAGTTACATGAAAAGATGTTACATAAAGATCTTACATATTACAATCTGCCAAATAATGGTGTGCAAAGTTGGAAAAAATTAATTAATTTTTGTAATTTTAAAAATGACAAAAAAGTCTATGTAAAATAAATACATCATCATCATCATCATGCGTACAGATATGTATACAACTGCAGAGCATTAAATGCTAATTGCTCTGCAGTTATATGCCCGTAAATTAGGCGAAAAATTTAAATTATTTTAGCGGTGAAACGGCTTAGAAATCCGACGTCTATAAGAAGTCGCTGGATCGATCTACGGGCCTACGGATCTACCCCTAATCTTTAGTGCATTTAATATATATATATATATATATATATTACTTGTTTCAAATGATGAAGGAACATAGAAATTCAAATTCTAATAATGTTGTTTCAATTTAGGTAGGTACACTACACTTATTGACGTCCAGTTATTTGTAATATATAATGGTGATAATCAGTAACGGTATCTTAAAACTAAAGTTACGAAACCTACATGCCCGAGCGTTTTTCATATTATTTTTAGTTTAATATTTTATTTATTCATCTTACATTATTTTTAGAGGGATTCCTAATACGATAATAAAGTTCCAATTAATCTAGCTTATACAAATGCCTTAAATCTAATATCCTATTAAAAATAAAAACACAAAACAATCACCAACATATGTACCTATAACTGATATTGCTGTCTTTGTGAGTGCACTCAGAGAGCAAGAAAATGTTCTCGGAGTGTGAAGTCTGCCAATACACATTTGGCCAGTGTGATGGACTGTGGCAAAGCCCTTCTAAACCCGAGAGGAAACCCGTGCTCAGTGATGAGCCGGCAATGGGCTGTAATGACTTTTCTTAATTTTAGCTTCAACTCTAAAATTTACTGTGACCGTACTGCAAACGCCTAACGCCATATTGTTTCATTATTGACTTTCGTGTTTTAGAATTATAATCCTTATTTTAGGAAAGTTTAAGGTGAGTGATATCTGTCAACTGTCATTTTGAGTAATATTGCTTACGTATTGCTCTAAGCGTACTGCCAACAGTATGGCAGGACGGAAGGGAAGGGTAGGGTGAAGCTAGAAATAGTGAGCCCGCCCTAGGGAGCCATCCGTCACGTCGGTTATATAGTGATACCGGGATGAGATCCGAGACACGGTGTTTATTTAGCGATTTATTATATACAATCTAGTTTTGGTTCAGTCTACTAGCCTCTAACTACCTGCAAGAACAAAATAAGTTGGTCTCCTATTACCATGTAATACTTAAATGACAATTAATCTTGGCAATGATTTCATCTCATGGCTCTGATAGTTCCTTAATTAAGATGATTTGTAAAATGGTGATAATGAAAAAAGAAAAACCCGGCTGAGTTTTTGTGGGCTCTTCTCAGACCAGAGCGCGTTTGGACCCTCGTATCTTTAGTTTTAAGATACAGTTACTGATTATCACCATTATATTTCACAAATAACTGGAAGTTAATAAGTGTAGTGTACCTACCTACCTAAATTGAATAAACATTATTTGAATTTAGGTAAATTATTTATTGCAAAATAGGCTTTTTTTATCCACTACAAGTTAGCCCTTGACTGCGATCTCACCTGATGGTAAGTGATGATGCAGTTTAAGATGGTGGCGGGCTAACCTGTTATGGGCCTGGCCGTTATAATTAACCCATACCCCTAATCGGCTTCTACACGGCATCGTACCGGAACGCTAAATCGCTTGGCGGCACGACTTTGCCGGTAGGGCGGTAACTAGCCACGGTCGAAGCCTTCCACCAGGTCAGACCAGGGAAAATTCAGAAATTATAAATTCCCAAATTGTCCCTTCCGGGGATCGAACCCGGGGCCTCCACACGTTAAGGCAGAAGCGCTTAACACTGGGCCTGGCCTATCACGCTTATGAAAAGCAATGATGAGGTCTAGGTTGGAACGCGCTTTGCCTAGAAAATGCCTATTCACTCTTGCCTTGAAGGTACTCAAGTTATACTTTGGCAGGAAACACGGTTGCCGGAAGGACGTTACAAACCCTAATTACAAACTAGCAGATGTAATTTAGGATTTTATGTGAAAATAAAAAACCTAAATGTCAACCAAGAGCTCTGATTTCAGGGATAATGGATACTTTATCCAAGAAATCTAAATACCCTAGTTTAAAGTTAATGTTAAAAACAGACGAAAGTAGACTAATCCTGGCTTGTTTATAAATCCGTGTTAAGTATTTCTTGTTGGTAATTAATGGATTTCTTTCAATATTCTGTGTATTTTAATAATAATAATAATTTAATGATCAATATCTATAGATGTTTTACTAGATGGCCCATAAAGAATAAATTGACCGTTTAGAAATTCAAAATTGATTCTCTTCTTTATCTTTTGTATTACTCATGTTACCGTGGTGAATATACAAAATATTATCAATTGTCAATGCACTTAATTCGAAGGATTAAAGTCCTATCGAATGGGAGTTCTATCTTTATAGAGATGCTATAACGCCCCACGTATTTAATCGAGTATTTGAAAATAGTCAAATCAGCAACTATTTTTCAAACCTCAAAACGCGTCTTAAAAGGGATTTATATGAAATTCTGAAATGTGACGTCATTGAGGGTCGACGCACTTTTTTTCTTTAATTGATTGTTTAAAATGGTTATTCAACATAAAACTATCAGGGGACGTGGATATTACGACTTTTGGGAGATCCTCCATTTAATAATCTCTAAAAATAATTTATTTTAATAGTAGTCAAATACCCAATTAGTACTAGTTGATGACGTATCGAAAATCAATAGAGATTTTGGTAAAACACTTATCAACTACCACCAGCAAGAATAATCTTGAAAATAGTTTTAAAAAATGCATTATAGTGCCGTAGCAGTTTTCTTATAATCTATATTAATATTATAAATGCGAAAGTTTGGATGGATGGATGTTTGTTACTCAATCACGCCACAACGGCTGAACAGATTTGGATGAAATTTGGCACAAAGATAGATTATAGTCTGGAATAGCACATAGGCTATCCTTCAATCCACGCTACCTCAATCAGCTAATAAAATACTAGACAATACCCACGACTTCGTCAGCGTAAATTAAAGTTTTTGGTTCCCACGAGATTATTTTAATTTTCCGAGATAAAATGTATTAATTCAGGTTGTAAGCCAGGTAATTATCTATCTGCATTGCTAATTTCAACCAAATTGGTTCAATCGTTGCGGCGTGAAGGAGTAATACATAGATAGCCACCAAAACAACATAAACAAACATACAAACTTGCAAACATCCAAACTTTCACATCTTACTATCTTATCTTACTTCTTATCTTACTAATATTATGAATGCGAAAGTTTGGATGGATGTATGGATGTATGGATGTTTGTTACTCAATCATGCCCCAACAGCTGACCGGATCTAGCTGAAATTTGGCGCAGAGATAGATTATAGTCTGGAATAGCACATAAGCTTTTTGTCCCGGATAATTAAAGAGTTCCCGCGGGAACCAAAAAACCTCAAACCACGCAAACGAAGTCGTGGGCATTCGCTGGTTTATTATATTACGATTACGATTATTATTCCAGATTGTAGCAGCTCTATAGCATTCCAAACTCTGGTCACGTATTAAAAAGTCATCGTGTCCTGTACGGGGCGGTATCGGGCTCCCTAATTTATTCACAGATATGGATCTGGGAGCCGGGCCTCGTAAATATACGAGAGATATATGAATGTGGTTTTTTTTCGTACGACAGACTTTACGAACGCAGATGTCCAAGTGGAATATTTTGAGTTACAATTTCTCGAACCTTAAAAGAGCTTTTTTTTTAATAAATAGACTGGCTAAAAGACTGATACGGTAACGTTTGAAAAATTGGTTCTAAACAGTTTGAAGTTTTCTTACATCCTTGATGGATAATAGGGATGACGCCTATGTCAAAAAAGATTTACTGATTATTAAATAGAGCGTCTTCCAAAAGACCTAAAATTCACATCTTCGGTTAGTTTTAAGTTTGATATCTATGACGTCACAACTATGTACCTCATGTAGAAGGGCGGTTTTAAGTTTGTGAGTTGCTGATTTGATTAGGTTGTAATCATCCCATTAAATGCGTAAAAAATCGGTGTACATTCATTAAAAAAAAGATACGTGCTGAACTGAGAACCTTTTTTGGAAGTCAGCTAAAAATAAAGTGAAGCTAATTAACAGTTATAAAGGCAACAAATAAAAAAGTAAATGTAAAGTTTTAACGGCTTTCAAAAGGTATGTAGTAGAGAGTCATGACTCTTTCCTCTACCTAGTTAAATTTAATTTAGTGTAATCTTCCGGTAGTGTGTGCGCAGCTTAATTAGGCAAGAAATAGTTACGTTACTTGTCCGAAGCTAATTTGAGAAATACCCGGTATAAGCCGGTAAGCTACTGAAACTGGGGACATTGCCAAATTATCATGAACATTCAACATTATCTTCACAAATTTAAAAAACAAAAAACAATATGAATATCATCATCAGCATCATCATCATCATCATCATCATCATCATTATCATCTTCAACCGATAGACGTCCACTGCTGGACATAGGCCTCTTACAAGGATTTCCACACGCCTCGGTCTTGAGCCGCCTGGATCCAGCGGCTCCCTGCGACTCTCCTGATGTCGTCAGTCCAGCGAGTAGGGGTCTGCCAACGCTGAGCTTTCCCGTGCGTGGTCGCCACTCTAGCACTTTGGGACCCCAACGTCTATCGGTTCTTCTAACTATGCCCCGCCCATTGCCACTACAGCTTCGCAACACGTCGAGCAATGTGTATTATATTATATTGTATTTTACATTATTTTTATTTACATTACTACCTTAATATTAAGTATTATATACTATATATATTATAGTATATTACATATTTTTATGTATTTTTTGCTATGTATTTGACTTAAATTCCTTATTCAAGCCATTTACTAAATTGCATAATAAATTATCATACTTCACTTTATTACCTACTACCTAATATTATGTTTCTTCTTACCCCAACTCTTCTCTTAATACTTATTGTATGCACTGTAATTTCAACCCTGTCTCCACTACCAAAGGTTAACTGGAAGAGAATACCTAGGTATTAAGTTCGCCTTTGTGCATTGTAATTTTCTTATGTGCAAAAAAGAATTTAAAATAAAAACAAACAAATGTCCGTTACTTTAGTTCTTCTGCGGATCTCCTCATTTCTGATTTGATCGCGCAAAGAAACCCCGATCTCTCCATCGCCCGCTGAGTAACCTTGAGCTTTCTTATTCTTCCATATGTCATCACTGGGAACACGCACTGTTCGTATATGAATATAGCGACGACTATTTTTATAAGACTGCCTGAAAAAAGGAGTATATTGTTTTCAGGGTTCATGTATGTATGTATGTATGTATGTATGTATGTGAGTTTATATATTCCACCATAACTTCTATACGCCTCAACTGATTTTGATCAATGAGGTATCTTTAGAATCCCTAGCTTATTCCGGGTAACGTAGGCTAGTAAAATTAAAAAAAAAAGTGATGGGGTGACCATGGTCCCGCATTAAAGACTAAAGTTAAAAAAAAATATTCGAAAATAAGATTAACTATATAATCATCATCTAGAAAATGATGAGTAGATTCCAAAAATATATAACACTATAGTTCAATATCCAGTGATTCATAAAAAAAATATATCATTTAATAAAAATGTGAATAAGATTCTAATTTAACTAGGTTAATTTAGATTTTTAATTTTTTAGTTCGTTTTTTGGCAGGGCAGTCGGGTTTTTTAAATTTTTTAATTATGACTTGTTCATTGTTCACTCTATGTGTTTACTGTATAAAATAATATTTTTCGCTACGTGCTCCGCCGTACTGTGCGTCTGTAGTGGGGCTAGACTTTCACTCATTCATATGGCAAAGATCTGGAACACTCTTCAAAAATCTGTGTTACCCACCAATTCAATCCGGGTATCTATAGTCTAGGCAATAAAGCTAGTTAACCCCAACAATAATTCCTCAGGCGACGAAACTTTACAGTATGATAAAGTATCACGAGTTAAACGTATATTATAAATATACAATAAAAAATTAGAAAGGAAGTAAGGGTTTTTATGCTTTACCTAATTGTTAAAGCAGAAAGGTACATGATCGCGTAAACGCAGTTTAGGTTTTATAATAAAATCGTTTTAAATATCGATGTTCTGCATGTTTATTTCGTTTGATATTTCGGTTTTGAGTATAAATATACCACATGCCATTATTTTAAAAAGAAATCGAGAAAATATTCAGTCATAAATATTAAGTTTTAGGTATAAAAACCTAACTTCCGCATGGATTTTTTGTTGGATATTTTTGTATAAGTTATGGTTCATACCATACTATATGATGGAAAGTGCCTAGCAGAGTCCCCGCAGTGCCTAGGCCAGATATCTTAATTGATTATTGTATACCACAGAAACTCCGTTTATCACCAGACATTTTATTTTCGATAACATATTTAAATCATGACAACCAAAACACAACAAGTCACTATGTGACAGATTACGAATAATAGCCAGTAATAGTCTACAAGAAGTATCAACCTCCAACACGCACCCTTAATCTGCCACATGTGTACGCACCCTTAAGACTAGCAAGTGTACCTACATCCACACTTAAATTGCACCAAGTCACAAGTACCAAAACATGCACAAGTGTGTATGCACCTTTGTACACGACTGTACACAAATACATTGTACTCGACTGTTCCCATATCTACACCTTACATAAAACCATGGAAAATAAACAAAACAGAGATTACACCATTATAAAAACCTAAACATATTTGTACAATACAAATACAACATATCAAAAACTTAAGTTATACCACTTTCACTACCCGCCCTCTTAATGGGTAATCTCGCTAAAGCTAACTTTATCTTGGGGCCTGACAGAGACTTTGTCAACATATCTGCCAGCATTTCTTGTGAAGACACATATTGTACCTCTACCGCCTCATTGGATATCGCTTCGCGAACAAAGTGAAACCTAATATCGATATGTTTCGTCCTATTATGGTTCATCTTGTTTCTCGCAATATGATGTGCAGACTGATTGTCATTATAAATGACTACAGGTTTGTCGCAACTATCATTTACTAAACTCTTTAACAAACTCCTCAAATAAATCGCTTCCTTTGAAGCTTGGCTAAGACCTATGTACTCTGCCTCTGTAGAGGACAGAGCAACACACCTTTGCTTGCGACTCTCCCACGTTATTAAACTATCGCCTAACATAAACATTAGGCCCGTAAAGGATTTCCTATCATATGACCCACCCCAATCCGCATCCACGTAGCCAATAAGTTTTAATCTACCTGACTTTCGGAAAGTAAGCGCAAAATCAGACGTCCCTTTTAAATATTTTAACACCCGTTTAGCACACTTAAAGTGAATTTCATCGTAACACGAATTAAACTGTGATAGAACGCTAACGGCATGCGCGATATCTGGCCTACTATTTTGGGCTAAATAGTTCAGACATCCTACCAGATTCTGATATGGCAACCTACAACCGGCATCAGAAGCCTTTTCCAGTCTAAGACCAGCTTCCATGGGGGTAATGACTGGTTTACAATCCGTCATTTTAAATTCCTGCAACACGTTAATAACATACTGTTCTTGATCAAGGTAAATGGTGTTTTCATCCCTCCTAAGTCTCATGCCTAAAACATGTCTAGCTCGACCTAGATCCTTGACCTTGAACTTTTTCAATAATCCGGCCTTCAACTTTTCCTTTTCATTTTTGTGTAAAGAACTACAAAAAATGAAAATATCATCAACATAAATAACTACAACTATTCTATCTTTATCCCCTAACAACTTTTGGTATAAGCAGGGCTCTATCTTCGATTGCTTGAAACCTAAGCTAAGCATCTCTCGGTCAAGTTCATGAAACCAAGCATTTGACGCTTGCTTCAGACCATATAATGACCTATTTAACTTGCAGACCTTTGTCTCCTGACCCTTGACGACAGCACCTACAGGTTGCAACATATAAATATTTTCCTTTAGTTTACCGTAAAGGAAAGCAGTCATTACGTCCCACTGATCTATATCCCAATCATATTCTACAGCTAATGAGAATAAAAGTCGCAAAGTCGAGCTCCTAACCACCGGAGAATAAGTTTCGTTATAGTCTACGCCACGTACCTGAGTAAATCCCTTCGCTACTAGCCTAGCTTTGTACTTTGAGACCTTACCATCGCTATCTCGCTTAATCTTAAAGACCCATTTGCATTGTATCGGCTTCTTGTCACTTGGTAAGTCGACTAGCGTCCAGGTCTGGTTCTCCTTCAGCGATTGCAGCTCATCGTTCATGGCTTTCTGCCATAGCTCACGATCAGGCCTAGCTAGCGCCTGCTCTACAGTCGTCGGATCGCCGTTAATTGCCGCGAGAGCGTTGATGCACGAACTTGAATAGTCGACCGGCTTCCGTGCACGCAGGTTGTATCTCGGCTCGATACTCGTCTCAACACTCGGCTCAGTACTCGTTCCAGCGTTTTCAGTACTCACTTCTGAATTCGTAGCGGATTCGGTACTTCCTATATCTGCATCCTGAAAATCATCTTCACTGTTCGAGTGAACATCAGGAGCTACATCCAATATCGCAGATTCAGTTCGTTCCTCCTCTATGGACAAAGGAACAACTGCGTTCTTCGTCACATTCGTACCATCACCAGGAAACACGTTTTCCAAGAACTTAACATCTCTAGCAATAGTTATCTTGCCAGTCTGTAGATTCATCAGTCGGTAACCTTTCGTAAGCTCACAGTAGCCAACAAAAATCAAACCTTCAGTCTTCATGTCGAGCTTTTGCCTTTTCTGTTTCGGTTTCAATGCAAACGCCAAACATCCGAAAACTTTTAAATGACTCAAATTTACTTTCTTACCAGACCAAAATTCTTCAGGTACTTTATTCGTGACCGCCTTTGTAGGGCTTCGATTCTTCAAATATACCGCGGTACATACTGCCTCAGCCCAAAACTTCTTGCTTAGATTCGCCTCACAAAGCAACGTCCTTGCTTTTTCAATGATTGATCTGTTCGCCCTTTCAGCTACGCCATTTTGTTCGGGTGTATACGGAACCGTCGTTTGGTGCTTTATACCAGCTGACTTGAACAATCTGTCGAAGGCATGGTTACAAAGTTCAGTACCATTGTCAGATCTGAGGCATTTTATCGACTTACCAGTCTCTTTCTCTACTTCCGCCTTATACTTACAAAATGTGTCGAAAGTCTGACTCTTATTTCTTAAGAATTAAACGTGCGTCTTGCGCGTGTCATCGTCGATAAACAGCAACATGTATACAGAACCAGCAAACGATGGCTCTTCCATTGGACCGCAGATATCCGTGTGTACTAACTCAAGAATCTGTTTTGCTCGTGTGCCTTTGTTTTTGAACGGGCTTTTACATGTCTTACCTTTTATGCATGGAATACATGGCTCAATGCTTTGTTTACTGTCGAATTTCATACCAGTTACCAAATCTCTCAATATCAACATGTTATTTTGTCCTAAATGCGCCAATCTTCTGTGCCATAAGTTTGACAGAGGTTCATTTGACAATATAGCGTTGACGTAGTTTACGTTTTCATTCAACTTGAAAATTCCGTCAACTTCATTGCACGTCGCAACTATTTGTCCGGTTTTATTCCTGATAGTGCAACCTCCTTTGCCAAAATTAACCGCGAAATCATTCTTAACAAGATCGCTCACTGATATCAAGTTCAAAGATAAACGAGGAACATGTAGAACATTTTTCAATGTGAAATCTTTACTTTCGCTAACTTTTGGCATAGCATTTCCTCTACCTTCAACTGGTATTTCATCTCCATTGGCCACTTTAATTGTCAAGTTACCCTTAACTTTCTGATAGTTACATAACTTTTTCGCATCGTAAGTCATATGGGTCGAGCATCCACTATCTACATACCAATCGTTTTTGACCTTGGTATCCGTCGTACTCATGCACACATTGACGATACCGGCATTCAGCTTCTTACACTCAGCTGCCTTGTGTCCTTCTTTGTGGCATTTGAAGCACTTGCGCACTGGTTTACGAGCATTGTTTTTGGGTGCCTTATTCTGTTTAGAGGCAAGGGCTTGCTCACCAGCTCCAGCTCCAGCTGTTTCAGCTTGTCTATTAGCCTCCTGCAGCAGTTTAGTTGTAATCTGCTCTAAGCTAATATCCTTTCCACTATTATCCACTGCCATTATCATCGGGTTGTAGTCTGATGTTAATCCGGCTAGCAAAATGGAAATGATCCAATCGTCTGAGACTTTCGCGTCTATTGAAGCCAATTGTTGTGCTATGGATAGTACCTTTGAGACGTATTTCTCCATACTCGGAAAGTTTTCCAACTTACATGACCATAATTGACGCTGCAGTGATATACGTCTACCCCAGCCTTTATCTTCGTATGCACCACACAGCTTGTGCCATACCTCATGCGCGGTCTTCAAATTGTAGACATTCGAAAAACATGAAGGCTCCAACAGTAGACACATGGTAGTACGCGCCTGTCGATCAGCATCTTTGAGTTCTGCAGTGACTTCCTTGGCTTCTACAGCCACCCACCAGTTTTTACATTCCAGGTAGTTTTGGACTTGGAACTTCCAAACCGCGAAGCCATCTGCACCCACAAGCTTCCTTATTCCAAAAATGGAACCTGACGAGCTCTGGTCATCCGTCATCATCGAAAGTGCGTATTTCCCAATTTTACAATTTACGATATCTGCAATTATCTGGGTCCTGGGCCCATAACCTGATGGAAAGTGCCTAGCAGAGTCCCCGCAGTGCCTAGGCCAGATATCTTAATTGATTATTGTATACCACAGAAACTCCGTTTATCACCAGACATTTTATTTTCGATAACATATTTAAATCATGACAACCAAAACACAACAAGTCACTATGTGACAGATTACGAATAATAGCCAGTAATAGTCTACAAGAAGTATCAACCTCCAACACTATAACCCAGCCTAGTTTCAACGACTGAGGATTTAATGCAGGGGTCTCCATACAACAAACCGCCCCATTGCCTAGACTACCTACTAGGCAAGCGCGTCACATCTTAGGACATAATATTATAATCTTTCCATCTGCGGGCTTAACACACAACGAGAAATCTCGCGACGAGAGAGAGAGATGTAGTCGTTGCCGCCTAATTTCTCGCTTAACCTAACATGCACAAAATCCGGTATATTACGAAAAAAAATAGTCGCCATGTAAGGGTCTGTAGAGAAAACTACATAAAAGAAATATTACTTGTATCTCTACTTTTGATGACTAACGAGACCAATCATTTATGTGTAACCATGTTAAGTCCGGTAGACAAATAGATATGGATAGACATAATTTTTCTCCTAGTTACCCCTACTGGTGTGATTGTGGTCAAGCGTAAGGCTATAAATATTTAAAAAAAAATCTTAATTTTTTAAATTTTTATTGCTTGCTCTTGACGACAATCATGCTTAGTGCAAAGCAATGATGAGGTCTAGGTTGGAACGTGCTTGCCTAGAAGATGCCTATTCACTCTTGCTTTGAAGGAAGGTGGTGAAATCCAAATTTTACCATGTTTAACCGTCGGTTTTTTTAACGAACACCTAATTAACGGCACGTGTGAACTGATACACGGCTAGGGCGGCCATAACTCATACTCGTATAATAAACGCGGGTTATTTATGTTATTGTCATTATTAAATCGTAGAATAGCTGGTAAAGTTGTAGCTATCTACGCGCTGAAGTGAGTTAATAGTTTAGTTATTTTTACTACGTACCTACTATTGCTCTTTGATTTGTGAAATACTAGGAAACTAGCTGATGCCCGCGACTTCATCCGCGTGAAATAAGTTTTTTGATTCTCGTCAATTCTCCTACAATTTGCAGGATAAAAAGTAACCTATGTCAGTCCTCAGCTATACCCATGCAACACGTCGATCCGTTGTCGCAGCGTAATTGAAGGACAAACCAACAAACAAACAAACACACTTTCGCATTTATAATATTAGTATGAAAAATGGAAATACGATCTAAGTACTCATTTTTTTAATAATGTACGTACTTTTTATAAATTTTTTAATGAAAAAATGCACAAAACGAATTGCAACCAAGACGTGGACAAGTATAGGAACCATAACACCCCTAATGCGTCATAAAGATTGTATACACTCTAAATCTAGACCATCAATTTGTAAGTATCAAATGAACTTGTACAGTCAAACTTTAAAGTAATACAATTGTGAAAAATATTAAAACAAATTACAATAACTTAGAAGCTTCTTTTTTGCATAGACGAGTAAAATAGATGCATTTGTCTTTGATTTTATAATACTGACTTTATGGTATTAGTAGGAGTATTAAAAGAAAGGGGTTATTTAAAGAAGAAAATTTAAGAGCAACCTTAGTACACTCAATTAAGACACGCACTGTACCACACAGATTTGTCTAGATACTGTAGCGGATTATAGCGAATTAAACTTCTAGTTCATTCACTATCATGGACTTCCGCAAAGTAACGCCTGCTTCTATTCAATACACTCAATTAAATTCAATTCAATTTATTTAAAATATGTAGGATATACGGGTGTCTCTCATGTTACATCATGTTTTGACTCTACCACCGGTTCGGAAAAGAAATTCTGCTGAGAAGAGCCGGCAAGAAACTCAGCAGTTGTACTCTTCCTTGAGATAGGTTAAAATAAACTATACATCATATTATACACGCAGGCAATTCCGCGTCCGTAAAAGGAATTTTATTATGTGTCATTAGTGTGTATTTTATGCCTAAAACACGGGACTCTTTCGTGGGCCCAGCGGGGTGTGCGGACGGTGGGATTTTTTATACCTACATTGCCCATAAATAGCCTTGTTACGGTTAGGGCAGCCATAGCTCCTAATTTTTCGGGATAATCCATACTATCCAGATACAATTTCGCATGTACACTTGTATGTGTACATGTAAAAGTGTGTCTATCTGTCTATCTGCTACAGTTTTACGGCCCATCCGTTCAACAGATTTGATGAAATTTTGTACAGAAGTAGGTTACAATCCTAGGAAGGACATAGGCTACTGTTTATCCCGGAAAAGTAAGGCGTTCCCGCGGGAAAGATAAAACCTCAACCCACGCGAACTATGTCGCGGAACTCTATAATTTTCTTCGATAAAAAGTAGCCAATGTGTTATTCCAGACTATAATCTATCTCGGTACCGAATTTCAGCCAGATCCGAGGCCCAATTATGTAAGCCAATCGTAATCATTTGACAGTTCATAACGTATAACTCGAACTTTTTAAGGAGTTCACACATGCTTTTTGACACGCAGGCATCTATGAACTTCTTAAATACGTCGAATTATACGTTTGACATATGATTACAACTACGTCATATGATTTTCCTTACATAATCGGGGGGCAGTTCAGTAGTTCTAACATTCCCGTTAATAATATTAATATAGAGAATAGATTCCATAAAACATTAAAGAAAGACCCAATTTCGGTACAACAATCTAAAAGAATCTTTACGATTTCCTTACAAAATCGGAGGGCAGTTCAGTTCTAACATTCCCATTTATAATATTAATATAGAGATTTTTGACATTGATTTAATTCGCTAACATTGATTTAATTCAAACGTATAGAGAATAGATTCCATAAAACATTAAAGAAAAACCCAATTACGGTACAACAATCTAAAGAATTTTTAAATCCTAGTAACAAAAATATCAAATTAAAACTATGGAATACATTAAAATCTAAACATTAAAAAAAAACATCCAAATTCAATCTTCGGTTTTTAATTTGGTATCCTGAAATCTTCGGTACCCTGAAATTCAGCACAAAATACAAGCCACCCTACTTTTAGCCCAGCTGTGAATTAAATTGGAATCACGTCGAGTTGGTAATGAATTTGTGACTGTGGTTTTTATTTCTGTACATCATTTAACCGGAATGAGCGGACGAGTGTGTCATATTTTGTGTTATTTTAAAATTTAAGGCAATAGGCGTAATCATAACCATCAAAATGTGTTTGGATTACATAATTACATCATATCAAATGCCACGCTATTTAAACAGCGATAGCGTAGTGGTTAAGACACCCGACCGCCCATACGGGGTCGGGGGTTCAATCCTCGAGCACGCATCTCTAACTTTTAGAAGTTATGTGTGTTTTAAGAAAGTGCTTGAACTTCATAACTTCATCACATGCTTGAAACGGTGTAGGAAAACATCGTGAGGAAACCTGCATGCCCGAGAGTTCTTCATAATGATCGTCATTGGTTTTGACGACCTCGTGGCGCAGTGTTGAGCGCTGTTGTCTTAACGTGCGGAGGTCCCGGGTTCTATCCCCGGCAGGGTCAATTTGGGAATTCAGAATTTCTGAATTTTCCCTGGTCTGGCCTGGTGGGAGGCTTCGTCCGTGGCTAATTACCACCCTACCGGCAAAGACGTGCTGCCAAGCGATTTAGCGTTCCTGTACGACGCCGTGTAGAAACCGAACCGAACCGTGTATGGGTTTAATATAACTGCCATGCCCCTAACAGGTTAGCCCGCTACCATCTTAGACTACAATATCATCACTTATTATCACGTGTGATGGCAGTCAAGGGCTAACTTGTAGTGGATAAAAAAATATGTTTCGACACCCAGTGACCATTGACCCTATTTAGCCATTAATTATTGGGCTATAGGGTTTCAATACCATGGGGTAAACCAGCAAAGATTTCACAAGTGACCTAATTACCTTTCCTAGGTTACCATTCCACTGTGATATCTATTGTAAAAATGACAGTCAATAAATCACGTCCTGTTTTAAGATGCCCAATATATATCGGCCCTTAGCCATTAATTGGGCTATAGGGATTTACTACCACGCAACAGCACCATTAGCAATGTTTTCCCAAGTGACCTAATTACCTTTCCTAGGTTACAATTCCACTGTGATATCTATGTATTGTAAAAATGACATCAATAAATCACGTCCTGCTTTAAGATGCCCAATGTGTATCGGTCCTTAGACATTAATTGAGCTTGAGGGTTTTACTACCACGCAACACCACTATTAGCACTGTTTTCACAAGTGACCTTTCCTAGGTCACAATTCCACTGTGATATTATCTATTGTAAAAATTTAATAATTATACCAGGTCCTTTAACATGCCCAATGTGTATCGGCCCTTAGCCATTAATTGGGCTATAGGGTTTTACTACCACGCAACAGCACTATTAGCAAAGGTTTCGCGAGTGACCTAATTACCCTTTCTAGGTCATGTTCCGCTATGACATTTCTTTGACCGACTGACCCTTCGACCTTTGGCTGATTGCCTGATTTATTTTCTTCGCCCTCAAAGGATTCCAAAACAAAACTGCCATTCCTTTCAAGCAAACTAAACTTTTATTTTCTACAAAGGAAACCAGCCTTATGTCTCAAATTCTAGGTTTGCAAAGGACATACCAATAGTTCCCACGCGAGTTGAATGCAGAGTAAATGTATGGTGACACATACATTTACTCTGCATTCAACTTGGTCGAACAGCTTCAATTTGGTGGAATTTCTTGGGTAGGAGTGTTATATTAATGCTTGGACAATTTAGAAATAATAAATTCCTTATTTGTCTCTGCCGGGGATCACCCTAGGGTCTCCTACTTATAAGGCCACAGCGGTCACCATTGCGCCAATGGTTACTCCCTATGGTCAAAGATGAAAATCCACATAGTTGCCTTAGTTTTAAAGTTATGTAATATCATAAAATGTATCTCAATTCATCATGTCCATCCAGATCTTTGTGCGCCCAGCTCACGTCCGCAGCCTCCGGTGGCGGCGGGATCCAGTTTTATCCGGATCAAACCGGTGATAACCGGTGACATCTTGAACTCGACGAGACTTACTACCTGTACGTGCTGCTTTATGACCGTTACGTGACTATTGCACGGTGTGCGCTTGTTAACGCACTAGCGGACCTTTTGAATAAGTCACAGAATTATTTAGGACACTACTTGAAAACACCCCTCAAAATACATAAAACCGAGAAACTGTCGTGTCAGTATTTATTGAAGAGGAATCTTTCGCTATTACTTATATGAATTCGTCTTCCAAAAGTCGTAGAAGGAGGAGGAGGAAGACTAGACAACCGTCTAGAGAGTAGAGCAACGCTGCGGGATGACAGGGACGTGACGGAGGAAACTGGCATGGTAGCCAGGTATGTCATTATGTAATTAAGTATAAATACTTACGCTTTGCTCATACTATATTAAAAATATACTATAACATCACCCCACAAAAATAGCTAAAAGATAAAATTTTAAATGGGATTTTATACGAAATCGAGGTATTTCATCACATTTCAAATTTAGTCTTAAACTAGAGTAAATTTAAAATGTGATGTGTGCTAGTCTTAAACTGAAAATCACACATCTTGTGAATAGCGAAACATATAAGGGGATATATACGGAACAGCCAGTCTGGTTTAATTTCACCCGGCAACAGCTTGGGACGAAGACGTTTGCTGACTTTGACGTTATTATAAATAGTCGCATTTCACGAGAGAGATTTTACGATTAGAAAAATATGCTTTATAACCTTGCGTTAAGAACTATTTGCGGTTAGTGAAATAGAGATTAAAAAGTCCCCTGAGAGATTAGCCATTTGCTCGGGATTTATACATTGTTAGAACATATTATAATATTATGTATGTTACATAATATGAGTCACGTTTACTTGACAGAGTTTCACCCTCGTACTAGGGTCGGCCGTCCTCAAAGTTTATACAAAATTATTTAAACAAGGCCTCTCAACAATCCTTCAAACCGAAACTTTGTACACGCAAAAACAACCTTCCCTAACATTATGTTGCACAAAATAAAATAGTAGATTCCAGTATAATTTATAGAGTCGATATTCGTGTGCTCGGAAATAATGGAAAAAAGAAAATGGGAAAGTGCTAGGTTAAATTGCCAGTACTTACGCAGTCACTGTCGAGATGTGTGAGACAAATACAGAATATGAAGCTGTAGCTAAGATATTCAAACCTTATATTAGTATGAGATAGGATAGAGCACAAAAAATCAGTTACAAGCCATGATATAGGTGTATTTTGGCAACCATTATCTGGAATGTTAGTCATATGACTATGTTTAATCATAAGGAAACCTTTCTGAAGCCAAATATCAAATTATTTGATAAAACTCTGGCCCTAATGGCCGCTCTATTCAACCATTTAGCTAAATCTCTTTGGTTTGCGTTACAGAAACTCCCAAACACTCAAACCATTGCTCAACCATTATCAACTTTAAATCAAATTGTTAAAGTCTTTTGTTCCTTGCTTTGCGGTATTTCAGTATCGACGTCTGACGTTTTTTATGTGAATTATTGTGATCCAAGTACGCCCGTATTTTTATTCCATTTTGTTCTTAGAGTTTTTGGACGCGAGGCGTTTTTCTGCCTAATTTCGTTCGTTATATATCATCTTTTTATTGTGTACCTACGCTCGTAAATAAATTCTGCTTTATTATTTTTATGGCATATAATATAATAGCTGATACCCGCGACTTCGTCCACGTGGATTGAGATGTTTTGGTTCCCTCGGGAACTCTTTAATTTTCCGTAATAAAAGTAGCCTATGGTGTTATTCTAGATTCTGGTAATCTATCTCTGTGCCAAAATTCATCCAGATCCGTTCACCCGTTCAGGCGTCATTGAGTCACAAACATCCAGCCGTCAAAACTCGCATTTATATTAATAGTATACATTACTGTCTTTTGAGGTATTAGAAGCTGTAACCTAGTAGGTACTTTGTAGTTTTTTTTACTAAAACGTGCAGTAACTCATGAAATTTAGAAGTGCCTACCTAACGATCGAGCCTGGTAATGTAAATGGTAGGTGTAATCTATCTCTATGCCAAAATTCACCCAGATCCGTTCACCCATTTAGGCGTAATTGAGTCACAAACATCCATCCATCCAAACTCGCATTTATAATAATAGTGTACATTACTGTCTTTTGAGGTATTAGAAGCTGTAACCTAGTAGGTACTTTGTAGTTTTTTTTTTAACTAAAACGTGCAATAACTACCTCAAAAAAGTTAGAAATGCCTGCCTTAGGATCGAGCCCCCTACAATACTAAATAGGATGCCGATCGTTTGAAGCAAAAGGCTATACACACCTAAGCCTTTATTAAAACGGAAGACCAAGGCGCGTACATTTCAGGGAGATTGCCTGATATTATTGTTCTTCGTTCAAATGCAAATGAATTTAGCTTACACAACCTCCCACACTGCTGTATAACGAAAATACCTTCACGCGATTTTCCTACTTCCACAAAAACAAATAAGGCCCATATTAGTCACAAGGTTTTAGGTAAAGCTAATGATTATTGTCGTGGGAATTGCATAGATCCCGCTATTCTCACGTAGTTTTCGGTTTAACCCCAAGTTAACCCTGAGATGGTGCGAAAATACTAACATATGAGGACCTTCCGACCCGAAATGATACAGTAGTCGCTTAGTGGCTGTATTGTACCTACCTATTATGGACTTGCATTCACACAAGTTTATGAAATCCATTAAAAGTACGCTCCTGAAAAAAACTTAATATACTATTGAAGATAAGATAAATATTATAAAGAAGGCAGATAGGGTATCCCGGGGAAGGACATAGGCTACTTTTTGTCTCAGAAAATTAAAGAGTTCCCACGGAAATCATCAAACCACGCGGACGAAGTCGCGGGCATCATCTTCTAATATAATATTACTATAGATGGATGGATACAGAGCCGTTTCTTTTTCGAAATCTCTTGAAAACAGCAAATAAATTGATTGTCAACAAACGACTAAACAATGGACTTAATCGTAGGTACATTTCATCCGCAAACTTGAAAACTGTTGTTCATTTGAAAACAAAAAAGTAACAAACAACTTTCATTCAGTGTTTTTAATCTACGTGCCTTCACAACTTCCTTTAAGCTCGGGGCCATTTTAATCTGTTTTCCCGTTGTGTACAGAGCAAATAAACAAAAAAACACCGCTGCATTTACAAAGTTATTTAGCAAAAAAATTTACTTTCAGAACTCGGTTGCTTACTTTTTAAAGTCCATTAAAGTTTTGGATATAAGGGTATGCCGGATTTTTTATGTCTTGATTTAAATCATATTGTCCCGAGCCCTGACTTAATGTTTACAAGTACCATTAAGGTACTTCAAAAATTTTTTTTTTTTGCAAGTCTGTCGTATAGGATGGAAAAACCGTTGTTTTAGGTCGGATGAACTTACCTTTTTGTACTGCAGCTTTTACTCGTTGTCCTAGGTGAGCGACGAAAGGGACGAAACGCGACGCAATATAAACTAAGTCCATAGAAAATGACAAACTTATCTACGCGACAATGTAGGCCGCGTGAATGATCAGCCTTTTTTTTTCCTGTCGCGTCGCATAACTATAAGTCGCATCATGTTTGACGTACTACTACTATTATCTTACTACTACTATTTACCTAGGATAACGGGTTACATATTAGATTGAACGCAATCGATTTTCGTTTGTAGTAGTCCTATCTTCCACCTCCGAACTATTTATCTAATCTCCATGTAAAACACGAAACCAACCTCACAGTACAATCTTTGTGAAGAACATTTAAATCCGTGCTGCTTAGCCATTAAAGCGGTTAAAATTTTACGGTTTTATGAAGAAACTAACTAGGCCAATTAGTTTTATCTTCTATCCCTAAGGAATCCTTAAAATGGGATTAAAATAGTCTAAATATGTTAGCGCAAAGTATGTGTATAAGCTTGTTCGTATGCCAAATAGTACTTTTTATCATTTTTATTTAAGTTATTTTCATTTTTCATTGCCTACGCTATTTCATTCCCTCTCTCCTATGAGAGTGGAGACCTATGCCCAGCAGTGGGACGTTAATAGGCTGTAGTGGTATTTTCATTTTTAAATACCTTTTGCCTTGTTTTAAAACAGTTTCTCGATCTGTTTTACGGCGTAGTCTTAATATAATTTCGTGTAGAAATGGGATTTTGGGCGAATTTGAGTAACATGATACCTCAACATTCAAAGCTGCACCTCGGGCAAACATGGCCGACTCACTATGTACATTAAACAAAGCTTTTGGTACGAATATTCGACGGCTTTAGTTACCCTACAATTATAGCTTAGTAGATAGAGGTCATAGTGGCTATATTCTCTTTGGTTGAGTTCGAGATTCTATTCCGGGACAGGCAGTTCTAAGCTTTTTGACGCCATTTTAAGCCACTAAATAAAATAAAAGTCTTTTGTGAAGTATAAGCCTTAAAATTAATATAAGCATTAAAGTTTAATAACGAATTTAGTATATTTATATTTAAGACCTTTTATTTTCGTAATAACGCGAGCATGTCGGTGACGGTCGCGCGAATCCACAAGTTTATCCCCTACCAAAAAGTGCTCAAATCGGCTTGAGACCTTAAGCTTAAGAGCTAAGCTTTTCACTTTAAAAAAAAAACATTCTCATTCTAAGAATAGACACGTGTTTAAATGTGGGACGGCGATGAATGATGATGATGATTGCAAGTTACCATGCATATCAGCCCGCCTTTTAGTTTTAGGAAAGTTAAAGCATATGAAAATCCCTATAAATAACAAAAATAAAACAAACGGAAAACTCCATAAATCTACACGCATTAAGCGATGACAGCATAGATTAACACAAATATTCGGAACCTGCTTTAGTATGCACCCCCATTTAATGCCTGCATGAATATTCCACGCAAAAAGAAACGTAATTCTCCTCGTGAGAGGGAGATGGAATTTGCGATGTTTTAGCCGAAGTGCTAGACCACTTGGTCTGAAAATCTTACTTCGTTGATGTTCTATTACATTTGACGTCAACAATGGATTTTATTTTTTAAGATGTGTATTGCTGTTTATATTGACATACAATACTAGACTTTTTAGTGTTGCTAATAGAGAAAAGGTCAGGTTTACCGAGAGAGTAGAGACGCAGCAAGCCATTTTCGTTTAGCTTAGCATATATAGTTTAAAATGTTGGTATAATAAACTTATCAGTGTTGTTTTCTTACCTACAGACTCAGTCAGATGTTTGGGTTTGACGAGAGCTGTATGTCTACTCCTAGGTGTATATACTATTGATGATTCCAAGTATCGAAACACAATATTAGTCAAACAATATCGTTAATTTCTCGCAAAAGCGACAGAAATATCCCTCTTTATTAAGAATCTCCTGTCCAGAGAGCAGTTATATTTAGGCTTGGTCCTGCTCGGCAAAGAATAATATATTTCAAGAGATACGGCGCTTGGTTCATTCGTGGTAATTTACTGCCTTCAGGGCATATTATTTTTCATAATTTTATTTTCGATTAAACTAAAATAATGAAATGAAAAAATAATAAATATATTTATATAGGATTTTAAAGTTCCATTAGAATTTTCCGGGATGACCAGGCCTATTTCCTTCAGGCCTCTCCTGTTCTTCTACCATTTTAATACAAAAATGATTTTAATCTGCTGTACGATTGCAGCGTCATTGTCATCGTCACAAGCCAACAAACAAACACACTTTCGAACTTTTGTTGGTACAAATTTGATCAAGTGATGTCAGCTGTCAATATTAAAGAGCCGCCAGCTCTGTTGTTTTAACTTATTAATAAGAGTCCTTCAAAAATGATACCCCATCTGCATAAAATAATACAATATTCTTTGACCAAAACAATGTATTTTCTTTCTTCATCCACGTAAACATCGTACAGTGTGACTTAAGCGTTTGAAGCCCTATAATTCCTGTTGAAAGCGACAGCTCCAGTGTGCACTGCTCTTTATTTTATTTGGCGCGAATAGTGGTGGCACTGCGAATAGATCGTTTGCAGTACCGTTCACAAACAAAATCAAATATACTTAGTTGAAGTCAAACTTCTTTAGAATCGTTGTGATTTGAAAATTAGATGAAACGAAAAAACAAAAAAAGCTACACCGAAAGAGACCAACATATTCATAATAGTATTTAGCCTGCGAGAGAATGAGATAGAATACAAGTTTTATTAATCTCATTCTCTCGTAGGCTACTTTTCTGAAGTTTCAATCTGCTATATGTGAATTACACACGCACTGACCAAATCAAAAAAAATCCACGCGATTTATAACCTGAATCCACGTGGACGCAGTCGTGGCGACTCCAGCGTTTTTTTTATTATTTTTATTATCTACCAGCTTTATAATAGCCTATGTTATTCCCGACTAAAATCTATATCTGCGCCAAATTTCATCCAGATCCCTTGAGCCGTTCAGGCGTGAGTAACAAACTTCCATCCATCAAAACTTTCGCATTTATAATATTAGTATAGATGTAAAATTGCACTAACAATAATTATTATATTGTGTTCAATGATGAACTTTTTCCGACAATTATATAGTAAATTGTCACCTGCCAAGTGAAAATCTTTACCCAATAAAAATTTACAAAATTTCTGGTTTAATTAATTTTTTTTTTTTTTTTTTTTTTTTTATTTTATTCATAAGGTTCGCTAGCGATTTTTACAAAGGATAATCATAGGTTACATAAATTCATCGATACATGCCAATGTATGTAAAATCATATGAAAGCAAACACTACATGCATATAAGTATCTCATACATAATATGGTTAAATAAAAATTTATTTATATAAAAAGTGATACAATAGAAAGAGCCAAAAACAAGTTAAAGAGAACTCAAAAAGAAATTAATTAAAAGTACAATAGATTATTTAAAACTACAATTAGTTAAACCTAGGCTAATTTAAGTTTTGTATCAAATATTAATATTTGATTTCACAATTTTAAGTGCCAATCTACTAAGATTGACCAAAACAAAAAATAAGTTATTTCTATATAATTAATACGTAGGTACACAGAAGAATGTTTCATAACACAATCAGCGTGATTGGTTGATTAAGTTGTCAGTGACTAGTTTGCGAAACATGCCAGGTGGATTTATGTTGATATCGAGTGACTGACTAAATTTGTTACATAATTTACATAACCGAGGGAAGATGGAGTTGGCGCCAAAGACCGTTCGGGCGTATGGAGGTACAAAAGGAGTAATAGCATGACGGGGATATCTGTTTGGTGCTCTGAAATTTATTTTATTGAGTAAGTTGGGGCAGTCTAATTTATTTCTTAGTAATTTATATAAAAATATTAAATCTAATAAATCTCTTCTTTGGTCTAGAGTCATTATGTTAAAATAATTTAGTCTTTTTTTATAGGAGACTACTGTTTTGTGGATCTTCGCTGTGTATGATAGGTGCCACATAAATCTTTTCTGGATACGCTCCAGCCTTAAATAGTGGGCTGCGTAATGTGGACGCCAAACAACACTACAATATTCTAAATGACTGCGGACAAGGCTATTGTAAAGTATCATTTTAGTCTTCGGTTCTTTAAAAGTTCGACCTTGTCGCATAATAAATCCCAACAACTTTGAAGCTTTGTTTATTACATTTTCTATGTGGTCAAGATAAGTTAGTTTTTTATCTAGTGTAACACCCAAGTCTCGTAAAAGCTCAACTTCCCTGAGAGTATTACCACTCAAACTATATTGTGTTTGTATGATATTAATTTTTCGAGTGAATTTAATATGCAGACATTTATTGATGTTAAGTTGCATGCCATTATATTCACACCAGGTTATTAATCTGTTAAGGTCGCTCTGCAGTAGAGTTGAATCATCCGGGGAACAAATTATTCTCATGAATTTTAGATCATCTGCATACAAGTAAGGTGTGGAGTTTTCAAAGCAAAATATAATGTCGTTAATATATATATTGAATAAGATTGGGCCAAGATGCGATCCCTGAGGGATACCTGACGTAATCATATTTATTGAAGAGCTAAAACCATTTACCACTACATAAAAAGAACGTCCATGCAAGTACGATGTAAGCCACTTTAACACTGGACCTGAGAAACCATAAAACGATAATTTTTCGACCAGAATACCGTGAGGAACTTTATCAAAAGCCTTCTTGAAATCGGTATAAATGGTATCCACCTGCTTTTGTGAGTCAATAGCATTGGATAACGAAGAAGTGAAACTAACCAAATTAGTGGTAGTGGACCTACCTGGAAGAAATCCATGTTGATGTTCAGTGACGAACTTCTTGAAGTGAAATTGTATTAATGGACATACTAAGGATTCCAGGACTTTGGCGAAAACCGAGAGGATCGATATAGGTCTATAATTGCGAATATCCTTTTCATCGTCGGTTTTGTATATAGGAACGACTTTTGCTTGTTTCCATAAAGTTGGAAAGGTACCAGAGCATAAGGAGGCTTTAAAAATTAGATATAAAGGCAATGTTAAACCATGAGCACATCGTTTTATGAATGCCGGTGGTATATTGTCTGGTCCCGCACCTTTCGTAATATCTAGGCCTTTAAGCTTTTTAAGGATATCATTCCGACTTATATATATTGTAGCAAAGTTTTCGCTGTTACCTAAGTTAAGAATTTTTCGTAAATAAGAGGATGGATCTAAATTACAGTAGCTTTGAGCGTCATCGTATACCGAAGCAAAATGCTTTGAGAACATATTACAGATATCAGATCCACTAGTTGAAGATACAGCTCCATTACTCATAGCAGCTGGGTAAGAGTTAGTATTTTTTCGTTTACTTTTCAGGAACGTCCAAAAAGCTTTCGGATTTTTCTGAATTTGCTTCTCCAAGTCGTCGTTATAATTGTTGTAGGCATCGCGCGTAATTCTATCACATCGATCACTCAAGATTCTTAACTCTATTTCATCCAACGGATTGTTATATTTTTTAAATCGTTTTAACATTTTTTGTTTTTCTTTGATCCTTTTTGTAACCTTTTGATTTATCCATGTAGGGAACCTGTTACTTTTAGATTTTTTTAGGGGAACATAATTTTCGATTACAGTCTGCAATACCGTGTAAAAAACTTTGACCATTTCGTTTACATCATCTAAGTCTAACAACTTTTTCCAATCAGTTTCATTTAAGTGTTCATTAATAGCGTTATAATCAGCCTTATTAAAGTTAAATCGCATCTGTGATGTATTAGTTGTAAGTCTGTCCAATTTAACGTTAGGTATATTAATTTCAAGGGGCGGGTGCAGTGGGTCAATATTGCTGATAGGATTATAAGAATAACTAACGGAACATGCAGGTAAGTCTACGAGGACTAGGTCAAGTATCTTTTGCCTATTGTTAAGAACGCTGTTACATTGCTGCAGTCCATTTTCAGTGATAAAGTCCAGTAAAAGTTGAGCTGCTGGAACAGTATTACTACCAGTTGGGTTTACAGGTACATTCCAGGTAATAGTGCTTAAATTAAAGTCACCAACAATACAGGTTAACATATCATTGTGTAGTTCCGAAACCCTATTACAGTTTTTCAAAAAAATATTTAACGAATTCTTATTTACAGGTGGCGGCAGATAGACACCGCACAATGCTACGTGACGAAAGCTGCTAAAGTGGGGTACATCAAGCACCACCCACAAATCTTCACAATCGCTTTCCCACTTACTAACTCTATTGGAAGTGATATTATTCTTCACAGCAATTAATACTCCCCCACCATCCGTCTTTGTACTAAGTTTAGAGGTATACCTATCTCTTCTGTATACATTGTAGCGACGATCAAATAGTTCATTACTTGAAATTGTGCTATTTAACCATGTTTCGGTAAGAATGATGATGTCATAATCATTGACTACTACGTTACGGTGAACATCATGCGTTTTAGTTCTTAAACCACGAGCATTCTGGTAAAAAATATTAATCGACGCGAATTTCAACTATTATAACCAGTACATTTCCATGACCTTACACTCTAACTTAACCTACTCAAAAAGTCCAAATTTTTTACTATTTTATAATCGGAACTGTCGTTCTTGCGTATCAGTATACGACCATTTCGCACCCAGACATATTTATAGCCTAATTCTTTAGCTTTTTGTCTCGTCGCAGCGTGTAGAGCCTTGTTATCGGGTGACAGGTGTTCCAAAACGAATATAGGCTTTTTTTCTCCATCAATTCCCACTCCAATATGCGAAGTATTTAATTTCTCCCTTGGATTGCTTTTATTATGCTTTATTACCGCGGCCAACACACTATCCCTGGTTAATGGGGAATTGAACTGAACAATAATGGATCTTGGTCGTGTGCTCTGACGGTTGACTTTGGCAACTCTAGTTATGTTCATAATTTTGTCAGTGCTTAAATCTACCCCAATGACACTGCCCAGCTGCTCCACAGTTTTTACCAGGTTTTCATTTTTTCTTTCAGGAACGCATTGCAATTTGAGATTGTTGTATCTTGAACGTTGCTCAAGGTCATTTATACGTGAGTTTAGGACCTCTATTGTCGACTCCAATTTAGTATTGTGCGCCTTAAGATCCTTCAGTACAGTTTCGTTTGCACGGTGGACCTTCATAAAGTCGTCGTACTGATTGTTAATAAAATCTATTGAGTTCTTCATGTCGGAGATTTCATCCTTCAATACTTTTAATTCACTATTCAGTACACTTTTGATGGATGAAGTTATCTGCGCAAGCATTTCCTTCATTTCGGCCCTAACAATTTCACCTACTATTTCCCGTAAATCGTCCTGTTGACTCGAGCTTCCTAGTTCTGGCGATGATACAGCAATTCTTTTGTTAGATCTTTTCATAGCATTGTGATCGCTGCTTAATATCAAATCCTTCCGAACGGGTGTGTTCTCGTTATTGCCTTTTTGCCTTCTTGGCGCGCATGATGGGCATACCCAATCGTCAGGGGATACCGAATCTATGTTTATGCCGGACTGCCCGGTAGACAGTAAACATGCGCGATGATAACCGTACTTGCATTTTGCGCAACTCATAAAGTCCTCATCTTCTTTCGATTTATTACAACAGTTCATCTGAACCTTTGACATTTTCTATTATCTTTTTTTTTTTTTTTATAGCTCAAATTCACTTTTTTATTATTAATTTAATAATTCTAGCTCTATGGTGCTTAGTTGAACTGCACATTCAATTTAAAAAATAGAAAAACCTTTCTTGACTTGAGGTTTGAACCCGGTATCTCGCAAGCGTAGTTGAAGAGTTGACCGGTACGCCACGACGTTCTTACTAGGTCTAGTGAAAATGTTGAACGTAATAAACACACAATTTTTTTTGTAAAGCGGGTAGTCATGAAATTACTTTTAAGACTCAATAGCCAAGTAACCAATTATGTGCTAACACAGTACTTCAATCACTTTTGTTTGCGCCAAAAACATACTGAAAACCCTAGTAATTGTTTATTTTGAGAGCTTCATTATGTAACTTTAAGATTTTACACACTAATTGTTCGGAATAATGCTTTTAGCTTCACTTTTAAAATAATAAATTGTCGGAGACACTGAAACACGTCTTGCTTTCACAACGCTCGCGCGCGCGGTGTTAATGGTAAAATTTTATAAATTTTCCACCATTACTAATTTTTAGGCAGTAACATTTAATAAATCTGTGAATGCATACGACATGCAGTTTTCTGTTTTGTGTAGGTAGGCGTTGTACCCCTTTCATTGATTGATCTTCAATAATATAATTATTATATATAAAACGATTCGTTTCGAAGTGAAAATTCTTTTAAATCGTTGTAATTTGAAATTTCAACGAAACGAAATAATGAAACGAAAAAGCGACACCAAAGAAGACAAACATATTCAAATTAGGATTCAGAGAATGATAAAGAATACAAATTATATTTATCTTTCTCTCGTAGGCTACTTTTCTGAAGTTTCACTTCTGTTGTGTGTGAATCGCAAACACATTTTTTTACTAATGGTACGTAGCATTATCAGAATTTTACACGACGACGTCCCACGGTCGTTTATCATAGTAGGTGAACTGCGATATTTCTAAAAGCGAGTTGCTTATCACATAGGTAGCTTTATTTAGCCAAGTGCTTGCAAATCTAAGCCACCTAAGTTTGATCATCCATATCCGTATCTATGCGAAAGTGTTTCTGTCTGTCTGCTACGCTTTCACGGCCCACCTGTTCAACCGATTTTGATGAAATTTGGTACAGGGATAGTTTGCGTCCCGGGAAATGACTTAAGCTACTTAATATCCCGGAAAATTAAGGATTTCTTGCGGGAATTGAAAAAACTTAATCCACGCTTACGAAGTCGCGAGCATCATCTAGTTGATAATATTTTAACTAGCTATAATCCGCGACAATAGGTAAATCTATGTGGTACAGTGTGTATCCCGCGACATTCACCACACCACATAAATCTTCCGAACTTCTCTCAACGTACGTTTCAGTCCGATACCGAGTATGTTGACTGGACAGAGCACGATCGAGAAGACTGTGAATCGTGAATCGTGCATTGTAGAGTCAACATCTCCTGAAGATGCTCCGGTATCGGAGTGAAACGTATGTTGAGAGTAGTTTGGAAGATTTCTGTGGTGTGGTGAATATCGTGGGCTACGAGTATAAGTGCGGGATACACAGATTACCACATAGATGTACCTCTTGTCGCGGATTATAGCGAATTAAACTTCCTATTTCCATCATTATGATGGACTTCCGCCAAGTAACGGCTCCTTCTATCCAATATTGATATTTTGATTACATACTTCCCACGTGTCTGTGTTCGCGCACAAGTGTGTGTGCGAATGCTAACACAGATGCACTCTCTATCCCCTTACTTTCATGTCCCGATGGTACGGAAAATCCTACACAACCGGAGAGAGATCGGTGCAGGACCGACGACTTTACGTGCTCTCTGAGGCACAAGGTTGAAACACCACCCACTTTTCTTGAAATGAAATGAAATTATGGAATGATTTATGAAATGGTTTATTTATTTCACGTAGGACAACTTGTATCACTTAATATGATGTACGCCAAGACACAAGACTCTACCACCGGTTCGGATAAATGATTCTACTGAAAAGAGCTTGTCTTGTCAGAAAGAACCCTATACGGCCCCAACTGGGAATCGAACCCGAGACATCCACAGACGAATACCTGGGCCATCGAGGCAGTTAAATTAATCATAAATAGTCATGAAACACTTAAAACAGCCCGAACCGGGAAATCAAACCCGGGACCTTGCCATCTGCAGTCGTACATTCTAACCGCTGAACCCCTCAGTTAAGCCAATGACAAATGGTCTTCAGTCTCGACCCCCGACTCAGCGCGGGGTCGGGGTGCAATAATGACGTCATTAATATTTTGATATTAAAACACTCATCATTAATCATGCACTAATGAAATACCCCAGCGTTTAAATAGGGCTAAGTTGTTAATGGATAGTTTTGAATTTTAATACATTTTTGGAGTTTACCTCCTTTAGAATCGATTTGCATATTATAAGCCCGGGTATGAAAACGGTATGAAAATTTATGGGGAGTAAAATAAAATTTTCTCCGTTAAGTTATTGACTTTATGTTTCCATGACTGTCTTATGTATTTTGATGAATATAAATTATATAATTAACGATTCCTGTACAGAACTAAAATTTGTATTTAGAGGAAGCTTTACATCGATACAGTGGCCAAAAAACTATTTTTAATTCCATTACAGAAACAAATTAATTAATTTAATGGAAATGTATTTTGAAATTAAATGAAATTATTTATTTCACGAAGGTTAACTTGTGCCACTTATGAAATGTCTTAAGTCTACCACCGGTTCGGAAAGAATTTTTGTGCAACAATCAGAAATTCAAAATTTTATGATAAGAAGTCGTCCATTATCTCCCCCGGGTAGTGGTGAGGTTTAACACTAAAATAATAAAGGAAAGGTAAACACGGGTTCGACAAAAAAATTAAATATACCCCTGATTATTTATATTTCAGTGATCTTGTGATATTTCGTGCCTTTAATTTGTTGTTACGTAAAATATTTCTAAACCTGATATATACCTACGCCCTGTTCAACTTTCAAGACAGGGTTTCCGATTAAATGATTTCGCTTCATCATTACAAATTCATTAGTCAGCGAGCGATCGTGGTTGTAGGTAGTTCTAACATGGAGTTAGAAAAAATATTTTTAACAAGATAATATTAAAACAATTTTAAAAAACAAGCTTTTTTAGTCCGCCATATTGAATTGGGTGTGAAGTCATTTTATTTTGCGTATTCTTCTCAGCAAACTCTCTTATTTGATATCCGTATTGACGACCACCCTGGTACAGTGGTGAGCCCTGTGGCTTTAAGTCCCGGCAGATTCGATTCGGGAATATTCATTTTTAAATATATATTTTTTAGGTGAACCATTAAGCTGCCTTTTCTTTCTCTAAATTATGTAGTTTTGGGTTAGACCGTTATTACTGATATCTACACAGCAAAGTGTTATGGACCGTTAGATAATTTAGTTTAAAATACTGACTAAGCTGTTAGTTCGAATATTTTACTTTAAAATATTTAAGTGCTTAGTTTGATATTCCTGATGCTAGTTTTATAATAACGAAATTGCACTAAAATGGACGATTTTACTCGGCTATCAATAATATAACGCCTCAAATCTTACTAGCTCATTGGTCCCAAATAGTGAGTTGTTTTATGCCCCCGCAACCCGGTATAAGAGCGATACATCTACTGATATCACCCCATGGGCCCAAGTTACACTGTTCCAATCGAGTGGATGATTTGACTAAATTGTGAACCACCCTTAGAATTTTATAATTTTACTATAGTGTTTACCCACACTTAGGGTAATTTCTTACAATAATTCTTAAATACTTATCAAAAATTGCTGAGGTAAATATAATTTTTTGATACGTATTTAAGAATTGCCAATCTCAAAGTCGTGGACAAGCTACATAATCATTACTTAAAGAACTCAGAAAAGATTTAATTACAAAATCTATTATTATTTTTGACGACCTCCGTGGCGCAGTGTGTAGCGCTGTTGTCTTAACGTGCGGAGGTCCCGGGTTCGATCCCCGGCAGGGTCAATTTGGGAATTGATAATTTCTGAATTTTACCTGGTCTGCCGTGGCTCACCACCTTACCGGCAAAGAAGTGCCGCCAAGCGATTACGCGTTCCGGTACGATGCCGTGTAGAAACCGAATAGGGGTATGGGTTTAATATAACTGCCATGCCCTTAACAGGTTAGCCCGCTACCATCTTAGACTGCATCATCACTTACCATTAGGTGAGATCGCAGGCAAGGGCTAACTTGTAGTGGATTACAAAAAAAAGTTAGGAGGAGGAGTATATTACTAAGGAGTTATAATGATTAGCAACTCTGACTATTACCTATTCCGTGCTCTGACTGCGGCAGTATATAATTGTGCCCGCGACTTCGTCCCCATAGAATTATCTAGGAGAAAAACTCTCCTGAACCGAGTTCACTGAATGAAACACTCAACTTCAATTTTTCAATTTACTTAAACAAAATGGCCACCTAAAATAGGTACAGGCACTGGCTGGCTGGCAACTGAAGATACAGCTTATTCACAAAGCGTACAAAATATATTAAAATGGACTAAAGAACCCTCCTCCACCAAAACATTCATCAAATTTGAAAATATTTCCATCAGGCGTAAAGTCCGTGACTTTCATAATCCGAATAGATTATTTAATTGAATTAATATGACAAAGTTGATGGGTGTCGTCTGCCGCCATGTTTAAATTCGTGATGTATCATCGCGTAATGACTTGCTGCAGGGGTGGATGCTGAATGGGTGTATAGAAAAGAATATTATTTACGACAAAATATTAAATTAAGCCATAGTAGGTAGACTGCGTCGTTGGTCTAGTGGTTAGCATGTTCGACTGCGGCCAACGAGGTCCCGGGCTCGAGTGTTGGGTCGGGCCATAACAAGTTTTGGGGTTTTCTGACTAGAAATTCTCAGTACTAGCCCGGAGTTAGGACGTTGGCGGTGTTTCAGCCCCGTGCCTCGGAGAGCACGTTAAACCGTCCGTCCCGGTTATTATCACTAACATGATAATAGTCGTAAAGCCCGCCAACCCGCATTGGAGCAGCGTGGTGGGTCAAAGCTCTAATTCCCTCTTTCCTACGAGAGTGGAGGCCTGTGCCCAGCAGTGGGACGGTAATGGGCTGTAGTGGTATAGTAGATAGTAGGTAGTAGGGGGTATACTACCATCGCTAATTGCCGTATTGTTTTAATAAAACGTTCGTGTTTTATAATTATAATCCTTATTTTAGGGGTGTCAAGGTACGAGACATAAAACTGTCATTTTGAAATAATACTGCTCAAGGATAGTTATTAGCTTTGATTGATTTAACGAATTTTAATTTTATTGGTCACTCACATACCTTTAAGTAGGTATAAGTAGTTGTTTGTCGACTGGATACGCTAGTTTAACAGAAAAAAAATATCCGGGTATGTTTACTGGGTTTTCTTATAGTGGATAAGCCCGGGTTGGTTCCCGGCAGGTTCAATTTGGGAATTTATAATTTATGAATTTTCCCTGGTCTGGTTTGGTGAGAGGATTTGGCCGTGGTTATTGACGTACTGCCAAGCAATTTACTAATAAAGGTAACTGTGGGCTTAATATAACTGCAACGCATCCCTTACAGGTTAGCCCGCTTCCTTCTGAGACTGCATCATCACTTACCATCAGGTGAGCTCACAGTCAAACGCTAAATTTTATTGGAATTTAAAGAAACCTAACAGTTGCCTAAAATACGATAAGCTTAATAAACAAGAGTGAACAGCCATTAGGCATCATCTAACGCCTATCTAAGACCACATCATCACTTTTAGTTTTACTTACTATAGGCTTCGGTCGAAGTCCTCGGTACGATTGCCAGCAGTGGCATTTTGAGTTTTTTTTTATTTATATACTTGTCTGCAATTCGGACAACGGTAGCCTGGAGGGCATTCCAACGACAGGGCAGTTGGACGAGAGCAGTTGGAAGAAAATCACTTCCTCGTTCAGGGTAAAGGAATTGGAAACGAGGAATAAAAAATAAAATAATATTATGGCAACCATTCCCCGGAAAAAAGCTGTCTGATTCAACAAAATACGCTTGGAATAACATAAAAATACCCTGTGAAATACCGGCAAAGGAAAAATACTAATTCACGTAACTACCAACTCACTATGTACCAATTACTTGCTATTGAAGATGGTCAAGTTCTAAGAAATCAAAGGACCTTCTACCCAAACAATTCCTTGGAACTTGGTTACGGACCAAATCAAATACAGATACGAAATTCCTGATAACAAAAAGGTTCCAACGTACGAGAACAAGTATCTATATCCCCACAGTCAATTAAGGCTATTCTTTTGGTCGGACGGGCAAAATAAATACAGATGATAAATAATAATAATAGATATTACACGTAATATAGGGTAAGGTATCCAGTTACAAGGAGTAGTAGGTACTGTAGGTTTATAAGGTTATCAATTTTTTTTGTTTTACTAACTTCCCTGTCTAATTATACTAACCCTTTTTTATGAACTGACATTCTGAACTTTGATTTAAACACATTAAATAATAGCTAATGAATTAACAACAGTTTGCTCTCGAATACATTTAGACGCTTTGATATTTTATTTACTTTTTGTTTCAAAAACTTAACGTATATGACAGAAAAAGCAATCAAACTAAGATAAGTTAATCGCGTGGATTACAGAAAATTGATATTCATGACTCTAACGTTAAAACTGGCAGACTATCATATCTTTCACATCCCTATTTTACCCCCATAGGAAACAAATTTTAAGAAATCCTTTCATAACGAATGCTTAAATCATAAATAGCGATCTGTAATTATCAACCGAATCCATTCAGTAATTTGATCTGTGTGTTGATAGGTCACTCAGCCAGTCAGTCCCCTTTATATATCTACTAGATTCTCCAACAATATATTTTATTGTAAAATATGTATTATCTTATATTAAGACGAGTTCGGCAATCGTACACCTTACCCTATTAAATCCCCGTTGAAGGTATAATATGGTGGAATGACAGGCGACCGAGATCAAAGCCGTTGGAAATGACCAGTCATCCCCAAATGATTATCGGCGTCCATAGAAGTTGGATACTTGGACTTTATTGGACATGATAAAAAAAAAATACCATGATTTTAAAGATAATGGGTATTTATACTATCCGATCTGATATATTAGCTTGATTTTTTATTACCGATTTGATATCGGATCTAAAAAAAAATCCCCATAAAATGCCACGTACCTGCAAATTATAGAACCAGCTTCCATCTTCTATGTTCCCTCATGGTTAAAATGTGGGGCTCTTCAAAGAGGCGGATAAACAGATATCTCAAAAGCCAGCAAAGCATTGGCGGTTCCTCTGATACCGCACATGTTCATGGGCGGCTATAATCAATTCAATTCAATTCAATTTATTTGTTTTACATAGCATTACATATTCACATAAAACATATTCAAACAGTGACAATGAAGGGACTGGTGCTCGAACTAGGTAATAAACCTGTGTTTCAAGACACCAGGCTCTTTCCCGAGTATAATGGCTAATTAAATATTATGACTTAGTAATTGTTGTAATGGTAAGTGATTTAAATTTAATCACTTAACATTAGGTGATCCGCCTGCTCGTTTGCTCGTTATCTAAACTAATAATGTAAAGAGGAAAGATTTGTTTTTTGTTTGTATGTTTGTTTGTAATGGATAAACTCAAAAACTACTCCACCGATTTTAAAAATTATTTCACTTAAAGAAAGCTACATTACCAGCTAGTAACATAGGATATCTTTAATTTTCATAAAAATTAGAAATCCTTACGAAAATTGCAATAATGTGAACTAAGTCAGAAAAAATCGTCTCTTCTACGTAAGAGCTTACGTGACGTGCGCTGCGTAAACAGTTCAAGTTAGACGAAAACAATGTATGGTGGAATTGTTCCTCTCAAAAAGTTCTTAAAAAAAGTCCGTGATAGCACATATCTATGTTTTAAGGTTGACAAAACCTGCACACTGCTCACTGGCTATGTTGGGTATAGACTATTAGGATTATTAGTGCTACACGTGCGTAGCCGGGGCGGATCGCTAGTATATATATTATTAAAAAAAAATTGAAATTATAAAAATTATGGCGAAGGACTTAGGCTCAATGCATACTACCTACTCCCTTGGCGCTGCTCGTTACTACACAATGAAGTTTCAACCTATTTTGAAGCCATTGTAGCTACGCATGCAACCTTTATTATCATCTCTTTGAAAACGCCTCGAGTTTCCCCCAACAATATTCGTGTTTCTTTTCAAAAACTTCTGTTCCGTATTTTAAGGCGATATTAAACTCCACTTTCGCCTACCTCTAAGCCCGATAAGCTCTATTGTTATCGTCGACTTTGTGCCCCTAGCCGCCTAATAGAAAACTGAATTAATCTATTTTATATTGGGTAAAGAGCTGGCGAATGCCTGAACGAGTCTTTATATTATTTTTATGACAAAACTGTTTTTTAACCGCTACAAGTTAGCCCTTGATGGTAAGTGATGATGCAGTCTAAATACCCCTAATCTGTTGCTACACGGCATCGTACCGGAACGCTAAATCGCTTGGCGGCTTTTGCCAGTAGGGTGGTAATTTAGATGGATGGATGACCTAAGTATATTATTATTATTCATTTATTTCAGGCAAAAAGGCCCATATTATAAAATACATAAAATACAAAATACTTAAAAAATAAAAACAATATAAAATATAATACAAACTTAAAATACTATAGGAAGGTAATAAAAAAAAGACTAATACTACGGTAGAGATTTTTCTCTCACTTCTCACTACACTATGCCCTCAGGCCAAAAGTCCGCTATGAGATATGTATGTATGAATGGATGGATGTTTGTTACTCGATCACGCCAGATTGGGTAAACTGATCTAGATGAAATTTGGCACAGAGCTAGATTATAGTCTGGAATAACACATAGGCTACTTTTTGTTCCGGAAAATGAAAGAATTCCCGCGGGAAACAATAAACCTCAATCGACACGGGCGAAGTCGCAGGCATCAGCTAGTAAATGCTGTAGGTATCACATTATCATATGAAGCGAAAAGATTTGTACACCACACTGTGGTAGAATACATGATACCTTCTATAATACTAACATCTTACCTACTTACTGTATTCACAAATAAATTAATTTGATTTGATTTGATTGGATTTGATTTGATTTGATAATATTATTAAGGTAACGCCATCCGTGTGAAACAGAAAACACGACCTAAGGGTCCAGCTCTTGGTCTATATTTTGTATACTTCGCGAACAAAACATTCGCTAAACCAAGTTGAAATTAATTAAGCATTTTGATTCATAGCCCAAGAATGAATCGCGAAGATAAATTGTTTGTTGTTTATTATGTGAGACGTGACAACCCTTTGCATGATCTAGTTGTTGGTAGATATATATATCACCACCCCCCACCACCACTACAGCCCATTAACGTCCCACTGCTGGGCACAGGCCTCCACTCTCATAGGAGAGTGGGAATTAGAGCTTAGACCCACCACGCTGCTCCAATGCGGGTTGGCGGGCTTTAACGACTATTATCATGCTAGTGATAATAACCGGGACCGACGGCTTGACGTGCTCTCCGAGGCACGGGAGTGAAACACCACCAACTTCCTAACTCCGGGCTAGTACTGAGAATTTCTAGTAAGAAAAACCTAATACTCAATTATAGCCCGACCCGGGACTCGAACCCGGGACCTCGTCGGCCGCAGTCAAACATGCTAACCACTAGACCAACGAGGCAGTTATATCACCGTAAGATGTAAATAATATAATCTAACTCGCGAAATTGTAAACTAAGATTACAATTTAACTCATTATTTTTCGGTAGATTGTAATCTGTTACGTATATTAATTCGATAGAACCAAGCTCTTATCCCTTCTGACGTGGTACGTGTATGGTTAGGCGGTAACATGGGTAGGTCTTTCTTTATTTGCATACGACTTTTTGGTGGACTATTTATTGAATAAATATTACACTCTATGTAATCAGAGGTGCGATTATGTAAGAATTGCCGATCCAATCGTCAAAGTTCGGCGTCAAAGTAAAATAAACCATAACAGTATTGAATTAGAGCTCAATTTCGTGTATCCATTCTCATACGTTTATGGTATCGTACATACCTAAACGTATGAGAATGGATATGTCACCGTAAGATTGTAAAAACCGTTAGATTATAATCTAACTCGCGAAATTGTAAACTAAGATTACAATTTAACGCATTATTTTTCGTTAGATTGTAATCTGTTAGATATATTAATCCGATCGAACCTAAGTGCCTTATTTATGTCGAACCCTTACCTAACCTACAAGAAACAGACAAGAAAACGTAAATACAATGAATATTTCAAAAATTGACACTCAGAACATTGAACGGTTCATAATCTTTCGACAGTTAACAATTTCGCGAGTTAGATTATAATCTAACGGTTTTTATAATCTTACGGTGTGATATATATATTACTAGATGATTCCCGCGACTTCGGCCGCGTGGCTTAAGATTTTGTGATTCCCGCGAGAACTATATAATTTTCCGGGATAAATAGTAGCCTATCTCCTTCACCGGGATACTACCCCTGTACCAAATTTCATCAAAATCAGTTGAGCAGATGGGCCTTGAATGGCAAACAGATAGATGGACAGACAGACAGATACCTACACTTTCGCATTTAGTATGGATTAATGCAAATGTCACTTTGTTCAATGGTTTGTGCCAACGGAGTATCTCATCGACGTGATTTACCTCTTATAAATAATACTATAATCCATACTTCCATACTAATATAAACTAGCGTTTGCCCGCGACTTCGTCCACGTTGAACGTTCTTAAAAAAGAAATTATCTTATCAAAACATAAAATTCTTAATTTTTCACCGAAGCCACAAATACACACAAGTTTCATAGATATAACTTGAACCGCCTATTTAACCTTTTTCTAACAAAAAATCCTTCATTTAAGGATTAATCTCTAGAGTGGTAATGTTCTCTCAAAATTTCAAATTTCCATTTTCAGCCGTTTGGGCTGTAGGTTGTAGTAAGGACAAAGCCTTTTATATAGTTATGGATGGATGACTAGATGATGCGAAGTCGTCCGCATTGTTTTTTTTTATTATCGACTGCCTGAAAAAAGGAGTATACCTATTGTTTTCAAGGTTCATGTATGTATGTATGTATGTGAGTTTTTATATTCCACCATAACTTCTGTACGCCTGAACCGAATCGTATCGTTAGAATACTTAGCTTATTCCGGGTGACATAGACTAGGAAATTTAATAATAATTTAAAAAAATGATGGGGAGACCATGTTCCCGCATTAAAGACTAAAGTTGAAAAAAAATATTCGAAAATAAGATTAACTATATAATCATCTTCTAGAAAATGATGAGTAGATTCCAAAAATATATAACACCATAGTTCAATATCCAGTGATTCACAAAAAATATCATTTAATAAAAATGTGAAAAAGATTCTATTTAACTAGATTAATTTAGATTTATAACTTTTTAATTCGTTTTTTGGCAGGGCAGTCGTGGTTCTAAATTAATTTAGATTTTTAACTTTTCAATTCGTTTTTGGCAGGGCAGTCGTATTTTTATTTTTTTTAATTATGACTTCTTGCCAATGTCCCTTTCCGGGATGCAAGCCATCTATCTCTATACCAAATTTCATCAAAATCGTATGAAAAGATGGACCGTTAAATCGTAGCAGACAGGCAGAGAGACAGGAATAATAGCAGATTTTTCTACATCCCCACAGGAGGGAAACCACGGGCGGTCACTAGTTATCTACGTCAAATGTAAGTAGGCAAGTATCCATAAAAGAAATTCCAAGCGGCAATTTCGAGACGAATCTTTTAAAATGTCAAAAAGGAAGGAATTTTCCTCCACGCTCCTCCGCGACGAACCTTATTGGAAAACTTTTCAATTCGCCCCAATTGTAGTGGTAGATTGCTTCAGACAAACTGACACAATTTTATGGACTTTTTTATTTTATTAAATCTTATGATCCTCGAGTTCTGTGGCTTTTTTATTATAAAAAAGTTGGCTTATTACGTATATAAGAGCCTATGTACACAGCGTATTTTATACGCAGTGAGCTGACAACGCAAGGTACGAATGGCCTAGCTGTGACAACGCTTATCAGTAGATTGCGATTGGTAAGCAACTTTGACCCAAGTTTGACCCAAGACCCAAGAATTTGGACGTTCAAATTTGGCCTTTTCGTTTCCTACGTGCCTCGGAGAGCACGTTAAGCCGTCGGTCGGTTCACTAATATCTGATAATAATCGTTACAAAACCTAAAAGTTTAAATACCTACTCTTAATCGAGTCGTATGCGGAAGGACGTGGGAACCCAGCGCATTATTATCCCAAGAAAACTAATACCATTATGCGTTTAATAGAATGGGGTCTCGACCCTCAGTGATGAGCAATACAACGCGTTCAAAAAACGTGCGGTGTCTGCGCGTTTTCAGTTCAAAAAGGAGATATAACGCGCCTATACGGATTGACAGCACGTCTGTATCGCGTTGCACGCACGTTTGAATAATAATGTTATTATTTTCTTCATATACGACTATTTATTAATTGGCGACAGCTATAGATGAGTATTAAGCCTCTAATCTAACCTGAGGTGCGATTAGGTAAGACTTGTCTGTCCGTCCTTCCGTCTGTCCGTCTGTCAGAGCCTTATAACTTCTGAATACTGAACGTAAAAACTTCAAATTTAAATATAATAAGTAAACCGATGGCCTTCAGCCGAATATGGCTTAAAAACCGTTAGATTAAAATCTTTATTTCAGGGGAGCTTTCATAGAAGCGAATGCGAAGTAAAATATTTTTGAAAGCGTTACATAGGGTTGCGATATATCATTTTAAAGATAATTAGGAATAGAGTCCAAAAATATATATTTTTAAATTTTTCTCCTAAAATTGACGAAATGGGGGTCTTTCAAAGTGGAGATTTTCTAACGTCCAAAGTTGACCTCATAATTCTCAATTTTCTGAAAGGCTGAGCCTGAAACTTGATCAATTATTTGAATTATATCCTGTACTTGAACAACAAATACTAAAATAAGATAAATATTATAAGGAAACGAAATAATTTAATATTTAATGAGCTTCAGTATTTTTAACAATACTTCACAATGATGTCAATAAATGGCGCTCTGTAAAAGTTTATTCGTTTCTCCAATAACTCTTTAGCTCTTTTGCGTCTAATGTTAAAAGTTAACTATTACAATATATAGTTAAAACTATCTTATGGATACCGCGAGGTCTCAGTTCGGGGCGAACCACTAATTATTCATTGGCGACAGCTATAACTGAGTATTAAGCCACTAAAATCTAACCCTGATTACATAGAGTATAATATTTATTCAATAAATAAGTCCACCAAAAAGTCGTAGACAAATAAAGAAGACCTACCCTGTTACCGCCTAACCATACACGTACCACGTCAGAAGGGAAACGAGCTACGCGATAGAAAAAGATGGCATGTGTATATAAATAGATGACTTTTGTTAGCAGCGCTGTGGGAGCTGAATTGCACTTTATTACGTCGGATTAAGAGCCGAAATATGTTTAAACGTCTTTGCGGAGTAATTTTTCTGTAACTGAAAGGTACTGTTAAGTATTCTATGATGCTAAAACATGAGACAGGCGGAGATTCAGAAGTTTTTAAAAACGAAGTATAAATGACACTCAGAAGACTAAGGACAGTAAATCCATAAAACTCTATCTGCCAGTGGAATTTAAATCGTTTTATTGGACACGTAGAGGGCACCATATTTCATAAAAGTTTACCCAAAACTCCAGTTCTGGGAGTGACAGAATGCGGCTAGAATTCAAGCGTTATAAAATCTAGAGCCATGTAGGTAGATTTGATGCCGTGATTTAATACGTACCTGTAGGAAGTTTGCTTGGCGCTATATGCACATAATCTTATATATAAAATTCTCATGTCACAATGTTAGTAACCATACTCCTCCGAAACGGCTTGACCGATTTTTATGAAATTTTATATGCATATTCAGTAGGTCTGAGAATCGGCAACTATCTATTTTTCATACCCCTAAAACACCTCAATCCACGCGGACGGAGTCGAGAGCATCAGCTAGTATTATTATACATTCCTTATACCAACAATAGAATTTAGCATATTAATATTTTTAAGGTACCTTGGTGCTACAATACCTAAAGAATCTTAGCATATTATACTTAAATGCGGTCATCTTCGACTTCGTCTTCGTACAATGTCTATTTTCCTATGAGATTATGAAATTTTCTCACTGAAAGAGGCTTATACAGTTTTTGTTATACGATTGGTGATGTGTTATACGGCGGATTCTACGACATACATTTTTGGCTTTAACTTTGCATTTTTTGTGATATTATATTTTTAAATAAGCATTATATTTATACTAGCTGATGCCCGCGACTTCATTCGCGTGGATTGAGGTTTTCTGGTTTCCGCAAGAACTCATTGTTTAAAAGAGGAGGACAAAAAGTGCCTATGTGTTATTCCAGACTGTATTCTACCTCTGTGCGAAATTTCATCCAGATCCGTTTAGCCGTTTTCGCGTGATTGAGTAACAAACATCCATCCAAACTCTCGCATTTATAATATTAAGTATAGATATAGATAGTTATCCTTCTAGCTTCCAAAATGGCATTAACTTTTCTATATTTCTAACCTGGAATCAAATGCAGGACCTAAGTATTAAAGCCGTTTGGCGAAATCGGAACCCTGTCGCGGCCAGAGATGAAGTTAACTCAACTTTTATGATATATGGAAGCGCCCACTTGTGCACCAATCGTACGTTCTAAATCCATTTCTGGTTCGTTTAAGGTTTACTAGTTTTTGCCCGCAGCTTCGCTCACATTGAGTACGATTTTCATACAAATTTAAAACCTCTATTTTACCTTCTTAGGGATTGAATTTTCAAAAATCCTTTCTCGGTTACTTACTATATACAAGCTATATGCATGCCAAATTTCAGTCCGATCCGTTTAGTGGTTTGAGCTTTGCGTTCATAGATGTGTCAGTCAATTACTTTTTCCTTATATATGAGAGAGATTCAATTTTTAAAACTAATAAATGAAATTACTTGACTCACGTATAGTTTTCATGTAATTGTTATGTAACTAGATGAAGCCTGCGACTCCATCTGCATGAGTATAGGTTTTAAATTCTCGAGGAAATTCTTTGATTTTCCGGGATCGCCTTTGTCTCTTTAGGTCCTGATCTATACCCAAGATCATGCCAATCCGTTCTATGTCCTATGTAGTAAGAAATTAAGTAATTACTAGTAGTGTTTAAATCCTCACTTCTGTTGGATTTACGCCAATTTTGCTCATCATCTTTTCCCCACAGTTATTGATTCATCTATCTTTGTCTATGTCACCGTAAGGTTGTAAAAACCGTTAGATTGTAATCTAACTCGCGAAATTGTAAACTGTCGAAAGATTGTGAACCGTTCAATGTTCTGAGTGTCAATTTTTGAAATATTCATTGTATTTACGTTTTCTTGTCTGTTTCATGTAGGTTAGGTTAGGGTTCGACATAAATAATGAGGTAGTACAGGCACTTAGGTTATATGGGGTTAATAAACCTAACAGATTACAATCTACCAGAAAATAATGCGTTAAATTGTAATCTTTCGACACTTTGCGATTTTGCGAGTCAGATTATAATCTAACGGTTTTTACAATCTTACGGTGACATCTATACAAAAAAATTTTTTTTAAAATCAAGATGCATATACCTCCTTTCAGTAAAGCAGGACGCCAAGACAAAAAAAAGCTTAATTAAACCGAAATAGTAATAAGTCTCGGAATCTAGAATAAAAAGTAAACTAGTGAGGAAAAGTAACGAGAGTACACGACTGTTAAAACCGAAGATAACGATGTAGACAGATACCACAAATTGTTAAAGTAAAGGTCAATTTATTAGAACAATATTATTATTTAGCATCCGAAATCATACTGCGGTGTCCTTTACCGCACAATTATATCCTAAAGCAATGAATCTATAAATCATTTGTACCTAGTTATGGTTGGGATCAAATAAATCATCTTTAAGCTAAGGGCTGTATTGCATTAAGGGCGAAAGCGGTAGCGTACGCGATTTAAAATTGTAACAATGAAATTTTCAAAAGTCAGCTATCATGGATCTATCTAGTACTTGCAGATGGCACCCTACCATCGCTTAAAGTATTATGTATGTATGTATGTATATACTTTATTGTACACCACAAATACACAACATGTTACAAACAAGAACAAGTACGTAAGTAGGTACAATAAGGCGGTCTTATCGCTAAGCAGCGATCTCTTCTAGACAACCTTAACGTTAGGGAGAAAATGAAAAAGAAGGGGAGGTGGTGCAAAAATAATAATAAACTTAAATACTAATACCTAAATAAACTAACCAATTACCAATACCATATATTACAACATATTTTAATAAAATAATATATACAATATAATAATAATAGACATACATAAACTAAATAGACTATTATCAGACTCAACAGTGAACAATTGTACGTGGACTTCCTCAAAGTAACGTCTGTTTCTATCCAATATTTTATGAGTAAATCCGCGCTCAATAATATATTCGCGGGCCAGTGAATGACTTGCACTTCTCAACTGTAATATGGTATAATGGTATAATAGTTCTTCACGGAAGTACGAGCTATAGATTTTTTTTATCCACTTCAAGTTAGCTCTTGATTGCGATTTCACCTGATGGTAAGTGATGATGCAGTCTAAGATGGTAAAAAAAAAAAATAACAGGTTAGCCCGCTAACCTGTTATTTTTTTTTTTTAAATAATAATAAAGTGATGCCTCTGACATGGTCAAAGCCCTTGTTCTTTCTAATTTTTTCATTGTTTACATTAGGGGCATGGCAGTTATATTAAACCCATACCCCTATTCGGTTTCTACACGGCATAGTACCGGAACGCTAAATCGCTTGGCACGTCTTTGCCGGTAGGGTGGTAACGAGCCACGGCCGAAACCCCCACCAGGCCAGACCAGTGAAAATTCAGAAATTATAAATTCCCAAATTGACCCTGCCGGGGATCGAACCCGAGGCTCTGCAAGTTAAGACAACAGCGCCACACACTGCGCCACGGAGGTCGTAAAAGGAGGTGTAATGTTAGTTATCCGCTACCGCTCTCCGATACCCCGTGATCTCAACCCTATAGCTAGAAGCGAATTGTAATTCTGCTCCCAATTGGGAGATAAACAAATTGCACAGTCACTCAACGCTGATTGATACACAAAGTTGTTTAATTAAGTGATGGGTCAGATCTAAAATTTATCACGGCGATCCTTGATCCTTTTTGACAACCTCCGCTGTTGTCTAACCGGGTTCGATTCACGGCAGGGTCAATTTGGGAATTTATAATTTCTGAATTGTCCCTGGTCTGAACTGGTGGGGTTGAAGCCCTAAGGGACGTAAGCCCTGCATGTCGCAGAAAACCGAGCAACATGGGGCGACATCGGTCATAGGAGGATTATTGGTGGAAGGGGTCACGACCTTCAGTAATGGGAAATAGATCCTCAGTAATGGGGAATAGGACGCAAGGAGGAGGCCTCGTGGGAGTCTGCGGCCGTGGCTAGTTACCACCTTACCAGCAAAGACTTTCCGCAAAACGATTTAGCGTTTTGGTATGATGACGTGTACCTATAGAAACCGGTTAGGGGCATTGATTTAATATAACTACCGTATCCTTTTTTTTTTTTTATCCACTACATGTTAGCCCTTGACTGCGGTCTCACCTAATGGTAAGTGATGATGCAGTCTAAGATGGTAGCGGGCTCACCTGTTAGGGGCATGGCAGTTATACCTATTAAACCCATACCCCTATTTGGTTTCTACAAGGCATCGTACCGGAACGCGTAATCGCTTGGCGGCACGTCTTTGCCGGTAGGGTGGTAACTAGCCACGGCGGAAGCCTCCCACCAGGCCAGACCAGGGAAAATTCAGAAATTATAAATTCCCAAATTGACCCTGCCGGGGATCGAACCCGGGACCTCCGCACGCTAAGACAACAGTGCTACACACTGCGCCACGGAGGTCGTCAGTATCATGTTAGCCCGCTACCATCTTAGACTACATCTTCATATCCGTTGAAATTGTAATCAAGGGCTTATTTGTTGTGGATGAAAAAATACCTATATTTTGTGTTGTTACTAGTGTGGTACAGTATAATTGGTGACTAGCAAAGTCATGTGTGTCTGTCTGTCTACTAAGCTTTAACGGCCTGTATGGTCAACCTATTTTCACGAAATATGCAACAGATATAGATGCATCCCGGGAAAGGACATAGGCTACTTTTTATCCCGGGAAATAAAAGAGTTCCGTCGTGAATCAAAAATTTAAATTATTAAAGTAAAGAAGAAAAGTAAAAAAAGTAAAGAAGAATCTAGAAGACAAAGAAAGATTTATGATTTCCCAGGCCGAAAAATTAGTATAATATAAAACCAACATATAGAAACTAGATGATACCCGCGACTTCGTTTGCTTGGATTAAGTTTTTTTAATACCCACGAGAACTCCTTAATTTTCCAAGCTTAAAGTCAAAGTCAATTTCAAGTAGTAGTCATTTTGTAGCAGATGCCTGCTCCAACGTATAAAATTATTTTACAGTCTCCTAGCAATTAACTACAGTACCTACCTAAATAAATGTTTGTTCTCACATGTTTAAAGCCTAGCTGTTTATTCGTCAGTGCGTTTGCGCATTGTTCATCCGATTAAGTTGGAACTTTGTACAGTTGTTGTTGGGGCAGGTTGCAGACGTAGACCATCACATACAATTACACAACAACAATTGGCACAACACACAGACATCGATTGTTAACTTGTTCAATATCATAAAGTGTAATTGTACTGATAATGGGCATAACAATACTTATGACGTCACTTAAGATATAGGTCTAAGACGCGGGGTTTAGTGATAGATAATTTCGCACGGGACCCCAACGCCTCCGTGGCGCAATTGGCTAGCGCGTTCGGCTGTTAACCGAAAGGTTGGTGGTTCGAGCCCACCCGGGGGCGAGTTTTTTATGGTTCAAAAACATTAATTCTTCTAAATTTCTAACTTAGGTAAGTTTATTTGTTCAAAGTTTTTTTTACTAAATAACCACTTTATACTAATAATAAAAATTTAAAAAGTGTGCGAAAGTGTTTTTGTGCTTCAATCACGCCGCAACAGAGCAACGGATTGACGTCATTTTTTATACGACTGCCTGAAAAAAGGAGTATATTGTTTTCAGGGTTCATGTATGTATGTATGTATGTGAGTTTGTATATTCCACCATAACTTCTATACGCCTGAACCGATTTTGATAAATGAGGTATCGTTAGAATCCCTAGCTTATTCCGGGTGGTTAACATAGGCTACTAAATTTTTAAAAAAAAATTGATTGGGTGACCATGATCGCTTATTAAAGACTAAAGTTGAAAAAAAAATGCGAAAATAAGATTAACTATATAATTATCATCTAGAAAATGATGAGTAGATTCCAAAAATATATAACACTATAGTTCAACATCCAGTGATCCACAAAAAATATCATTTAATAAAAATGTGAATAAGATTCCAAAGCCTTTATACATATGCAAATCGCTTCTTAAATAAACTAAACTCCAAAAATAATATGGCAGGGCAGTCGTATTTTTTAATTCATTAAATTAAGTTCACTTGTTACGTGGTTATCTAGTTGTGGACCTGGCCAAATGTACCTTTTTATCCCGGAAAAAAAGGAAATAAAAAAAGGAAAGGAAAGCATGGTACATTTTTTTTATTCCAGCGGGAATAAAAAAAAATTACCACGCGGATGAAGTCCAGGGCATTAGCTAGTGAATAATAACTATAACTGTGTAGAAATAAGTTCAATTTTCATTAATATAATTCGCGGACGCATTCACTGAGGTTTTCCCAAGTAGGTATTTATTTATTAGGAGCTCGTTTCAAACCGAGGCCTGAAGACTGAATTTCAATAGTTCATCAACGCCCATACATTAAAACTAGGTTTTGTAAGCGTATCCATACACTATAATAAAAAACGGTGCGTTTTATTTTGGTTTAATTAAAAAAATCACTACTGCTTTAACAAATAAATACTTATTATTATAAAACAGTCTAAATAATCTACTCGATTTGCAAATATAATATTATGCTTTAAAAATGAAAATGACGTGCTTAATCCTTAGGTGTAGGCCTACTTGATTGATTGATTTTTCACTGTATAATACTTCAAATACGAGATCTTATAAAATAGAGCGTACTAATATTGTTATTTGATAAAAATAACGAAGTAAAAACAATTTTTTTTTCGCAAATAACCTTGTTTAAATTTTGCCAAACGTTGTATGTGAATAGGAAATTTGTAATAGATATTTGTAGTAGTACGATAAGATTGACATTTATGTTATACACAGACAGATACGCCGTCGTATTTATTATGCTTAAAGGTATTAATTAGTATGGATTCTATAAAAACCTAAAACTTAATTGTTAGGTACGTAATATTTTTTCATCCACATATTTCATCATTCACAGCTGCGTTTTTAATACAGTGTGAAGATTGCTTAAACCACTTCTAAGGACGTTGAACTGGGCTTTGATATAAATGTAACTGAAATAATTCTGCCTAGAATACCTCGGAATAGAAAAATATTTGATAAACAACACGAAATTTTAGCGTAAATCCAATCAATGATTTATTGATTACAGCTCCGTTTCCTAAGGTAACATTTCCCTTGTAATTTTTTATACGACTGCCCGAAAAAGGGAGTAAGTATATTGTTTTCATGGTTCATGTTTGTATGTATGTATGTGACTTTGTATATTTCACCATAACTTCTATACGCCTGAACCGATTTTGATAAATGAGGTATCCGTAGAATCCCGAGTTACATAGGCTAGTAAAATTTAAAAAACAATTGATGGGGTGACCATGGTCTCGCATTAAAGACTAAAGTTGAAAAAAATATTCGAACATAAGAATAACTATATAATCATCATCTAGGAAATGATGAGTAGATTCCAAAAATATATAACACTATAGTTCAATATCCAGTGATTCACAAAAAATATCATTTAATAAAAATGTGAATAAGATTCTATTTAACTAGATTAATTTACATTTTCAACTTTTTAGTTCGTGATTTTGCAAGGCAGTCGTGTTTTTAATTATTTTTTATGAAATCCTTATTTCTTTTAATACACCTAGTTTAATAACTAGTTGTTTTAGTCCACGTGTTTAGCTATGGTAATCACTTCACTTATATTGCACAGAAATGACTTTGATTTTTCTAATAAATAAAAATAACATGATTAACACTAGATGTTACGCGCCACTTCATCCGTATGGATTTAGGTATTACCGAAATACCCTGGGAATCCTTAGATTTTCTGGGATTAAAATTAGTAGATTATGGGTTATGACCAGTCAAATGTAAAAACGGATTGACGGTCAACAGATACGGTTTTTTATTAATAATATTATAGTAATTTAGTATTAGTTGGTTTATCAAATACTGAGATCTACAGCTGAACAGTGGACATACTTTAACTAAAAAGAGCGTCACTATACCTGGCCTCCTCAGCATTCATACTTATTCATCCAACCAATTTCTGCTACTCTCTTGTCCATCCATGGTATCGGATAACTAGCTTATAGTATCTACGACTCTCTAGAAGGTAGAGGTAGACGTGTCAAAATATGTGGTAATCTTTTCAACGAGGATTCCCGAGCACCCAAACCCATCAATATATTCTACCTTAAAATTATAACAAGAATCCAAATAAAAATAAAATACCCACCCATTAAATTATATCCGATAACATCTAAATTTTCAAGCCCATATAAAGCTTTTTTAATTTTTATAAAAACAAAAAGCGGCCGTGGAATCAAAACAAATATGGCGTCCAAAATGGCTCTCAATTAATTAACCGCCGCTACCGAGGACCTGCCCTTAGGGAATATGTTTTGTCTCATTTTATCTTAACGGCAGTAAAAGAGAGAGTATAGCAATATACTAATTAGACCACCCGTCGTCTACGCTCCTTGATTATGAGCGATTAATTTGTTTGGGATTAAGATTATTTGTTTTTTATAATCGGAATAGAAAGGTTAGGTACCTATAAGAGGATTAAAGGTAGTATAGTTCTACAAATATCTACGAAATAGTACCTATTGGTTTTCCCGTTGGTGCAATTTACAAAAACATAGTTTGTGTTTGATAGATTATCTATACTAATATTATAAGTGCGAAAGTTTGGATGTATGGACGGATGTTTGTTACTCAATCACGCCAAAATGGCTAAACAGATCTGGATGAAATTTAGCACAGAGATATATTATAGTCTGGAATAACTAGGCTACTTTTTGTCCCAGAAAGGAACCAGAAAACCTCAATTCACCTCAATTTAAGTACTAGCCACGGGCCACAGCTGTAGCCTTCCATCACACAAAAAAACACGACGTAAACGCGCGTTTTTAATACGTAGGAAACTGCATGTGCGTAGGTTGTAGATAGAAGTATAAACAAGTGCTAAATATCTGTAACTACACCCTTGCTAGTGAGTGAAATATCCTCAAGTACAAGTCAGGTGTGCCGCGCGAGTTATGGCGGTAAAAACCTGGACGGCTGCCATCTGGTGGCGACACTTGGAGATTTATAGCTCACTCGCACTGCTAGGGGTAGTTTCGGAAATAGTTCGCCGCGGTTTATAATATAGGATTGCACGACTTCACTCTCAGGAATATTTGAAAATTTTACAGGAACTCTAACTCTATATTTTGGAATCTAAATCCATATCCTAATATTTATAGTACTTTACTAATATTATAAATGCGGAAGTATGTCTGTGTGTCTATCTGTCTGTATGCTACGTTTTAACTGCCTATCTGTCTGACCGATTTTGATGAAATTTCGTACAGAGATAAGTTGTAGTATTTTAATATACTGTATATTGTGCAGGAAAGACACTACCACTCCTTTGCAACGCAGTATAGTAAAAAACCGCACTTTCCCTTCAAATTCACTCTGAAACATTAATCACTTCATACTTTAAAAGGATATTTTAAAATATTCACCGTTTTTCTCACAGCACCAACATTAAATAGTTTAACATTAAAGTGTAGATATATTATAAAAGGTACGGAACACTTTAAACAGCGCTTTAACGACTGACGATATTATAATGGTTCAACCCGCCTCAAAAATGCTACTCGTGAAAAACAAAATACTAAGTACTTTATGGCTATAAATAATGAATATAATAGCGGAAGTCTGTCAGTCAGCTGTAACATTTTCATGGCTCAATCATTAAACTAATCTTACTAGAAAGAATTATAGTTTTAGTTTTCGCAGCAGTGTTAGCAACATATTTTTGCACACCACATCAATTATCTCAGCAGAATCGTCTGTGATGTGATGGCTGGTCCCGCGCGAAAGAACGATCGCATCGGTCTCCACGAACATCAGTGCACTCCCTAATGGTGGCGATGCATAAGGTAAAATTAAATTATTATTGATCATTTGATCAATAAACTAAGCAGAATCGCCTGCGTTGATAATAATAATAATAATAAATTCATTTATTCCAAAAATTCATAGTACAATTACCAATTTTAAATACATAATAATCTTAAAATAAGCATTATACAAGGAATTGTAAATATGGTCCTCAGTAGTACATATGATGTATAAAAATGGATTGAGCCAGCAGCTTACCTAGGATCTTGCGATTCTGTATTAAAGCTGCCAGTTAAAGATAGGGATAAGATTGGTTCCATGCGATAGAACAATTATATCGGTTTCAAACAACAGCCGTACGGCTCCTCACTATGGCGGCAATGCGTCGATGCACACGTCAAATATAAATTGATCATTTGATCAATTTCTTTGTTTGATTTTTGTGCGTCATGATTTCACCGCCCATCTTTTTCATCAATTTTGATGACATTTGGTACATATGTGGTTAGGGTCATACATGTGTCCCGGGGCCGGACATAGGCTACTTTTCATTTGGGAAAATTAAGGAGTTTTCGCGGGAATTCAATAAAAAATTTAACCACGTGGATGAAGTCGATGGCATCAGTTAGTTACCTATAAATGCTAAGCCAGTCTCGTGTGCCAGAACGATCCCGTCAGTCTACGCACCAGCCAGTGCACTCACTAATGGCGTCGGTGCACATGTCAAACATAAATTCCTCTAAAACACACATTAATATACCGCGCACTATTACCGGGACAGCTACCCGGCTGCTATTACTTTTTAATAATATATCAGTCTTGTTTTAATATAAAGAATCGATAGCGTGGTAGCTCGACAGCGATGCAGCAACGTGGGTATTAGATTTATTAAATTTCCGATACAAGTTAGCCTTCGAGTGCAATCTTACCCGCACAGTAGGTAAGTGATGATGTAGTCGAAGACGGTTGTGGGCTGAACCTTTCAGAGCTATATATTATGTGCGTTTCAAACAATTAAATTTTTAAAATAAATTCTTATTGAAGTGAAAACTTCTTTAGGCGCGTTGAGCAGATTTTGGTAATTTATATTGAAAAACGTAAAACTTCTTTAGGCACGTTGAACACTTTTTGGTAGGGAGTGAAAATGTAGATTCGCGTGACCGTGACCGACATGCTCACGAACATACAAATATACTACATTCGAAATTAAACTTTAATGCCTTAGTGTAAAGGTTTATATTTTAATTAATTTGAATTTAAAAAAATAAGAAAAAAAACCTTTTCACCTCTATCGGCTGTCTATGACTGGCATTTTTTTTTTATTTATTTATTTGAATAGCCGACAGTTGATACACTTACACAAGTATAAATATAAAAATCAATTGTTGTTCGTTTGTCTCGCTAAAACTCAGAAACGGCTTAACCGATTTTGATGGATTTTTTGTGCGAGTTTGTATGAGTCCCGGGATGGTTTATATTCACAATTGGAATCGGGTTACAGTTTCAAGGCAGGACAACGTCTGCCGGGCCCACTAGTTCATAATATTATTTTCGGCGCTACCTTTTATCAGGATAAGTAAAGAACTAACTAGTAAATAATACCTTTTAATTAATAAATGAAGTACCGAAAATTGTATTTAAAGCAAAGCAATTCCTTTTTGATAAATAGCATATGTACTAATTTGGATATTCATGTGTTTTGTCCCTTTCTGTCTCATTAATCTGGTATTACGCAAGAGCGGGTAAGCATCACGCAGCTGGTATCCGGTTTATTTTGCGAAAACTCCTTAAGATGTGTAACTTTACGGGCCACAGAGGTCCGCCGTAACAAGTAGGGTAACCATATCATATTATGTTTTTAAATATTACAATCCAATAGGCCATTTCTACAAATAGTGTTATTTTTACCGACTATAGCCCCGATATACACTAGCAACCACCCGAGATATAGCCCTCTAATTTCGGAGAATCCATCATTGTTTCTTTTTTGTATTACAAGAGGAATCTCTGTGAAAAATTTCAGCTTTTTAGGTCTAAAGGCTTGGTGTTGATGAGTTCGTCAGCGAATCAGTGAGTGAGCCAGAGTATTTCCATTTATATATTAAGAAGATCTATGAGCACCTAAAAAATAGCACAATAGTGGAAGAAATTAAAACAACAGCTACTTCGATTCGTTTCTTAAGTGAAGTGGCTGCTGTGAGACGCTGCTGCTGACAACTATAGCAGTCTGTTCTTTTTTACCACTACAAGTTAACTCTTGAGTGCGATCTAACTTGATGGTAAGTGATGATCCAGTCTAAGATGGTAGCGGGCTAACCTGTTAGAGGCATGGCAGTTATATTAATCATATACCCCTACTCGGTTTCTACACGGCATCGTACCGGAACGCTAAATCGTTTGGCGGCACATCTTTGCCGGTAGGGCGGTAACTAGCCACGGCCAAAGCCTTCCACCAGGCTAGAGCAGGGAAAATTTAGAAATTATAAATTACCAAATTCACCCTGCCGGGGATCGAGCCCAGGATCTCCGCACGTTAAGACAACAGCGCTACACACTGCGCCACGGAGGTCGTTAATAGAGATGAGCTATTTTTTTTAACTTCTTTAATGCCTGATCACGTTTTATTTGCCACTTGACCAATAGTGACGGGAGAGTTGAAATAAGAGACGAATCGATGTATCTGTTTCTTTGATTTCTTCTACTATTGTGCTTATTTTTAAGTGCTCATAGATTTTCTTAATAATATATAAATCCATCCAACTTTTGCATTTGTAATATTAGTATAGAAGTTCAGATCTGTGTTAGTTTGAAAACAGTTTTATTTTTATTTTGAAAGATTCTCAATTCCTAGGTTTAAGTTACATTTTAGGAAAATCTCCCTAAATACGAATACTTGGCCACATTAGTTGGGCCCGTTTCGGCGTGTTTAAAAGGTTGATATAAGGTTTTACGTTACGCTGGAAAAGTGTATTTTTTCACGTAAATATTGCTTATTTGTAGGGAAGGTTTACGGTGAAATATTTTTTATGAGGCGCCTTCGTAAATAATAAAGTAAGTACTCATGTTTAACCAACTTACCTTGAAAATGTTGGTTTTTTTGATAAAATATTTTGGACCAATAAATAATGTACTCCTCCCGACCGAATTTCGGCCACGGCGGCCTATTTCCATAGAGATTAGCCATCTGCGCGCAAGATAATATTATAGTGCACTAGTGTGTGCGCAAACACAGGTGCACTCTCTGGACTTGCACTCTCATAGCCCGCTGAGATGGTAAATCCCACACCACCAGAGAAAGATCTCCGTCTCTTGCTCTCCGAGGCACGGGGGTTGCAACACCGCCAACTTCCTAACTCCGTGCTAGTTCTGAGAATTTCTTGTCAGTAAAACTCAACACTTATTTGTTATGTCCTTACCCGGGACCTCGTCGGCCACAGTCGAACATGCTAACCACTAGACTTTTGACGACCTCCGTGGCGCAGTGTTGAGCGCTGTTGCTTTAACGTGCGGAGGTCCCGGGTTTGATCCTCGACAGGGTTTGGAAATTTATAATTTCTGAATTTTCCCTGGTCTGGCCTGGTGGGATACATTGGCCGTGGCTATTTACCACCCTACCGGTAAAAGACGTGCCGCCAAGCGATTTAGCGTTCCGGTACGATGCCGTGTAGAAACCGAATAGGGGTATGGGTTTAATATATGTAACTGCCATACCCCTAACAGGTTAGCCCGCTACCATCTTAGACTGCATCTTCACTTACCATCAGGTGAGATCGCAGTCAAGGGCTAACTTGTAGTGGATAAAAATAAAAAAAACTAGTGACTAGACCAACGAGGCAGACCAGCGGACCAATAAATATGTAGTTCTTAGCACCGTATGAAGCATTTCCATACTTACTTTATTTTACATTACAATTGACAGAATTATTTATTTTGCTGGTCAAACCGTTAAAATTTTCAGCTTGTAATAATAAGATTATTGTAATCGACGGCGGGCCTTTAAAATCATCACATGAATGCACTCTTTGTACTGAAACCCAAATCGATTTAAAAACCATTATTACCCGCCGGCCTTTATTTGAAACTTCATAGCGGTGGGCAAAGGTCCGGTCATATTGATCGCGGGAATTGACTCAAATAAAAAAAATCGATTTCGACGTTGATGTAGAATTTTAGTATACTAGATGTCCGATTAGCGCTTCAAAAATGTCCCCGAAAAATTACGGCACAAAATACGAAAGTGCTCTTATTTGCCAAATATGGGCCAATCATAGCCAACATGATGACCCGTCAAAATGGCGCAGTTCTCATTTAAAAATTGTGCTAATATCCACCACACAACACTTAAAACTTCGGAGGGAACTTCTTTTTTCGGTAAGTTTATAACAATAAATGTTTTTCAATTATGTAAAATAGATTCAAACAGTAAATTAAATTATTGGGCAGTAATATTAATTAATAATATTAATTAATTAATAACTCATTCTATTTCAATGGATTTCGAATGCTTAGCTTTTTTAAAGCAATTGCTTGCTTATAATCCGCTGCAAATCACAACTTTAATATTGAAGAAAGAAAGTTCAGACCCAAGATTTTGAATATCAAGTTGTTGAGTTGAGGTTGAATTTTTAAGCCGACTCACCCTGACTTCTCTAGGCTAGAATTTGTAAAAACCTTTTTTTTATCTACGTTATTATGAAAAACTTAATGTAAAACTCAAGTTTATACAGATCAAAGTCAAAGTATGTTTACTCATCAAATTGATAACTGCACGGTAGGTACACTTTTTATACGTCAAGTAAAATCTACGTTTTTATGTCAGTCGATATACCAAATTTTGTCTTAATAAGTAAAGCGGATGAGCTGTGTAAAGATGAGCCATGTAAGGGCGAAAACACTACAGACCGGACAGGTCAAAACGTCTGCGCAAAACGTCCACATAAATGAGTTTTTTGCTCATACAGACGGATAATTATTATACAATCTCTCGTATTAATCATAATAATATTACAGTGTGGATATGGATAGAGATATTTTTTCCGCTATCAATAGCACCGTACCGCGAATAATGGGAAAGAGCAATTCAATAATGCTCGGATGATTTTTAATATTCGTACAATTCGTCGATGTATTGAGCGGAAAGGGGCCACCTTTTTCCACCAAATCTTCAAACCAAACAAAAATGAATTCATTAAGTATACTTAAGGCTCAATTCCGGTAAAGAAGGGAAGCGGAAGCGACTGGTGACAGCGATAAGCGACACTACGGGTTCTTCTACATTTTCTATGATTTAGCATGAATATTATTTTAGGGACGAGTGGCATATTTGCTACAACGCATACCAGTCGATTTGCTTATGGAATATGCATATAAGAGCCTATGTACACAGCGTATTTTATACACAGTGAGCAGACAACGCAAGGTACGAATGGCCTAGCTGTGACTACGCATATCAGTCGATTGCGATTGTTAAGCAACGTTGATCCAAGTCGGTAACTGGATAGGTGACGGAATTAGACCTGTCCGTTTCATCCGTGCCTCAGACAGCACGTTAAGCCGTCGGTCCAGGTTATTATGACTGATACAACATCTGATAATAATCGTTAGTTAGTAGTTAACTAAGTGTTTAAATAGTGCTCTTAGTTGAGTCGCATGCGGTAGGACCTGGGAACTCACCGCATTATTATCTCAAGAAAACCCAAGCCACAATGTTATTAATGGAATGGAATCACGACCCTCAGCAATGCAATACGACGTAGATAGATCGTGCAGATTATTTTAAGTACCACACAATAGACAATTTTTTTATGTTTTTATGTATTCTAGGTGTTAAGTTGTTGAAGTTGTTAAAAATTTTTAAGGTCGTTAGACAGTTGGAAATATTAATTTAACAGTAAAGCAAAAAGGTCATAACTCATATTGTAACCCTTCATCATTTCAAGTTAATAAATTTTAATAATTCAGACGAAACTTTAAGGTGAAATGTTTCACTTTAAAATAGCTGGTAATATTAGAGTTGTAAGAAGCGAAGATTGACTCAAAGGGTGACGGAACAAATCTTGTTAAAGTTAATGAACAAACTTAGCGTCTCAGTTTAATTGGACGCCCGCCTTGCCACCCTACTGCTCCATTAAGTAATTTCATTTTTGTTGCAGTATTGACGGCTTTTATTAATCTATTTAAGCTAGATAATAGGACCTTTGAGGTGTCCGTAAATGTGCTTTTATTTTTTAAACGATTCAGAATTGTTTAACATTAGAACGTCAGCAATATTAATCAAAAATACAGTTTTTGTCAACCTTGACGTTCCCAAAATAAGGATTAGGTATAATTCTAACACACGAAAGTTAACAATATTGAAACAATATGTCTTTAAGCGTTGGCAGTATGGCCCCTGACTTTGTCCGCGTGGATTTTAAAACTAGTGCGGGAACTCTTTGATTTAAATACAGTGCAACCTTTATATGACGTCTACCTCAATATAACGACTTCCTCGATTTAACAAATTCTTCGTAATCCCCTTGAATTGTCCATAAGAGTCAATGTAAAATATACATTTACATTGCGAACATTTTTTGCGAACAACCTCTGTATAACGAATTTTCAACTATCAAGAAAAAGTGTAAATACCTATAATTAACGAATTTTTTCAACACAAAACCTTTATATAAAATTCCCACCAATGTATGACCCTTAATCCCATAGTATGTGATTCATGTAGTGACAGGTTTTGTTACGCTTTTTTTCGTAAAATTTGTCATTTTACTAGAGGCTTGGCAATAATTTGCTCTAATGGCCATGATTTGTGAGATGGTGATAATGAAAAAAAAAACCCGGCTGAGTTTGTTGTGGGCTCTTCTCAGATCAGGGTGCGTTTGGAACCCTCGAAGCTTTAGTTTTAGAATACCGTAACTAATTATCACCATCATGTTTTATATATGTAAGTAATGGACGTCAATATGTGTACCTATAGTGTACCTAAATTGAATAAATGAATTGAATTGAATTGTATTGTTGTTTTATGAAAAGTAATGTAAACACTGCTGTTAAAGATACAAGTTGCATTGGCTCAGAAACGTAAAAGGTGTTCCATATCGGTCGCAGAAAAGCGAAACATCATGAATTTACCTCTTTATAACAAATTTTAGACCAACCTAACCTCAACATAACAAATCTCAGTTCAACGAATTACTTTAATTATAACGAATATTTACTTGTTCCCTTCCGATTTGTTATATCGAGGTTGCACTGTACTTCGTTATCTATTCAGAATAAATCGGACTTATATCCGAACCCGAAAAAGATCGGTTAAACCGATCAACCGTGAAAGCTAACAGAGTAGTAACAGACAGACCCACTTTCGCATTTATACTATGGATTTTATAAAATTTCGTAGATGATGCGAATTCATCCGCGTTGATTAAGATTTATTAATTCCCGCGGGAACTGCTAAATTATCCGAGAAAAAAGAAGCCTATGTGCTATTCCAGACTATAGTCTATCTCTGTGCCAATTTCAGCCAGATCCGTTCAGCCGTCGGGGCGTGATTGAGTAACAAACATCCATACATCCATCCAAACTTTCGCATTTATAATATTTGTAAGAATTAGTAAGATAAGATATAACGACTTCCTCGATTTAACAAATTCTTCGTAATCCCCTTGAATTGTCCTTATGAGTCAATATAAAATATACTTACCTTTACATTGCTAAACTGCTTAATTATCTGGGATAAAAATGTAGCGTGTGTCTTTCCCCGAGATGTAATCTATCTCTATACCAAATTTCATAGTAATCAGTTAAAAAGATGGGCCATCAAAACGTAGCAGGCAGACAGACAGATAGACAGGCATGCTTTCGCATTTATAATATTGGTATGGATACCTGTATATTCACATTAAGTAACTACTTATAAATTTCAGGCAATTAATTAAGTTATGAGGCAATATAAGATGGTAACAGTCTATACACATAAGATTTGACTTGAAGTGGATAGAAGTTTTTAATGCCTCCGGGGCGCAGTATTGCTGTTGCCTTAACATGGGAGGTCCCGGGTTCGATTCCCGGCAGGGTCACTTTGGAAATTTATAATTTCTGATCTGGTCTCGTACTCGTAGTTAACACCCTAGTTACAAAGACCTACCGCCAAGCGATTTAGCGTTCCGATACGATGCTGTGTAGAAACCGACTAGGGGCATGGGTTGAATATAACTGCCATAGGTTAGCCCGCTATCATCTTAGACTGCATCATCACTTACCATCAGGTGAGATCGCCGTCAAGGGCTAACTTGTAGTGGAAAAAAATAAAGTTTTTTTTACAAACTTACAACCAGATACCACACCACCGGTAACCTCTGTGGCTAGATTTAATTAAAATATTTGGATACCTTTCCAGAAGGGCGAGGGTAGACATAAAAAGCCGCGGGGGGTAGTTCGGCCGAAAAAGTTTATTAACTGGTTTTATGATTAGGCTATCAATCTAATGCCAGCTATGGAAGCTTAGCTATGAAAATAGCCTCCATTTTTGGGTCGGTTAAGTGATGGGTATAGAATGCCATTGACGGTTTTATATTTTCTAGATAATTACCTGGATTACGTTCGCGTGGAATAAGGTTTTTATTAGATGATGTTCACGACTTTGACGTCATTGATTAAGGAACATTTATTTATCTTGCTGTGGGAACTTCTTAATTTTCGGGATAAAAATAGCCTATATCCTTTTCCGGGATGTAACCTATATCTGTTTCAAATTTTGTCAAAATCGATTGAAAACATGTCCCGGGAAAGCGTAGCAGGCAGACAGACAGACGGACAAACATACAGACACACTTTCGCATTTATAATATTAGTATGATCCCCTGGAACCACTTACATTTTCGGGGATAAAAAGTAGCCAAAGGCTGACTTGCTTATCGCATAATATGGCATTCAGTTAGTCAAAGAAAGTTTTGATTCAGTTAAAGAGTTGATTTCTTTTTATACGACTGCCTGAAAAAAGGAGTAGGTATATTGTTTTCAGGGTTGATGTATGTATGTATGTATGTGAGTTTGTATATTCCACCATAACTTCTATACGCCTGAACCGATTTTGATAAATGAGGTATCGTTAGAAACCCTAGCTTATTCCGGGTGACATAGGGTAGTAAAATTTTAAAAAAATGTTTTTTTTTTTAAATTTATCGTATATTTCGTATCTTTTAAATTATATTGTATATCGTATATTTTTAAATAATATAGCATTAAAGACTAAAGGTGTTTTTTTTTTCGAAAATAAGGTTATAGCTATATAGGCTAGAACTATATAATCATCATTTAGAAAGTGATGAGTAGATTCCAAAAATATATAACAATATAGTTCAATATCCAGTGTTTCACAAAAAAATATCATTTAATAAAAATTTGAATAAGATTCTATATAACTAGATGAATTTAGATTTTTAAACTTTTTAGTTCGTTTTTTGGCAGGGCAGTCGAGTTTTTTAATTTTTTTAATTATTATACTTGTCTTACTAGTACAATTCTTCTACAGCCGTCATCTGCAGCCAGTGTTCTTGTATGCGCTATTCGCATTCAATAATTAAAGTTACTTACCGTACGGTAGTTAACGATCATCGTCAAAATCATATCTTGAACTGGTCTCAAAACCTCACGGACGACACGAGTTAAGATCGTAAAACTGTGAAAATGAAATTCTTTGCATTTACAATGAACAAGTATATTAAACTCAGATAATACGAGCACATTTAAATTATTCCGTTCGGCATACACGGAAGATTTGTTTTGAATTTTATAGTCTCAATTTCCGTTCTACAATTTATTGGGTCGTACTATGAACAATAAGCAATGCCTCTGCTTTCGAGGAAGAATATATCCCTCTGCTAACGTTACCAGACCACTTGGTCGATAAAATATATTTGCTTAAAAATTTTGTGTCAATCATTTAATTCTAATCACTTTTGACGACCTCCGTGGCGCAGTGTGTAGCGCTGTTGTCTGAACGTGCGGAGGTCCCGGGTTCGATCCCCGGCCAGGTCAATCTGGGAATTTATAATTTCTGAATTTTCCCTGGTCTGGCCTGGTGGGAGGCTTCGGCCGTGGCTAGTTACCACCCTACCGGCAAAGACGTGCCGCCAAGCGATTACGTTCCGATACGATGCCGTGTAGAAACCAACTAGGGGTATGGGTCTAATATAACTGCCATACCCCCAACAGGTTAGCCCGCTACAATGTTAGACTGCATCATCACTTACCATCAGGTGAGATCGCAGTCAAGGGCTAACTTGTAGTGGATAAAAAAAAAACTTAATAACTGATTATATCAGACGTTATTATGTCTAATCTGGCTCTGTCGGTCTGTGGGCTCTTCTGAGACTAGGGCGCGTTTGGAATCCTCGTAGCTTTAGTTTTAAGAATTGATTACCACCATAGATATCATGTTTTATAAGTTTCGGACGTCAATAAGTGTACAGTGTACATAAATTGAATAGTTAAATATTGGTTGATGATAATCCATAAAATTACCAAATATCCATTTATAATACGAATTATCATTGCGACTGATTATGTTTATACGACTGCCTGAAAAAAGGAGTATGTTGTTTTCAGGGTTCATGTATGTATGTATGTATGTATGTGAGTTTGTATATTCCACCATAACTTCTATACGCCTGAACCGATTTTGATAAATGAGGTATCCTTACAATCCCTAGCTTATTTCGGGTGACATAGGCTAGAATTTTTTTAAAAAAAATTGATGGGGTGATCATGGTCCCGCATTAAAGACTAAAGTTGAAAAAAAATATTCGAAAATAAGATTAACTATATAATCATCTAGAAAATGATGAGTTGATCCCAAAAATATATAACACTATAGTTAAATATCCAGTGATCCACAAAATAAATAATTTATTATACATTATACATTTTTCACCATATTTAGACACATATATTTATAATAGGGTACTTAAATTTATCGACTTAAAGGAACTAACTACGAAGAATGCTAAAGAAAAGTTAATATCTTGGCTTAACACACTCTCCTCTGAAGACACTGAACTTCTAATTAAGTCGTTTATTTAAATTTACAGTATACTATATATTTATTTCACATTAATATCTATGAATCTATTTACTTATATATTATTATATATATTATTTCTACCATTAGTTTAACATTAATAAATTGTGTATTGATAGGTTTTAAATCTTTAAACTTCTATGTAAATATGGCTTTATTTTGATTTATTAGATAGTTTACCTTTGCAATTCTTCGTGTTATGTAATCGATCCCCGGCCGAGTATATCGCATTGTAATTCCTATACAGGACCTCACGATACATAGTGTGAGGTCCACAGCTAAGCATAGAAGGGGTACATGAATTAAACCAGAAATTTTTGTTAGTTTTAAGATTTTACTAGTTTGTTAATGTGCACCTTGTTACCTTTTAAAAATTTTTTGGAAATAAAGTATTTGTATATTGTATGTTGTATTAGATTATAATTTAACTAGATCAATTTAGATTTTCAACTTTTTGGTTAGTTTTTTGGCAGGGCAGTTGTGTTTTTTTATTTTCAGTGTTTTATTGTGTTTAAACAGGTATAGTTTAATATAATAGGAAGGTAATTGTCGACGATGGTGGCGACGCATGGAGTGCGGTAAAACTTGCAAAGTTTATGTTCACCATGTTTATTTGTAACACTATTATTGTAATATGTAATGTATCAATAAAAAAAAAGTTCACATTGAAAGCTCGCAACTTCGTCCGCTTATGATACAGTTTTAAAAAATCAAGCACTGTTCAATTGTTTCTTTTTTTTTCGCTAAGCCAATTTCACACTTCAAGTCTTGAAACATATCCCATTCAAAAATATAATTGAACCGTTGTTCCATTGCCGATTGAAGGACAAACAAAGATACTTTTGCATGATTATAATATTATGGATGGATATGGATATGGATGGATGGAGTGCATTGTAAAATCTCTCTGCATTAAATTATTATACCTCAATAAAAAATCATTGAAACATTGAAAAATCTTATTACCATGTAAAGGACTACTTAAACGACAAGGAAACTTGGCAATAATTTGCTCTATGGCTCTGATTACCTTAGTTAAGATGATTTGTGAGATGGTGATAAAAAAAACCCGGCTGAGTTTGTTGTGAAACGCACCCTGATCTGAGAAGAGCCCTTCTCAGATCAGGGCGCGTTTGGAACCCTCGTAGCTTTAGTTATAAGATACCGTAACCAATTGTCACCATCATGTTTTATATGTAAGTAATTTTTAACGTCAATAAGTGTACCTACAATGTACCTATATTGAATAAATGATATTGAGTATTGAGTATTGAGTAATATTTAGTGTCGAACGATACTTTTAGAGTTTACAAAATACATAACTTACGTAAATATATTCTATGAAACGTGTTGCTCTATGACTTGAACTATGGACGGTCCACTACCGCTTCATGTAATAATAAAATAAATTATGATGCTTCTTACTTGTTTTACAAAGATTTAAAAGTGTAATTTTCGTTTAAACTCATATAAAGCCACATTCGAACTTGGTTTTTAAAAATCCTTGACCAAAAATATTTTATTTCATAAATTGTTTTCCATTTTACCTGATAAAATTATATATTTTTATGGGTAGGTTACGCCTTATTTATAGGCTCTTATGGAACTATTCTAACGGCTTTTTCTAATCTTAGGTGGAATTCTGCTAGGTAATAGGATTAAGGAGTACAGAAAACTAGAAGAATATAGAAGAGAGAGCTATAAATAGCTATAAATGGCTATAAAATATTTAATATTAAAAGAATCGGAGCATTCTTAAATCAGAGGCAAGCTTAGGGAATAACTTCTTTTATGTGAAACTTATATTAACACCCCTACTTTTTGACAACAGTTAAAAACCAACTTTCCTACCGCTCCGTAAACACTTGGTCATACTTTTGTCATAGCTTGTAAAGTTTTGAATAAGAAATAAGTAGGAAAGAAGTTTGAACATAAAACAAAACTTCTAGAAAGCTCTACGAGTACAAAGGGACTGCTCTCGCGCTAATGGACATAATATTATAACAATCCGACTTTAACACGAACAAGTTTAAGAATAGTTTTTAACTTAATTTTTAAAACAAAGTCCGATAGATGACAAAAATATTTATTTTTATATCCTTTACTTTCTTTTTTTACCGTTTTCCGTTACTTAGTTTAAATTATTTTTTATATTAGATTATCACTTTAAATTAGAAATCAGGTACACAATTGGTAATAATATTTTATTTGTTAATCTACTGCATTAGTTATATCCTGGATTTAAGGCTTTTAATGTTATTCAGTTACCCATGTGATTATGAAATACTAGCGAATGCCCGCGACTTCGTCTGCGTGGTTTGAGGTGGTTTGGTTCCCGCGGGAACTCTTTAATTTTCCGGGATAAAAAGTAGCCTATGTGCTATTCCAGACTATAATCTACCTCTATGCCAAATTTCTGCCAGATTCGTTCAGCCGTTGGGGCGTGATTGAGTAACAAACATCCATACATCCAGACATCCATACACCCATCCAAACTTTCGCATTTATAATATTAGTATAGAAACCTATCTTAGTCTTTATTTTATCTTTCTTCACTAAACTACAACGTTAGGCCTTTAAAGGTCAATGACTCCTAATGATGGGTCATTGTCCAGCGATACGTTTATGTTGTACGCTGACTTGTAAAATAAAAAAAAATAATAAAAAAACAGGGAAGCAATTAAGTGTTAGTATACAACTATTCATTTCTCATAAGACCCAAATCGATGTTTACACGCGATATCAAAAATGAACCCAAAATGAAACGTTTATTATAAACGGAAACCCATTTCAGCGAAATGGTCCGTAAATCGCGGCGTGTTAATAAAAATTGCTGAAGTGGCTCCATCTTCATACATCTTTAATAGACCCTTATTTATGTGGTACAGCTTCCACCGTCTTTGTGCTCTGGAACGGATCGCGAGAGAAAAATGAAACAAGTTTCCGCATAAATAAAACTTTTACCTAGCCGCTGTTGTGACGCGCAAACATATCAAGCTCTTGAATGCTCACTACACGATACGTATAGTCGTTACGATCTTACGAAACTAATTTTTACGAAATTGTTACGAAATTATTTGTTTTTACATTAGGAATCGTGTACGTACAAACATCTTTTACTACTTAGTAATTATTGGATAGAAGAAGGCGTTACTTTGCTTAAGTCAGTGAGGATCCATTACTAGTTCTGGAGATTTTAAATTATGTTTTCTTGAAAATGAACATCCTTACTAAACATCGATATATATGTAGGTACTAGATGGGCGCTTTCATAGAAAAAAATTGGGCGTCCAACCTTTAGAGCACGCTCCTAACCTGTATAGCCCTTTCCTTGTCCCCACCATAGCGCTGTCCCGCTTTGCAGACTAGATGGCATTAGCAAAATAGGTCAACATTATTTGTTTGACAGGGCCCGTCTATGTAAATTGAGGTCGTTGTTACTAAATGGATAAGTTGCTCACAATTCCACAGCTTTTGCAGCGCAAATAAAAAGAGGGCTGTATAGGGCCAAAACACATTATGGGAAAGTCCAGCAGAAAAAAAAAACTGCACGCACAGCTAGTGGATAAATATGCTTGATGATCTTGGAAATTTGATTAATTACTTGTTATAATAATTAACATTATTAAGATTACAAGCAGCCTGACTGCCGCACCAGAGTGCTTAATCATTTCTTAAGGAACTACTTAGTATATCCTCGAAATCTATACTAATGAGCTCCTTAAGAAATGATTAAGGACACTGGTGCGGCACTGAGTTATATTAATGAAAAAAACGAAGGTACTATTTAGCTCGGTGATACTTCTGGAATAAAACGTTTAGTTAGTTGAACATTGCATGGGCACGGTCGACAGTCAATCGGATTGATATCGTATCGGACAGTGTAAAAAGCGCTGCCATTTTATGTTTCTATTCCCATATAAAATGGCGCTCCATTATGAGGCATTAAGGAAATGACGAAACGTTAAGCAAGTTTTAATTTTATTTAATTGCTATGATATTATTTTGTCTGAATCCTTTTATATTAATCCTGGAGCTTTTAGCTGAGTCTAGACTATGTTAAATGAGTGCTGTCTGAGCTGTTTAAAAATCTCTGTAGCACAGAGTACGAACGAGTACGTATTACTACATAATATCTGTGGTTTCATAATGAGCGATTTATGCCGATTTTTTATGGCTTTTCCTATAATATGTTGTCTCAACGTACGCGTCGTCGTACTTATCATAGGACCATACATAGATTTTATTGATAGTGAGATATTTTAAGCTTAAATAAACTAAGTAGGGACGAAACAAATTGTTCATCGATAAAATTCCCGGTAATTCCGGGTAGTTATTATCTTAGTGGGTAAGTATATTAAGTTTCCTGTTTTGCTGATTGGGTCGACTGAAAGTTAACGCTGATATGGTGCATCTACACTAGGTATTCCCAAAGTGGTCGATTTCTACCCCTTGGGGCCGATTTTGGTTTTCCAGGCATGAGCGAAAACTGAGGTGCGATTATGTAAGAATTACCAACCGAATCGTCAAATTCGGCGTCAAATTAAAATAAACCATAACAACATTGAATTAGAGTCCAATTTCGTGTATCCATTTTCATCCGTTCGTACATACCTAAACGTATGAAAATGGATACACGAAATTCGACGAGGTCTAAAAATCGACCCCTCTTTTAATGTTTTTTTTAATAATTACCTATTTATGTATTTTTATGTAATTTGTATTAATAATTATGAATTACACTTGATATTTACTGAATTTTATATGTCTATTTATTATGTTAAATTTTGATAAAAAATGATGTCAAGTTTACTTACTTAACCAACCGCAAAGTTTTTAAATTGGTAAGTATTTTGTATCAATAGGAAAAAAATAGAGATAGGATTTGTAAAGTAATTTGGCTAGGGGGTCTGAGGTACCAGTTCATTTTGGAAAAGTGGTCTCTTGTTAAAATAGTTTGGGAATCCCTGATCTACACCATCTTAATCTATTAATACTTCTAGGGACACAGCCAATAAATCTAATTAGTAACTACATCTTTCTACTTACTGCTCTGAACGATATCACAATGTTTATTAATATTTCAACAGTTAAATGAATTAAACAAGCAAATATAAGAACTTATTTTTATTTAATTACCAAAACCAAGTGGAGAACAAAACATTTATTTAAAGTTTTTGGTTTTATCTTAAAGACGAGGTCACGAAACTTGCGATTTGACAAACCCAGGTACCAGCGCGGAACGTTTTTATATTAAATATTAAACATCAAAAGTTATTATTATAATTATAATATTATCACGGTTCACCTAATTTAGACTTTATTATTAAAATGTCAAAGTTTCTGTAATTTAGGATGTTCATAGAACGAACAACAACACTGGGGCCATACTGCCAACGCATAAAGCTATATATTATACTAAAGCAATATTACCCAAAATTACAATCTGATGGCACGTACCTTGACGTCCCGACGAATTATAACCGTTAGTTTAGGAAAGTCATGGTACGTGGCATAAAACTATCATTTTGAAGTAGCGCTGCTTTAAGCGTTGGTAGTAACCACCCTGGTACCTCAACTTATCATGCTATGTGAGGTTACCAAATAGTGAACACTAAATTCTAAACCGAAGATCTTCATTAATTCTTCTAAAAATTGCACGCCATATTTGTTAGTACACTGTTTCCAAAAAATATTGTAAGGGCTCTCTACTTGTATTTTGCAATGAATAATTAATATCGTATCTTATCTTAAAAAAATTCTCTTCGCATTATTTCGTATTGGTACATTTCCATGCATGGTCAATTTCGCTACAATTAATCGCTTAATTAGTGGCCTCAAGAAAACTTTTCGCAGTGACTAATAAAAGTTTGTTCATTAGTATATCCGTAGAACGACGGGGCGACTTTTAATTTCGTTTTTCCTTACTTTCAGCAGCTCATCGCTATAAAACTCGTTTTGTTACGACTAGAAGAAGAGGCCCTGTTTTGTACCTCCTTTATTTACCGATTATATTATCACCGAGTACAACGGTAATAGTAGACCCGGTAGGTACACATTGCGTCCGCTAAATGTCGTCTAATGAAGGCTGTTTCAAAAACCCACCAAGATGTTGATATTAAAACCTGGAAGCTTAGTAACATAGCATAAAGCAGTGCTATTTTAATCTTATTGATGCTCTTGTTTCAGAATTATAATCCTTATTTTAAGGACAAGTTATGTCAAATAAAACGTCAATTTCAAAAGAATACAGTTTTTAAGCGATGGTAGTAAGCCCACTGAATACGTCTTCAAACGTCGTCGACTTTTTTTAACAACAACAAGTTTTTATCCACTTACAAGTCCACTACTAACTTTTATCTTATTACAATAGAATCCCGGTTATCCATATAAAACCACGGGTATTCCGTTTAATCGAAAATCCGGATAATCGATTTCAAAGTCAAATCAAACAATAATTAAATTTAAATAACTATTTTTACTATAGAAAGGTTTTTTTACATACGTCATTTAGACAATACGATATCAAAACAATCGTGTAGATCGTAATCGTGTACCATATCAAAGTAATCGTGTAATAGAGGTAATTAGAGCCGTGAAGAAGGAGTCCGTATAATCGGATGTCCGGGTAATCGATGTTTGGATAATCGAGATTCTGCTGTAAATTAAATCTCTCGTGGAACCTTTACACGTTTAACCATTTACTCGTGCAAGTTCCAAATGAGAGTAAAAATATATTAAAAGTGTCTCAATAATACCTACTTCTGGATTGTCGCTTACAAAGTAAAGATCCAAGTGGGAGGCTTCGGCCGTGGATAGTTACCACCCTACCGGCATAGATGTATAGCCAAACGAAAGCGTTCCGGTTCGGTACCGTGTAGGAACCGATTAAGGGCATGGGTTAAATAGAACTTGAAGACCTCCGTGGCGCAGTGTGTAGCGCTGTTGTCTTAACGTGCGGAGCGCCCGGTTTCGATCCCTGGCAGGGTCAATTTGGGAATTTATAATCTCTGAATTTTCCCTGGTCTGGCCCGGTGGAAGGCTTCGGCCGTGACTAGTTACCACCCTATCGGCAAAGACGTGCCGCTAAGCGAATTAGCGTTCCGATACGATGCCGTGTAGGAACCGAATAGGGGTATGGGTTTAATATAACTGCCATGCCCCTAACAGGTTAGCCCGCTACCATCTGCATCATCACTTACCATCAGGTGAGATCGCAGTCAAGGATTAACTTGTAGTGGATTAAAAAAAAGACTTATTATTTTAGTAGTACCTACTCATTCTATTTCGATGGCTGATTAACTCGCAGAATAATAGGGATGATGACAACTCAATCAAATCAGCAACTCTTTATCAAACTTAAAAACGCTCTTCTAGTATAGAAGTTGTATGAAATTGAAAGGCATGATGACTGATTTTGAGAAATGGTCAGATTATGTTCGGAAGTATCTACAATTTCGAGAAAATATATTATTTCTGCAGGAAAATACGGTTTGGTAGATAAAATTGGCATTTGAAATTTTAATTTAAAATTCGCGCCAAAACGCCCGCCGGTGTCATGGCGTCGTTTGTGACGTCACTATTGTTTTTACCAATGTACTCTGTGCAGTGTGCAGTAAGCAATAGTGTGATTGTCAAAGCTCAAAAACAAACAATTGTGACGTCATTCGCTTCTTGGTGTTTAATCCAATATGGCGGATTGCTGTATTTTATAGTTTTATTTTATTAAAATAAATAGCAATCTCATTCGAAATTGATAAATAAATACGTTTTTTATAATCCATGAATCCTATTTCATTAGATAAATTCATAATTTAATTGATTCTTGGTTACTGTCATCATGCCTATTGTAACGTCATCAAATTTCAACGCACTTTTTTTCTTCAATCTATATTTTAAAACGTTTATCAAACTTAAAACTAACCGAGGATGTGAATTGTAGGTCTTTTTGAAGACCCTCTATTTAATAATCAGTTAGAAATAATTTATTTTTGATATAGGCATCATCCCTATTGAGAGGAAAATAAAAATAATATGTGCGAGTTAGGTGCAGGTGTTGCTACAGGCGAGTATGAAAGGAATTGGCAATCCCACGCTGACTGCCCGATTTATAAACCAACATGTCCCCATACTTACACGCTCCAAATCGTACGCTATTTTATCTCACGGTCCAGACAATTTTCTGTTCTACGCCACAATTTGAAACACTGCTAATTTTTCCTTTTCCTTACCTTTTAGGATCCCGTTTCACATTACTACGCTCTGCTGAGTTATATTTAATTAAAGTAGATGTGTTTTGGCTGTCAAACTATTGAATATTACAATAGGACAGATGACAACTCTTTAACAAGCTAAAGACGTGCTTTTGGTGTGGAAATTTGTATGAAATACATAAATTTTAATTAACTGCTTTTCTTTAATTTATTATTTAACACAATTCGCCTAGCGGTATATCTTTACAGGTAAGGTATACACGGCCAAAGCTTCCTACCACACCAGACTTGAGCTAATTTCGTTTTCTTATGTATAACAAGTGAAATTAATTTAACGAATTAAAAAATACGACTGCCCTGCCATATTATTTTTGGAGTTTACCTCCATAAGAAGCGATTTGCTTAGGTATGTAGCCTTTGGAATCTTATTCACATTTTTTATTAAATGATATTTTTTTGTGAAACACTAAATATTGAACTATAGTGTTATATATTTTTGGAATCTACTCATCATTTTTTAGATGATGATTATGTAGTTAATCTTATTTTTTTTTCAATTTGGGTCTTTAATGCGGGACCATGGTCACCCCATCAATTTTTTTAAAAATTTTACTATTCTATGTTACCCGGAATAAGCTAGGAATTCTAACGATACCTCATTTATCAAAATCGGGTCAGGTGTATAGAAGTTATGGTGGAATAAACAAACTTATATACATACATACATACATACATGAACCCTGAAAACAATATACTCCTTTTTTCAGGCAGTCGTATAAAAAGACTTTCAAGAGGTTAATATTTTACTTTCGAAATAAATCCAATAGTGGAAAAATTCAGCGAATGGAAGTTAGTTTTCGCAATGAAAAGGGAAGCCGTGGCCAGGCGTCACGTGATGACAGCATAAAGGAGGAAATTACCAATGGGGTCAGCCAGGAACTCGTCTCTCTAGATGCCGGATCGACAACCTTTTTGGAAAAATATTATTTTTTAAAGACAAATTAATTTATTAAATGTTATAAAGACAAATTAAATTAGGCACAATGTATGAAAAAACTCATAGTCAAAGTCAAATAACGTTTATTCAAATTGGGTAGGTAGGTATACTACACTTATTGACGTCTTAGTTATTTATGAAATATTAGAGGGCCCGGCAGACGTTGTCCTGCCTAACCTAGAACCCGATTGATGCGCCCCCTACCGGGTCCAATTATGAATATAAGCCATGCCTGAACCCACTCAATCATGCACGAAAAATTTCATCAAAATCGGTCAAGCCGTTCTCGAGTTTTAGCGAGACTAACGAACAGCAATTGATTTTTATATATATAGATAGATAATGGTGATAATCAGAAACGGTATCTTAAAACTAAAGCTACGAGGATTCCAAACGCGCCCTGTAAATAGTTTACTGCGGTCTCACACTAAATTGACTAATTTATACTGACTGTTATATCAAAGTAGGTGTGAAATCAAGAGTGAATAAGCATCTTCTAGATGCGCTCCACCTTAGGCTGCATCACCACTTGCAAGCATGTCTGATTGTAGCCCATATATTGAAAAAAAAGGTGGTTACAGCTCAAACCACTTGGTGTAAAAACTAAAGATTCTTAAGTCAGTTTTCTGACTAAAGCGCCAACGCATAACTAAAACCGCTATCTAAAAACTTTAGGTGGATCTGCGTTATGGAAACTGAAGTCTTCTCTAATGGGGCTTTATAATACAGTATATACAGTATATTATCTTACAAGCGCCGCTTATAGATAGAATTTGATTATTTTACCTGCGAAGTAAGTAGAAACACTAAAGTGTTACAGAGGTAAAACGAATCGTGACAGAATTTACAACTTGTTACGGTGTAACGGCGGTCTTATCACTATGAGTGATCTGTTCCAGGCAACCTTTTTAAAATAGGAGATTGGTTGCATTGCGAAATTCTCATGAACGATGGGATTAAAAAACTAAAGCGATATTTTCATAAACCTAACGTATATTTATACCTAATAATATAATATCTACCGTTTTGTGGATCAATAACAATTTGTAGACGATTTTATGTCATCAATATTTACAATATTTTATATTTTTTTTATATTTCTCATTGGAAGAATATTTTCAGGATGATAAAAAACGGTTCTGACAAAATGTCAGTTGTACATTCTTATTTAGGTATAATTGATCAAACATGACCAATAATTTTGATAGTGTACTTAATTAAAGAATTTAAATCTCATTATGTAATACGTATTTATTTTTATTATAAATGTAAATTAACTTATATGTAGGTAGGTATTTTAATAATAAATCGTTTTTGTTTTATAATTAAGAATTTATATAAAATAATAAATATTATGTATGAGTTTAAAATGTAGATAAATCGTATAGAAATAATGTAATGTAATAAATTCACTATAAATCATAACCTAAATAATATTTGTACGCCGGTCTGGCTAATATGTTGGGACTATGACGAAATTAACCATCTTATTTGTACACATATTATGCAAATAAAGTATCTGAATCTGAATAGTTTTGAACGCACAATGTTGGCAACACCTGAACCAATCGAAAATTAATAACGTCGCGCGCTCGTTGTTTATGGGACGGGCTAATCGGATCGCGTCGGCTTTTGTCGGATAAGCGATGTTTTCATTGTTTTGTCACACTGATACGTCTCGCTCGATATTCGATTATGAAATTATCGATTTCTACTTATCGATGTTGCTCATATTTCTATTTAAATTACACTTTTAATCGTGTCATTTAATTTTGAATGAGGGATTACGGTCTGGTCGTCGGAGCGGCGATAAAGTTACATAGTTAAAAGTAACGTTGCATATTGTTAATAACTAAATTAAATTAGTTTTTTTTTACTTCGATTAAGTTCTGATAGCAGAGTTAAAATATTTATCATTATAATTATATTCTTTTGAGATCAATTTTTATTAAGAAACCGTCACTTTCGCAGTATCATAAGTCATTACAAAAAGGAAGATGTTAACGTTAATTATAGGCAATGTTGCACAATTGTTACTGGTAAAAAAATTGAAGTTGAAATAACAAAAAAAAAAATAATAATAATAATATTAATAAATAATAATAAAATAAAATAATTATAAATTATTAAAATTTGAGTTGAAGTTGCAAAATGAGATTTAAATTGGCGTGAATTCATTAATATTAATGCATTACTTTCAACGGAAAATATTAAAAAAATTCAAATTTTAAAAATTCAATTAAAATTATCAACTTTGCGGCAAAGGCTAGCACACGTTGGCCCAATATGTTTGGCAAGGGCCGACCAATGTTTGGATAAAAGAACACAAATATCTACGTCCAGAACTGGCCATATACTGGTCAATGTGTGTGGGCTGTTTGTGGTCTAGCAATATGTGCGGACTGAAGATACTTATACTAATGCAAAATAGATAGGTACAGTCCTTCAAACTTATCTGACCCGGTGTCAGCGTTGCTAGTATCTAATTTATATCTTTTAAAAATAAAATAAAAACAAAACTTAACAGATATAAAAATTAGTTACAATTTTGGCCACCGTGCCGGGCCAGATAATTTTGTCGGGCTGTAAATAGATAGAAACAAAGAAACAGAAACTACCGAAAGTGTCAGTTCCGGTCGCTTTCGGAACAAGTTCGTGTTAACTGAATTAAAAGCTTCGACTCTAAGTTGTATCTCACTAACGAGTAACGAGTCCACACGTAATGTGTGGCCTCTATTTCATGTCATTATGATAGCAATTTTAATTTTAATTAATTTCTATCAAAATAAATATTATCATTTAAATGGTCTTTAATATTTCTTATTGCTGATCGTCTAATTCCGAAATGAACGCGCCTCAAGGGACCTCTCAATATATCACACAATTATCATATTATTATTGTTTTACCACGATTATTCGAATTAAACTAGGATAATGTCATATAAACAATCAACTCATATATAACACAAGTAGGTATCATTGCAAAACAGGTTAGGTAGGTACATAATATTCTTATGTTTATTATAACTACATAACATGGACTTTGCTTTTGGTTCATCACTCAAGAAACCTTACATAACGTGATTCCTGCCACTTATAACTTAAGTACCTTCAAGGCAAGAGTGAATAGGCATCTTCTAGGCAAGCGCGTTCCAACCTAGACCTCATCATTGCTTTGCACTAAGGATAATTGTCATCAAGCGCAAGCCTATCTCGCAATAAAAAATATATAATATAATGCAAACACGAAAAAATGGAATTCGTTTCCTGCCTGATTGTAATAATAATCTTATGTAAATAAGAAATTTGCTAAATTCACCTAATATTAATTAAACCTTGTTTTTGTTCTCTCAGATAGCTTTAATTATGAAATCTTTTCATGAATATCGTAGCAGGTACCATTATAAACTCTTTCTTTCTAATCTCCCGAGCTTAATAAACATCTTCGGTAGCCGAGAACAAAACAGCTGGTAAAAGGTTTTCATTTTCATTCGCTACCTAAGTGAAAATGCTTGTACCATAACTCCATTAGAGCAGAGCATTGAAGCGTTGAACTAGTATTTTATTTCTTGCCTCGCGTAATTGTATAATGAAATTATAACCTTATAATAATATTTTGTTCAGAGCAAAAACAGACAAGAGCCTGTATGGCTAGCATGCGCATAACGAGTAAAATTATTTCTACCCGTTATCTCTATTTCTTTACCGAAGCTAACATGGTTACTTTTCTCGTTACTTCAAAAGCAGAGATAAAACTAATATTTCTTATCTGTGGTATTTTTCTCTACGAACCTTTACATGTCGACTATTTTTTTCTTGTAATATACCGCATTTTGTGCATGTTAGGGTAAATGAAAAATTTGCCGGCAACGACAACATCTCTCTCTCTCTCGTCGCGAGATAATCTCGTGGTGCGCATGCTAAGCACACTGGACAGGACAAAAGAGTACTTGACGGAGGAATGACGTTTTGTCTTGTCACTATAGTGTGCGCACTTCACATAAAAGCGAATTACGCGGACTTTTTGTCCGCCAACGTTTGTCCCTAGTGTGATTTTCCTCCGAAGAAAATAAACGCTATTTAGTATACTCAGATTATTTTAAAAGGGCCCGAAATACAGACTTTAGTATTTAGATTTAATAGTTTACGAAATACAATGGCTGATAAATTTTCTGGTCTATTATAAATCATAGCAATTCTCACATAAATGTTTATATTTCTAGAGGATGATAGGTGTACATATATTATACAATTTTGTACTTATTTATTTACGTGTATATCATGAACGGTAAATAAATATAGTAACAAAATGACTATCGTTGATGTATATCAACATCAAATTATAATTAGCTAAGATTACTGTATTTTATAAATGTATAATTTATTTTGTGGTGTACAATAAAAGTGTATGCATTCATTAATGATTAGTCTCTTTTGGAATCACCTTAGACACGTAATAGAGGCTGCACTGCCAAAGCAGAAGCCTATTGGGAAAGTTACGCCGTTTCGCATTCGTCTGAAACTCGACAAGTTGCCGCGATACAACATTAGACATGCAAAGGCTTTTAATCACCGCTTTTAGGTACGATTTTCTTTGTATGAACGACCAACTTTCGGCCGCACGATTAAAATTTATTACCGGCCCTTTGTACTAATGTTTCCATCTTGGAAGTTCGACTTTGTGACGTGAAGTTTGTGCGTTACTCATATTATTTATTTAAAAAATAAAACACTGAAATGTTTAAATCTTCTATGCAAGCGCCATCGAACCTAGAAATCACCATTGCTTTGTATGCATAATTGTCGTGTGTCAAGCCTATTCTGGAATTAAATAATAGAAATACGCTCGAGAATTTTCTCTTATTCTCAAGGGATGTTATTTCGCAGAAAACAACCGTGGATTTCCGCACGCGGAACTATCGCTAGAAAGGCTGATTTCGTATTTGGTGGGTCCTAGGCTCTCCACTGGTGGGAAATCTGCCAGTCTGCCCACATGCGGATGGGCCCTTTCCTAGATATGGCCGCTCAAAGACGTGTTTTGGTTACCAAAAATGAACCATATTTAGAAAGGCTGATTCTTGTACATAAATCAGAATTCATAATAATAAAATCACGGTTTCAGGTAAACAAAATGGGATATTTATTCAAAGCTTGTTCACAGTTCAATTGGCCAACACAGATTAGTATATCTTACTACGTATTATTGGCGGGAAGCGCCCTCATTGGCGGTTGGTAAAGTGATCATTCGTAATGACTCGATTTATTGAACCCATAGATTAAAGATTGGTTTCCGCTACGCCCAGCAAAGACCAATCCTAAACCTAAGATTGAACCATAAATTAAGACTCAAAATGTACCATGTGAACATAGACAACCTTCGTTCATTACTTGCGCCACAGATTAGTACAAATCTGTGGCTCACACTCCCTTTCATTCCTTTACTCACAGATCCAATAACATTGCCATTATGTAACTTTAAACGTATACATTATCACAGCATATATATTTATCTAAAGATATAATGATGGCATCTAACAATAATAATTCATAATTCATTTTATTGTTCAGAACATGGCACACATAACATGTTCTGAACAATAACATGGTACAGAACATTATAATATGGTTAAGTACATATTACAGACAATTACATTTAACATGGTAAGATCAACATGTTCTACCTTTTCTATCTATCTTGAACTTTTCTCTTTAGATGGATCATGCAGAGAAAGATTAGCTTGGAAGCAACTTAATTTAGGAAGAAACTCTCTATAATTAAGTATTGAAGGACCGTTCAGAACTGCGACTGTCTTTATTGTCTTGCAACTAGATTTATAGTCAAAGAGATAAAACGGTTTTAGCGACACTTCGGTACAGGAGACCGGAGAGTGGGTAATTTAAAATATATGCTGCATTTAACTGTTCAATGGGCTTGTCCATAAACTAATATTATAATATTAAATGCGAAAGCTTGGATGGAATAACTGCCTCGTTGGTCTAGCGGTTAGCGTAGTCGACTGGGGATCACGAGGTCCTGGGTTCGATTCCCGGTCGGGCATAAAAATTGTTAGGTATTGGGTTTTTCAATTAAGAAATTCTCAGTGCCAGCTCGGAGTTGGAAGTTGGCGGTGTTTCACCCCCGTGCCTCGGAGAGCACGGTTAGTCGGTCCCGGTTATTATCACTAACATGATAATAGTCGTTAAAGCTGCCAACCCGCATTGGAGCAGCGTGGTGGGTCTAAGCTCCTAATTCCCTCTCTCCTATGAGAGTGGAGGCCTGTGCCCAGCAGTGGGACGTCAATAGGCTGTAGTGGTGGGTGGTGGTGGATGGAATGAATGAAGTATGATAAAAAGAACAGGTTACTTGAGTTATCTGTTATTATAAATCGCAGGTGTACACTGTGCAATCGCTTGTAAAAAATAAATGAAAAACAATCAATGATCATCTGAAATACAGTTGAATCTGACTCTGACATAAACCGCAATGTTGCATCATCAATCAGAGAAACATGAACAATTGCCTAACGGGAACAAGGCAAAAACCATATCAAAAACAACAACGAGTATAAATTTGGGTCGAAAACGCGTCGTTTATCAGAAAAGCGCTCGGTTAGCTATCGGGTGAAACAGGGTTAAAAATCACTCTACATAAATTTTGAGGTTATCTGCCTAAATGACCCGCCGTAGGATTCGCGGGTTAAGCGATGTTCGTGTGTGTTTAAATGTTTTATCGTCATATTGATGGTGGTATTTGTCAACTAATGTTTTGTTCGGAATTTCGTTGTTTTGCCCATTTTAGAGATCGTAACTCGTAACTGATATCTACAGCAATTTCGGGGTGATTGCTAGAAATATAAGCAGATGGTTTTTGAAAACTATGTTGAAAACGTGCAATTAGATGTCGTATTATTATGTTCTAGTTTCACAGACCTTTGCAGAACATTTTAAAATCGTTTCATTATCTAACTCAACCTATGGCAGGACTTTTTTTTCTTTTTAATCAAAAATCAATAAACAATAAGATTGTAAGCCCTGAAAGTGAAAAATATCAATGATCTCATATTTTAACCTATAGTTTTAAAATATCTTCTTGGGAAAATTCTTACCCGAGTGTAAGAAAAAAGAGTTTCAATAAATTAGATAATAAAAAAAATTTGGTCCGCCTGGTGGGAGGCTTCGGCCGTGGCTAGTTACCACCCTACCGGCAAAGACGTGCCGCTAAGCCATTTAGCGTTCCGATACGACGCCGTGTAGAAACCGATTAGGGGTATGGGTTAATTAAAATTGCCATGCCCCTAACAGGTTAGCCCGCTTCTATCTTAGATCGCAGTCAAGGGCTAATTTGTAGTGGAAAAAAAAAATTAAAGAATCGGCTTCCTCATTTTTCTTAAAACATACCTATATATTTTATAGACTTCAAGAATGACTAAAAATTAAAATAAATTAATTTAGACGAAAGGCACAAAATTGATATTTGTGGTACTTGCACCTCTGAAAAGGCACAAAATGAATAATATTCACTGCAGTTTTAACATAAATTTCTAAGACTTCCATGATTCAATTTAACTTCACCTCATTCTCAAAAGGGAGTCCCGCTCGAAGTCCGGTCTGATCTTCCTCGTATACCTACCTATTATACTATGAAGTTGTAGCAAATTAATTTAAAATCACAATGCCTGTAGTTGAATCGGTTTCTCTTCAACCAATTAAGGCTCATGACACTCGGGTCATTTATTAGCAAAAGTATTTAATTTTCTTAAATAAATGTTTCCCAGATAGATGTTTCCCTTTAGTCTTCATGCAACTTCTGTATACTTATGCAACAAATAACGTCGATCCTTTTCTCCGTTTCAGCACAAAACAGGTAGGTAATAGTAAAACTAGTTCCAGTGCGATTGACAGATAAACCTAAAAAAACAATAAGAGAGCAAACAAATATTGGATAGAAGTAGGCGTTATTTTGCGGAAGTCCATTGATATTATAAATTGCGAATTGTGAATATCGCAAGCTATACATTCTGTATGTACCACATAGATTTTTCAACTTTGGCGGATAATAGCAAATTAAACGTTTTCAAATTTTTTCATCAACTAACAAACACACATTCGCATTTTTAATATTGAAATGGTTCAAAGTTTTTGCATGGCAAAATATTATAAGATTTTTGCCCACCCTTGCGCAGTGGTGAGTAGTTGTCTTACAAGCGGGCGGTCCCGGCTCCGATCCCCGGCAGGATTGATTTAGGACTTTGTAATTTCTGAATGTTCTCTGGTTTGGTCTGACGGGAGACTTCGGCCGTGGCTGGCTACCACGCTACTGGCAAAGACGGCCAAGCGGTTTAGCGAGTCCTAATGGCACTTACAAATTTTTGCAACAGCAACACATATACCGAGTAATAAACTCGTAAAATACATTCTCTTTGTAAACGCAAAACGCAGCGTTTATCCGCCAAGTCTTTAGACACCCTTAAGCCTATTAACAGCTGCACAATCTCCGCAAATGAATCTCCTCTTTCTTAGCAACCCGGCTACGAGTTGGCTTTTATTTCCGTTTCGAAATCTTGTTTCAATCGCTCGAGTTGGTCTTATGATGTTAGGGTTTTGTTCTGTCTGTGTTTTGATTCCCCGATAATTGACTATTCTTTGCACAATTCTAGAATTTTTTATTGAACTTACGTTGTAGATTGACTACGAGTATAACCTGTAATATAATTATAGAACATCATTGATCTCTAAGAATATCATAATATACGATGTTATGTCACTTTCTTAGGGTTCCGTACCTCAAAAGGAAAAAACGGAATCCTTATAACGGATCACTTTGTTGTCCGTCCGTCTGTCTGTCAAGACAGAAGTATCAAGCTGAAATTCATATCAAATACTCAGGTATAGTGTCGCTTAGAGCTGTGTAAAAATAAAACTTCTAAACCAACGCAATCAAAAGATATAGCCGTTTATGCTGCAAATTTTCGACACTCACAAGGAAACTCAGAATCTTGAAATTTGGTACGGAGCAACGTCTTATACCACAGATAGGAAAAATTGCTAAAAGCATACATTTTTAGTAACATCATAATATAATAAAAATATTTTTAATAATTTTAAACTTACCACAGGTTTGTATGGAACCCTCGGTGCGCGAGTCCATCTCGCACTTGTTCTCGCACTACAAGTTAGCCCTTGACTTCGATCTCACTTGATGTTAAGTGATTATACAGTCTAAGATGGTAGCGGGCTAATCTGCTAAGGGCATGGCAGTTAAATTAAACCCATACCTTTGACTATTCTGTCACTATTTAGATAAAAATTTGAAACGAAAGTCTATGCTGTCACTATTTAAATAAAAATAAATCTGCCGCTGTTTTCGAGTCATATCGCTAAGATATATTTTGATTTTGTAGCCGAAATACATAAATTAGGTACATTACAAAAGGAAAAGTATTTTTGAACCGTTATTACAATTATGTGATCAAGACTCCAAAATTACCTTGCAAAATGTCACACAAAGTAGATACATAAAAAGGGCATGCAAAGCTATAAAAACTCTTGCATCCCGTTAAAACAATCAAAAGTCGCTGCATATTTAAACCGTCCATTTTACCCGGAGCTTTGAATTGTTGTCCATTTCTCCCCGGGCTCCCCACGAATTTGAATACGCCGAAAGGGGAGGGAGAGGCTGGTTTACCCTGGTCCACTCCACTATAACTTCTACGCCCGACGTTGTCGAGATAATTGATTAATTGAAGCGATGCAGCGTCGCTTTACTCCTCCTGAAATCCAGTTTTTATACTTACAGCGGTCCTTTTGCTAAGTGGTTTATGCGAGCGCTTTTAATGTCTCGTCGGTGTCAGTGTTTTATTGTCGTCTGGCGTAAAAAATGAGGGGCTACGGACTTTCATTTGGTCATTTGTAATTTGGAAAAGCAAATGTTAGGTTTGCGTACTTTTTTGTAGCTGCGCGTTGGTTTTGAGCTACTAACAAGGTTGGTCCAAAAAAGTACCTACCCTACCTAAGCCTCAGCACACATTTCAAAATTTTGGAAGTTATGTGCGTTTTAAGAATTTTAATAATACTTGTCTTAAGAATAATCATTGCCAGAAAAAAATATTTATCAATCACGTCACAAGGAAGCAACGGATCGATGTGATTTTATTTATTGGATATCATTAAAGAACTGGAGTGTGAGGTTACTTTTATTCTGGCAAATCAAACATTTCTTACGGAGTTTTTAAAAACGACTTCATACGACTCTTTGTAGCCTTTTCACTGTCCGTTTAATCGATTTTTGAGACAGAAGGTTACATCTCGAAGACATACATAGGTTATTATGCGGGAAAATCAAAAATTCTCCATGGGGATTTAAAAATCTAAATCCACGCGAATGCGGGCGGACTAGTGTTTTATAATCTGAGAGTAAATCTCGTATGACTTACGCCGCATGAGTACCCGACGATAAGTCAGTGTTCCGAAAGACGAAGCGAAGTCAAATGTAGCGCGAGGATTAATGGACGCAGCCCGGAGGCGGCGGTTAGCTATATTGATTGAATCATTGGAATGTTCGAGCGTGCGATTTAACCGAAATTCTGCTAATTCTACTGGTGTGTTTACCAGATATTGCATACTGACTTTAACAAGCGGCGATGTTCTAGGTCTATAACGAATAATAGACTATTACCCTCTGATAATAGTCTAATATGAAGCAAACTTCGAGTGTAATATGAAATAAACTTCGAGTGTAAATGTTTTTGATCTACAGGACATTATCGTTTCGTGCAGCTTACTTCTATAGCTGCTGCTGCTAACACTTCGTTACGATCGTTTGCAGCAGTTCAAACTATCCTGTAAGCATTGAAAATTTTAATTTAACTGTAACAAGGGAAATAATTCAAATAAGAGCACCGAAGCCGTGTCTATGCGATGAGGTAGTCGAAGTACAAAAATCTCCGTTTTAAAATATGGCTGGACTATGAGCAGAAATTTTTGGTTTTAGAATTTTTGAAATTTTTGATTAATACACAAGTTAAGGTTAAAATACTGTTCTTCATTAGCTTTACTTATTCATAGGCTAGATCGTAACCTTAGTAACCTTAGTATTAACTGTTAGTACTATAAGATATTTAAAAAAAAGTACCCATTGAATATTGATATGATCAACTGAATATTGGTGTTCGATTGTAAAAGCAGCATTTAACACTGCTGCAACCTTAATTGACTGAATTTATGTCAAATCTTGCTGTAACAATGCATGCAGCTAATAAAATAGCTGTAGCTTATCAGTTTCAATTCAGTTTCCAACAAGGCAATTCGGGAATGTATGATAATGACTAACTAGATGATGCCCGCAACTTTGTCAGCGTGGATTAAGGTTTTATTATTCCCGCGGGAACTCTTTTACTTTCTGACATAAAAAGTATACTATGCAGTCCCTTCCCGGTATGCCTGTACCAAATTTATCAAAATCAGAATTGATGGAACGTTTAAGTGTAGTTAGTGCCTGGTATGGATTATGAAAAAAAATTGACAGTGATTGGGTGAAAGAAGTGAAAACGAATTTTTTAATTTTGTTTTTTTTATTATTAAAATGAATAAAATATAAACCTTAACACTAAGGCATAAAAGTTTAATTTCGAATGCAGTATATTTGTATGCACGCTCACGCGAATCTACATTTTTACCCCCTACTAAAAAGTGCTCAACGCGAAGTTTTCACCTCAAAAACCAGTAAAACTGTCAAATGGCAAATTTCAGACTCAGACTGCGACGTCTATAAATAGTGGCTCGTTACAATATTTGCCTGATTCAGCAAATGAACTGTATTGTTTAACTTCATTTCGCAAAGACTGTTGGCGCACTCTTCATAACTTTGTACTTACTTTACTTAGTTCCGTTTGAGAATATTGTGAACGTTTTTTTCCAAATTGCTTTCTAGAATCCTTAGAATGGGAATCGGTATCGATATCTCTCTGTGTCGTATTCCTCATTACTGAGGCTCGTGACCCCTTCCCATTAATAATGGTAGGAGTTTTATTGGTATAATAATGCGGTGGGTTCCCACTTCCCACGTCCTTCCGCATAGGACTCGACTAAGAGTATTTTAACTCTAAGATTTTGTAATTGTATTATTAGAAATATGTTGGCGATAATAACCGGGACCGACGGCTTAACGTGCTCTCTGAGGCACGGAGGGAACAAAAAGGCCATATTTGAAACTCCTAATTCGTCAACCATCCAGTTACCGACTTGGGTCAACTTTGCTTTATAGCAATCGACTATTATGCGTTGTCACAACTAGGCCAGTCGTCCCTCGATATTATAATTAATGCCAAAGTGGGTTTCTCTGTTTGTTATCTTTTCATGGTTTAATTGTTTCAAAAGAGTTTCGCAGAATTCCTAAAAGACAAAAAATGTTCTTTTTGGATGGATCACACAACATACATGATCAATCATGGATCCCAATGCCTATCGGTTCTTCTAACTATAAGCCCCGCTCATTGCCACTTAAGCTTAGCTATTCTTCGAGTTATGCCGGATACTCTGGTTCTCCTACCACGGATCTCCTCATTTCTGATTTGATCACGTAGGGACAGAGATTTGATTCTTAGTCGATTTAAAAGAGAGTTAATAAAAATTGCCAGTTCGAGAAAAAATTAAGAACTCTCAGTCACGCAGATTTACGCTGTTTTTGTTCACAGTTAAAGCAAGTGAGGTGCGTCCCGTGATCCCCGATTAGGGGCAAAGACTTATTAGAGGCTGTTAGTAGTATTTTCCCTAATGAACTATTGTATTTGTGTTGAAAAAAGGGTGTTTTAAAACGACGAGTAATTCAAAACAAATGATCCAGATGCGAACTTTCCTATATGAGTCACGCAGAAGGGTAGAGGGTTTATAACCCATCAAAAAAACGTAAAAAGTTGCGTGCGTGCGTTTGGTACATCGCTGGGGAATACGTCCTTAGGGATCGATCGTAACTTCTATACACATTCCCCTGTTTATAACGAACATTCCTGTTTAGTACTTACTTAGCATTTTGCTTGAGATCTGAAGTCGTGTTTAACATAAAAATTTGGGGATATACAACCTCATTAAGTAATAGCGTCGTTGGTCTAGTGGTAAATAATCGACTTTTGAAGACGTTCAGACGGTCCTCAGTTCCGTTCTCTGATCGAGTATTGGAGTTTTATGTTAAGAAATTCTAAAGTAAAGCCGCCGGTTCTGTATGATCCTCTCTCTGGTCGTGTTAGATTGCCGAATGATTAGAATTAGAATGTGAATGTGAAAAGTCTGGCCTGCACGTAGGTTTGCGCACAAACTTGTAATAATTATGTATAGGACCTATTATTGTATTGAAAATTTGCTAGGAGATTACTGATTAGCCTCCATTGCAGAATTTTGGTTGGAATAATAATAATATAGTAAATGAATATTGAAATCAATGTATAGAAGTGCTCTTAGAAACACTGGAGAGATAGGTTAATTGCATAATGTAATTGCAATTATATGAAACGCAATTATATCTATGTTACCATTATAATCATTACTCACTAATTTTGTTTTCTGTTCTGTTCAATCTGTGAACATAAATATAACTAACTATCTCTAATTTAGAAACTTTTTGGCAATGTTTATCTACACTTATTTTCTCTAATATCTTGTAACCATTGAACATTGTTTTTGTAAGTAATGACTGTTGCCAAAATAAATTAAATAAAAATGAAATTTCTATTTTGAAACTAATACGACTGCAAACGGTGCATTGAATACAAAATATGTCTCACAAGGTTTATAAATAAAATTAAAGCAAACAAATTGAAATAATTCAAGCAGCCTCCAAACGCTTACGAGCACGAAGAATCCAAATAATACTTTATTCTCATGTATTCTATTTGTGAAATAAAATAAATAAACGGAGAAACATGACCCGACTTGACTAAGTAAGTAGGTACTACAAGGCAAACCTATCCACTTAGAAGAAATCTTAAAATGAAACACGTTTCAAGACGAATTTTAAATCCACCCAACGTCCTTCTAAATCGAAGTCGTCATCAATTAAATTACTTACTCCATTGTGATGTACAGAGCGTTCATTCCTCAAACTTATATCGTCATTAAAATATGCAAAAAGACCCTTTATTTTTATAGCTGTAAGGTATAGTTAAAGTGCATGATATAGTTTGTAATGGGGAGACTGGGTGAAGATGGAATACACAGCAAGAAAATTTCCCCTAAATTTCATTCGAAGGGAACTTCAGTCCCTGGGGAGTCGTCTATGCAACCGGTAGTCTTGCATTTTGTCTGTTTGTTTTCGTGTAAAAGGGGATAACAATGTCGTTTCAAAGTGTACAATTTAGATGATGGCAATTAATGAATTAAAAGATTGGACTTAGATGAATAAGCTGGGGAGTAATAAAAAGACCTTTTTTTATTGTATTGATTGATTAGTTTGAAGAAAAGAGCTGTTTAGGCGTTGTTTATCAGTCAATCAGTCAGTCAGATTAAAAGTATTTTTTGACATAAGAACACATTTAGAAAGTATTTTTGGAAATTTCCACCCCTAAGATGATTAAAGTTTGAAATTATGGAAGCTAATGTCCGCGACTTGCCCCGCGTGGATTTAAGTTTTTTGGTTCCCGCGAGAACTTTTTAACTTTCCGGGACAAAAAGTAGCTTATATATGTTATTTCATACTACAATCTATCGCTGTGCGAAATTTCCAGATCCGTTCAACCATTCTGGCATAATTAAGTGACAAACATCCATCCATACATCCATTCATCCACACCTTCGTAATTATTATATTAAGTTTAGATTGTCAGATTAAAATCATTCTGAAACATCGCTATCAAACGTAAACAAGGCACGTAAAGTATGGGAGCCTATATTATTATGCATTACTAAATTGTGAGTTGTGACGTCTTCAAAATGTTAACAATCAAAATCGAACTTAACTTAAAAATTAACGCGAGCCGGACGCAAAAGCTCCATTTTATTATAGGTACTAAAATTCTACATCAATGATTTTATTAATAATATTAATCTGAAAGTTTTATGCTTAATTACTCTATCTTAGAAGACAATAAATCACAAAACTAAGCCCAGCATCACAGTTGGGTGACAAATCGCCAAACAACTGTCAATTCTGCAATCCCCTATCGATTCCTGTCGGACGGAATTATACTGTTCACTTTCTATTCACTCCTGGATTAGCGGGGACCGCCTTTATTGATAGCTTCAGACTAAGCGATGATAACAGACGGACTCTCTGACGCAGTGTTCAACGCTGTTGTCTTAATGTGGGAGGTCCCGGGATCGATTCCCGGTATGTTAAATTTTGGGAATTTATAATTTTTGAATTTTCTCTCGGGTCTGGCCTGGGAGGTGGCATTCGATTGCGAATGTTAAGCAAAGTTGACCCAAGTCGGTAAATGGATGGGTGACCAAAATTGGGGGTTCAAATTTGTCCTTTTCGTTTCCTCCGTGCCTCGAAGAGCATCCATCGGCCCCGGTTATTATCACTAGCATCTGATAATAATCATTACAAAAACCTAAGAGTTTAAATACTCTTAGTCGAGTCGTATGCGGAAGGACGTGGGAACCCACCGCATTATTGTCCCAAAAAAACTCCTTCCATTATTTGATTAATGAAAAGGGGTCATGACCCTCAGTAATGAGGAATACGACGCAGAGAGAGATTGCTTTAAGCTTTGGAGTATGGCCCCATGGGTCTTATTTAACCGAAAAGCAAACTCGATAAACTCGGACTGGATTATTCTATTGTCACATAATATGACTAGGCACTATCTGTCCCCTCTTATATTGAAATCCTGCAATGAATTACCTACATCAGTGGCACTAGAGTCTGGACATTTACTTCATTTTCTATATGAGGGTGATGTATGGGATATTATGAGAGTACCTTTACCGTGTTGTCAGTTTGTCGATCATACTTATTCAATTCTTGTATTACTGAAATGACTGCCCTCAATTGTTTAGCAGCTTTGAGTTGGTTATGGACAGGAACCTTATTCCTGTCCATAACCCACGTAAGTCCATTACATCACTTTATCCACCGTTGCGTAGAACCACGTAGAACTGTCCTCGGCGCCCATTCTCCAGTCTCAAGATTGTGTAAGACCCTAAACCACAACATGAATGTCAAGGTTCAAGGTTCACTCTGACGCTTTACTTATAGTCTATAGCTCTGAGGAATCCTATGGAATATTAAAGTGATGACCTAGAGTTGTTTAAAATGCAAAACAATACTGCTATCGCAAAATTACACGCGTCAAGCTCGAAACTAGTGCTTTGAGCGAGCTGGATATGGAGCTACGATCGGGGGCAGTGGCGTGCACAGATTTTGAAGCTAGGGTAGGCATTAGTTAGTCAAAATACCTATTTACTAACTGTTTTGATGAAAAATGAGCATTGACGTATTTCCATTTGGGTAAGCAGTGCTTTTATGCCTCTATGAACTGCACGCCACTGATCGGGGATGACGTACAGCCGTCGTTTACAACTAAAAGTTTCGTGATAAAACCATAGTATTATCTTGGCGAACATGAACCGTACCTGCAATATCTTACAATATATTATGTATCTAGGATTAAAAACCATAGTTTCGTTTTATCTACTTTTAATTTATGTTCTCATTTATTGTGTTTTTAGCTTTTGTAACGAATAATTGGAAAAGTTGTGTTTACTTGTACTTAAGTGGTCACTGCATTTAGCTTTTTATTTATAGGATAAGATTAATTTTTAATGGTTTAAGGCTAAGTGTCCGATAGTAAACCTCATAAATAAAATAAAATAAAATAGATAACAACTTAATTAAGCTCACGACTTAATTTTAATCCACACTCATAGGAACTAAGAATACAAGACTGTGTTTTGTCTGTTTAATCGATTTTGAGAAAGCTGCTTGCATCAAATATTAAAATTCTCTAGCCATAATTTCTTACAAGTTCCCATATAACTCATCCAAAGTATTTTGTCTAAATAATGGTCTATAAAAATAATTGGCAAAATAGCTACCACTTATATGAATTAAGATTAACGAGCAACCTACAATCGTTATTTGGACACGTTGGACAAGTGAGTTTGGTTGGCTGGGCCAATGCACATGGCCAACATGTAGTGCTTTAATTATGAGAAGCCCTATTTTCCAGCTATGAATGATTTTGTGTAGGGTTATCATGTTCGACTGCGGCCGACAAGGTCCTGGGTTCGAATCCCGGGTCGGCCATAGTTGGGTGGTGGTTGGGTGTTGGGTTTTTCTGATTAGAAATTCTCAGTACTAGCCCGGAGTTAGGAAGTTGGCGGTGGTTCACCCCCGTACCTCGGAGAACGCGCTATGCCGTACTCGCCAACCCGCATTGGAGCAGCGTGGTGGGTCAAATTCCCAATTTTTGTTTACCCAGTCTTTCATTTTTGGGATAAAAAGTAGCCTAGATGTCACTTTCCAGGTCCTCAAGTATACCCATGCAAAAAAATCACGTCGATCCATTGCTCCGTTGCTTCTACACACGCCGCAGTCTCACACTAACATGAATTCCTTGGAAATTTATTTTCTTTTAAAATACTTTACACTAGTTTGATACATCGAAAACTACTGAACGGTATACTTACTAATAAATAGACTGGTTTTTAAGTGTAAATTAGGGGTATATTTTCCTTATTTTGCTTACATTCATAGTAACTTTCATATTATGTCTAACGGAATCTTACTATGAGGTAAGGCGGCAGGCATTCAAAAAATTTTTGTAGTACAAAAAAGTTCAATACAGGCTATTTATAATTTATAACCACGCGAATCCCTTAGAGAGAAATTTAAGGAAATAGGTATTCTTACAGTAGCCTCGCAGTATATTTATACTAATTTAATCTTCGTGAAATATCACATTCACAATTATATAAAAAATGCGATCTGCATGATAGGCAAACTAGAGGCCGCCATGAGCTCGTGACTCCATCGCTCTGCCTCAAGAAGGTCCGAAGGTCGTTCGTGGAGCATTCTATTTTATAACAAAATTCCACTATCTATCTTGCCTTATTTAAGTTTAAGAAGTCCATTAAAAGTATGCTTCTGAAAAAAGCGTATTATACTGTTGAACATTACGTAAATGACAAAGGAGCATGGATTTGACTCGCTCCAGTAATACTAAGGACAGCTGTTACTTAAGTATTCTACCAATTAATGAAATTATAAATATTTTTTTCAAAAGAGCAATCGCCGAGTTTCTTGCTCGTTCGGTAGGAATGTCATTCCGAACCAGTGGTAGATTCACTCGGCGATTCAAAAGTTCTTGTAAATTTTTATTTGAATAAAAAGCATTTGAATTTGAATTTATCGACTCTTCAAATTGGCCCAGCGCAATGACCAAGCATGTTGGGCTTTGGCCCAGCGTGTACTAGAGTCATAATACTTGTTCCCCATAGCCTCAGGCGGGGTATGAAAACGATAAATTAGAGGAAATTGTTGTGATCCCGAAAATTATATGGAGTTCGGAGAATGATAAATGGGTGCAAGCTCCATTCCGATAATTCTACCGTCCGCGCAATTAAGTTGTTAATTCCAAACGTAAATATTTCAATATGCCATTCCTTGTGTTTCTCAGTTAACATTAGGTCATTATATTTTACCAAAACACTTCTATTGAACGCATCAAATCAAGTCAATTGTTTCTCAAAACATCGTATCAAATAATGGCAAATATTTATTAATTATTAATATAATTTAAGTTATGTTATATTTTTCATATTATTAAATTATCACTACAACCCCAATATACAATTGGGTATTTAACTACTATTCAAATAAATTATTTTTTAGTGATTAGTAGATGGAGGATCTCCCAAAAGTCGTAATATCCACGTCCCCTGATAGTTTTATGCATTTTAAAAAATCGATTAAAGTAAAAAAGTGCGTCGAACTTACGACTTAATGACGTCACATTTTAGAATTTCATATGAATCCCATATTTATGACGCGTTTTGTCGTTTGAAAAAAAGTTGCTGATTTGACTATTTGTCAAATACCCAATTAGCAACTAAAAATATAGCAATGTAAAACTAAACCAAACTAATAGGTAATACAGTTTAGTAAGTAGGTAGGTCACATAGTTAAACGTGTGTATTGTAATGTACACTAGAAACTATAAGTACCTTGTACGTATCATAACTAATCCATACTAATATTAAAAATGCGAAAGTGTTTCTGTCGGTCCGTCCTTCTGTCTGACTGCTACGCTTTCATGGCTCATCTGTTCAACCGATTTGGATGAAATTTGGTACAGGGTTAGGTTGTATCCCGGGGAAGAACATAGGCTACTTTTTATCCCGGAAAATTAAGTAGTTCCCGCGGGAATCGAAAAACCTTAACCAACGCGGAAGAATCGCGGGCATCATCTAGTTAATAATAAATAATAGCTTATGTCTCAATCACAACAGAATTAACTCCCTAACATTATGTAAGACCAGTATAAATTTCCTGTTAAACCGATTCTAACGAGTCAAAACTAAAGTTAACCCGCCATAAATTCCGCCAATTTATAACAAGAACTCGTAGTTTCGCGTCGATGGCATTAATTCTATAGTTTCGTTTCGGCCCGACCCACAAGGGTAAAATTTCATTTTCTAAGTATAATGTTGATATAATGGGTCCATTATAATCATAATTGACCCATTATAATTATAATGGACCCATTATATAACCATAACAGATGCTCACGACTTCTGTGTGACGTCTGTGTGGAATATTTTTTCAATCCCTTGCGAAATCTTTCAGGATAAAAAGTAGCCTATGTCACTTTCCAAGTCCTCAATTATAAATCATAAAGATCATAAATGCAGTCTCCATGCAAAAAAATCACGTGGATCAGTTGCTCTTTTGCGGCGTGATTGAAGGACAAAACAACAAATCAACAAACAGACACACTTTCGCATTTATAATATTAGTATGATTAGAATTAGGAATTGAAAATGTACCCTTATTTTGCAATCCATCATCATCATCATCAACTCATCGCCGGCCCACCACTGATCACGACTCTCCTCTCAAAATAGGAAGGGCTTAGGCCATAATCCACTAAACTGACTTCGTGCGGACTGGCACACTTTCCACACCTATAAGAATAGAATATTAAACTGTTCTCTGGCATGCATGTTTACTCGCGATTGTCTCCTTCATCATTAGAGAAATAATTAATTGCGCTCAAACGCACATAACTCCGAAATGTTAGAAGTGCGTACCCGAGGATCGAACAGTCGGTCACTTCAGTCGAAGACCACCGTTGGAACCACTAGGCCATCACCCCTTTTTTGTGAAAATAATACAACTTTGTTCTTGAGTGTGCAAAGTTACCTGATGATGCAGTCTAAAGTGATGGGAGACTAACTTAGCAGAGGTAATGGTGCCGATTCTGTAATGTAACATCTCTAAACTAAACTAAAATGGCAGCTTTAAATCTAGTTCTGTCCCTTTCCGTAGGGAGTATTATGAAAGGGTTAACAATATTTATAATGCTCTAATTTTAGTTTAGTTTAGAGATTGTGCACTACAGAATCAACCCCATTGTAGTTCAAACCCATACCTACCACACCCCTCCCCCCTCCCCCCTTATTGGTACAAATCGCTTGAATGCATTACGTGTTTTGCTGGTAGGGTAGAAATTAGTCTAGAGTCTAGACTTTAGACAGAGATATACACCAGATAAACTTCTTAATTCAGCCAAGAATCGAACCCAGATCCACCAAGACCACTGCGCCCGAGAGGCAATCGAACTCTTGAACTTATTATAAATTATAGTATTCCGTTGCACCCCGCGGCACCCCTGATATCGACATGAGAACTACCCTATGCCCTCGAGCTGGCTATTAAGGAATACAACCGTGCATAACATCCGAAACAGTCCCCTAACAGTATGCACAAAACTTCTCCAACGCGTACTGCATCCAAATTACCTCGGGGAATACCCGACTGGGTGTTCCTGAGACGCGCAACAACTAGATGTCCCAAGTTACTGACGACTTTATACACCAATGCAGCAAAGGTCGAAATACGCGTGCCTCGAAGTATTAGGTTGCTGATTGAACCACCTACACCTACCATTGAAGTAATATGATGTAGTAGCGTCCCACAGTAGTAATATAGTTCCACAAACTTATCTGACCCGGTGGCCAAAACTGGAACAAATGACATTGCCAAATTCGCCTAAGAATCAACATACGTTTGCAGTATACAGTAATTCTTAGCTTATTTTATAGCCTTTATTCCAAATATTAGAATTGAACGGACAATTAATTACAAAAATAAAATGGGTATTAAATTGATTACTATACGTTTCCGTCTCTGGATTATTATCCACAGATCAATAACTTACTTGTTAAAATAATATACAATACCACTGCTTGAGCGCTTGATCCGTATCGTAAGAACAAGATAAAAGCTGCTTACAGTGCTAGTTGCGCTAGTATTCTGAATCTCGCAATGCCATCTATTGAAAGTACAATAATTTATTATTTTTAACATTCTCGATGAACTATGACTATAGCTGCATCCTTAGTAATAACGCCATCTGTAATGTTTGTGATGAACTACGGTGAATTTGTCTTATCTACATACTGTTTACAGCCCCATTACAAATGGATAAAGATGATATTTATTTGTTCAAGCAGATTGATCGTGAAAGCTGAAATTAACTCAAAATTGAAAATATTTTTGTTTATAACTAATTCTTAGCAAGTGTCCGTTGTTTTAGTCTGGTCTCAAGTATAAAAAGGTATTAATTTGAACCCATTAATCAATGATCTATGACGGTTGGTTCTTAGGCGAACTTTGTATGGGGACGGAACAATGTCCTTTGTATGCCTGTTTAGTTTTCGTTTAGATTTTATATTTCATAGCGACGCTGTCACCGGGTCACTTAAGTTTGTCGGACTATATATTACTCTAGTTCTTTATACCTACCTCAATGACAACTACACACCACAGTGAAAACACCAAAGCCCAAAGGTCGCAAAAGCTTTTGGTGTTAAGATATACATTATGTTTTCACATGATAGTGTGTATTTGCGAGTAGCGTTATAGCTTAATTTACACAGTTAAAGATGTGTTTAGGTTTTCGAATTATTCGTGTATGACTTGCTTATAAAATTAGATATCAGGGTTGTCCCAGAACATGAATAACTAGACAACAGATACCACTGTACAAAGTATACTTATCACTGACTATTTCTATAGGCATCCACTTATAACAAAACAAAATAATGCAAAAATATCTACAGATTTCACTCGCAAAGGGTGACTCTTCCATACCATTTAAATCTTTAAAATTAAAAGTAAAAGGAACACAAAGGCCCGCCTTTATAAACCTACTCTTAAGTTATTCCCTTTTGTTACAAAAGAAAAATAATATAAAAGTTGTAATAGCACAATTAAAACTAGCGTCGGCGTATTCATACTAACGGTTGGTGAGTTTTCTATTTCTGTTTTAATTTTCATCGTTAATGCGCTTTTTCATTTGAGTGGATGGATGGACTTTCATTGGAAAGAGTTCACTAATGTTACAAGATCTCTTTCTGCGTCGTATTCCTCATTACTGAGGGTCTTAAGCCTTTTCATTTATCACATAATGGCGGGGTTTTATTTTGAGTGATAATGCAGTGGATGGGGTTTTTATGCATACGGCTCGACCATGAGTAGCTACTATTTAAACTCTTAGGACTTGCATTGGAAAGGGTTCGCTAATGTTACAAGATCTCTTTCTGCGTCGTATTACTCATTGCTGAGGGTCATGAGCCTCTTAATTTATCCCATAATGGCGGGGTTTTATTTTGGATGATAATGCAGTGGATGGAGTCCTTCTGCATACGGCTCGACCAAGAGGAGGTACTACTTAAACTCTGAGGACTTGCATTGGAAAGGGTTCGCTAATGTTACAAGATCTCTCTCTGCGTCGTATTCCTCATTGCTGAGGGTCATGAGCCTTTTCATTTATCACATAATGGCGGGGTTTTATTTTGGATGATAATGCAGTGAATGGGGTCCTTCTGCATACGGCTCGACCAAGAGTAAGTGCTATTTGAACTCTTAGGTTTCTAACGGAGGACACGAAAATACCTAATTCAGACTACCAAATTCGGTCACCCATCCAGTTACCGACTTGGGTCAATGTTGCTTAACAATCGCAATCGACTCATATGCGTTGTCGCAACTAGGCCCCTCATCCTTCAACTAGGCCACCCTCAAGATAATATTAATAAAAAAATGCACATGGTAGGCAATGTTACTTAACGTACGTACGAGTAAAGTGTAAATATTATACATTCGTTCCTCAAATTATTCACTTTCATCAAAAATACCCGACGGACAAATTAAAGCAATGTGTATAACTTTGAAATTGCTTATTAGGATAGCCAGGCGTTAAATTTATATTTTTATGCGATTCCAACTAAAAAAAGGGGATTTAATGGAATAAGATTTTCTCAATATCTAGATTTATTTTGACGACCTCCGTGGCGCAGTGTGTAGCGCTGTTGCCTTAACGTGCGGAGGTCCCGGGTTCGATCCCCGGCAGGGTTTGGAAATTTATAATTTCTGAATTTCCCTGGTCTGGCCTGGTGGGAGGCTTCAAAGCAAAGACGTGCCGCCAAGCGATTTAGCGTTTCGGTACGATGCCGTGTAGAAACCGAATAGGGGTATGGGTTTAATATAACTGCCATAGACCTAACAGGTTAGCCCGCTACCATCTTAGACTGCATCATCACTTACCATCAGGTGAGATCGCAGTCAAGTGCTAACTTGTAGTGGATAAAAAAAAAAATAAAAAAAAAATTGACCTGTTTAATAAGTTCATAGATGCCTGCACATTGTATGAACAGTTCGAGTAATACGTTATAAGCTGTCGATTAAGATGTCGATAAGATTACGATTTGCTTTGACAATTGGGCATGTGAACTAAAACTACTTATACACCACATTACATATTATTAAACCTAAATTGTACCATTTATATACCTATAAAAACATTCGCTTCGTCGAGGACATTAAATTCGGCTCGATCCGGGGTCCTTTTTAACGATTTCCAGGATCATTTAACTAAACGTATTAGCGGGGAAGGGTTGTAAACCGATCAAGTGTGAATATCTAATGTTTTTATGTGCCCAATTTGAACCATAATGTGATACATTAATTTTGTAGAAATTGGGTTTTTCGAGGTAGGTATTTCAGCTGGATTGCTCTTTTGTTTGGGTGAGATTAGTGATAATAATGGATTCATGTTAAACGATAATTAAAATATCATTGAAAATAATACAATTTAAAGCTAGAACCGAATTACTACATCATGCCCGCGTGGAATGGTGGCAAGAATGCTGGCTGCATTTCCGCGCTGGACAGCCAGGCTGATACTTTGGGCAAAAAATGAGCCACCCCTTCTGTTACCATGAGGCAAATAACCGCGGTGAAATATCTCGCAAGAATTTTGACAAGACTAATGCTGAGATCTATAGATAGTCAAAGATCCCTGTATAAAACGACCTTAACCGAATCAAAACAAATCAAATCAAATTTATTACTTTGTGATTACGATTAGATTAAGATAAGAATATGTTACTTTTACTTTATCATTTATTCTACCACAGAGTGGCGTAAAAATTACGTAAAAAAAAATTACGTAATTTAAGGATGTACATGTATATTTTTGCACACTGCCACTGGCGGTAAATTGTGAACGGTACCTACTTATTTTTAAAAGATTACATCTGTCGTTACCCACAATTTGGCAAAATAAAAATTATGAATTATGAAATCTATTAGCTTAATTATAAATGGCCGGCCGAGCTGGTTAATGGATGAAAAGTATTCTATATCAAATTAAATATGTCAATAAATATATTGCAAATGGGTTGACTACAAAATTTTTTTTTAAATTTTTTTTTTATTTTTTTAAAACATTTCACTGGTTTGGTTAATAGACAAATTCCATACCAATCTAAAGTAGGAAGCCTATAAAATATGCAAACGTTAGGTGGACTATTTTTTTCCCGTCATACCTCTTTGGTAGGGCAGATATATACAGGTAAATCGATACTAGTAATTTGCACTGGTCTGAGTAATAAATTAAAGTTGAGTTAAAATAAAGATTATTTCATTACATGAGTCTTTAATGATATGGACTGGTGGTGTTGCTTCATGGCACAAAATGGAGAATTACCAATCGGCTTTTTTCATAAACACCTACTTACCTCACCAATAAAGTAATAAATAAATTAATTAAAAAAACCAGATTACAAGTTTCTTAATTTCAAAAGTGGTCACTTCAAAGAGTATTTTCAGATGTTATTAAAAATCAACGGTCTTCAAACTTTTACGCTTGATAGAACTCCAATGGCCGCGGAGTTCGCCCCCTCTTTTAGAAATCTCTTGGCTGGGGTTAAGTTTGTTAAAAAGTACTTTAATTTTTTTACCGAAATAAAATGCAAGCAATTACTTAAAAACGCAAGTCGAGCGTCGGTGTTGGACGGAAATATAAGTCTAAAATCGGTTAAGGTCGATTTCGATTTGTTTACGAAGTGTCCCGCACATTACATCTTATCTTATCTTACTCTTACTTGTTGTAATATTATAAATACGAAAGTTTGGATGGATGTATGGATGTATGGATGTATGGATGTATGGGTATATGGATGTATGGGTGTATGGATGTATGGATGTTTGTAACTCAATCACGCCCCAACGTCTGAACGGATCTGGCTGAAATTTGGCACAGAGATAGATTATCTAGTCTGCAATAGCACATAGGCTATTTTTATCCCGGAAAATTTAAGAGTTCCTGCGGGAACCAAAAACCCCAAACCACGCAGACGAAGTCGCGAGCATTCGCTAGTTTTTTATATCGGGAATCGAGAACTAAGTAATTCCTTAAAGGGAAAGATAAACAGCAGCGATTTCTGGCGACCATGTTCGGTGTTCACACTGGCCTGCACCTGGAGATTTTTCTGTTTAAAATATCTTCGTTGGATTAATTCGCGACAACGTGGTGGCAAAATAAGTAGCACCCTACACAATAAACATAAAAGGTAAATAAATGTATACGATAAATGATTTATCCCATCAAAAACATAAATGTAAAATGAGAGCCAAGTTCAAAATTGTGATATACATATATGCCTTGGTTGTTGACTTCAGCGACAAAAGAAGTGAGATCTAAATGGGTGCCAAGTTCAATGGTCAGTCCTGCAATTTATATATCCCATCAAAAACATAAATGTGAAATGAGAGCCAAGTTCAAAATTGTGATATATATGCCTTGGTTGTTGACTTCAGCGACAAAAGAAGTGAGATCTAAATGGGTGCCAAGTTCAATGGTCAGTCCTGAAATTTATTTATAACAACATGTAATATTTTATAACAACTTAAAATATCATTTCTTCTTATAACTTAGTATAAAATGTTGAAGACTAAGGCTTTGGCTTGGCTAGTTTCCATATACGAATTATTATTAAGTAGGTACCTAAAAGTACAGTTTCTACCAGCAAGCCAAATTTTCGGAAGAATAAAATAAGAACTTACAACTTTACAACTTGTGAAGGCTTTAATTCGTATATGAAAACTAGCCAAGCCAAAGCCTTAGTCTTCAACATTTTATACTAAGTTATAAGAAGAAATGATATTTTAAGTTGTTATAAAATATTATATATTGTTATAAATAAATTTCAGGACTGACCATTGAACTTGGCACCCATTTAGATCTCACTTCTTTTGTCGCTGAAGTCAACAACCAAGGCATATATATCACAATTTTGAACTTGGCTCTCATTTCACATTTATGTTTTTGATGGGATAAATAAATTGCAGGACTGACCATTGAACTTGGCACCCATTTAGATCTCACTTCTTTTGTCGCTGAAGTCAACAACCAAGGCATATATGTATATCACAATTTTGAACTTGGCTCTCATTTTACATTTATGTTTTTGATGGGATATCATTACTTTTTGTACAGAAATTATTGAACTCAATCTCAAACTCAAAACATATTTATTCAAAATAGGTACCTACAAAGTACACCTTCTGAACGTCATGCTTAAAGAGCATAAGACGTGATGGTGATAATTAACTACGGTATCTTAAAACTAAAGCTACGAGGGTTCCAAATGTGCCCTGGTCTGAGAAGAGCCCGGAATAAACTCAGCTGTGTTTTTTTTATTATCACCATCTCACAAATATTTGAAATTATATATATGTACTTATAATATAACATTACATAATCAGCCGCTGTAACAATTCATACCCATGCCTTGCTATCATTCAAATAATCCTTTACACTGTAATAGGACTTTTCTATTAGTTTAGTTTACGTTTTAAATTAGTAGGTACTTATTCATAATAAAATTTATACAAAATGGTTTTGTTAATTTACTGCATTTTCCTACGTTTACGGGGTATAATTGTCTTTTTTGTGTTATTGTCTATATTTTCTTGTACCTTTGAAATATTCGAGTGAATGGCCCATTCAGTATCCGGATTTTTTTTAACGCGTTTTCTGTTTATACTTAATTTGGCCAAGTCGGGGCGGTATTACAGCACATTTCTACATCTCATCAATTTTGATTGCAAAAGTTCAAAATCAAAAGTTTTTAGTGAAACATTGAAAACAAGCACGGTAAACAGTCGATATAACTAAAACCACTATATACAATGAATACAAATCACTATGACTGACAGCTTGACCTGACGACTTCAAATACTTTTCTTCTTCTTTTCTGTCAATGACGTTTCGTTGCACAAAATGCATGAATACGAAGGTAAGGTTTTAATGCAACTATATTATTATTCATTATTAGTTATATTAAAATAATAATTATGTGTCATTTTCAATAGTTAACAACACAAAATAACGAATTTAAACAAAGACCTGCAGTAGTATGATTTATGTAATCGGAGTTTTTTTTTACTTAACAACTCTTGTTTTATTTAGTTGTGCATGCACTATGCGTAGAATGTAATGCAATTTGCCGCAGGAAGTGGACGACGGAGTTACTACCACCGCTTAAAGCAGTATTGTTTCAAAATAACGTTTGAATGTCACGTACTTTGACGTCCTTAAAATAATGATTATAACACTACAACATGAACGTCAACAATATTAAAATAATACGGCTTTAAGCAATGGTAGTATGCCCCGTGTCAGAGTTTTGATCTATCCCTTGATCATAAAAATGACGATTTTTGTACGTTTATATCTAAATAACCATTTAAGGTGTGCTTATGAAATTTGGAGCACTTATGTATCTCACGGGTCTCAATATATGCGCCAAATTTGACATGTTTATGTGAAATAGTTTTTGAGTTATGAGGGGGTCAAAAGTGGCTCCAAATGGTTCGTGTAATATTACACACGGTGCTGCTCGCCAGTTTTTTTGAACTTTGGCTGGACACGCTTCCGCGTGTCTTGATTTATTCCACGTAGGACAACTTGTGTCACTTTTGATAAGTCAAGATTCTAGTCTCTACCACTGCTTAGGAAAATTCTACTGAGAGGAGCCGGCAAGATTTTTATTATTAGAAGAATGAAACCATTACCTTTAAGCTATAAACTCGAGCGAAGCGAGCTTGACATTTTAAATCATACATACATAAATAAGACTCATCTCTAATAAATCACTTTAAACAGCTTTAATTTTTAATTTATAATCATTTTTAGTAATAAATACACCTGTTGTTGATAATAATATTTTTTTATTATTGCTTGGGAAGGTAAATTTTCAATTTATACATGAACTTAGGAAGTTCTTCATGAAATTCCATTTAGGATAGCAACGTCGACTCCTTAAAAAGTTGAATTGACAAAATGTTGAATTCTTAACATACTCCCATACTCCCATAGTGTCGAGTTTCAACAATAATGTAAACAGTAAAGCTTTTATTTTATTTATTTATTTTACGGTGTGAAACAACCGTTATGAAGATTTCTAATCTCAAAGGAACCCTAAAACAGAACTCAGACGGCATGCCCCGTCTCCCTTGGGTAAAGAATCGTGAGGGTAGAATTATAATTATACCAAAAGAAATATACCCGGCGCGGCGAGAGAACTGACAAGTTGCATTCAAATTATTTGCTTTCTCACTTCAAAAGCGCAGCTCAAGTGTAATTTTTTAAGTGAAACTCACATGTCACTTAAAAATGTGTATTATTGTATGTTGCTTAGTAGTTATATTATCTTTATTATATCCGCATAATAGATTATGTAACAGGAATGTGCACCCAGACAAGTCGACGAACCTCTTGACTGGTAAGAAGCCGGAATCCGGCTTTTGGCGATTTTGGGGTTAACTGTCACAAGGCCGGCAGCCGGCCTGCAGGCCTAAATGGCCGAATGCGTTGTCGCAGATGCCGGGCATTGTTTTTCTTCAGAGTATAGTACTATCTCGATTCCTCTCTTACTTTGATAGAAACTAATAGGATAGACAAGGAAAATTAGGAATTTTTTTGGGAGGCCCTACTCAATGACATAAATTTATGGGTAGAAATTTCGTACGAGTGAAACATGGATCTGTAATTTGATACCCTTTATTTTTTATTTTTGGTTTTCGTTCTAGAATGAGAAAAATGGAAAAGAATCTTGGTTTCTTGTTGTTTTATTCTGAAATGACTAACCATAGAGTGAAGCAACTTTTTAAAACAAAGATACTGGTTATACTTATTGTTTATTTTTCTGAGTTTTTATTTTTAAAAAGGGGGTCTTTTATGTTATTTTTTTGTAAAGCATAAAGAAGAGCGATAACCTTAATATAAATTTCGCGAAATTTGACACCCGTGCAAAACCCGTCGCGGCTTTTCATATCCGCAAATTTGTCAATCTAACTAATATTATAAATGCGAAAGTTTGGATAGATTTATTGATGTATGGATGTATGGATGTTTGTAACTCAATCATGCCCCAACGGCTGAATGGATCTGGCTGAAATTTGGCACAGAGATAGATACATTTAGAGATAGAGAACATAGGCAACTTCCCGGAAAATTAAAGAGTTCCCGCGGGAACCAAAAAACCTCAAACCTAGCATTCGCTAGTAAATAAATTAATATTAAGTCAACACAAAGTTAAAATAAAATCCTTTTAAATCTTTCTGTCTATCTGTCCATGCTTTAAATATTCGCGCTAGCACATAGTTCATATTATATGACTGCGTTAAAACTTTGCAGTTTTTTTTTTATCCACTACAAGTAAGCCTTTGACTGCGATCTCACCTCATGGTGAGTGATGATGTAATCTAAGATGGTAGCGGGCTAACCTGTTAGGGGCATGGCAGTTATATTAAACCCATACCCCTATTCGGTTTCTACACGGCATCGTACCGGAACGCTTGGCGGCACGTCTTTGCCGGTAGGGTGGTAACTATCCACGGTCGAAGCCTCCCACCCGGCCAGACCAAGGATAATTCAGAAATTATAAATTCCCAAATTGACCCTGCCGGGGATCGAACCCAGGACCTCCGCACGTTAAGACAACAGCGCTCAACACTGCGCCACGGAGGTCGTCAAAACATAAATTGTGAATTATCGCCGCATTAGCTGAAGGCGTTGAACGGTGTGTACATGACATAAAATTGCAGCAACAACGTTGGTGTTTGAAGACAACAGTACGGTCAGCAAAAAACAATAGTACAAATTATATTGCCGCTATAGCAAAAAATCTAGCTAATAATAATAATAATATAAAAATATAATATATAATATATAATAGCTAATAATAATAAAAATCTAGCTAATAATAATAATATTAATAATAATAATTAAAGGTAAGTTTTAATGTTTGTTCACTCCTTCACGCCGCCAAAACTGAACTGCCCCCCAATTGTGTTAGAATTGTCGATCAAATCGTCAAAGTTCAGCGTCAGAGTAAAATAAACCATAACAGCATAAAATTAGAGCTCAATTTCGTGTATCCATTCTCATACGTTTATGGTATCGTACATACCTAAACGTATGAGAATGGATACACGAAATTGAGCTCTAATTCAATGGTGCTATGGTTTATTTTACTTTGACGCCGAACTTTAACGATTGGATCGGTAACTCTTACATAATCGCACCCCTTATTTGGTTGAAATTTGGAATGGCTTATATTAGAACTAGCTAATGCCCGCGACTTCGTCTGCGTGGATCGAGGTGTTTTGGTTCCCGCGGGAACTCCTTAATTTGCCGGGATAAAAGTAGCCTATGTGCTAATCCGGACTATAATCTATCTCTGTGTCAAATTTCAGCCAGATCCGTTCAGCCGTTGGGGCGTGATTGAGTAACAAACATCCATACATCCACACATCCATTCATCCAAACTTTCGCATTTATAATATTTTATTAGAATTAACAAGCTTGTTATTTAACTAGCATAAGGCTAGTGATTTTATACAGACATTTTAATATGAAGAAATATAAATCAAGCAATTTGACAGCTTTTAATTCAATTAAAACTGCCTAAAATCTTTAAGTATCTATGTAGTTATAAAAATTGCACGCTCACTTCTAAGTTTTTAGCTTAAGACTTCATTTAAATTATGTGAATATAATTCCGGTTCGGTCACATTAATAATACTAACGTGATTATTATTTTTATTTAAAAAGGAGTACTTTTTTTCTATCGGTAAAAGGACTAACTCATAACTTGTTCTCGTCTGCGGTAAGTTATAAGAAAACTGGAGCGATCTAATACCGTATACTTAATGGCTGAAGCTTCTACAACTCGAAGATTAATAATATGTTAGAAATAAATGTACCTACTGGAATTATGGCTAAACCTACGGCTATTATCACTAACATGATAATGGTCGTTAAAGCCCGCCAACCCGAATTGGAACAGCGTGGTGGGTCAAAGCCCTAATTCCCTCTCTCCTATGAGAGTGAAAGCCTATGCCCAGCAGTGGGACGTTAATGGGCTGTAGTGGTAACCTACAAATCTTCTTAAATCTTTTTAGTTTATCGGACCTCCAAAACCGTACCGAGACCTATTTGAATTTTGAGACATTGCACTCTAGCGTATTGCGCTAAGAAATAATTATTTGCTTTCATCTAAAACAAAAACCGACTTCAAAACCATACCTATACCTACCAACTTAAACAAAAAAAAGTAAAAAACATTATCTGGGTATATATTTTGTTTTTTGTTGATTTTCTCAAAAAGCGCTAATTAATTAATTTCGATAAAATTTATATGTGATCACCGCTGAAGTATGATCAACCAAACAAAACAAGAATCATCAAAATTGATTTATACCCAATTTTCAAGCATTTACTTGAAGTAACTAGGCAATGCTTCTATAGGTTAAAAATATTATATCGGATTCGTGCTTACCTTAATGTACAAATGAGAATGCAGCTATGCGAGTCTTTGGTGCTGTCAAAGTTAAATTATGCAGATGCAGTTTATGGACCTTGCCTGCTAGGTCGATCTAAAAAGCTGATACAGCGGGTACAGAATGCGTGCATGCGTTTCTGTTTTCCAATAGCACCAAGATCGCACATCAGCCCTCATATAAATCAAGCCAAGCTGTTAAATATGACTTCTCGACGTGATTTGCATTTTGCTTCCCTTCTATTTGGTGTTGTATTGACAGGGAAGCCAAAATATCTGTATGCAAAACTTAAGTGGCAGGGAGATCACAATCCATTTAACACGCGGGCGTCATGTCAGCGTAATATGGCCACGCCCCATCATAGGACAGCTGCTTTCAGGGGAAGTTTCAGATTTGCGAGTAAATGCTGGAATTCTTTACCACCGCCATTACGTGGCCTAAAAACAGTAAATGCTTTTAAAGCAAGGTATAAAGCACATATTCTTGCTACACAAATAGCATAAAATGATAAATGATTAATTTATTTAGTATCAGTAATTGATAAGCACAAGTAAGGTATATAGTATGATATTAGATTAGTAGTATGTCGAAAGACAATAATATGTTCGATTATTAATAGTAATTTTTTTGGAATTAGTATTAGTATGGGTATTATTAATATTAGTATGTTGTAAGATTAGTATTAGTATTAACTCAAACTCAAAATAGAATATTAGTAGTTGTCACTCATTGCCCTGTTTGGGATGTCAAACTTAGCTTTGAGATAAAGTTGCGTTAACTTATTATATCTTATTACGTAACATGAGTTCATTAATAGGTTATTAATATAGAAATAATAATAGTCTAATCTTATCGGTATGGCCAATAGGTATGGTCCTGTGGTATAAAGTGTCTGCAAGATGTCTACGGGCTCCATTTGTCCATAATCGTATCTGTTCTTTATAACTAAACAATAGTATACCATGATGTACCCATGTTGTTTAAAATTATTTTATGCAAAGTTCACATAAACACGGCACATTTGTTAACTATGCTTGCGTACGTGGCAGCGGCCAGCGCGTGGTAGGAAATATGTATGTGACTTGTGTTCTTTTTTTTTTTTCAAATCTACCTTTATTTAAAATAACTTTGTATTTTGTAATACGAATAACCTCAAATTGTTAAGAGCGAAAAACAGAGACAAGGCCCTTGGTCTGTAGACAATACATTTAAAAAGAATCACCACAGACTATACACAGATACTTTGGCTATGGAGGTAGGAATTTAGTATCGTAAAACCGTAACGGTACGCACTAGTGTAATCTGTGGGTGTAATAGAAGTTAAATTAAGTAAGTTTATTTTGATTTTATTTTTAATTTTATTTTAATTTTACTAGGTGTAAGTGATGGTTCGTGACGTCGTGACCCTTGGGCCCCTCCTGAAAATCAGCGTTGCAGTATGTTAGGTAGATATATACCTATCTCTCATACTGTGGCACGGGCTGAGGAGGTGGCCCATTGACCGCACGTTTAACAATTTAAGTTTAATTTGTATCTGTATAAGTTTAGTTATTGCTAAGTATTGTAGTGCTGGTCAATAAACTTTTATTTATTTATTTATTCAATTGGCGGAAAGATCGCGAAACATATTTACAAAAAAAAATACAGTCGAATTGAGAACCTCCTCCTTTTTTAAATTCGGTTAATAAAGACGCTTTATCTGGGTATGTATTTTGTTTTTTGTTAATTTTCTCAAAAAGCGTTAAATCAATTTCGATAAAACTTACATGGGACCACCTCTGAAGTATGATCTACCAAACAAAACGAGAATCTAGCAAGAAAAGATTACAATTATTTTGCTATAATACGCCAACAGAAAAAAATCTGTATGGTCAAGCATGCAGTTACAAGCGAAGCACCGTTTACCTTCCCAACCAAGCAAGAAAGCCAAGTTCCCAAGCAAGCAATGCCACCACCACTCACATGCACCACCATACAAGACTTTTATACTAATCTCGACGCACGTTTCGCCCCGACACCGGAGCATCTTCAGGAGATGTAGACTTTACAATGCAAGATTGTCCAGTGACGTTGGCAATCTTGAGTTTGTAATCTTTTCTTGCTAAATCATGAACTTCCGCAAAGTAACGCCTGATTCTATCCAATATTTATAACGAGAATCATCAAAATTGATTCATAATTGGGGGAATGGTCGCGTAACATATATACAAAAAAAATACAGTCGAATTGAGAACCTCCTCCTTTTTTGATAAGACCAAGCTATCATTAAAAACAAAGAAAAGACTTCGTTTTAGTAGTATACTAGCCTAAAATAAGTTTTTCTAATTCCCACGGGAACTCCTAAATATTCCCAGTCTATTTCAATCTCCAGGTCTTCAACTATGTCCAAGCCAAAAACCACGTTGATTTGTTGCTCCGTTGCGGCGTGATTGAAGCACAAACCAACAAACCAATAAACCAACTGTACGGGAGCAGGTGATATGGCTCGACCGTAACAAAGGATGATCATCCTCCGAGCGGGTGATGTGCTCGGGGACCACTGGTCCGTTCGATCATCTTTGGAGGTCGTATCCAGGGCCTTTGCACTTAGAACATTTTTCTGTTGTATGGGGATGTTAGTTCCACAACTCCCTAAAGGATGGCGCTCATGGCGCTTATCTTGTACTGAAAGTATGTATACATAAAAGTCTGTGATCAGGGTCTGTGATGGCGCTGAACTAAGTGTTCGTTCAGAAGCTTATGTTTTAGATAAATTAATGATTTTGCCATTTATATAAACACAAACTAATAATATATAAAACTTTTTTTTTTTAGCAGAATATGAGTTATCTTAGATAATTTACAAAGATTTATCTGTTATAAATTAAGTTTAGTGGAATGAGTTAGAAGGTTAATGAAACATTTGTGTTTTAATTTCCAAACGTGGACAGCCGCCATTTTAAAGTTTAAAATTCGACATTGACATTGAGACATTGACGTTTTCTGGCATGCCGGGTGGACAAAATTATTATTTTTGTGATAAATTCGTTACAATGCGAAACTATATTAATAGAGTGTGTATTAAGTGTGTACGATGTGAAAACATGAAACTGTGGAATAATTGTTATACTTTATGTATATTTTTTGTAATTGAGAATATAAGAGAAAATAATCAACATGCGTTTCATTTACTAACATCTGAACATCTTTATAGTTTGTGTTTATCGTATAATAATTTATCTTAATTATTACAAGGTCACATAATTCTGTAGTTGCAGAATTAGGTGATCTTGTAATAATTAAGATAAATTATTATACAATACACTTTGTAATATATAGTACTATAGCATTGTGCTATGGTTATATATATACATATTTTAGTTGGACAACTTCCCGATAGATGTCGCTGTACATGGAAAGTCGAGTAGCAACTCTATACCAGTATATATAATGTACTCTGTGGTCGTATCTAAATAGCGTAATTCAGAGAACGCTTCGTAATCGTGAGTTGGGCTCTTCGTGGTCACGTGAATCGTACTAGTAATGCCATCTATTGGATTATGTGCGGACTACGAAGACCGCCACACAACAAACAAGCGAACGGGATAAAAAGTATCCTATGTCCGTCTCCTGGATCTAAACTACCTCCCATCAATTTTCAGCCAAATCAGTACAGCCGTTCTTAAGTTATAAATAGTGTAACTAACACAACTTTCTTTTATATTCGTATATAAATAAAGATAAAAGTCTATACGTTATAAATATACGTAGCGGGCGATAAATTTAAACATTAGCTTGTTGCGGCGCCTTGGTGCGCGTAATGGTCCGTCTGAAACACGGGGGAAACTTTTAAATTAGTACCGAATCGTGGGGATATCGTGCGGAAAATTGACGCGCGGAAAAACTGCGCTCACGAGGAATAGTTGTACGGAAAAGCGGAAAATAAGGAATGCGGTGCAAGGTTTTCTTAGTGCAAACCCAAGCTCAAGTAAAGGAACTTAAACGGGCTCTATAGCTGCTGTAGTACATAGTAAAGTGGAATATTTAATAGCTAAGGAACATTATTACTCGGACAAATTTAAAACACCTACTAAACTAAGAGATAACGCGAGAAGTTTTAGAAAGATAAGATTCACGTTGCCAAAAGTATGTAACTATTACGGTAAAAGGATGAGCTGTTATTTAGTACCCAAAATTTACAATAGCATAGATTCAGGCTAAGGGAGGAAAATAAGGTTAGTGTAGGAATACTTAAGAAGAAGCTAAAAGCTCACTTAAGTGCTACTATACTGAGGAACTAATTATTTTTCTCTTCTCTTTTATTTATATTGTTTATTTGCTCTTTTATTTAAATTGTTTAGTTGTACTTTCTTTTGTTTTTGCTGATTGTTGGTGTTGGGTTATTAGGTATAGGTACTAGTGCTAATTTTTAGATTTAACTTAAATTAAAATGTTTAGACCATCAACTCGCCAACAAACTGGCTCACCAGTTTGGCGAGATTTATATTTTGTAAAATAAGTTTGTATCTATTTTGAAATAAATATTAAAAAAAAAAAAATTGGATTCTGCTGTAAATAGTGCTGACTTTTATACTAGCCAGCAATATAAAATCAAAGATTATAATTACGGTGCATTGATTTCTCGCACATATCTGTCACCGTAAGATTGCAAACACCGTTAGATTGTAATCTAACTCTTTATCAAGTTTTTCTGTCCTTATTTTTTCCTATTTCTAAGGTTGCCTGGTAGAGATCGCTGGTAAGCTGTCGCATTTTGTATCATGTCTGTGTTTTTTTCTTCTTTTATTTTTTGGTTTTTTAATGGTGGTACAAATAAAGAGCATAATAATAATAATATAATACCACTACAGCCTATTAACGTCTCACTGCTGGGCACAGGCCTCCACTCTCATAGGAGAGAGGGAATTAGAGCTTAGACCCACCACGCTGCTCCAATGCGGGTTGGCGAGCTTTAACGACTATTATCGTGTTAGTGATAACCGGGACCAACGGCTTAACGTGCTCTCCGAGGCACGGGGGTGAAACACCGCCAACTTTCAACTCCGGGCTGGCACTGAGAATTCCTTATTTGGAAAACCCAATACCTAACTTTTATGCCTGACCGGGAATCGAACCCAGGACCTCGTGATCCGCAGTCGACTATGCTAACCGCTAGACCAACGAGGCAGTCGTATATTATAATAATATAATAATAATAATCTCGATCTGGCTCACGAGGTTTCCGCCATGTGGCATGTGGAGTCCACTGAAACCATCCCAATCGTTATATCTGCGAATGGGTTAATCCCAGTCAGCCTCGCTCACCATCTGAGGCGGCTGGGGTTCCGGGGCAGTTCGCTCGCATCCAGGATGCAAAAAGCGGTGTTGCTAGACTCGGCTAGGATAGTCCGCCGATTTCTCAGCCTGTCCCCCTGACCCCCAGCCGTCTGGTCTGCCCTGCCGGGGTGTAATCCTCCGCCCGCTACAACTATTTATTTGTGTATTTGTGTATGTAAGTTTATTAATTTATATTTACTTACGTAAGTTTATTATAACTCTTTAGGCCATATATATATTTATTTTGTATGCGGGCGTGAGAGCTAAATTTATGTCGATAATAATAATAATGTCGATCTGGGTCACGAGGTTTCCGCCATGTGGCATGTGGAGTCCACTGAAGCCATCCCAATCGTTATCGAATGGGTTAATCCCAGTCTGCCTCGCTCAGTTTGGAAGAGTTAGTTTAAGTTCATAACAAATATAATAATAAAAAGCTTTATTCCTCTACAAAACTAAACAGCCTGTATAAATCCTAGCCTCTTATAAAGCACCAACTCCCACCGCTTGAGTTTCGCAATGGGAGCGTCGGCGTCCACCTTACTGTTTTTCCTGTACTTCCTGAAGAAGTCTCCGTCAACCTTCACCCGCTGGTCGCTGTTGTCCCTTGTACCCGGAACTTCATCTGGTAACGAATAGATTAAAATTTAAATATTATTTTTTTAAATTTAAATTTATTCAAAAGCTTTTATGCATTTTTTTGCCAATAATATTTATATATTTTTTTCTTTATTGGAATACATACAGCGTTTTACCTTACAAATAACAACTTAAATATATTTGCACATTTTGCAATTCACTAATTAAATATAAATGTAGTGGTTATTGCGGGAGTAATTTTGTGAAGTGTTAAATAAAAGAAAAAAAATAAAATAATAGTAAATAGTAAAGTTAATAGTAAACTGGTCTCATTGTACATGTTTTTTATTGAAAGTTTTACATGCTCTGATTAAGAATCTATTTTGGCCATAGTTTGTTTTAGTTTGAGCAAGGCTAAAGGTTTTGACACTACGTCTTGATAGTCTAGGCACATATACCACCATGCTTAAAATTACCTTCTTAAAGAACAAATAAATTTTCCGGTTGCTCTTAAAAATGCATTATAATTATTTTATTAAAATTATTTAGCCATTTCTTATAATATAAAAGTTTCGTGAATTGTTAGATGCGCTTACGAATAAAAACCAAGCTTTTTCATATTAAACTATTCGTTAAACCGATTTTGACAAAATTTGGTACAGAATATAGGTTGTCCCAGTAAAGGACATAAATTACTTTTTATCCAGTAAAATCAGTCTTCCCGTGACAATTTTAAAAACATAGTTAGGTATATCCAAGCGCTTTTAGTCACGGGTATCATTTAGTCTAATAAAATATTATGCAGGTTCATATAGATCATGTATTCTAAATATATAAAAGGAAAATACCTGACTGACTGACTGACAGACTCATCTATCAGCGCACAGCTCAAACCGCGGGACAGATCGGGTTGAAATACAAATAGTTATTATGAGGTAGGCCTTTGCCAAGAAAGGATTTTAGAAAATTCAGCCCATGGGGTAAATTAGAACTTTGAACTTTGTATGAAAATCAAACCTTATATAAGTGAAGCCGCGGACAAAAGATCATACTAATATTATAAATGCAAAAGTGTGTTTGTGTGTTGGTTTGTACTTCAATCACGCCGCAACGGAGCATTGGATAGACGTGATTTTCGGCATGGTTATAGTCGAGGACCTGGAGAGTGACATGAGCTACTTTTTATCCCGGAAAATTAAAGAGTTCCCGCGGCAATTAAAAAAAAAACATGCGACGAAATTACGGGCATCAGCTAATATAACATAAGCAATTGTGAGAATACCTATTGGAACACGGTTTTGAGTGCGGGGATAGAACAACCATCGCTTCGATCCCAGACGATCACTTTTCAACAACTCATGTATTCGGTCTTGACGCTTCTTTGTTGCTAAATACTTGGTTGCGCTCTTTTTATGTTTGCTCGCTGAAATGATAAACAAGTCGTAATTAAAAAATTTAAAAAACACGACTGCCCTGCCAAAAAACTGGTTAAATTAGAATCATAATCACATTACATTAAATGATATTTTTTTGTGAATCACTGGATATTGAACTATAGTGTTATATATTTTTGGAATCTACTCATCATTTTCTAGATGATAATTATATAGTTAATTTTATTTTCGAATTATTTTTTTCAACTTTAGTCTTTAATGCGGGACCATGGTCACCCCATCAATTTTTATTTTATTTTACTAGTCTATGTCACCTCAATAATATATAAGCTAGGGATTCTAACAATAACTCACTTATCAAAATCGGTTCTGGCGTATAGAAGTTATGGTGAGATATACAAACTCACATACAAGCATACATACATACACACATGAACCCTGAAAACTCCTTATACTCCTTTACTACTACTTAAATACTCCTTTTTTCAGGCAGTCTTATAAAAATATGTTAATTTGTCAAGCGTGACATACTTTGAGAGGGTTGCGACTTGTGATTGTGTTAAATTATACGTTTTAAGATGGTAGAAGGCTAACCTGGCAGGGGTACGGCAGTTACGTTAAACTCATACCCCCAATCAGAGGCCCAATTATTGTCTAAGCCAATCGTGATCATTTGACGGCTTGAAACGTATTACTCGAACTGTTTAAGAAGTTCATACATGCTTTTTGACGTGCCGGCATCTATGAACTTCTTAAATAGGTCGAATTTAACAAACGATTACGATTTCCTTACACAATCGGGGGGCGGAGGTGCGTTTGTGTTATGATTGCCGATGAAATCGTCAAAGTTCGGCGTCAAAGTAAAGTAAACCATAACAACATTGAATTAGAGTTCAATTTCGTGTAGTCATTCTCATCCGTTTAGGGTATCGTACATACCTAAACGTATGAGTAGTGCAGCAGTAGAAACTTTTAGGCAATTGGGGGGCAGTTTCTACACGGTATCGTACCGGATCGCTAAATCGCTTGGCGGCACGTCTTTGCCGGTAGGTTGGTAAGTAACTTGCCACTCCCGAAGCTGAATTATAAATTCCTAAACTGACCCTGCCGGGGATCGAACTCGGGAGCTCCGTACGTTAAGACAACAGCGCTCAACATTGGGCCAGGGAGGTCAGTCCTTTTTTTTCAGGGAGGTCAGTCCTTTTTTTTCAGGGAGGTCAGTCCTTTTTTTTCAGGGAGGTCAGTCCTAGCAATTCACGCGATTCACTTGCCGCTGTGTTTGGACTTTTAGGTTAGTACTATTACCTTTTATGTGCTTTAGGTACCTAGGTTTCCTCATCAGTGACCATGTTATTGTTGACGGTTAATGCAAGTGATATTAATTAATTGATTATTATTTCAATGCCACCAAAGTATGTGTATATTTGAACAGTGAAAAGCCAGGGAGATTCGGCTAGTTTAAATTATAGCGTAATTTTATTTCATAGGCCAATTGTTTAAACATTGCCCGTTGAATAATTAAATTTTCACAAACATTCACCGTTGATAAAATTTATATCGGCATAAATTAAAATTTTAATCAACTGATTACGATTAATTTAAAATTTAAAACGTTATTGTTTTAAACCTCATCGGTAATTGGAGCTATTACTGCTTGCAAATTAAATAATTAAGAAAAAATTAACTTTAAAGCTATTCTGGTTTTCCGGTTAAATAAATTGGATACCTTGGTCCACAAGTGATCCAATTGACATTTTGGTCAAAATTGAGTTTACTTTGCCACTTTGTTTGGGACCAGATTCGATAGGTTTTTGTAAATTATAAAGCAGACTAGGTTCATAAAGGTTAAAACCTCATAGGATTGGTATTTTAAAATCATGTTTTAAAGTTTTTTTTTACTGCACATAATATGACCAGTTAGTTATATGATTGCGGAAAATCAAATAGTACTATAATTTAGAACCAAAATTCCAGTAAGGAAGAAAAGTCATCAGCATCGGCACGTCATCAACTAATAGGCGTCCACTTCTGTATGGCTAGCATGCGCACTACGAGTAAAATTATGTCTACCCGTTATCTCTCTCTACAGAAGCTAACATGGTGACTTGTCTCGTTACGTCAATAGTAGAGATAAAAGTAATATTTCTTATCTGTGGTATTTTTCTCTACGAACCTTTACATGTCGACTATTTTATTCTTGTAATATACCGCATTTTGTGCATGTTATGGTAAATGAACAATGTGGCGGAAACGACAACATCTCTCTCGTCGCGAGATATCTCGTTGTGCGCATGCTAAGAACTGGACATAGGTCTCTTGTAGGGACTTCCTAGGCTATGCTCTAGCGACGCTAGTATCCTAGCACAGCTCCCTGTCACATAATGTCTTCTATCCATCTAAAAACGAAAACACGCGCCCTTAGATGGACAGATACAGACACGATACTTATTTTCCTGTCCCGGTAGTCTGTGCTACTCCACATAAAAGTGCACGATCATTTTTTTGTCCCTAGAATGTTTTCACCCGGATGAAAGGTCTGTCAACCCTGTGCTTTCCGTTATAAGCATCCGCTTGTATCAGATTAACAGCTTTATCGGATGATACAAATACTGGTACTAACGTGTCAAATACAATACTCGAAACGCATCCAAAATGCCCGGTTCTTTGAAATTCAACTCCTTTTTGCTCCCAGATACAGATCGCGATCGACTCCTAGATCTCGTCCGAGACCGAGTTCTAGATCTAGATCGGCTGCGAGACTTGGTCCGAGAGTGAGATTTCGTTCTGGATCGTGAACGAGAGCGAGTTTTGGAATCAGTTCGACTTCTTGATCGGGAACTTTTTGTATCGCGTTTTTTGGATTTTCGTTGCTTGGAACGACTGCGTCTGAAAAAATAAAGAACATTGATTGAAAAAATCAAAAAGTAACGTTTACAAAATCCATACTAATATTATAAATGCGAAAGTGTTTCTGTCTGTTTGTCCATCAGTCTTTCTGCCATGCTTACACCACCCAGCTGTTCAACCGATTTGATAACCGAGGATGTGAATTTTAGGTCTTTTGGAAGACCCTTTATTTAATAATCAGTTAGAAATTATTTATTTTTTATATAGGCATTGCAAGAACTATACTAAGAGCTCGTTCAGGGGGACGTTTTAACCGTTCACTGCCGTTCCGCGACGTCTCAGGTACAAAGACTGACATAATATTATGGCAATTAGTGACTCCGCTTGTGGTGTTTAGTTTACTGTAATCAATTTCGTACTATAAAAAAGTAAGATAAAAGGAAAAAGTAGAAAAAACTAAATACCTCTTAACCTCCCGATCACCATTCAATGCCCCCAAACCATAATACTCCCCAAAGCCATCACCATGGTCCGGGAACTCCCCATCCGGATAACCCATCTGAGGGAAATGGGGAGGATACGTGTACCCATAGCCTTCCATAAACAACTAAAATTAATATAAACGGTAAATTATTTTTTGTAAATATTGATTTATTTATGTCTTACATTGCAGAATCGGCACTGTCAAATTTTGCTTTTAATTTTATGTCAGAATTGTATCAAAGGCCCAAAATCAAATTAATTATAATAGGGCATAATCAAAAAGATTGTATATCATACATTTATCATCTTACAAATATTATAAATGCGACAGTTTGGATGGATGTATGGATGTATGGATGTTTGTTACTCAATCACGCCCCAACGGCTGAACGGATCTGGCTGAAATTTGGCACAGATATAGATTATAGTCTGGAATAGCACATAGGCTACTTTTTATTCCGGAAAATTAAAGTTCCTGCGGGAACCAAAAAACCTCAAACCACGCAGACGAAGTCGTGGGCATTCGCTGGTAGACTATATAGAGCACACTCGGATAACAAAATGCCGGGAAATGGAAGATGAAGGCTGGTAACCTAACTTTTCGGACAATCTCTGATATTTCTTTTTAAACAAATCCTTGATTTTCTAACAAATCACAATAAAAAATAATATTAATCAATGGAAAATAATATAGCATACGTTTATCTACAGTTTCTTGCTGCTTTTTCTCGCTAGGAATGAAATTCCGAACCAGTAGTAGATTCACTCGACGATTTACTTTTAAAAGTTTATTTGATTTTTTTATCAAAACAATACAATGAAAACAATACAATAGAACTTAAAGGTATTCTAACCAAATAACTAATCATACCCGCATGGAATGGTGGTAAGAATGCTGGCTGTATTTCCACGCTAGACAGCCAGGTTGATTCTTTGCGCAAAAAATAAGCCAGCCTTTCTGTCACCAGATAAGAAAATTAACCGCGTTGATAAATCTCGCTATTTTTTTATTTGAAAAAAAAATTAGTTTGAGTTTAGCCACTGACACAAGAAGCTGCCCCTCTTTCCGACCCTGCGAACCTTCACGCCATTCGGGTAAGGGGTAAGGGTGTGAAGGATTCGCTCAGAGGGGTTGCAGTTCTTTGCTCACCTTTGTTACAATACATACTTGCAAACGAAGACGCAGACGTAAAAAGACCTGAATAGAAATTACTTTCCTAGTACAACGTAATGGCTGACGAATAGATCTACGGTTTCCTATTTCAAAATATGCTCAACTAACTAATGCCGTGGGAACTCCTCAATTATACAGGATCAAAAGTAGCCTATGTCACTCTCCAGGTACTCAACTATACCAGAAAGCACGTCGATACGTTGCTCCGTTGCGGCGTAATTGAAGTACAAACCAACAAACAAACACTATTAGTATGATGTTTATAACTTACCGCAATTTGTGCTTTTTAAATTACATAATTGAGGATAAATTACGTTCGGGATCGTTACAATAAAAGTTCAGAACTCAAACAAATTAGCGATAAAAACAATAAATTCAAGATTTACGACAGTTTATAATTGGAATCGATTTGGAGGCAAAAAACGTCCGCTATTAAGTTAGCGGTTTGAAAGGAGGAAAAATCGCAAAGCAAGATAAATTAGGAATCGATGAATGCCTAATGGCTCCCTCCATTAGAGGGTTTTGAGTTTGTGGAACACTTTAAAAAGAAAATTTTTAACTACCCCCCTCAGAAGTTGAAGAATGCACAGAAATAAATTATGTAACAACTAGATAAGCCAAAATGGTCATTACTAATTAAAAGATCAGAAATTTTATTATTAACTAGCTAAAAGATTATGTTTTTTTATCCATTTCAAGCTAGCCCTTGACCCTTGACACCTGGTTGTAAGTGAAAATGCAGTTTAAAATCGTATAGCAGTTTTATTAAACCCATACCGGTTTCTAAACGACACTGTACCGGAACGCTAAACCACTTGACGGCACATCTGTCACATAGCCACGACCGAAGCCTTCTACCAGAGCAGACCAGAGAAAACTCAGAAATGATAAATTCCCAAATAGACCCTGTCGCGAACTTGAAACCTCCCACTTTAAGACTACCCCCATACGTCAATTTACATAAGTTTCGTGCCTATTCTCTTTCTATAATCGTTAATGCTTTAACGGAGAGAAAAAAATAAGTGAATAGTCTATAGTTAGCTTTTTAATCGCTATCGCTAAAGTGTTATCGATATAATAGAAAGAGAATAGCCACGAAACGTATGTTACTTGGCAAGGGGGGTGGCCCTAGTATAATTCCTTCCAGTCACTCTATTACCGTGGAAATGAAAGTTAGAATACCGTTCCCAACTTTCCTTGCAGCGGTCTGTTCTATTTTAATATTTCACAAGTTTCAGCTCATTGAGGTTTCCCACTACACTTTATTACTGGCTAGTGTTGTAACTTAGTGTCTATAAATTTAAATATAATAATTTCTTCATGCCATTGAGCACACAACCCATAGAGTAGCCATACTGAGTCACACTGAACAGTTTGTTAAACACTTTTTTGTCTTCTACTTCAACTTTACATGTTCGTCCTTGACTGCAATCTCGCCTGAGTGATAAGTGAGTATATAATAGTCTACCAAAGAAGTGGGCTAACCTGTTAAGAGTACGGGATTGTGTATATGACACCCATTATATATCGCTACTGTGTATAAACTGAATATGTGTATGGGTTTAATATAACTGCTGTATGTCTAACAAGTTAGCCCGCTGCCATTTTAGACTGCATCACTTAACACCAACTGAGATCGCATTCAAGAGCTAGCTTGTCTATACTAATATTATAAATGCGAAAGTCCGCCTGTCTGTCTATCTATCTGTCTACGTCTGTCTGTCTGCTACGCTTTAACAGCTCATCTTTTCAACCGATTCTGATGCAAGTTGGTACCGACATAGGTTACCGATATTTCTATACCGGAAAATGAAGGAGTTCCCCCGAGAATAAAAAACTTAATCCATACTTACGAAGTTGCGGACATCATCTCGTTGTGGATTAAAAGAAGTCTACGGCTGCTCTAGGTCCTAATGTGCTCTATGGTCCGTGGAGAGGCTATTATTCATTCGTACTATGCAATATAAGGTGTTTCTTCAAAACCACGTATTTCTCAAGACTATGCTTTATTCTTTGCACTTACTTTATAAAAAAAGATACTGAATTATATTTTCTCTTCGTGAAAATGTTGGAATGTAATTTATTACTTACACCTGTGGCCGTTTTTAAATTATCTCTTGTATGAAATATTATGATCCCTCTACATACGGCATGCATATTCTCTAAATCATCATACTTAATATTATAAATGCGAAAGTGTGTTGGTTTGTTGGTTAGTCCTTCAATCACGCCGCAACGGAGCAACGGATTGATGTGATGTGAGGTATAAAAAACAAGTCAAAATTAAAAATATTAAAAAACACGACTGCCCTGCCAAAAAAACGAACTAAAAAGTTAAAAACAATAAATGATATTTTTTTGTAAATCACTGGATATTGAAGTATGATATTTTTGGAATCTACTCATCATTTTCTAGATGATGATTAAATAGTTAATCTTATTTTCGAATATTTTTTTTCAACTTTAGTCTTTAATGGGGGTCTTTAAAAATATTGATGGTGTGACCATACACCATCAATATTTAAAAAAAAATTTTTAGCCTATGTCGCCCGGAATAAGCTAGGGATTCTAACGATACCTCATTTATCAAAATCGCTTCAGGCGTATAGAAATTATGGCGGAACATACAAACTCACATACATACATATATACATAAATACATGAACCCTGAAAACAATATACTCCTTTTTTCAGGCAGTCGTATAATAAAAAAAATACGTTTTTTCCTATACTTTGTCGGAATCGGTTTCATTATTAAAAACAAAACAATACGTATTGGCTCTTTCCTGACCGTTAATACTCGATCATCATACTCGAGATCATTTCCATACAATACACAAGGAGAATCAACGCCAGCTATTGGCAATGTAGAAAAGCTTTCTTAACAAATTTAGTTTTTTTGTTTCCTCGCAAATTAGAGAAAAGTACTATACAAGAACCTATCGAAATAGCACTTCACTGCCTCCTCTCTCATTTACTTAAAAATTCCTCGGCTGTCAGTTGGGTCAATTCTTTATTTCCGGCCCAGGCAGTCATTGTACTATTCTCGTAATGACTATTTAGTGTAGAAAAATATATGAAAGAGCTGCCTTAATTAATATCAGGTTAATTAGGGAAGCGAATCTAGTAAATGAGGCTATGATGAGTGTAGCTTCAAATTATATACATTTTAATGAATTGAAATGTTTTAAAATCTCATTAATCCAGGTATTTATCATTACAATAGATAAAGTGAAATACCTACTACATAATTGACCGAGCGAAGCGAAGGTCTCTGAGTCTACTTGAGTGAATTTGCACTTGTCCGTCCGTCCATCCGTCTGTCAGAGCCTAATAACTTCTGAATTACTTAACATAATTACTTCAAATTTAAATAAAATATGTAAACCGATGGCCTCCAGCTGAATATAGCTAAAAAGTTATAAAAATATTTATTTCAGGGGGGCTCTAATAGAAGCGAATGCGAAGTAAAATATTTTTTATAGCGTTACTTAAGGTTGCAGTATATCATTTTAAAGATAAGTAGGAATAGAATCCAAAAATCCTTTTTTTAATTTTTACGAAATGGGGGATTTCAAAGTGGAGATTTTCTAACGTCCAAAGTTGACCTCAGAACTCTCAATTTTCTGAAAGGTTGAACCTGAAACGTGATCAATTATTTGAAATATATCCTGTACTTGAACAACAAATACTAAAATTAGATAAATATTATAAGGAAACGAAATTATTTAATTTTTAATGAGCTTCAGTATTTTTAACAGAACTTCACAATGATGTCAATAGATGGCGCTCTGTAAAAGTTTATTCGTTTGTGCTTACAAATAATAGACGTTAGCACCATCTTACGTGGAATAAAAAAATACCGCGACGTCTCAGTTCGGGGCGAACCACTAGTAATTAACAGTCAGTTATAATTGGATTAGTATTCCTTGAATCTACAACTTATTTTTTATTCGATATACAAGCAAGCACTGACTTGATCACTTGATCAAGTCAGTGCTTGACTCTGCTCTCCTAATAGAGTCTAGTTACTAGCTGATGCCCGCGACTTCGTCCGCGTCGTTTATGTTTTTTTTTTACTAACCGCGGGATCTCTTTAACTTTCCGGTTTAAATAAAGTAGCCTCTGTCACTCTCCATATCCTCAACTATGTCCAAGCAAAAAATCACGTCGATCTGTTGCTCTGTTGCGGCGTGTTGAAGGACCAAACCCAATAAATCAACAAACAAAATACTCTCTCGCATTTAAATTATTAGTAGCGACCTCCTGGGGGTTCGCTCCCGAGGGACTTACAAAAAATCCAGCCTTTTTTATCCACTCCCAGTTAGCCCTTGAGTACGATCTCGACATAAGGTAAGTGATGATGCAGTCTTAAGATGGTAGCGGGCTAAGCTATTAGGGGCATGACAGCTATATTAAACCCATACGCCAGTTCGGTTTCTACACGGCATCGTAACTGAACGCTAATTCGCTTGGTGGCACGTCTTTGCCGGTAGGTAACTAGCGACGACCGAAGCCTCCTACCAGACCAGACCAGAAAAAAATCAGAAATTATAATTCCCAAAATTTACCGTGGATCGAACCTGGAACCTCCCATTATAAGACCACAGCGCACACTGAAATTCCACTGGCACAGTGAGATCTTGAAGTACCTAACACTCACAAAGAAAAAGGCATTTTATTTCATGCGGCTGTAGAAAATGCGATGTATTTCAGCGTTAAGTAATCTAGTGTTCAATACGAAACGACGAAAAGTGGAAAACTTGCCGTCTCAATAGTTGGAATCACTTGTTTGAAGTGCTCCACCGACTAAGATCGAAGCAATGCTCGATTGTTAGAGGGGTGATGTGATGGTACTTAGTACCCCTGTTAGAAAGAAAGAGGAAAGAAAAAGCGTTTATTTGGAACCCAGTGGCGTGCATAGATGCATAAAAACACTGCTAAAACGAACTGAAATACGTAAATGCTCGTTTTTCATTATAACAGTCATATTAAGGTATTCTGACTAACTAATACCCTAATAACCTACCCTAGCTTCAAGCCCTGTGCACGCCACTGTTGGAACCACAATACAATAGTTATAGTAGGAAGTTAAGAGACAGAAATATGAGTTGTTAAATCCCAAAATGGACTCCACTCAGCATTTTGCTATGACTGTGGATCGAGCACAGGCATTGTCTTCCGTGTGTTAGGTGTAAAGTTGTGGAAATTATGGAACCAGCTTCCATCTTCTGTGTCCATGATTATAATATGGGGCTCTTCAAAGGACGGATAAACAAATATCTCAAAAGCCAGCAACGCAATGGCGGTTCCTCTGGTGCTGCAAATGTTCATAGGCGGCGGTAATCATTTACCATCAGGTGACCCGCCTGCTCGTTTGCTCGCTATACATAAAAAAAAGTGCGAATGGTGAAAAAATCGGAAAGCGTACCCAAAAATGAATATGCCTTTTAAATTTACATAATATACCTACAGTCACGCAAACTTATCTGGCCCGGTGGCCAAAATTGGAACTAATTTTTATGCCTGTCTAGTTTTTTTTTATTTTTTTTCATACCTAATGGAGACGCTGTCACCGGGTCAGACAAATTTGTTGGACTATGCATGGCAAACGAATGCAATAATTTACTTACATGTTGACCTAGATCAGGGATTCGCAAACTATTTTGGGCAAGTGACCCCTTTTTCAAAATGAACTGATACCTCAGACTCCCATAGCCAATTTACTTTAAAAAAAATTCAATCTCTAGTTTTTTCCAATGTACACAAAAACTTTGCGGTTGGTTAAGTTAGTAAACTGGACATCATTTTCTCATCAAAATTTAACAGAATAAATACATCAGTAAATATCAAGTGTAATTAATAATTATTAATCCAATCACGTAAAAATACTTACGTACACTACATTACTTACTTACTACTTACGTACGTACAGTTTTAGACCTCGTCGACCCCCAAAATCAGGTTTCGTTTATGTCGACCCCTGGGAAACCAATATCGACCACTTTGGGAATCCCTGACCTAGATGATGTCCGAGACATTGACCGTGTACACGGATTTAATTCTTTTAAATTTCGCGGAAACTTTAATTTTCCGGTATAAAAAGGCGGCTATATCCTTCTCTGGGGTGCAATATGGAATCTGGATTTGAAAACACTCTCTATAAAGTTATTTGGACAAATATATTCATAAAATATTATTCTTTGATATTGTGTAAATGTATTTCTTTACTTTATTTTAAATGTATTTCTAAAGTTACTTGAACAAAAATCTTCATAAATTATTATTTTACTGCCCGTGACTTCGTCCACGTGGACTAAGTTTTTCGATTCCCGCGGGAACTCCTTAGTTTTCCGGGATACAACCTATCCTCGTACCAAATTTGATCAAAATCAGTTGAACAGATGGGCCGTGAAAGCGAGCAGGCAGACAGACAGATATACTTTTGTATTTATAATATTAGTATGGATATTGTGTAAATGTTTATGCTTGATGAAAAGAACGATTAAAATTGGAAAATTCCAACTTACGTATCCGAATCGATCAAAGCCAGCCACATGTTACATTAATAAAACACGAAATAGCTTCACAAGCTGCATAGTATAATATTTTTTATACCCAGCGTGCTCCAGACGAAAATACTATCACATTTAATTTCAATAAATTGAATAAAATTACCGTCAATCTTTTTACGAGTGAAAATTCAATTAGAATGGAAATTTCTTCACACGCCGCGGTTGAGCGACGCAAGAAATACCCAATCCCAATAAAGAAAGTAAAGTACTATTCATTAGAGCGAAAACATACTACGGACAAATTTTTTTTCTGACTTTTTTTTAATCCACTACAATTTAGCCCTTGACTGTGATCTCACCTGATGGTAAGTGATGATGCATTATATGGTGGCTAACCTGTTAGAGGCATGACAGTTATATTAAACCCGTACCCCTATTCGGTTTCTACACGGCATCGAACGCTAAATCGCTTGGCGGCACGTCTTTGGAAGTATGGTGGTAACTAGCCACGCCTAACCAGGCCAGAAAATAAAGAAAACCAATAAGATAATAAGTAAACAGGAAGGGAACCCACCCATATTGTGAAAGATGATGCATGAATGAAAGATTTAGTATGAAGAATGGAAGTACGAGAAGCATAACAGCGAGAACTAGTATGATCGAGTCGAAAAATTAGAGAGCAAACACAGTCTCTAATCATGCTACAGGGATTTAAAAAAAAAAGAAAAAAAAACCAGGCCAGACCAGGGAAAATTCAGAAATTATACACTCCCAAATTGACCCTCCGGGGATCGAACCCGAGACCTCCGCACGTTAAGACAACAGCGCCACGGAGGTCGTCAAAAGGTGACTGACAAAAAGCCTGCTCACACACATTTTTTTAAAATATATAGGCTAGCGCTTGACTGCAAGCAGACATGCTTGCAAGTGGTGATGCAGTCTAAGGTGGAGTTCTACGTATATGAAAGTCTATTATTATACGACTGCCTGAAAAAAGGAATATATTGTTTTCAGGTTTCATGTATGTATGTATATATATGTGAGTTTGTATATTCCATCATAACTGCTATACGCCTGAACCGATTTTGATAAATGAGATATCGTTAGAATTCCTAGCTTATTTCGGGTGACATAGGCTAGTAAAATTTAAAAAAAAATTGATCGGGTGACCATTGTCCCGCATTAAAGGCTAAACTTGAAAAAAAAATTCGCAAATAAGATTAACTATATAATCATCATCTAGAAAATGATGAGTAGATTCCAAAAATATATAACACTATAGTTCAATATCCAGTGAATCACAAAAAAATATCATTAAATAAAAATGTGAATAAGATTCTAATTTTACTAGATTCATCTAGATTTTTATCTTTTTAGTTAGTTTTTTGGCAGGGCAGCCGTGTTTTTTAATCATTTTAATTATGATGTATACGTAGAGTTGCACAGAGCAGCGCGACCCGAATCAACGTGTTTTCCATACATCATTCCGTAATCCGTAGTGTGTTTTCGACCTTAACATATTATACGTGCTTAAACCTAAAATACAATTTATTGAAAAGCAGGGGCTGTGCACATTATCTTAATAGCCTTGCCAATTTTCATGCAAATAATATTATATTTTGCTACATAAATATTTAATGACTTATAATATGGATATTTATATTAATCCATAGTCCATACCAATCTACCTACCATGTCGAAATAAAAGTATTTATGAAAGTAAACTTATGTATGAGAATATGATAAACAACAATAAAAATAATGTCCTCCCGATCGAATTTCGGCCACGGCGGCCAATCTCCATAGAGATTAAAATTAGCCATCTGCGCGACTTCATCCACTAAAGTGAAAGGGGGGCAAAATTAATAAATAAGAGGTAGATCCTTCAATGGAAGGACAGCCTCACACGCCATGGAAACTCATAAAATTAAAGCTACGAGGGTTCCAAACGCGCCCTGGTCTGAGAAGAGCCCACAACAAACACAGCCGGGTTTTGTTTTTCATTATCACCATTTCACAAATAATCATCTTAACCACAGTAAACAGATCTGTGTCTTGACTAAGGAATTTTCGAGCCATTAGATCAAATCATTTCCAAGTTTCCTTGTCATTTAAGTAATCCTTTACATGGTAATAGGTTTTTTAATGAGTTTACGTTTTACATTAACTTTGAACTTATTCAGAGACATCTTCAGCATGTCTTCTGGGAGCTCTTTTCTTGTCAGAAATACCCAAAATTTAATTAGGGCCCGATCTGGGACTTCAACCCGTGACCGCATCGGCCTCAGTCGACCATTAGACCAAAGAGGCAGTCACAACAATAATATTATGATGATATGGGTTGATCAGCACTACCACATCACACTACTCTTGTTTTTAAGCTGTAACCTCATACCACTCAGACGAGGGGTAGTAAGTACCTCATGAGCTCCCCAACATAGCGTCGCACTACACTTCAATTTTTTTTACACTTGTCAGTGGTACCAGAATATCGAGGCTTTTTGGGATGCGTTCGATTCTCGGCAGGGTCAATTTGGGAATTTATAATTTCTAAATTTTCCCTGGTCTGGCCTGGTGGGAGGCTTCGGCCGTGGCTAGTTATCACCCTGCCGGCAAAGTCGTACCGCCAAGCGACGAAGGTACGATGCCGTGTATAAACCCCTGGGTTTAATATAACTGCCATGCCCCTAACAGGTTAGCCCGCAACCATCATATACTGTAACATTACATACCATCAGTTGAGATCGCAGTCAAGGGCTAACCACTGGTTTTAAGCCTTTTCTATTTTATTCGTGCATTTTAGGAACTAATTAGTCAAGACTTCATTTATTTATTTTTATCCGCTACAAGTTAGCCCTTGACTGCGATCTCACCTGGTGGTAGTTATGATGCAGTCTATCGTCTAAGATAGTAGTGGGTACCCCTTTATGGGCATTAAACCAACACATTACATTAATGTTTTGTACACAACATCGTACCGGAAAGTAGCTTTGAACTAGCCACGGTTGAATTCTGCCAAGTTCCACCAGACAAACATTAAAAGATAACACTTTGTGTACGGTAACGAAATTAGCGGCGGCGGGGCGACGGCGGCAGCGGGGCGACGTGATTAAACGGAAACCTGGCGATGAATTTCGGGAAGAATTTTGAAGAAGTCTGGTAATACTTTATAACCGACAAAAACGTCTGGGTATTTTTTTTTCAAATTCTATAAGTATTAAATTTAAAGATAAAAATCAAGTTGCCAAATATTTTTTTTTTTCTTTGCCAAATTTTTTTTTTTTTTCTTTGTAATTGTTAATATGCTGCGCAGTAGCGAAATAACCGCAAACGCTCAACCAGACTGGCAGCACTAGATTTTGACGAAATTATATTTTTTCACAATTTCTGACGCCTTTGAGTTGCAAGAGCCTGGGTTCATGTACTTTTTGGACTTAAAACTCTAATAACGGATGTAGGTACAGGTAGTGGTACAGGCTGTATCCCGCGGAAGGACAATTTAACATTTTAACGCGAGTTGAGCGCTGTTGTCTTAACATGCGAATGTTGCGGGTTCGATCCCCGGCAGGGTTAATTTAGGAATTTATAATTTCTGAATTTTCTCTAGTCTGGCCTGGTGGGAGGCTTCGGCCGTGGCTAGTTACCCTACCGGCAAAACCGTGCCGCCAAGCGAATTAGCGCTCCGTTACCATACCGTGTAGAAACTGAATTGGCGTATGGGTTTATGCCATGCCCCTAATAGCTTAGCCCGCTACCATCTTAGAATGCATCATCACTTACCGTAAGGTGAGATCGCAGTCAAGGGCTAACTTGTACCTGGATAAAAATAGAAAAAATCCCACACTAAATTCGTGCGGACGAAGTCCACATCATCTTGAAAAAATAAATAAAGGTAAGCACAAAAAATAATGTTATATTTTAATTCACGGTGAAATTTGCTGGTATTAAGAAAATAATTTGCGCGCTAATATTCAAGGGCGGACTAAGATCGAGTGGTGCTTTGCGTGCTCCGGGTAAGTGTTTCCTTCGAAATATTTCTGATAAAATAATAATAACGCTCTGGTTTTACATAGACTAATTCGAAAACAATAGACTAAAGATTCTACTGGGGACAAGGATGAGGTGGTTGGCAAGCGGCGCAGATGTATGCTTGATTATGATGATGTATGATTCGTGTCTGAGAGGCCCGGAGTACCAACACTAGCTGAGTGGCTTACCTGTTTGTTGCACTACTGTACAATACAGTTCATTTTGTATGTGTTTAGTTTAAGTTAATTTTTGTGCAGTGCCTCAAATATAGATTTTTCTTTCTCTCTTTCTTCTTTCTGTTTAGATCGCGTTACCTCGCGATAAGAAACTAACCCGTTGTCCTGCGTGAGTGGCTAACGCTACACCGCGAATCGATACGATGCGACGCGACAGTATCAAATAGTAACTGGCCCTTCACGTAGCCTACGTTGTCTATTAGACAAGTTTGTCATTTTCTATGGCGACATGACGTGATACGACACCATAGAAAATGACAGACGATGTCACGTAGATACGTCAATTTTCTATGACGTTGTATCGCGTCGTGTCATGTGTCATTGTTTCTGTCGCACACCTAGGACAACGGGTTAGTATTAATTCATATTATTATTATTATATAAGATAATTGCTCTCTTGGTTGAGTAAAGAATTTTA